>CM059971.1:52933539-54149931 GCA_030490835.1 Annona cherimola | reverse complement strand
AAAGCTCTAAGGTATGATGATGTGTATGTGAACTTAATTAGAATTTTAAGTTCTATATGTATCCAATTATTGAATGTATGTTTGTATGAATGAAAAATGTCAGGATTAAGTCAGGAAGACTTTTATTGTAGAAAAATATGTTGAGATGCAATGAAATGAAATATGAATTTTATTACAAGTTTATTGCCGTTCGTAAGATGAATGATGTAAAATGTAAAGCAATGAATGATGATACAAAAAATTTTGGACGAGATCCAATTAAGAACTCGCCGTGTGATCAGGGCAACAATCATGATTCATATTTATCAATCAATAAGATCTTGAGGTAAGGATATGACGTCTCGGTTTGGGGCGCCACATTAGCGTTCAAAAATTTATGACCGTTACGACTCAAGTTACATCTAAAGTCGACTTCAACTGCGACTTCACCCAGTTGCATACTGAAATCGACTTGACTTATAACTTTAGTTTTCTAAATGCTTTCGAATAGTTGGTCTTCCTCATGTGCTTTTCCAAGTTCATTTTTAAGTCAACTTGGACTTAGAACTCCACCTAAGTCACATGCAAAGTCAACTTGGCCTTCGACTTCACTAAAGTTGACATTTACAAACTTCAAATCTTCCTTATTTCGACTTTTTCTTCTTCAAGTCTCGCTTCTAAGTAGACTTCATGTGAGACTTGACCCAAATCACATGTGGAGTCAACTTGGGGTGCAACTTTGATTCTAGTACTTAGACAAATTTTATCTTTCTCTTGTAAGAGCTTCAAGTCTTAAACTCGAAGTTGACGTTGAGTTCAACTTTGCCTAAGTCGCATGGCGAAGTCAACTTACGTTTCAACTTTGTTTCTCAAGCTTCAGTTAGATGGGGCTTCGGCCACCTAATGTGTCCAAAGTCCCATTTTGAGTTGACTTCGGTTTGTGACTTCACCTAAGTTTGAAGCTGAGTCAACTTGGGGTGTAACTTCGACCTATTAAGCAACCATAATTTTCTCTTTTTCTCTAAAAAATTGTTTGAAGTCAACTGGAAATATCGACTTGTGGCATCCCAACCCGAGCATCACATCATTAGCCTTATTCCGAGACCGTTATTGATTGGTAAATATGATCAGGATTGTTGCCCTGTCACACGGCGGGATTTATTAAATATTTATCTACTTAATCTTGGCTCCTTAAGAGTTAATGTCATTAAACAAATTCCAATTTCCATCATGAGCCCATTCAGGCCATTATTCAATCTGGATATACACATGTGATATTATAAAACTCATATTCATTCATAATATGATAAATCATACCTTAGCATTTGTCTATATAATTTTTTCATCCATAGCCACATATCATAGAATATTTCTCATACAAACATCAAGACAATCATATAATTTAGCTATACAATCAATCATTCACAAATTCGTATACAGGCATTCATAAAATTCATCATTCTTCAAAGCTCGACCTGTGCTCCTTGCCTTGTTCTTCCTTTCACCTGTCTTTGGGTTTGAAAAAAAAATGTGAGTTGAAACTCAATAAGCAAGCTATAAGGTTTTCAATCAATTCATTTTAAAGGCAACAATTTTCATTTAAAACATCATGGAAAGTAAAATTATACCCACTCGTAGGTATATCATGAAAACATGATTCTTATGGACTTCGATCCTATGCTCCCGGACGCATACACCCATTTTTTTATTTTTTTTTAATTTATTTTTATAAAACTGTTAATATAAGTGTATTTAACATCTTTATAAATTTTTACCATTTTTGGAGTATTTTAGATTTTTATTTTTGATTTTTGAAAATCAGTGGCATTTTAGGTAATTTAAAATTACCTAAAATGCCACTGATTTTCAAAAATCAAAAATCATAAAAACATGATTCTTATACCCATCATGGGTATACTATAATAATGCAATGCATTATTTTGAAACATGACATCACAGGATGGAAGCTAGCTAGACAACCATCCGTCTCCAACTTCTCTCCCACTCCAGGGAGGCGCCGTCGGCCCTAGGCCTATCTTAGCGACTCGACCGCACCAAAGGGAGACAATCGGTCCACTTACACCTTTGAGGTGGACCTCAAGCTTTGTGCACGTGACTTGTCATAAACATGATCCTTGACATGCTAGCATGATTTTTCATTCATAAACTCTTAAAGCATTATTTTTCATCATCATTTGATAAAACATGTTATAAATCATTTATCACAATTGAAATAGTATTTCAACACATATTGAACTAAAGGAATGACCATCCTTAAATAACTTGGAAATAATTTCAACAATCAATTGCAAAAATGCTTCAAAACATTTAGAACATCATTGACAATCATTTTATCATATCATAATTTTGAGAAAGCCAAAAATCATTTAGAAAGCTGCTTGCTTACCTGCTTCGCCTTAGCTTTCCGTATCAGGATTTTCTTTGCCTTCGCCTATACACATAAGAATGACATCGCATTCATAGAATTCCCATTTGCTTGCATACAACTTATTTTTTCAACCCATAAATCATTAACATACATAACCCACTTGAATTCCAAGTCGGGTGCACAAATGTAGCACATACTTGTGCATCACACCATCCATCCCATATCATGTTCTAAACCCATATGTAGGGTATTCATTCATATACATAATAACCATTCATTTATCATCATATGGGGGTTCATTACCTTCCATTTATCATTTTTCATGTATTTTTCACATTTCCTACGTCGGTGGTCATTTTAAGCACATATTTGACATTTTAGGCTTCATATATTAATCTTAAAATTTGAGATTATCATTAATGATCAAAACAGAAACATAAACATGAATTTTATCATAATTTCATGCATTTTTTCTTTTTAGAAAATCACATATGTCATTTATCATTTATCCATACATATCCTTCCATATATACCCATCTTACGACACATATTTTATGTGTTTGTTAAAATTTTTCAAAATAGAAACTTGCATCCTAATTCAGCATGATTAAACTCCTTAATTAACACATAATTTAAGGTTTATTTATGGAATTTTAATCCATTTATCATAGGGTTCTAAAACAGTAACTTTGGGACCCGTTTTACACCCTTTCAACGTCTCTTTTGATACTTAAATCCAAACAGATTTTTAATCATAAGTTCCAGAAATTAATCATGCTTTTTTTAACCCAAATTTAGGTTAATATCACATATTTAAAATTCATAAATTGGTTGCTTCCAAAATAGCAACTTTCATATATGTTTTGGGTACTCTTTGCACCCCTCTTCGGACATCCCTATGCATACTCTTAAAAATCAGATTTAGGGCAAACATTCCCAACCTATTTTGGAAGTCCAAAGTACCCTAAATCTAGGGTATTTTACCCTCTAAAACATCCATAATTTAGTTGTTTATAAAACAGCATCTCATGCATATAGGGTACCATTTTCACCCCATTTGGACGTCCCTATGTATGTGCTCAAAAAATTAGATTTAGGGCAATCTTTTCCACCCCATGTAGGACGTCCAAAGGATCCTTAAGTTAGGGTACTTTACCCTATAAATCATCCATATATCATTTAGGCTAATCCATTTATCATACTTAACATAAAAAGTGAAAAATCGGGTCAAATACTTAACCCTAAGTTCCATCCTTTCTAAGGTTCATATCTTATGCCCAAATCAACATATATAATTCATAAAAGCATGAACCATAATGTAATCATGAGAATTAATCAAAATAGCAACTTAAAATAAGGGATTAAGAAAATTCCAGCTAGGTTTAGGCATCATAATCACCACTAACATCCAACTTAACCTCTTTGAACCCTTGAATTCATTTCTACCATTCAATCCTCATTCACTACCCTAATTAAGGGAATCATAAATCATCCTTTAAGGGTTCATTATGAATCAAATTCATGACTCATAATTAGAAGTAAGAAACTTAGAATTAAAGAACCCAAAACTCAATCCATACTTACTTGAATCTAAGCAATCTTTGATCCAAATTTCCCAATTTGGATTCCTTTCTTTCCTTCCTTCCTTTCCTCTTTTTTTCTTCTTCTTTTTCTTCATTTTTCTCCCTTCTCCCTTGCTGAACTGGGGACTGTTGGAAACAATAGTTAAAACAAAACAAATTGACCAAAGCATAAGTTTTGATGATTAACAAATATAAATTTGAGTATGAAATGATTACTAATAGTTTTATTGAATGTCTTAAGGAATGAAAAAACAGCCAAGTCGATTCCCAAGTCGACTCCAACTTTGACTTAGGGTGAAGTCGATCTCGAAGTCGACTCCACATACGACTTCAACAGGTACCTGATGAACATATTTGAAATTGGAAGATGAACATCCGAAGTCGCAGTCGAAGTCGACTCCACTTGCGACTTGGAAGCCAAGTCGCAGACGAAGTCGACTCCAGTATCGACTTGAAAATACACATTTTCTTCCAGTGTTGATTTTGGGGACAGAACATCCAAAGTCGCAGACGAAGTCGACTCCACTTGCGACTTGAAGCCAAGTCGCATATGAAGTCAACCCCAAGATCGACTTGAGTTTCTCAAGCCCAAGTTAAAGGTTCAAGCTCATTTCAAAGATGAAGACAACTCAAGATATGAAGACAAATACAAATTTAAAGCGAGCAAGGTACATGAATTCATTCCAAATCAAAGAAGATTTGACCATACAAGTTTCAAGTCCTCCAAGATTCACAAGGTTTACAAGATTTGAAGCCAATCCAGAACAAAATAATGCTTCTATTATTGAAGGAAAGAAGCTAAGCAAGCAAGAGGTGAATCAACAAGGATCAAACTGTTTTGGCACAAGAAGATGGTCAAGTCGCACCCCAAGTCGACTCCAAGATCGACTTGAGGCCAAGTCTGAAACCAAGTCGACCCAGAACACAGACTTGGAAACTGAAGAACAGCCGAAGTCGCGCACGAAGTCGACTCCAGCATGCGACTTGGGCGAAGTCGCAGACGAAATCGACTCCACCTGAGACTTGGGGACGTAACGTTCGAATTTTTGAACGTTGGAACATTTATTACGCGCCAACCACCTCTATAACGTTCAAAATCTTCCCTCCTTTATATATAGACACTCAAGCAAACGTGAATAGACACAAGACAGAGTCTAAAGAGAGGAAAGAAGTACAAGCAAGAGTTCTTATTTGCTCTTCTCTAAATTTGAGTGATCTATACACTTTCAAAGGAAGAACAAACTTCAAAGTTGCGATTTGCTTCAACGAAACACAATCGGTTGCTCCTACAGATTCTTCCTCAAGCTGAAACTTGCTACATAACTCAGTAAAGTGTAGATCTTCTTTATTTTTACATTATTGATTGTTTTAGTGCTTGGTTTGAGTTTGGTGATTCAAACCAAGACATTGCAAGTAGAATTGTGATTGGAGTATAACTCATCACCTACTTGTGTTGATTGTATATGCCCCCTAGAGCTTGAATCTAGAAGAGAGCAGAGGCTCTGGTTGTATATGCCTCCTAGAGCTAGAATCTAGAAGAAAGTAGAGACTCTAGTTGTATTCGTGGAATACATAGTGGAACCCAAGTCACAAGAGGTGTGAGCTTGGAAGAGTGGAGTAGGGAGGTTGCCCGAACCACTATAAAATCTTGTGTGTTGATTTCTATTTCTGCTCTCTACATTATATTGCATTCCATTTTGTTTCTTCATAAAGGGGACTAGATTAATCCGGGGTAAAAGTTTATGTTTAAGTTTTAAATTTTCATAATACCCAATTCACCCCTCCCCTCTTGGGTAATTGCCATTAACTCGGGACCAACAGGGACGTCCAGCAACTGCCTTGCTTGGGAGAGAATTTTCTCTCTCTAAACTCCCTTCTAGGAACGTGCAAGTATGCCCCCTTTCATGTGTATAAATCTGATTTTTTTCCATCTTGTGGGGCCCATTTTGACACATCA
This sequence comes from Annona cherimola, assembly GCA_030490835.1. Classification (NCBI taxonomy): domain Eukaryota; kingdom Viridiplantae; phylum Streptophyta; class Magnoliopsida; order Magnoliales; family Annonaceae; genus Annona; species Annona cherimola. The sequence continues at coordinate 54,144,023 of CM059971.1, read as the reverse complement.
TTTGAGGGTAAATTAAAGCATACTTATCCCTTGTTGACATGGCATATTCACATCCAAGTAAAATGGGTAATTATCTAAGGTAAAAAATTCATCAAATCAACTCATTAAAGAGCTATATAGCTGTCCATGTAGAGAATGTCCCATGCAGCCCCTTTTTTTGGCATTTTATGCCACAATTTCTACTTTAATTAAATGTTCATTACTTGCCCTAGGTGCATAGGTAACTTAGATGCTCATTTAGCATATTAAAAAAATCAAAAAAATCAAAGGGGAAAACCCCTTGGACGTCCACACCATGCCACCTCCATGGCCTCTTGTAGCTACACCATTAGCCTCCTTATCCATGCATTTAACCATGGTATTTTATCATGGATTTTAGGATTTAATTTAATTCACAAAATCAAGCCAAAAATACCACCATTTGACACCTCGCGTTGAGCATTAAACCAGACCATTAAGGCTCTTTCTTTTTCATGAATGCATGTTACTTTATGATTAAGCATGCTCTCATGATAATTAGCTTAATAAAATCATTCCATAATATTCACCATGTCATTTTATCCGTTCATCTCAAATTTCATCTCAAAACGACTTTTCTATCTTAAGTTATAGTCATTTGAAATTAACTTTTGGATTTGGGATGAAAATAAATAATTATCACCCTAATTCTATCACAATTTTCATAATCCAATCCATTCATAAGATTGGGCACATAATCATGTGCTTACCTTTCAAATTTCGTCTCAATCTGCCTTATAGGCGTCAAGTTATAAATTTTCTAGCATTTTTCAAATTAATTCTATAATTATCATCATAACCTCTATTAATTAAATCATAACAAATAAATTAATTATTCATTACCTATTTACATCTTCTAATTCTCATTAAGCCACCTTGGTCATATTAACCCACATTGGGCCTGGGCGATTAAATTAATCATCATCTTTAATCATTAATCCTAATTGTAATAATTCATCAAATCTTTAAAATCATTTATAAATCATTTAAATAATACATGTGTCATATTTATATGCCAAATGCACATGTATGAGCCCTACTTGGGTTTGGGTATCACACGACTTGACTCAAATCGATACTGAGGTTAACTTGGCATTGCAACTTGAATTGTTTTTACTTGAGTTCCAAAATTCTAACTTCAAATATTAAATCAAACACATTAGTACCTTAATATTCTCAAATTTGGTTTTTAATCATTAAAACTTGGATATACTTTGATTTGCGATTTGACCTGTTTAGTTCATAAGACCCAATCAAAAAAAAAAGCATTAAAGGCTACTTACACATGGTTTCAAGTTAAGCTCTATAACCCAACAATGAAAAGCTTCATGACTCATCTTTCTACTACAACTCAAGAGCTTGCTTCACTTCTTCTTTCTACACCTCTTGTAAAGTATAGGCTTTCTCTTTATCTATCTTTGATTGTAATTATTAACTTGGTATTGGAGACTAAGGAAATTTGTTTGACATAGAGGATTAGTGGGAGCAATGCTCACCAACAATTTGTGTGGAGTGTGTAAAGCGCTTGAGAGGTAGAATCTAGAAGAGAATGTATGCTCTAAGTTGTAATTCAGATCTATAGTAGAATTTAAGACATAAAGAGTGTATGCTTGAAAGAATAGAGTAAGGAGTTACTTAAACCATTATAAAAATCTCTGCATTTCCTTGTGTCTTTTCTTTTTTGCTTCAACTCTCAATTTGTTACTTAATACATTTTATTCAAGAAGAATTAAAATTACGAAGGGGCGAATACTTAGACCAAAGACATTTTTATAAACTCATTTCACCATTCTCCTCTTAGTTTAAGCCAAGTTAGCGGGACTAACACCCTAAACACAATTGTCTTTCGATATAGCATGCTCATTTTATAAACAGTATGATGATAGTTCAAGTACAGAGCTCGAATGCTCCCTAGACATAGTTGTCTTTCAATACAATGTATTCATCTAAAATATAAAATGCTGACATTCACATCCCTAGACATAGTTCATTCAACACAAAATGCTCATTCAAACATTGTTGATATAAACATCTTTGGTTATAGTTCTTTCAACACAACATGCTCATTTAAAAATAGCATATTGATACACACAAAAATCCTACAAAGTCACTGAAATCCAGCAAAGTCACTATAATACATTTGTTATTCAACACAACATGCATAAGCAATACGTAGTCCTATAAAGCCCCTAGATAATTCTTGGACAAATTTTTTAGTAAACACAACATGCCAAATTAAAAAATAGAGCTTATTGATATTCACACTCTGCAAAATCACATAACAAATAAGACAAAAAGTCTGAAATAGCAAGTTCTCTACTACGTGAATACAATAAGTTTAACAATAATTACTACTATGAATTAAATCTATAAATAAATTGTCTAAATGAAGAAAATTTCAATCCTAACTAACATAAGTTGAAATATAGTTTAACCGAAATCATGTAAGTCCTATTAAAATAAACTTCTCTTTATAATCAGTCTTAACTAGAATTTATTTTCACAATAGGTCTTCACTGAAATTTCTATTCATAAATTAATGATGAATGTATGTCCTTGAAGTATAATGTCTTTTCATGATTGTCCTCTACATTGCTTTGAAATTTTTCTTTCTTCTAAGTTGGCTACTATATGCTGCCACTAAGCCTTGTCCTTTAGAAATTGCAACTTTTTTGGCTTGGGCTTACTTCATATATTGACCACAATTTACTTCAAACTGTTTGAGAAGTATAAGAAAAAACCATATTGAAAACTAGTTGATTCGAATAAAGAAGAAACTTTTGCAAGCCAAAATTAAAGATAAATTCAAATATTAAAGGAATAAAAATTGTGATTGGGGAGTGTACTAAGAATAAAAAAGTACAGATCTAAATTCAATGTGATTTGGATTAAAATACTAATCCATATTAGCATGTTAAGTCTCATAGTAATAGTTTCAATGATAATGTCTGAAAATATTAATTAGTTGATATTTATTGCTATCATAAAATTTATATTATTCACTATTAGCATGCCACAAAATATCTTTTCCTTAATAAAAATTCAATCAGTAAAATAGTGCTAAATTCCAAATTAGGTTTAGTGGATTTGGTATAAGATTTTATCAAAGAACGTGGGTGGAAGATATCTAGAATAATGAACTTTGACAAGTGTCTATATTTAAAAAATTAATAGATAATAATGTGAAAAAATAGAATGCACATCTATGCAGTATAGAAAGGCTTAAAGTTTTTAAATAATCTTTCTTAACTATATTAGCATGCTTTTACAGTCTTTTTGACGACATGAATTTTTAAATATGTGCAAGGATAAAATAGCATGCTAATTTGTAATGAAGTTGACTGAATTTGGATAACATTTAGGATTCTTAAAATTAGCATTCTAATTTAGAAATTAACATGGTACTTAATTAAATATGTTAGTATGATTTCACTTGTGTGTCAATTTGCTACTCTAAATGTATTGCTACAAGGAAAATGACAACCCCTGTTGTTTGTTTTCTAGATAAATAATTTAAAATTTTTAATTTCTAAAATTATGATAGAAATTTAGCATGCTATTTAGAGATGTTATTCTAGTAAAACAATACTTAGGCCTAATATTAGCGACATATGGGTTTAGGGCGTCTCATACATCTTTTTTCTTTATTACTAATCATTTTTCCGATAACGTAGAAAGCATCACGTGTGTTGATAAAAAGCAAAGAGGCAAAGGAAGTGATGGAAGCACTACATTGCAGGTTCGAAATATTTTCTAATGTAGATGACTAGGAAAATAGTCTTAAATCCATTAGTTTTTTTATACTTTTCTCAATTACCATCGTTGCACCTTTGTTTTTCGTCATTAATAATTGAGAGTGGAAATTTCAATCCATACGAACAACTAAGAGTGGAAATTTCAGCCCATTAAAATCATTGTAACATGAATCTATCTAACAATTAGATGTACTCCTGAAAAGTGATTCACTTGAAACAAAGGCAACAAATCACAACAATCCATAGGGCTTATGTATATGTGTGAGCCAAACAAAGGAAGGTCGTTGAAAGATAAAGATTTTTTACTTGATCATGTTCCTCTGCAAATAATCGAATCTATAACAAGAGAGGAGATGAGTAAGAGCAACACAACCCCCTCCCCCAAAAGGATCCAGCATTTACTAAAATGTATTAATACTTTCCATAATCATTTATTTATATATAAATTATTTCTTAGATAAGTCACATGTTAAAAAATAATTTTAAATTTGTTATTTACATCACACTATTTTATTCTATTGAATTTGTACTATTTTCATATGGGGCCCACACACATCCAATTTAGATAAAAATTGGTATGCTAATAAAATAAACAATTTTAAATACTATTAGTAGAGATTTTCTTCATGAACTTCTTTTCCCAAGTGTATTTAATACATATACCAAAATTTGTCATTTTACAATACTTTATGTATTTATTTTTATTTTTAAAAATCATCAATTTTAAGGGCAAATAGGTCATTTTCACCCCTTAAAAAACTTGATTTTTTAAAAATAAAAAATAAATATATAAAATATTGTAAAGAGAAATGATCCTGCTAGCTTAGGCTAAGCAAATGTCTCGCTTAACCCACCCAAAAAAATTTATTTACAACATTTCTTTTTTATTTTTTCTTTATACACTTGTTTGTCTAAGTGTATTTAACATATAAATTAAGTATTATCTTTTTTGGACATGTATATATTTTTTGAAATTTTTAAAAATATAGGTATTTTAAATATATATATATACCCATTGATGTTTAAAATTTTCAAAAAAATATATACACATGTTCAAAAGTGGTAAAACTTAGTTTATATATTAAATACACTTAGATAATCAAGTATATGAAAAAAAATTAAAAAAATGTTATAAATGAATTTTTTAAGATGAGCTAAACAAGACATTTGCTTAACCCAAGCTAAGAGGATCATTCATCTATTATAAAATATCAAAACTTAGTATATGAATTAAATATACTTAGAAAAGCATGTTTATGAAAAATCAAAAATGAAATAAAAATAAAATACAAAATGAATTTTGTAGCTTAAGTATGTGTGCAATATATTGTATATAATAGGGCCTATAAAAAGAGAGTGCAAAGCGAAGGACAGAGTATCAATCTCTTAACTCCCAAACTCAACCTCAAAACTGACTTATTTCTAATAAGTGGACGGGAAAGAAATAGAATGAAGATGAAAATTTTCATTTTAAAAAAATCATTTTACATTTTTAATGCATAACTACCTTACTTTTTCAATCTTCAATTTTCAATACAAAATTCCCAATATAGTTCTCCACGTTTCAATATGCAATATTATTCATGCAATTCCTCATCTCATCTTCAACCTATTTCACCATCCTTCCAAATTGTCTAAATCTTTTCATTTTTTTTTAATAAAAGATGACGAAATTTGTATTTAATTTTAATATTTTTAATTCCACTTATACTTTTCTTTTTTTGGTGAAAAATTCCACGTACTCACTTGAACTTTTTATGTGGCATTCCAAGCAAATTCATTTCTAGCCAGTACGATACCGACCAATCTGCCAATATTTGAATCTCAACCCGCAAAAAACAAAATAGATATGAATAAGTAAATAAACCGACATATTAATCAGGTCTACCTTCAAAACTGAAATGATAAACCATAGTATAAAATAATCAATTAAGTCCACGTTAACACTAGTTTTCTTAAAATTACTTGCAATCTCAACCGGAAAAAAGCAATGTATTATCAACATAGCGCATGCACTCGAGCCATTTCCCATGAGACTGAAAATGAAATCCAAGTGTGCTGGCAAATATCTAAAAACTGCCAGTTTGGAGCAAGTCATCCACACGGTTGTCCTGTCAAATACTCAAATGTCAAAGATCTGCACAGGCCAACTGCGCTTTCGGCCATCCAAGCAGATCCCAGCAGTTTCCAAGGATATGTCAATGCTTCGATGGCGTACTGACCGCGCAATGCTGATACGCAGTGCAATTCTGGCTGCAGGACACAAACCTGTTCCAATTGCAGCATCTCTGTTGGGAGCAGGTTCTGTGGATCCCATTGCAATGGGTTCTTTGAAGGTGAAAATGGTCTGAGACCAATGAGTTTTGGGTCTGTAAGGGGATGTTGAAAGGTTGGTGGACATCTCACGGCAAAATCTGTCGCTGAAAGCAGTCTCAAACCATAAGACAACACCATAACACCAAGCAATTCCAGATTTTGCATCTTTTGAATCTTCTAGAAGATCCAATTTGGGCTCCAACTCAACAGTTGCAGTGAAATCCATATCATCAGCCTTCATGGTCGCCAGATCAAATGTCTGAAGCAAGGATAAAGAACATATTTAGCATCAATAAATTGTACGCTCTGCCCATGCTTCATGATGAAATACAAACACTTATGGAATGTCATAACAAGTACAAATTGGAAGGAATGGTGATGCCGTGTCCAACAAAATTGGTGAATTTTCAAAAAAATAGAGAGCGCAGGCCTGTTGCTGAGAGAGCAAAAATACAGTCGAACAGGGACATCTTAACCAACATTTTATGCCACTATATTCCGAAAAATCTGGTTCGATGCATTGTGGTGGCCTCGTGATGTGCTAGCTTGACATGCGTTCAAGAATATTAGAGGATAATAATCATGAGACTCAAAATACCATAGTTTTTAAAAATCATTGTAAAGTGCAGCAGTGTATCCATTTCAAAAGGTAAACATAAGAGAAAGCTTTTAGAAAGTTCCTTAAATGATCAAGCTTAAAAGATTTTTTTTTAAAAAAAAAATAAAAAATCAAGGGCATTTAATAGCTACGATTTGCAAAACCACAGTTCTGGATAGGTCCTAAATATCTTAGGACATATTTTGCTCAGATTCCTAAACATCATCGGATATTTTTGTATTCACATTCCAGTAGGCTTTCAATATTCTACTGGCCCTCAATATGAAAAGAAATGCAATGGGAAAACATCTGCAGTGCAATTCAATCTGGCATCAAATTCAGCAACAATAATAGTGGAAAAAATAACTTATTTGATACAGAGCCAGGTCATGGATGAGCTGGTCAGCTAGGAGTGCAGAGTGTATTGCAGCAAGCCAACTTGAGAACAATCATGCTATGCAAACCATGGGCCTTGTGATCGACAGAAACAGGAATAAAATTTTGTCAGCTTGCTCATAAGGCAGACCATACCGTGGAGGTCAACAGCCAGTTTGACTGACACAAAAGAATGACCTAATTGATAATATGATCATGTGATATTCATGCAGATAACTTATGACTAGGTCTACCACATGCGATGGATGGCACGTGTCATATGATAATGAGAGAATTTGTTTGACATTATGTTGAAGATTGTTGCAAGGATTCAGAATTTATAGCAATCAACTCTAAACGAAAAATAGATAACTGCACTTTGGAGCTTATTTGTTTAATACAGATGCCAAGAAAATAAATAAATAAATGGTCGAACTGAAGAAAAACCTGGAGAACTACGGAGTCAGTCACTATATCATGACTGTCTATAACATCAATGATGGGAGTTCGAGCAGCATCCTCTGCAACCTCCTTGCCTATGCAGGACATATCAAAACCATACACATTTTCCCAAAACGGAATACTGGTTCCACCCTTTCCAAAGCCAGCAACAAACTGCTAGCAGGAAACCAAGGAAATCGCTTCAGTCGGCAGTGAACCTATTTTAAAAAATAAAAGCAAAGGCAATCACAAAGAACTCACTATAGTTGCAGAATCTGGCAGTATGGCACCATCAGGCTTTAACCAATGATCTCGAGCAAAAAGTACAGAGCTGAGCATAGATTCATATAATAGGCAATAACCCATCCATTCACTAACCAGAACATCAACGCTGCTAGGTGAAATTTGTATTGATTTGTTGAGATCTTCAACCATGCACTGTACCACAGTAATTACACCATCCATTTTCTTTCCTCCACAGTTTCCACTTTGCAGTAAGCCATTGTTTTTTGCAATCTGCATTTATAAAATCACATAAGGTCATCTGAGTCTGACAACTCAAAATAATAATAATAACAGCAACGAAACTGCAATCATCGAACAATTCAAGAGAGAAGAGGAGAACAGAACAGAAAATTTCAAGCATGAAAAGAAAACTTGCCTGAGTAGCCACAGCAGCCATCTTTTCACTTGCTTCAACTGCAATTACTCTTGAAGCTCCTGCTTGGGCTGCAAAAAGACTATACTGACGAAAGTGAGTCATGGAAACAGAAACTGCTCAGCAGTCTTAAATGAAGAACAGAAAACTAAAGGCAGCTGCATGACATTTAACAATGTAAGCAAGCTCCATTAATTATAACGCAGGATTGTGCAAACCATGGAGATTAATGGTACTGAAAACACGAAAAGCACATTAGCGCCCCAGGCCCCAGAGTGCACAAAATGTCAGCATATAAAACAACATACGCAGTTATGCCCAGTGCTTCGGGTTGCTTTCATAATTAATATATCTAACAAATAAATCAATTTACTCAAATAAAACTCAAAATATCCATAAGAAAAAAACAAGTGCTGGCACCTTAACGATATTAACCATTCGAAAAACCATTATTTATCTTTAGATAAATTCATATCAATCTAACAAAGCACGGCTATCTGGATGTGGAACAGGGAAATCAGAATTTCTCCTCGGCTCTGGCAATGATTTTGAAGAATTAATAATGTAAGCAAGCTCCATTAATTATAATGCAGGATTGTGCAAACCAAGGAGGTTAATGGTACTGCCAATACCAAAAGCATCCTAGGGCCCAGGTCCCAGAGTGCACAATGTCAACATATAAAAACAGCATATGCAGTTACGCCCAGCGCTTTGGGTTGCTTTTATAATTAATATATCTAACAAATAAATCAATTTACTCAAATAAAACTCAAAATATGCATAAGAAAAAAAAAAGCGCCGGCACCTTAATAATATTAACCGTTCAAAAAATCATTATTTATCTGTAGATAAATTCATATCGATCTAACAAAACAAAGCCGTCTGGATGTGGAACAGGGAAATCAGAATTTCTCCTCGGCTTTGGCAATGATTTTGAAGAATTTATAGCCAAAGGTCCCATAGTTCCAATCTAATTTAGGGTAGAATCTTGCTGTGAAGTAAAAGCTAATGCCAAAAAGCAAGATCAACAGGTATTTGGATATGAAAACATAACATTACATTTTCAATTCTCATTGGTCTGATAACTTAGAAACTTTTGCCAAAAGGCCTTTCCCTACGTTAGATCAAACTCTCTTGATTCTTGTTTTGAATAAAGGACAATGAAATTTTTGAAATGGGTAAGCAGATTTAGTGGATTTGCAGAGGATGGGAAAAGTTGTCTTTAGGGCTTTTCCTTTACTCAGATGAATACATTCAGCATCAGTTAAGATAACCAGAGATATGAAAATAAAATAAGAAACAAACAGAACCAAAAACTAAACATGGCCAAATGCTAAATGAGCAGAGAAATTATATTACCTTAATATTCCAGTGCCACAACCAACATCCATCACAACTGCATGGTTCATGAGAGAAGGGTTGTTCAAGATTGCATCTTTATAAGCCTCTGTTCTAACCTGCATGACTGAGAAAACATGAGGTGATAATTTTCAAGGCCAAATTTACCATTCAAATAAAAAATTTTAGTTTTAGGGTCTATTGATATTTGGCAAAAGATGTGGAGGAAAAATATGTAGAGAAGCAGAATAAAGAAGAGGAAATGATAGGATAAAATCAGGTTTAATTATCAGAAATAGAGTAAACAAAAATAAAATAAATAAGCTTTTTGAGCAAAACTTGGGAGATAATGATAGGATATATAGGTAATATTGAAGAAAGACGGGTTCTTCAAAGTATTTCAGATGTCAAAAAACACATCAAAAGGAATGGAAAAAAAAAAAGCATGGAAAATTTGTTATCACTTTCCCTCTCTAATCCTGAAGATTATATCACACAAATTCAATGTTAAAGTAGAACATAGGTTTAAAGATATGTAAATCTTATTCAATACCTTGTCGCTGAGCATTTCTCGATGGATGCCAAAAGATCCATATGCACCAAAATAACTCTCGTTGGTATTCTTGATTTCCCTAGAAGCAACATTTGCCAAAGAAATTTTGAGATTCGCATTTTTATGTTTTATGGCAGGCAACTGAAGATCTTCTTCTGAAGCAATTCCATTAGCAGTGGCCTTCTCTGAAGGATACATTGAGTTAAGAGATCCATTGGACACACAAGAAGCCTCTGCCCTGTTATTTTCACTCAAAGAAGCAAGCTCAGATTGAACATTATCCAAAATCTCCTCATCGTCAATGTCATATTCTGCAAGGTTATCACTGTTCCCTAACTCCCTCAGCAGTTCCTCTCGATCAATTGATGCAGCAAGGTCTTCTTCAGCATCTTCATCATCACCAAAATTATGCAAGAGAGAATCATCAGGCATAAATGGTTTCAGATAACTATCATCCAGCCAAGGAAGTTTGCCATCTCTTCCAAAGGTAACTGCTTTATGCAAATGGTCCTGGAGATCCTTGTTCGATTGAAATGTGGAGTCACAGCTCCAGCATTTGTTTACTGCCACCTGCAAGATAATACAGAGTAGTTCAGATGAGATTGCATTTTTCATTGTCCTTCAAACAAACAGAAAAAACAAGAAAAATAAACACAAAGAAAAACCACTTTAATAGTTACTTACTTCAAATATAAAGCACAGCGAATAAACCTATTTATTCACTGGGGGAATTTCAAAGAAAGAGTTTTCTATTTTGATTATAAATACTTCCTTATGTGCAATCTCTAGGATTGTAGACATCCAGCGTTCAGTTCCCCTCACTCAATCTTGGCGTCAAGTCAAAGCAAGCTAGCTTAACACTGTTCTAAGCTTCAACATGAAGCACAATCACAAGCTTGAGCTTTAATAATCAATCTTAAGCATGATTTACAACCAAAATTTGCAGTTGAAGCGGAAGCTGAACCATTATATAATAATCCATTTATTAGATGAATGTAAAACTTAACGCACAAATATATATCAAACAGACTGAAGTTCCTCCAGAGCTTTATCAAGCTAATCTGAGGCTACTGAGCTCGCTCAGTCTAGATTGGCTCTGTTCAATAAATCAGGCTAAATTCCAAGTCAAGTTGCAGCTCACAAGATTGCTTAGCTTGTCTTTAAGCATATCAATTCTGTGGGAGACATGAGAAAATAAACATTCCTCAACGAGTGATCATCATCATCATCATCATCATAAGCTATTTCCCACCTAGATAGAGTCGGCTGCATGAATTTTGTTGCACCATTCTTAACGATTTAAGATTAAATTTTCAGTAATTTTTAATAGTTTAAAATCTTGTTTAATTACTTTCATTCATTTTTTTTGCATCTTCCTCTCATTTTCTCACCACCTTCTACTTGAATAGGATCTACTCTCATAACTGGTGTCATTTCATGCCTCCATTTAACATGACCATCTTAATTTGTTTTCCCTTATTCCCAATTTTATTTTTCTTATTTTAACACTCATCCACCTTAACATTCTCATTTCAACTACGTTCATTCTATACGTATGTTATTCTTTAACTGCCCAACATTCTGCCCCATAAAGCATAGCGTGTATAATTGTAGTCTTATAAAATTTTCCTTTTAATTTAATTGGGACTCAACCATCACATAATATTCTTCAAAGAGTGATATGAAATCTTAAAATCAAGAAACTCTGGACGGAATGGGACAGGGAAAAGCAAGAATTGGGTGGACGATGCCATCTATTCACCTACAGGGTATAAATTCCAACAATTCAGCAATACGCTACACTAAATTTCGCTGTGTAAGCACGTGAACAGCTACACCTTGGAGCGAAAATCCTAGAGAATTCATGAAGCTTATATTTTCAATGCAGTTGGATGCATACGTGCAGGCAGAAATGAAACGAGAAGGGTGAACTTGAAGACCTGAGATCGAATGTAGTTGATGAGTTTGAACGAACCGTAGAAATCCAACTGCAGACCTTTTCTAATGGCCTCGAAATCGAATCCGTGGAGGGAACGGCAGTGATCGAAGAGAGAATCGACGGAAGCGAACTTCAGATCGCAGAAGAGGCACAGAAAACCGTTGTCAGGCTCTTCTTCGTCCGTTTGCCAGTCGTCCCAATCTTCACTCTGTTCGTCCTCTTCCTCCTCGTCTACTACTAACGCGGATGAGAAGCGACTGTTTTCGTTCGACGCCATGAAAGAAAGCTATTTTTCTCTGGCCGTGAATCGTGATAGAGGAGAAGCAAGTCTTTTATTCATTTTAGCCAGCTAAAACCCTAGATAAACCCTGCACACCGTGCCAGGTTTTTTGTTTTATTATTATTAGGGCCTTTCCCAAGTATAGCCGCTGCCTTTCACTGTAATCTCAAGTATACATATTATCTTTGTAAAATCTTAGATATACTCACAGTGTTTACAGCTACTTTCTAGATATACTCAGTACAATTGCAGTTAATTTTAAAAACACTCCAGCCGTGAGTTGACATCATTAGTTAATATATGAAATTACTAACATGACCATCAAATTTTGGACATAATTAAAAATCAATGACATAACTTATCAATACCGTAATTACACATGAGCTCTAAATTTAGATAGCCTTAATTTCATTTTTTATTTCATTTTTTTTATTGTTTTGTAAAAGGAGTATTTTAGGCGTTTATAAAAATTTAACTAATGGATTTTTACGGAATTAATATTTTTTAGGATTAACTACAAATGTAGTAGATATATCTGGGGTTTTGGAAATATAATGATATATTTGGAATTAAAGTTAAATATAATGGGTATATTTAGGATAAACTCTTATTATTATTATTATTATTATTATTATTATTATTATTTGACTTTTTCAGTTTTACCATGGTTGTCTACGAATTCATTAGATGATTATTTATTAGGGCACCATCGAGTGCACTATTTGCCCCGAAACTAAAGTGATCCACTTTTTTATGTTTTAATGTTTAAACAAACATATATTAGCCCAAGTGTGAAATTTTCATCTATGTAACCTTACATTTTTTAACTTTATTTAATATCTATTTGTAAATTCTAAAAAATAAAAAATAATTATTCATGCGCATGGGGTGCGTAAACAATGATTTTTATTTTTAAGATTCAAAAATAAATTTTAAATAAATTTTAAAAATATAAAATTGTAAATATAAAAAGTATATGTTTGAGCACATTTACGGAAATATTTCTATGAAATCGAGTTTCACAGAAGTGGTTTCGTAAAACCCTTTTCATTTTTGAAATGTTGATTCTTGATGGAAAATTCAATCAATTTATTATATTTAATATCATTTGTTAAGCTAGGAGACTAAGTTCCATCCTAATCCAACATGTGGATAGGCCACAACTCAAAAATAGGTGCATGCATGTGTAAATTATGAAAAACGCTTAGATCCATCACACGTGTTGTTCGCAATCTCACCGCAAGTGCACAGGTCATAAATTGTAGTATATAAATTACCGATCCACAGGGAATTTGAAACTATAAGCTTTTCTTTTAAACGCTTTCGTATCAAATATAAAGAGAATAAACAGGTCATAAATTGTAGTATATAAATTATCGATCCACAGGGAATTTGAAACTATAAGCTTTTCTTTTAAACGCTTTCGTATCGAATATAAAGTGAATAAAGTAAACAAAATGGAATGAAAAAGTAAAAAAATTAGAAGAAAAAATAAAATTGAAAACTAGAATGGGTAATAGAAAACAAGGATGCGAGTTCCTTGGATCTAAGTTTCACATGCGTCTTCTGAACGGGTAATAATATAATTATTTAATCCGGATATTTTTGTTGGTCACGAGTTTATGACAATTACTCAAGAGGGGAGGGGTGAATTGGGTATTTAAAATTTTTCACTTAAACAGATAATATTCCCCGATTTAGTTCAGTCCCCTTTAATGAAACAAATAGAAAGTAATAAGATAATGAAAGCAGAAATATAAATCAATGGACAAGATTTTATAGTTGTTCGGCCAACCTTCCCTACTCTACTCTTCCAAGCTCACACCCCTTGTGACTTGGGTTCCTCTATATATTTCACGAATACAACTAGAGCCTCTGCTTTCTTCTAGATTCTAGCTCTAGGGGGCATAAACAACTCACAGCACAAGTAGGTGACGAGTCCCACTCCAATCACACACTACTTTGCTTACACTTGATCTTAGTTGCCGAAACTAAATCAAATTTAATACAACAAGAAAAGGAATAAAGAAAGTTTTTACACGTTACTGATGTGTAGAGACAGATTTGGCACGGAGAAGAACTTGTGAGGAAGACTGAATGATTCAGCAAGCAGCTCTTGACGGTTTGAATACAAAGTTCTTCTTCTAGATGTTGCCTTGATCACTTAATGCTCTTAGAGATGGAAGTTATGCTCAATCAATGAAGTTTTCAGCTATCCTAACGTCAATATTGAATGCTTTATATAAATGACAAGGGTATTCGAACGTTTGGAAGTAGGTGGCGCGCATTTAATGCGCCAACGTTCGAAAATTTTCCGACCATTACGACCAAAGTCGCAGGTGGAGTCGACTTCGGGTGCGACTTCATTTTTCAACAGTCTCCTCAAGTTCCTTCTCAGGTCGATTTGGACTTGGACTTGGACTTGACCCAAGTCGCTGCTGGAGTCGACTTCGGTGCGACTTCGGTTTTCTACAATTTCCAAGTCTCTTCTTCAGGTCGACTTTGACTTGGACTTGACCCAAGTCGCTGCTGGAGTCGACTTCGCACCGACTTCACTTCCTTTATTTGCTAGATGAACTTGAATTCATTTGAGATGACTTTGGTCGCTTGATTTTCTTTATATTAAATGTTCTTCCACTTATTTATATCACCTAGAACTCAGTATGATCATCCTAGCTTGAAAACTTTAAGCTCCATGTCTTGACTTCTTAAATTCTTGAATCTTGGTGGCCAAATGATATTTCTTGATCCAAATTTATGAATTCATGCAGCTTTGCTTGTTTTGGTCTTGATTCATCTTCATTTGATCCAAGTCGAATATTTGGGTCGACTTGGTCTTCAACTTCACTCAAGTCGTAAGTCAAGTCGACTTGGTCTTTGACTCCACTTTTCAAATTTAGTGCTAGCAGGTTGAAGTCGATGCTGGAGTCGACTTGGTCTGCGACTTCACCCAAGTCGCATGCGAAGTCAACTTTGTGTGTGACTTCGGCAGCTCTTGCTCCCCAATTTCAGCGTTGGACAAAAAATGGCCTTTGAAGTTTATGTGGAGTCGGCTTGGAGATCGACTTGGCCTAAGTCGAGGCCTGAGTCGACTTGAGAATCAACTGGACCTGTTATGCTTCATATTTTTCATTTTTATAACCTTAAAACATTTCACAAACTTATTAGTAGCTAAAATTTACTCAAATAGAATTGTTAATCATCAAAACATATACTTTCGGTATTTTGCCTTTGATTTCAACATTTGTTTCCAACAATCTCCCCCTTTTTGATGATTGACAAAATCGATTTGAGTAAATACCTTCCAATAACTTTAAAACATACCATTTTATCCTGTTTTGGCATTTTTAGGATAATCATGGGTCATTTGCCTTTTGAACTTAGTAAAATTGACATACATATTCAACATTTGCATATTTCTTTTCCAATGAAATCACAAGTTAAACATTGCGCATAAGAATTCAATCAGCCAATTCAATTTTAGAACATAAACAGAACATATAACAAACTTTTCATAGGTAAACAGAACATAAACAAACTAAACATTTTCATATACGAACAGAAACATTTCATACAAGTTTCAAAAGCAAAGTAAAACCTATATACAAGCTACCCAACCCAACATCCTAAAAACTAAAAGCAAACTCAACTATAATCCCCCTTTTTGTCAATGGATCAAATAGGGGTTGACTCGCTGAGATTTGGCATATAGAAATGTCGATATAGGATATGGAGTTGTTTGAAGTGAATGAGTAGGTCGAATGGGTCTAACGTGGGCCGAGGAATAAAAGGATGATACGGGGTTAGGAGTTGGATCACGACGCACTGACCCGGTGTCAAATGGATCCAATTCGGGTATTGGTTGATTCCTGTTGTTTTCGAATGCTAAGTGATACTGTATCGTTCTTAGCTCCCGATCCATGCGGTCCTATCTCGAGTGCATATCCATGATTGCAGTTAGGACCCCGGCGATCCTCGAGTTGCTCAAGATGTTCCCGAATTGCATTGACGGAGTTGTCCTAAGATGGTGGCCGTGAAGCTGGGGCAGGGATCTCCGATCCTCTAGGTGAGCAAGACCCATGTGAATGTAGCGACGCGGGCTCCTCGGGAGCGTCATGTGGTGGAGATGGAGCGGGTTGAGGTTCCGGTGATGGCGGGGGCTGCTCTCCCTCAACCTGTGCTCCTCCGGCTTCTTCTTGAGCCGGTACACCCATTCTTTCCTTGATCCGCTCTGCCCTGAGTTGATCCACATTAATCTTCATTCTTTGGAGCAAAGGCTTGTTGATTGCATTCGTCGGCTTCAATACCTCGAATGACTCTCTTTCAATATCGACCTCGAAATGCTCCAGGATCTTAGTGATCCATGTCTCATAGGGCAAAACCCCTTGTGGGTTGTCCTTTCTGGAGGCTAGGGCTTCTAGGAAGAGTCGGGGGAGGCTGACTTTGACTCTGTTTGCTACTTTTCGAAGGATTTCTGCCTCCTATGGGTTGACCTGATTTCTTCCTCCACCCTTGGGATAGATGCAGTGGGCAATTAGCAACCTTATAACCCTCAACCTAGGGGATAAGTCCATATAGTGTAGAAACTTGATCCCAGGGTGATATTTGTTGCTCCTAGTGAGCTGGTTGTACATTTGGGTGAGAGACAGATCTGCAGGTAGTTGTTCATCATCATAAGGAACCTCTAGGATTCGTCCCACCTGAATAATAGCATGATCTAAGCTTGGGACCCCCCAGGTTCCCAAAAACATTTCAACTCCCTTCACAAAAGTGCTAAAGTACTGTTCATCCCACAAATAATAGAAAATCCTTGTCAGGTTAGGATACACCCTCTCATCCCCCTTTAGCAATCTAGTCCAACCTTGGAAATCGAGTAGCTCATCGATTTCAAACTCATAATCGCTTAAAAATTTGAAATCGATAATCTTGGGTACGAATATCTTACGCTCATAGAAGCTTTTATAGAAGCGGCCGTGTTGTAGCTCGATCTTGAAATACGTTGTTGGCATTTTGAAGACTTGACCCTTAGTAGTTGGGGTTCCCTTTCTTCTGGCCCCTAATCTGAACTTCCAAAGGCCTGAGTTTCTTCTCCCTTGGATGGACATAGATGGAGTCCCAGCCTGAAATCGGACCCGATGGCCAATAGAAGTCGACGGTTCTTCCCGGGCACGCTTGGAAGGAGTCCGTTGTCTCCTGGGAATCTCCTCCTCATTTTGGGAGCCGGATGGTCTGGGAACTGGCCGTTGGGATGGTTTTGAGACGGTTAGTTTGGGCAATCTAGATTTGGGTGCAATTTTGGATTGAGTTTTTCAAATGGGATTTTCAAATGTAGCTTGAGAGAGATGAAGAATTTGAGTGAGAGAGATAGTGAGTTTGAGAGAGAGTGAAAAAGACTGTGGGAGATGAACTGAGAAGAGAAGTCTCGAAAGAAAGAGGGAGAAATGGAAAGTTTGGGAGAAAGACAGTGAGCTGAGAGAGTTGGAGGAAAAAGAGAGAGTGACAAGAGCCGACCGACTAAGAGAGATAAGCTTGAGAGAGAAAAAATAGAGAGAGAGAGAGAGAAATAGATTGAGAGAGAGATAAAAAGATTGTACGAGAGAGAGGGAGCTCGAGCGAAAATAGGGGGAGAGGAGAGATGCCGGAGAGAAGACAAGAACCAAGAGAGTTCGAGAGAAAAAGGAGAGAGGAGGGAACTGTTGAGAGATGCCGGAGAGGGAGAGAGGAAATTCGGGAACCAAAGGAAATAGAGAGAGCTTCGGCGTGGGAGGAAGAGGAGGAGGAAGAAGAGAAGAGAAGAAGGAAAGAAAAGAAGAGGAGAAATGGGAAGCCCGACGGTCGCGCGTGAAGTCGACTTGCCCTAATCCGAAGTCGACTTCGCCCCTGATGCGGGGTCGACTTCGCCATTCCGGAGTCGACTTCGCCTAATTCGACCTGGGATTTTCGAAGTCGACTTAGCTTATTCTAAGTTTATTTCTCCTATCCTATTGTTTCTAATTTAATTCAATCATCCCATATCATTTCCAATTTTGTAAAAAAATTCTTTTGCTAAAGGTTTGGTGAATATATCAGCAATTTGATCGTCAGTTTTCACATATTCCAAACAGATATCATGATTTTCTACATGTTCTCTGATAAAATGATGTCTTAAGTCTATATGCTTTGTCCTAGAATGCAGTACCGGATTTTTAGTCAAATAAATTGCACTTGTATTATCACATCTAATTAGAATGTCTTGATAATCAATACCATAATCTTTAAGTTGTTGTTTCATCCAAAGTAGTTGGGCAGAACAGCTCCTGACAGCAATATATTCGGATTCCGCTGTGGATAGAGCAATACTAGTTTGTTTTCTTGAATACCATGAAACCAACATGTTTCCAAGAAATTGACATGTTCCACTAGTACTTTTTCTATCCATTTCGTATCCGGCAAAGTCCGCATCCGAGTAGGCGATTAGATCAAAAGTTGACCCCTTTGGATACCATAGTCTAAGACTAGTGGTGTTTATCAAATATTTAAAAATTCTTTTTACAGCCATTAAATGTGATTCTTTAGGACATGATTGAAACCTAGAACACATACAAACACTGAACAATATATCGGGTCTAGAGGCAGTTAAATATAATAAAGAACCTATCATGCTCCTCTATAACTTTAAATCAACAGATTTACCTTTCTCATCTTTGTCAATTTTAATGGTTGAGCTCATAGGTGTGTTTGCCCCTTTGCTATTTTCCATGCCGAACTTCTTTAACATTTCTTTGACATACTTGGACTGGTTTATGAAGATCCATTCACTTAGTTGCTTAATTTGTAGTCCAAGGAAGAAATTCAGCTCCCCCATCATACTCATCTCAAGTTCTTTCTGCATAAGCTCAGAAAATTCTTGACAAAGGATCTCATTAGTAGAACCAAAAATAATATCATCTATATAAATTTGAATAATCAAAATTTTTTTTTCTTTATACTTGATGAACAACGTGGTGTCTACTTTTCCCTTTTGGAAGTCATGATCTATCAAAAATTTGCTTAATCTTTCATACCAAGCCCTTGGAGCTTGTTTTAATCCATATAATTCTTTGGTTAATTTGTATACAAATTTAGATTGATCTTTCTCCTCAAACCCAGGTGGTTGTTCAACATACACCTCTTCATTTATATACCCATTCAAAAATGCGCTTTTAACATTCATTTGAAACAACTTAAAGTTCATGTGAGATGCAAAAGCTAGTAAAATGTGAATGACCTCTATCTAGCAACCGGAGCATAGGATTCTTCAAAGTCTATTCCTTCTTCTTATGAGTATCCTTTTGCCACAAGTCTAGCTTTGTTTCTCACTACAAGTCCACTTTCATCTAATTTGTTCCTAAAGACCCATTTTGTGCCAATGACAGTACAGTCCTTTAGCCTTGGAACAAGATGCCAAACTTGGTTTTTTTCAAATTGATTTAGCTCTTCTTGCATTGCAATAACCTAGTTTTCATCATTAAGAGCTTGATCAATAGTTATTTGTTCAATTTTTGACACGAAAGCATATTGTCCACAAATATTTTGTTTTGACCTTCTAGTCTTTACTCCTTCATAGATATTGCCAATAACTTGCTCAATTGGATGATCATTTTTGAATTTCAAGTCAGTTGGTGGTTTGTAGAAAATATTACCTTCACTTACCTTTTTATCCACGGATTCTTCTTGCTTTTCCACATGCAATTTTTCAAGATTCCCTGTGACATCATCTGTATCACTTAAATCATCTTCTCTTTTGGAGCATGGATTAAATTCATCAAAAACAACATGTATTGACTAATTTACAACTTGGTTCTTTTTATTGAAGACTCTATATGCTTTGCTATTTGATGAGTAACCAAGGAATATTGCCTATCATTCTTGGCATCCAGTTTTCCCAAGTTGGTTTTACCATTGTTCAAAACATAACATGTGCAACCAAAAGCATGAAGATATGGAATATTTGGTTTTCTACCTTTCCATAGCTCATATGGAGTCTTTTTCAAGATTGCTCTAATGGTTACACGATTTAGAACATGACATGCTGTACTTACAGCTTCGCCCCAAAATCTCTTGAATAATTTACTCTCATTTAGCATAGTTCTAGCCATCTCTTGTATGATCATATTTTTCCTTTCAACTACTCCATTTTGTTGTGGAGTTCTTGGTGCAGAAAATGTGTGGTGAATTCCTTTTTTATTACATAATTCTATGAATCGTTTATTTTCAAACTCACCACCATGATCACTTCTAATGGTTATAATAGTACTTTATTTTTTATTTTGCACCAAGTTTACAAAAGTTGCAAACATAGAGAAGGCTTCATCTTTACTAGTTAAGAGAATTACCCATGTGAATATTGAAAAATCATCAACTATTACAAATACATACTTCTTTCCACCAATGGTTAAAATGTCAGATAGTCCATATAGATCCATATGTAGCAATTCAAGCGGCCTAGTGATGGAAATCTCATTTTTGGAGGAAAAAGGCATTTTAGGTTGTTTTGACAGTTGACATGCTTTGAAAATTTTATCTTTGTCATATTTCAATTTTGGCAATCCTTCTACTAAACTCTTTTTCTACAAGGTTTTAATGTTTGACATGTTTATATGTCCAAGCCTCTTATGCCAAATCCATGGATCATTGTCAATGGCCATCAGACATTGACTATCTAGTTCATCAAGTGAAACTAAATATATATTTCCATATCTTTTTCCACTAAACATGATATGTTCTCCATCAAATACAATACATATAGATGATTCAAACACAACCTTGTACCCTTTGTCACATAATTGGCTAATACTCATTAGATTATGCTTGAGTCCTTCAACAAACAATACATCCTTCATGCATGCATTTGAAATACTATAAATGTTTCATTTACCTTTGATTTTACCTTTCTCATTATTTTCAAAAGCAATAGTTCCATCGTTGCAAGGCTTGAGTTTATGAAACAAACTTCTTTCTCCAGTCATATGCCTTGAGCAACCACTATCCATGAACCAAACGTTGTTTGCCTTTGCCTTGAAACATACCTGAAAAATGAGCAAATAGAGTTTATCTCTTTGGTACCCATTTTATGGATCCTTTTGGGTTAGTAAACTGGTTTAATCTTCGTTGTTCTATTTTTGAAAGCCCAAATCTGGTGTTTCTTGGAATTCAAACTAATTTTCCACCATGGTCATATAGTTTCTTAAAGTTGCATTGATAAATTTTGTGACCCATTTTGTTGCAAAAGTTACAGGCCATTGGTAATCTAGGAGTAGATCTCCAAGTATGTTGTGGTTCAAAGGTTGACCTTCTAGTTTAAACGACTTGTTTCCCTTTTGGTTTGTAAATGGGTGCAGCTCTAGCTTGATTTTTCCCAAGTTTTGGCACATTTGATTTGCTGCTTTCTCCTTGCTCAAATGTGGAGTATCCAAGACCTCTTCTATTGTTTTAAGAGGCCATGTTCAGAAACATTTTCACACTCTTTCCTGGATTAGAGAACTTAGTTAATGATTCATTTAAGGATTCATTCTCCTTTTTCAGTTTCTCCACTTCTTTCAATAGTAATTCATTTTCTTCTTTCAGTTTTGTTGTTCTTTTTGTTAATTTTCCATTTACAATAATAATGGAATTACATTGTTGTTTTTTCAAAGATAATTTATTTCTTAGTTTTTTGATTTCCTCATATAATGAATCATATGCTTGTTGTAATTCCTCTAATTCAGCACATTTGAGACACTCCTGTATAGAAGAATGAATAGATTGAGAATAATCAAGTTTGGAAGTTACATCTTCATTACTTATACATTTTGTTGAGGTGATTTGTTCTTCCAAAACTTTTATTGTGTTTAAACACAATAAAGTTTCTTCTTGCTCAATCCGCGCCATGTAGCATATTCTTGCACAATTTGCTCCTTCAAGATCATCATTTGAGGAGCTACTTGTTGATGAAGTTTCTTCATTCACGTACATTCTTCTTCCCTTAGGCTTTTGGAATTTTTGTCTTTCATATCTTTCCTTCTTTTCTTGACGCTCCTTTGCTTTGGTTTCCTCAGGCGTTGGGCATTGGGCTTGCATATGTCCCATGCTGCCACACTGAAAATATTTCGTTGTCTCCTTCTTTTTCTTCTTTGAATTTCTTTCTTTAAAACTTTTAAAATTCCTTCCTTTCCTTACAAACTTTCTGAATCGTCTTGTAAGTAAGGCAATCTCCTCATCGTCGTTTTGTGAGGATGAGGTGGAGACGTTCGAATCTTGTGCAGCTTTTAATGCAATTGCTCTCTTTCCTTTGTGGTGATCTTCATTTCTTTTCTTAATTAGCTCATGTGACATTAATGAGCTAATGAGGTCTTCTAGTTTCAATGTGTTTAGGTCCTTGGCTTCTTCTATTGCAGTGATCTTCGGAGTCCATGATTCCGGTATGGCTCTTAGAATCTTCATAACCTGTTCAGATTCTGAGATAGCTTTTCCAAGACCTTTCAAAGCATTAGTAATTTTTGAAAATCTAGCAAACATTTCAGAAATATTCTCAGTGTCCAACATTTTGAAACTTTCTAATTCTCTAATCAAAATATTTCTTCTTGTCTCTTGGACCTGAGAGGTTCTCTCATAGATAGATGTTAATGTATTTCATATTTCTTTGGCGGTCAAACAAGAGGATACTCTATCATATTCAGAGCAGTAAGAGCACAAAATAATAAATTCATGGCCTTAGCGTTGCTCTTAACAATTTTCACTTCTTCATCAGTCCATTTGGAAGCTCTTTCATCAATTGGCAAGGTCACACCGTCTTAGATTGCAATCCAAGAGTCCATATCTGTAGCGATGATGAGTTGTTTCATACGTAACTTCCAATAGCCAAAATTGTTCCCATCAAACAATGGTAGCCTAGTAAAAGATTGACCTTTAGCAAATGCAGGAACGGAAGTAGATTGGTTTGCCATTATATAAAAGATCTCTTTGATAAAACTCAAAGACTTGCTCTAATACCACTTGTTGGTCCCAAGTTTATGGCAATTACCCAAGAGGGGAGGGGTGAATTGGGTATTTAAAATTTTTCACTTAAACAGAAAATATTCCCCGATTTAGTTCAGTCCCCTTTAATGAAACAAATAGAAAGTAATAAGATAATGAAAGCAGAAATATAAATCAATGGACAAGATTTTATAGTTGTTCGGCCAACCTTCCCTACTCTACTCTTCCAAGCTCACACCCCTTGTGACTTGGGTTCCTCTATATATTTCACGAATACAACTAGAGCCTCTGCTTTCTTCTAGATTCTAGCTCTAGGGGGCATAAACAACTCACAGCACAAGTAGGTGACGAGTCTCACTTCAATCACACACTACTTTGCTTACACTTGATCTTAGTTGCCGAAACTAAATCAAATTTAATACAACAAGAAAAGGAATAAAGAAAGTTTTTACACATTACTGATGTGTAGAGACAGATTTGGCACGGAGAAGAACTTGTGAGGAAGACTAAATGATTCAGCAAGCAGCTCTTGACGGTTTGAATACAAAGTTCTTCTTCTAGATGTTGCCTTGATCACTTAATGCTCTTAGAGATGGAAGTTATGCTCAATCAATGAAGTTTTCAGCTATCCTAACGTCAATATTGAATGCTTTATATAAATGACAAGGGTATTCGAACGTTTGGAAGTAGGTGGCGCGCATTTAATGCGCCAACGTTCGAAAATTTTCCGACCATTACGACCAAAGTCGCAGGTGGAGTCGACTTCGGGTGCGACTTCGTTTTTTAGTAGTCTCCTCAAGTTCCTTCTCGGGTCGACTTGGACTTGGACTTGGACTTGGACTTAACCCAAGTCGCTGCTGGAGTCGACTTTGGTGCGACTTCGATTTTTGATAATTTCCAAGTCTCTTCTTCAGGTCGACTTGGACTTGGACTTGACCCAAGTCACTGCTAGAGTCGACTTCGGTGCGACTTCACTTCATTTGTTTGCTAGATGAACTTGAATTCATTTGAGATGACTTTGGTCGCTTGATTTTCTTCATATTAAATGTTCTTCCACTTATTTATATCACCTGGAACTCAGTATGATTATCCTAGCTTGAAAACTTTAAGCTCCGTGTCTTGACTTCTTGAATTCTTGAATCTTGGTGTCCAAATGATATTTCTTGATCCAAATTTATGAATTCATGCAGCTTTGCTTGTTTTGGTCTTGATTCATCTTCATTTGATCCAAGTCGAATATTTGGGTCGACTTGGTCTTCAACTTCACTTAAGTCGTAAGTCAAGTCGACTTGGTCTTTGACTCCACTTTTCAAATTTAGTGCTGGCAGGTTGAAGTCGATGCTGGAGTCGACTTGGTCTGCGACTTCACCCAAGTCGCATGCGAAGTCGACTTTGTGTGTGACTTCGGCAACTCTTGCTCCCCAATTTCAGCGTTGGACAAAAAATGGCCTTTGAAGTCTATGTGGAGTCGGCTTGGAGATCGACTTGGCCTAAGTCGATGCTTGAGTCGACTTGAGAATCGAATTGACCTATTATGCTTCATATATTTTCATTTTTATAACCTTAAAACATTTCACAAACTTATTAGTAGCCAAAACTTACTCAAATGGTGTTGTTAATCATCAAAACATATACTTTGGGTATTTTGCCTTTGATTTCAACACTTGTTTCCAACAATTTTTTGTTAAAGGAGAACAAACTCTAATTTATCATTGCACATTCTCTCGAAATCTACAAGACATACCCTAATTTTTTAACCACCTATTTTGATGGGATTAAGTTAATCAAAATCTATGACTTGTTCATGAAATTTCTTGATGTCATTGTATCAATTCTCATGATCTTAGATTTTTAGATTTAATGTCTTGATTATTGTATATTAGATTTTCATCTCTCGGTTTCATCACCTAATATATGAAATCATGCTAAAGTACGGGCCCATGTACAAGTAAGTATTAAAATTACAAGATATTAAATTAATAATAATATCCATCATAAATAAATTAAAACCACACACAACGCTACATTGTACGCATGCTACATTGTAAACCCTAGATTTAGGGCTTAGTCGAGCATGTTTAAGTCCAAAATAAAATTAAAATTAAAATCTATCTTAAACAAGACAATAAAAATTAAAAATGAAAAGAGAAAGAAAAGATTATTGGTTGGAAGCCCCGATGGTGTGTCGGCCGTTCCAAGCAACTCGTTGGTCCGTCTCTTAACCCGTGCTCTACGTCTCCTCTTCACGCCTCTCTCTCTCTCTCTCTATTTTCTCTCCTCAATTTCTACTGTTGATCTTCCCTCAACTCTACCCTTTTCATAATACTCGAATGCGCTAGCTACAAATATGCGTAACTTGCTTGCGCTTTTCAGCCATGTTTGCGTGTAACAGCATGTGTAGTTGTTGTTCTAGTTAAGCTGAGATTTAATGGATGTGAGCGGGCTGCACGTATTGATTTACATGCATCTCTGAATTTCTGAACGACTGGTGATTCTTGATCGGATGATTTTTTTCGGCCATGGACAACTAGAAATAATGAAATTTCTAGATTTTTTGATAGCAAAATTTAATTTGGACAACCTTGATTTTGAGCTTGGATTCAACCAGCTGCACGTGATCAAGCATGGGTATTGGACGACCTGAAAAAGGTGATATTTTCTGCTGCTTTAATTGATTAAATCTGGACTGTGGGATTTCAGGATCTCAGCTAGACAATTTTCTTCTGCAGTCTAGATTTCAGATTGGACGGTGTGGACTCTTTTTAGACCGCTTGGATTAATGAAAGGCTTGGATGCATGAATCTGGATGGTCAACCTCGTGAAGCCCACACTTCAACTTGCAAAATTGGACTACGAGGATTTTCTAGCTGATGATCACGTGATCAGATGGGTGTGGACGACTGGAATTGATTGAACTAAATGCGATGGACAGCTTTGGGTCTTAGAACTGTGGGCATTGATTTTCTGGTGGGGCCCACTTCTTGAATTTGCAATTCTTTAAATGGAAAGCTGAGATCTTGTGGTGTGGACGGCTATGCTAATTTCCGGATTGGCTTAGATGAAAATCTGATTTATGGCTTGGATTAGTGGGCCCTATGCCTGGACTTGTTAATCTGTAATTAAAAAATATTATTAATTATTAATCATCAAATTCATCAACAGGTTATTAATAAAAATATTTTAAGCCCATTTAATTTCATGCAACAACTAAAATGTAATTTCAAATCCAAATATTAGAAAAATTATTTAAATAACTTGAAATTAATATTTAATACCCAATTGTTGCAAATACACATTTTAAATCAAAATTTACATTAAACTCAATTAATTACCCGCCAAATTAGTATAAAATACCCACAAATATATGATTAATTTAACAATTAACACATGCATTAGAATGTAATGTACTTTATAAGATCATTTATCTACATATTATTAATATTTTAGATAGCTTAGATGTTGAAAAAACTACTTTAAAGTTGATATTTTAATATTGAACCATTACGTTGATTTTACACATTTATAGATGGGACCTATATACAATGAAATTAAAAAAATAAAAAAGTTTCCAGGATACTATAAATGATGTTAAATATAATGGATTGAGTGAATTTTTTTATCAACCATCAATATTTTAAAAATAGAAAGGGTTTCATAGAAGTGTCTCCAGCACATTTATTGGTATAAAAAATAAAAAATAAAAAATAAGCTTGCTATAAGAAGTATTGCATGTTCAGGCTAAGATTTTTAATTGCAGTTGGGACTTCTGTATGAACAAGAGAGAATTTTGTGTTTTACAATTTTTTTACTGTTTTATTCACTTTTTAATTGATACACATGCAATTAACTCAAGGAATTTTTAACAGTTCGGACGGATGCAAATGCAATAGGATAGGAGGGAATAGAAAAGAAAGAACAAATCATGCTATTCAAGTAAGAATCAGCCACAAGAAGACAAAAAAAATAATCCAAAATATATTTCAACTACATTGAATTAATTGAATTTTTTTTCAAGAATATACAAGTATACAACATCCTTAATGTTGAGATTTAATAATATGTTTGTTGACTATCGTGGATCCTAACCTTGTTTTTTGGTGACTAATCATCAAATTCCATATGGTATTAAGTCTTGAGGAGAGGAATTTGAGGGCTCAAGGATCAATCATGTTGAGGGTGTTAACAAATCAAGTTGGACAGGTTTGAACCTAATTTTAATCTTAATTTATTTAAAAAGTGTGAAACCCCAACTTAAGTAAGATTCAATGTGTACATTGAACATGTACATGTGACTTATATATGGTTTAAATGGAATTTTTGGATGATTTTATGATTTTATGATATTTGGCAATTAGGGTTCAATTAAGAATGGTGGTTAAAAATTTAATCGCTGGAGCCCAATATGAGTCAAGGTGACTAAAGAGGCATAATGAGGATTAAAATATGCTAATGTGGCATGAATGTTTAGTTTAATTTCCATGATTTAATTAATGGAGATTAAAGTAAAAATTATGAAATTATGTTGGAAAAACATAGAAAATTCATAACTCAACGCCTGTAAGGCAGAATCAAGTGAAATTTGACATGAAAATTGATGATGATAGGCTTGATATTATGGGATTATTGGATTATGTAAATCCTTGATGATATTAGATTAATGATTTATTGATCACATCTCAATTTCAACCGTTAATTTCAAACGGCTATAACTTGAGCTAGGAAAATCGAATTAAGATGAAATTTGAAACGGTTGAATGAAATTATGAGATGCACATTTTGGATGGTTTAGATTATAACATGTTGGGAAAATATCTGAATTGAAAAAGGCGTATATGGTTGACTTTTGCACCTCAAGAGTATCATGCATTAAATGCTAGAGTACATGGAATTAATGCAGTTTTTAATGGACCAAATAGGTGTCAAATGCAGGTGCAATGTAGGGTATTTTATGCATAATTACAAAATGCAAAAAATCTCATTAATTATTCATGCATTGATGTCCACATTAAAGGGGCTAAGAGTGCTCAAAATGAGCATAGGAGAGGTGACATGCATATGGACGTCTATAGGCAGTTGCAGCTGGTTATTTTCATAATTTTTATTTTATAAATTATGTTTATATATAGCTTCCATGTTGGGATGTATAAATAAGCATTTAATTATGTGAAAAAAATCCAAGAAAATTCGTGAATTGCAGCTACCATGAAAGGCGAAAAAAATGGACAGCTTGTTGCATGCAAATGACGTCCAAATGATGTGCTGATTTGCTGCTATTTTGATAAATTTTTTAATGCCAAATTAATGAATGAATTAAAGGGTAATTAGGTTTTTAATTTATACTTAAAATTAGATTATTAAAAAATGGAGAAAAATATGAAAATGGGCAGCAATGGTGGACGTGATTTGGTGGACAACTGTAGGGTGGAGATGTGAGCAGATTTTTGGTTTTATTAAAATGTGTAAAAATTATTTTACATGGCTAATATGTAACCAGCACATTAGGAGGATAAGGGTGCATTGAATAGTGTGGAAAATCCAGCTCCAAAGTGGGGCCCACAGCTGAAAATTCCAGCTCTATAAAAGGGAATGCACGTTCAAGTGACAGGAGGTTTTGTGATTTGTTTTCTAAGTTCTGAAACTTCATCTTCCCCAACACAGCACTCACGTCCAGCCCTAGCCCAACCAAGAAGGAATAAAAAGAAGGAAAAAGGAAGGGAAAAGGAGGGATTATCAATTAATCAAGTAAGTATATGTTAATTTTGATTTTTATACTTCAAATCTGGAAATTATATGATGTTATAAACCAAAATATGAATGAAGTAGTAAATGAAGTATTTTCACCATGAAAATTTATTTAAATTTTCATTATATGATGATTAAGGGACAAAAAAAATTTCAGATTGAAATATTAAGCAGGTTTCAAATTAAAAATCTGAGAAAATTAACCTAAACAGGGTAAAATGGGTGACAGGATCAGTTGTAGAAAATTATTTTTAATAATTTTTATAAAAGGAATTTTAGGATATAAAGTTTATACAATATATAAGACATATTTAGGATCACAAAAAAAATAAAAATTAGGTTTTGATGGGTATAAATATATCCCGTAATTTACGTGATTAAGGCTGTCTGAAAATAAATGTTGTTGTCCAGTAAGGTAAAAATACCAAAATAAATATAAGTACTTAACGTTTTGTGATGAAAATATTTATTTTGGTTAATTAATGTATTTATTAAGGTATTGTAGAAATTTCAGAACAAAACTACTTAATTTAATATTAATTCAAGATTTTGAAAATTTAGTGTGCTTGAATTCAGCATTATGGACAACTTAAGGAATAAATCAAGATAAATGTTAAATTCCATGTTTTTGTGATGTAATTTAACTTATAATGGGATATCAATCATGATTTAGTGTAATTCATATGATGATTTATGAATAAGCTGCTGATTTTATAAGATATGGAACTTAGGGTTGTATATATGACCCGATTTTTCCATTTTTATGTTTAAAATGGCATGGAAATGAGATTAAATGATTTATGAAAGTTATGTAGGGTAAAATACCCTAGGATTAGAGTACTATGGATGCCCAAAAGGATTTGGAAAGATAAGCCCCAAATCTGATTTTTATGAATTTCATGAATAGTGTCCAAATGGGGTGAAAATGGTACCCGCAATAGGGAAACAAGTTGCTGTTTTGAGAGGAGTTAATATATGGATTTTAAATATATGTTAATACCCAAAATTTGGGTTAAGAAAAGCATGGTTTAAGGCTGAAAAATTTGGATTAAAAATCTGTTTAGACCATGTTGTTAAAGGGAGCATTGAAACGATGAAAAATGGGTTCTAAAATTGCTGTTTTGGGAACCCTATGACAAATGAATTTATGTAGGTTGGAAAACCTAAGAAATATAAGTATTTGAAGATGATGCAAATAAACAAAATGTTATTTTCATTTATCTAGGTAAAGGCAAAGACGAGTATGGAAGAAAAGGATTATAGCGATCTCAGGTAAAGCAAGTAAACTTTCTAAAATGATATTTTCTTTCTATATGATGATGTGTGATTGAAATGTTTATGTTTATGTTTTAACGAATGGGCAAGCACAAGTTTTGAAAATGACGACTTTAATGAAAAGTCGTAAGTTTTGGAAAAGAATGGCTTTAAGGAAAAGCCTCAAGGTTTGCTTCATGGGAAGCAAACAATATGTTTTAAGATATGAATTTTATCATCAGTGTTGCCAAAGATTGGCAATGCTTTATGTTAATAGAATTGAGAATTTTGCTTATGAGTAAGCAAGTTCTCCATGATAATATTTTCAAAGGATTTTATGTTTGATGTCGATGGTTTTAAGAATTTGCTTTTAAGCAAGCAAGTTCTTCATGATGTTGTTTCAAAAGTATTTTATAAGAAAAAGGGAATTTTGCACTTTTTCACAAAGCAACAAATGTAAATAAGTTTTAAAATTTTCTTATGATGTTTAATGATAAATAATCATGTTATAAAAGAAAAAAAAGGAGATTTGATTTATGAAAAAGATTTGTTTTGCTAGGTCTTGACAATTAAATAATAAATGATGATTTGGACATAGTTCATATATTTTGAAATGATATTCGAAAAGTTTTGATTTCCTTCAGATAAGGAAATTTATGTTGAAAATATCTTGAAAAATATTTATACGGATGTGTTGAAGGGGATTTAAGGATGACCAACCTCCTTTGTTGATTTTCTTAAAACGATTTGGTTTCGGGTTGCTAAAGTAGCATACAAAAGATCATGCAAGGCTCCTTTATGTAAAAATGACAAAATTGATATGTGGACAAGAAATTGATTTTAAGGTGATTGAGAACGGGTTAACACAATTGCATAACTTTTATGAGCAAAAAGCCTCGAAATGGAAACCAAGTTGGGTCCCGAATAGATGGCAAAACCCAAGAGGGGAGGGGTGAATTGGGTTCTTAAAAATTTCTTTGGTAACTTAAAAACTTAACCCCTTGTAGAATTAATCCCCTTGAATGAAGAAACTGAATGGAAAGCAAAGTAATAAAGAGAGCAGAAATAAAAGCAAGTAGACAAGGATTTTATAGTGGTTCGGGCAACCTCCCTACTCCGCTCTTCCAAGCTCACACTCCTTGTGACTTGGGTTCCACTATTGTATTCCGCGAATACAACTAGAGCCTCTTGCTCTCTTCTAGATTCTAGCTCTAGGGGGCATATACAACCAGAGCCTCTTGCTCTCTTCTAGATTCTAGCTCTAGGGGGCATCAAACACTTAGCACAAGTAGGTGATGAGTCACACTCCAATCACACACTACTTTGCTACCTCTTGATCTTAGCTACGCAAGCTAAATCAAGTTCAACACAAACAAGTAAACAATAAAAGTAAACTACACTTTACAGGTGTGTAGAAACGATTTAGCGCAGGGAAGAACTTGTAGATGATGGCTTTGAAGTTTCTGGATGTAGCTCTTGCAACTTGAAGCACAATTCTTCCTCTCTTGATTGGCTTGATCACTTTAATGCTCTTGTAGATAGGAGTTACGCTCACTTAATGTTTTCCAACTACTTCCCTCGTCCACCATGAATGCTATTTATAATTTTGGAGGAAATCCGAACGTTAGTGAGTAGGTGGCGCGCATTTAATGCGCCAACGTTCGAATTAATTCCGACCGTTGCGACCCAAGTCGCAGGTGGAGTCGACTTCGGATGCGACTTCGCCCAAGTCGCAGATGGAGTCGACTTCGGGTGCGACTTCGCTTCTCCGTCGCAACTTCAAGTTCCAGTCAGGGTCGACTTGGGTTCACGACTTGACCCAAGTCGCAGGTGGAGTCGACTTCGTGTGCGACTTCACCTCGTCAGTTGATTTTCTGAACTTGAATAATTTCGAGATGCTTTGTCTCATCATGCCTTTTGCTTCTTTTGTGTTTTTCATGTCTTGAATCATTGAGTCTTGCTTTCATTAGCTCCATGATTTGCAAGCCTTTGACTTGATAGACTTGATTTGATCTTGAACACCTTGAAACTTTTTGTCTTGGGCTTGAGATGCTTTGAGTTGATTTTTGAAATCATTTAATCTTGAAACTGCATCTTTGATCTTTGAAAGAAGCTTGAATCAGTATCTTTGAATCTCCATAACCTCAAGTCGCACTTCGGGGTCGACTTCGTTCGCGACTTCACCCAAGTCGCAACTGGAGTCGACTTCACTTGCGACTTCGATATTCTGCTGCTCCGAGATTCAACTCTGGAAGGATTTGCTCGACTGAAGTCGATGGTGAGGTCGACTTCGTTTGCGACTTGGCTACCCAAGTCGCAGGTGGAGTCGACTTGGCCTGCGACTTCACCTTCCCTTCTTCCGTTTTCAACTCTGGACAGTTCTGCATGTTTGAAGTCGATCTTGGAGTCGACTTGGGGATCGACTTGGCCTTCCTAACTTGATTTTCTTCAAATGTATATTCCTTAAACATTTCACAAACTTGTTAGTAGCCAAGACATACTCAAATTGATTTGTTAATCATCAAAACATAGATTTAGCTAGTTTTCCTCATGTTTCCAACAGAAAATACTAGGAAAAATATATGACTTATTCTTGAAAATCTAAAAGTTTTGAAATTCTTTTATTATAAGGGTTTTTAAGATATGTTGTTTCTCAAACATTTCAAATATTTATCAAAATATTTTACTCAAAATGTTTCTAACAGAATTTAAGGAAGGTCGTCCTAAAATTAGATTTCAAATAACGACTTGTTAAAGTGGGTGCGGTCGCTTACAAGTTGACATGGACTGCGGTCTGTGATGTGTTTTTGAAAATAATTTTTAAAGATATAGACTTCGGTCTAAGATTTTTTGTGAGTTATGGATGCAGACGGAGGTCTGTGATCCCGGTTTAAAAGGACATGGGCTGCGGTCTGTGGTTCTTCAAACCAAATGGGCTGCGGTCCGTCATAATAATGTACGGTGTGTTGGAAACAATGTTCAAAATAAAACAAATTGGCCAAGAATTGAGTTTTGATGATTAACAAGAACTAGTTTGAGTATATATATATATGACTAATATGTTTGCCAAGTGTTTAAGGAAAGCAGAGAAGTCAAGTCGATCTTCGAGTCGACTTGAACTTAGACTTGGGAGTGAAGTCGATAGTGAAGTCGACTCCACTAACGACTTCAAACAAGCCAAAACTGGACAAAGTTGAAAATGGAATTCTGACGAGTGAAGTCGCAAGCCAAGTCGACTCCACATGCGACTTGGGTAGTCAAGTCGCATACGAAGTCGACTTCAGCATCGACTTCGAAGTACACAAAATGTCCAGCGTTGAAATCTGGCTCCCGAAGATGCGAAGTCGCAGACGAAGTCGACTCCAAGTGCGACTTGGGCGAAGTCGCAAACCAGGTCGACTCCAACTTCGACTTGAGAAGTTTTGAAGTCCAAGATGAAGATTCAAGCATATCCAAGACATCCATTTGAAGTTTCTCACATACAAATGAGCTTTAAAGAGTATTCTTAAAGTGACTTAAGATCAAAGCAAGAATCCAAGTTCAAGTTCAAATCAAGTCTATCAAGCTCAAAGCAAATCTTCAAGCTAGCTTCCAAATGGAGTAAAAACCAAGTCATGAAGACCCAGTGAGTCCAAAGCAAAGCAAGGAAAATACACATTTTTTGCAAGAACTCAAAGCTTTCAAATGGTTTGCAAGACTCAAGACATTTCAAGAAGATCAAGGCGTTTCTGCAATAGACCAAGCCAAGTCGCAACCCAAGTCGACTTTAGGATCGACTTGAGTTGAAGTCAGAAAGCCAAGTCGACCCAAGTCTCAGACTTGAGTTTCTGAAGAACCCAAGTCGCAGGCCAAGTCGACTCCATGTACGACTTGGAAGCCAAGTCGCAGGCCAAGTCGACTTCATCTTCGACTTGGAGTATAACGGTCAAATTTTTGACCGTTGGAGTTCATTTATTGCACGCCAACTACTTCTACAACGTTCATATTTTCCTCAATCTATAAAAGGACATTCAAATGAACGTGAGAAAAACAAGAGACACTACTCTAAAGATCAAAGAGAGAAAAGAAGTACAAGAAAGACTTTCAAATACGTTTTCTCCATATATGAGTGTTTCAAAGGAAGAAAGAGCTTCAAACTGCAAGTTGCTTCAACAATCATCATTCAAGCTACTTTTGATTTCTTCCTCGAGCTCAAAACTGCCTACACAAATCTGTAAAGTGTAGTTTTTATTCATTTCTTTATTTGGTTGTATAAATCTTGATTTAGCTTGGGTAGCTAAGATCAAGTGTATGCAAAGTAGGGTGTGATTGGAGTGAGACTCATCACCTACTTGTGCAAGTGATTGTATATGCCCCCTAGAGCTTTGAATCTAGAAGAGAGCAAGTGGCTCTAGTTGTATATGCCCCCTAGAGCTTTGAATCTAGAAGAGAGCAAGTGGCTCTAGTTGTGTATGCCCCCTAGAGCTTTGAATCTAGAAGAGAGCGGTGACTCTAAGTGTATTCGTGGAATACATAGTGGAACCTAAGTCACAACGGAGTGTGAGCTTGGAAGAGTGGAGTAGGGAAGGTTTGCCCGAACCACTATAAATCTTGTGTTCTACTGCTTTATCTTATTTGCTCTCCATTTGTTTAAAAAGGGGATTAACTTTTTCAAGGGGTTAAGATATTTGAAATTATCAAAGAAATTTTAAAGAACCCAATTCACCCCTCCCCTCTTGGGTTTAGCCATCAACTCGGGACCAACAAGTGGTATCAGAGCAGGTCTTTGAGTTTATCAAAGAGATCTTATTGAAATGGCATCCCAATCTACTTCCGTTCCCGCATTTGCTGAAGGCCAATCCTTTACAAGGCCACCGTTGTTTGATGGGAACAATTTTGGATATTGGAAGCTTCGTATGAAGCAACTCATCATGGCTACCGATATGGACTCTTGGATTGCTATCCAAGATGGAGTAATACTGCCTACCGATGAACGAGCTTCCAAATGGACCGATGAGGAAGTAAGAATAGTGAAGAGCAATGCCAAAGCTATGAACTCCTTATTTTGTGCTCTCACTGCTTCCGAGTATGATAGAGTATCCTCTTGCTTAACCGCCAAAGAGATATGGGATACACTAATCTCTATCTACGAAGGAACTTCTCAAGTCCAAGGGACGAGAAGGAATATTTTGATTGGAGAACTAGAGAACTTTAGAATGCTAGAAATAGAAAATATTTCTGAAATGTTTGCTAGATTCTCTAAGATTACTAATGCTTTAAAAGGTCTTGGAAAAGCAATATTTGAATCTGAGCAGGTCATGAAGATTTTAAGAGCTCTACCCGAATCATGGACTCCAAAGATCACTGCAATTGAAGAAGCCAAAGACCTCAACACGCTGAAGCTTGAAAACTTAATTAGCTCACTTATGTCACATGAGCTAATTAAGAAAAGGAATGAAGATCAACACAGGGGCAAAAGAGCAATTGCCTTAAAAGCCGCACAAGACACCGATGACACATCTTCTTCTCAAAATGACGACGAGATTGCTCTACTCACAAAACGATTCAGAAAATTTGTGAGGAAAGGCAAAAATTTCAGAAGCTTCAAAGAAAGAACTCCCCAAGAGAAGAAGAAAGAATCAACCAAGTGCTACCGATGCGGCGGTTCGGGACATATGCAGGCTCAATGTCCAACTCCCGAAGAAAACAAGGCAAAAGAACAAAGAAAGGATCGAGGGAACAATAGAAGATTCCAGAAATACAAAGGAAGAGGCATGTACGTAAATGATGAAGAATCTACGACGAGTAGCTTCTCAACCGATGACATAGAGGCGGAAGAATGTGCAAGAATTTGCTGCATGGCACAAATCGAGCAAGGAGAACAAATTACCTCAACAAAAGACACAAGCAATGAAGAGGTAAGTTCCAAACTCTCCCTTTCTAATTCAAGTTATTCTTCCTCTCATGAATGCCTCAAATGTACTGAATTAGATGAACTACAAACTGCATATGATTCATTATATGAAGAAATGAAGAAATTAGGAAGCAAGTTTACAATTAAGAAGAGACAATGTGATGCAACAATAATTGTAAATGGTAAACTTGCAGAAAGATTAGTCAAATTGAAAGATGAAACTGAATTGCTGAAAATGGAGAACAAATCATTAAATGAATCATTAGCTAAGTTCTCTAATCCAGGAGAAAGTGTTAAAATGTTTCTGAATATGACCTCCCAAACACATAAAAGAGGTCTTGGGTATCATACATTTGAGCAAGGAGAAAGTAGCAAATCAAATGAACAAATACTTGAGAAAAATCAAACTAAAAATGCATCTATATACAAGCCACAAAAGAAAAATTTTAAGTGGACTAGAAGACCAATGATTGAACCTTTGCATGCTTGGAGACCTACTCCAAGATTACCTTTGGCTTGTAATTTCTGCAATAAGATGGGTCATAAAACTTACAAATGTAATTTTAAGAAACTATATGACCATGGTGTTAAATTAGTTTGGGTTCCAAGAAACACAAGATTTGGGCTTTCAAAGTTAGATCAACTTAGATTAGATTCTATTACTAACCCAAATGGACCCATAAAATGGGTACCAAAAAGATAAGATTTATTTCCTTATTTTTCAGACATGTTTTAAGGCAAAGGCAAACAATGAATGGTTCATGGATAGCGGTTGTTCAAGGCATATGACCGGTGAAAGAAGTTTGTTTCATAAACTTAAGCCTTGCAACGATGGAATGGTTGCCTTTGGAAATAATGAAAAAGGTAAAATTAAAGGTAAAGGAAATATACTTAGTACCTCAAATGCATGCATGGAAGATGTTTTGTTTGTTGAAGGACTCAAACACAATTTAATGAGTATTAGCCAATTATGTGATAAAGGATATAAAGTTGTGTTTGAATCATCTATATGTAATGTATTTGATGGAGAACATATCATGTTTAGTGGTAAACGACATGGAAATGTTTATTTGGTTTCACTTGATGAATTGAATGGTCAATGTCTTATGGCCATTGATCATGATCCATGGGTTTGGCATAAAAGGCTTGGACATGTAAACATGGGAAATATAAAGACCCTTTGGAAAAAGAATTTGGTAGAAGGATTACCAAAGTTGAAATATGACAAAGACAAAATTTGCAAGGCATGTCAATTATCAAAACAACCCAAGATGCCTTTCTCTACCAAAAAGGAAATTTCCACCACAAAGCCACTTGAATTACTACATATGGATCTATACGGGCCATCCGACATTCTAACCATTGGTGGAAAGAAATATGTATTTGTCATAGTTGATGATTTTTCAAGATTCACTTGGATAATTCTCTTAGCTAGTAAAGATGAAGCCTTCTCTATGTTTGCAACTTTTGTGAATTTGGTGCAAAATGAAAAACAGAGTACTATTGTGACCATAAGAAGCGATCATGGTGGCGAATTTGAAAACAAACGATTCATGGAATTTTGTAATGAAAAAGGAATTCACCACACATTTTCTGCACCAAGAACTCCACAACAAAATGGAGTAGTTGAAAGGAAAAATAGAACTATACAAGAGATGGCTAGAACTATGCTAAATGAGAGCAATCTATCCAAGAAATTTTGGGGTGAAGCTGTGAGAACAGCTTGTCATGTTTTGAATCGTGTTACCATTCGAGCAATCTTGAAAAAGACTCCATATGAACTTTGGAAAGGAAGGAAACCAAATATATCTTATTTTCATATTTTTGGATGTACATGTTATGTTTTAAACAATGGAAAAGTCAACTTGGGAAAATTAGATGCCAAAAGTGATGAGGCTATATTCCTTGGTTATTCATCAAATAGCAAAGCATATAGAGTATTCAATAAACGAAATCAAGTTGTAGAAGAATCCATACATGTTGTATTTGATGAATTTAACCAAACTCCGAGAAAGGAGGATGAACTAAGTGATGCAGATGAGACGAAAGGCAAAGAACAACCAAAGGAACTCGAGCTCAAGCCAGAAAATCCAGAGGAGGAAGAGGTAAGTGAAGGTAATGAATCTTACAAACCTCCAACTGATTTAAAGTTTAAAAATGCCCATCCAATTGAACAAGTTATTGGAAACATATATGAAGGAGTAAAAACTAGAAGATCAAAACAAAACGTTTATGGCCAATATGCGTTTGTATCGAAAATTGAACCAAATACCATTGAACAAGCTCTTAATGATGAAAATTGGGTTATTTCAATGCAAGAAGAGCTAAATCAATTCGA
The DNA here is from genome assembly GCA_030490835.1 of Annona cherimola. Taxonomy (NCBI): domain Eukaryota; kingdom Viridiplantae; phylum Streptophyta; class Magnoliopsida; order Magnoliales; family Annonaceae; genus Annona; species Annona cherimola. The sequence goes on along the minus strand of CM059971.1, from coordinate 54,105,551 downwards.
AAGAAACAATGTATGGCATTTAGTTCCTAGACCAAACAATCATACAGTCATTGGTACAAAATGGGTATTTAGGAACAAATTAGACGAAAGCGGTCTTGTAATTAGAAACAAGGCAAGATTAGTAGCCAAAGGGTATTCCCAAGAAGAAGGAATTGATTTTGAAGAATCATATGCACCCGTGGCTAGATTAGAAGCCATACGCATCCTACTAGCATTTGCTTCTCATATGAACTTCAAATTGTTTCAAATGGATGTAAAAAGCGCATTTTTGAATGGTTATTTGAATGAAGAAGTATATGTTGAACAACCCCCTGGTTTTGAAGAAAAGGATCAATCAAAGTATGTTTATAAATTAACCAAAGCGTTATATGGACTAAAACAAGCACCAAGAGCTTGGTATGAAAGGTTAAATAGATTCTTGATTGATCATGAGTTTCAAAGAGGGAAAGTAGACACTACTTTATTCATCAAGTACAAAAATAAAAATATTTTGATTGTACAGATTTATGTGGATGACATAATATTCGGTGCTACTGATGAAAATCTTTGTCAAGAATTTTCTAAGATAATGCAGAGTGAGTTCGAAATGAGCATGATGGGAGAATTAAATTTCTTCCTTGGACTACAAATCAAGCAACAAAGTGAAGGAATATTTCTGAACCAGTCCAAGTATGTCAAAGAGATGCTCAAGAAATTTGGAATGCAGAATAGCAAAGGGGCAAATACTCCAATGAGCTCAACAATCAAAATCGACACGGATGAAAACGGTAAAAGTATCGATCAAAAGCTTTATAGGAGCATGATAGGATCTTTGCTTTATCTAACTGCTTCTAGACCCGATATCTTATTTAGTGTTTGTATGTGTTCTAGATTTCAAGCATGTCCCAAAGAATCACATCTACTTGCTGTGAAAAGAATTTTTAAATATTTGATGAAAACCACAAACCTTGGACTATGGTATCCAAAGGGGTCAACCTTTGATCTAATCGGCTATTCGGATGCAGACTTTGCCGGATATAAAGTAGATAGAAAAAGTACCAGTGGAACTTGTCAATTTCTTGGACATATGCTAGTTTCATGGCATTCAAGAAAACAAACAAGTGTTGCACTATCTACTGCGGAAGCCGAATACATAGCCGCCGGTAGTTGTTGTGCCCAATTACTTTGGATGAAACAGCAATTAAAGGATTATGGTATTGATTATGTTGATATTCCTATTAGATGTGATAATACAAGTGCAATTTGTTTGACTAAAAATCCTGTATTGCATTCTAGAACCAAACATATTGATGTGAGACATCATTTTATTCGTGAACATGTTGAAAATCATGATGTGTGCTTAGAATATGTAAAAACAGAAGACCAAATCGCTGATATCTTTACCAAACCTCTAGCCAAAGATTCATTTTGTAAGATTAGGAATGATATGGGGATGATAGAGCTTAACTAAGGAAAAATGCATAAGAAAATTAAAATTGGAAAATGTCAAGTCGATGAGTCAAGTCGACTCCAGGGACGCCAGGTCGACTCCGCTTCATAAGCGAAGTCGACTCCGCTAGGGTCGAAGTCGACTCCGCCCCAGGCGAAGTCGACTCCAGAAGGACCGAAGTCGACTTCGCCTAGGGCAAGTCGACTCCGCGAGCGCGACCGTCCGACTTCCGTGCCTATTTCTTCTTCTTCTCTTTCTTTTCTTCCTCATTTCTTTCCGGCCTCCCTGTTTCTCTTCTCCTCCGGCGATTCTCCTTATTGCTCCATCTCCGGCGACAGCCTTTTCTCCGGCGATTTCTTCCTCATCTCCGGCAAACCTTTCCGGCAAAGCCTTTTCTCTCTTTTCAGTTTTATTCTCCATTTCTTGCAAGTCCCATTCTCAAAATCCAAACTCCAAATGGCACCAAAGAAAGCAGTATCAAAACCATACCCCAAACAGGTTCCCACACAACCACAACCTTCATCTCAACCAAAAGAAGTTCCTAGAAGAACTAGGACTCCATCAAAAAGAGCCAGAGAGGAACCATCAACTTCGACGGGTAAACGGGTTCGATTCCAAACCTCCACTCAATCATCGGAACAAGCTACAAGGTCGGAAAGCCAACCTCATGCCCAAGCTTCACAAAGCACACACTCCGGAGCAAGCAGAAGGGGTACTGCGGCAACGGGCAAAACTCAAGTCTTAAAGATGCCCACTACATACTTCAGAACCGAAATCAATCACGGCCGGTTCTACAAGAACTTCTATGAACGAAAGGTATTCATACCGAAAATCATAGATTTCAAATTTTTGAAAGATTATGGGTCCGACATAGAAGACCTATTGGATTTTTAAGGATGGACCAAATTACTCAAAGAGGATGACAAGGTCTATCCAGATCTTACCAGAATATTTTACTATGAATGGGATGAAGAAAATTTTGGCACACATGTCAAAGAAGTAGATATAGATTTTGGAATCGGGTTAAGTCCAAGCCAAACCAGAGCAATGAGTCATTTAGGACAGATACTTGGAGTCCCTTTCATCGAAGAGCCTTTTCCGGAAGATCTTACCATGGATCAGATATATAATCAGCTCACCCGGAGTAACAAGTATCACCCGGGGATCAAGTTTCTTCGATACATGGATTTGTCACCCAGACTTCGGGTATTAAGGCTTCTCATTGCTCATTGCATCTACCCCAAAGGTGGTGGTAGAAATCAGTTAAACCCACAAGAAGCTGGAATCTTATGGAAGGTAGCAAACAAAGTCAAAGTGAGTCTACCTAAATTATTTCTAGAAGCCTTGGCAAGTCGAAAGGATAATCCAAGGGGCGTCCTTCCTTACGGCACTTGGATCACAAAAATCCTTGAACATTTTGAAGTGGACATTGAAGGCGAGCCATTCGAAGTGCTCAAGTCCACAAATGCAATCAACAAGGCACTAATTCAGAGGATGAAAATCAATGTACTTGAACTCCGACCCGATGCTCCAGAAGAAGAGCATCAAGAGGACCAAGCACAAGCTGAGGGGGAGCAACCTCCCGAAGCACCGGCTGCTCTAGAAGAGCCACCATCACCTCAATCCCACGGCTCCTACTCCCCACAAGGATCCGTTGCACAAGAACGGGTACCTCCAACCGCTTCTGAGGAGGTCACCCTAAGGGATCTCAAAGATGAAATCATTGCCATGAAGGCAGAAATGGGCTATCAAGAAAACCGGATGACAAGTCTTGTCACCGGTGTCCTTAATGCGATTGAAGATATGCATTCCCGACAAGATAGAATCGAACGGGAAATGCGTAAAATCCGATATCATCTTGCATCAGGCCATCATAAGAAGAGACCCATGCCTGAACTCGATCCCTACGAGTCGGGTTCAGTTCATCGAGAGGCAACTCCCGATCACGCTTCTCTTGTTTACTCCTCGGCCCATCATTGTCCCATCAAACCTATTCCATATCCGATCTCTCAATTTCAATTCATCAAATCGTTATTTTTGCTTGATTGACAAAAAGGGGTAGATAGAATAGGAAGTGAGTTGAAAGTTTTTTTAAGTTTTGGGTTGGGTACATTGTATTTAAGGTTTCATTTATGCTTTAATTTTTGTTCTATGTAATGAAACTTCATGTATACATATATGAAAAGATGTTTTATTGGTTTATGATTGATATGATTGATATATTTGATAAGTGATTGCAATTTTTATAAATACAAAGTATTCTTAATGATTAATATATGGCTTGAAAGGTATTCAAGCATATTCTATGCCAAAATGACTAATGTTCTGAAAAAGTTCTCAACTCTAAATTATATGTTCAAGAAATATACTCTGTTTTCTCAAATGAACATGTTTGAATTTTTGAAAGGTATCAACTCAAAATGAAGTTTTGTCAATCATCAAAAAGGGGGAGATTGTTGGAAACAATGTTCAAAATAAAACAAATTGGCCAAGAATTGAGTTTTGATGATTAACAAGAACTAGTTTGAGTATATATATATATGACTAATATGTTTGCCAAGTGTTTAAGGAAAGCAGAGAAGTCAAGTCGATCTTCGAGTCGACTTGAACTTAGACTTGGGAGTGAAGTCGATAGTGAAGTCGACTCCACTAACGACTTCAAACAAGCCAAAACTGGACAAAGTTGAAAATGGAATTCTGACGAGTGAAGTCGCAAGCCAAGTCGACTCCACATGCGACTTGGGTAGTCAAGTCGCATACGAAGTCGACTTCAGCATCGACTTCGAAGTACACAAAATGTCCAGCGTTGAAATCTGGCTCCCGAAGATGCGAAGTCGCAGACGAAGTCGACTCCAAGTGCGACTTGGGCGAAGTCGCAAACCAGGTCGACTCCAACTTCGACTTGAGAAGTTTTGAAGTCCAAGATGAAGATTCAAGCATATCCAAGACATCCATTTGAAGTTTCTCACATACAAATGAGCTTTAAAGAGTATTCTTAAAGTGACTTAAGATCAAAGCAAGAATCCAAGTTCAAGTTCAAATCAAGTCTATCAAGCTCAAAGCAAATCTTCAAGCTAGCTTCCAAATGGAGTAAAAACCAAGTCATGAAGACCCAGTGAGTCCAAAGCAAAGCAAGGAAAATACACATTTTTTGCAAGAACTCAAAGCTTTCAAATGGTTTGCAAGACTCAAGACATTTCAAGAAGATCAAGGCGTTTCTGCAATAGACCAAGCCAAGTCGCAACCCAAGTCGACTTTAGGATCGACTTGAGTTGAAGTCAGAAAGCCAAGTCGACCCAAGTCTCAGACTTGAGTTTCTGAAGAACCCAAGTCGCAGGCCAAGTCGACTCCATGTACGACTTGGAAGCCAAGTCGCAGGCCAAGTCGACTTCATCTTCGACTTGGAGTATAACGGTCAAATTTTTGACCGTTGGAGTTCATTTATTGCACGCCAACTACTTCTACAACGTTCATATTTTCCTCAATCTATAAAAGGACATTCAAATGAACGTGAGAAAAACAAGAGACACTACTCTAAAGATCAAAGAGAGAAAAGAAGTACAAGAAAGACTTTCAAATACGTTTTCTCCATATATGAGTGTTTCAAAGGAAGAAAGAGCTTCAAACTGCAACTTGCTTCAACAATCATCATTCAAGCTACTTTTGATTTCTTCCTCGAGCTCAAAACTGCCTACACAAATCTGTAAAGTGTAGTTTTTATTCATTTCTTTATTTGGTTGTATAAATCTTGATTTAGCTTGGGTAGCTAAGATCAAGTGTATGCAAAGTAGGGTGTGATTGGAGTGAGACTCATCACCTACTTGTGCAAGTGATTGTATATGCCCCCTAGAGCTTTGAATCTAGAAGAGAGCAAGTGGCTCTAGTTGTATATGCCCCCTAGAGCTTTGAATCTAGAAGAGAGCAAGTGGCTCTAGTTGTGTATGCCCCCTAGAGCTTTGAATCTAGAAGAGAGCGGTGACTCTAAGTGTATTCGTGGAATACATAGTGGAACCTAAGTCACAACGGAGTGTGAGCTTGGAAGAGTGGAGTAGGGAAGGTTTGCCCGAACCACTATAAATCTTGTGTTCTACTGCTTTATCTTATTTGCTCTCCATTTGTTTAAAAAGGGGATTAACTTTTTCAAGGGGTTAAGATATTTGAAATTATCAAAGAAATTTTAAAGAACCCAATTCACCCCTCCCCTCTTGGGTTTAGCCATCAACTCGGGACCAACATGGTGCACCAGTACAAGGAATAGGCAGGTTGTAGAGCATGGTTGGGATGACCGGGGCCCATTCTACATAAGGCCAAGTCACTAAGGGATGACAGGAGTGCCAGTGACGCCCTCCCTGAGATGGGAGCAGGATAAATAAACAGTTGTCTGGCTAGCGTGCTGTTAAGGATTCTCTTCCAAAAGGTAGCATGATCACTTGCTAAGTGTCACTACTGGATGGGGAGAAATGTGTTTGCATATGTTTTTCTTTTCAAAAGCTCAAAGATTGGGATATAAAAGCATATATACAAAAAGTTATCATAAATTGAATTTTTATGAGCCATTATACATAAGTTACCCTCAAAGCAAGGTGTTTTATACAAAACGTGTAAATATTAAGAATAAAAAATAGTTTTTATGCAAAAGTTTTCATGAAAAGGATTTATGACTAGTTTGTATAAACAAGCCCCAAGATGGGGATCATGAAAAAGGGTTTATGTTAGAAAATATTTTGGACATAAGAATGTCCATTTTCAAAAGGTTTATGTGGGAAAAATGGTTGGACATGAGAATATCCATTTCCTAAAAGGATTTATGTTGGAACATGTGTGGACATAAAAATGTCCATTTCCAACAAGGTTTACGTGGAAAAATATTTTAGGACGTATAAACGTCCGTTTCTAACAAGGTTTAAGTGGAAAAATGTCTTAGGACGTATGAACGTCCAATGCCAAAATGATTTTTGTGGAAAAAAACGTCTTTTTGTGGACATGAGAATATCCATTGCTGAATATGATTTATGTCAAGATATTTTGGGATATAGAATGTCCTCCTTTGCCAAAGGATTTATGAGAAAAATGTTTTGGACGTAAAACGTCCACTGGCAAAAGATGGTTGTATATGACGGTCTTTGAACATTAGAAATGTTCGTCTAAGATCAAAGAAAATTAATTAAGGAAGGTAAAACGTATATGTTTTGCCTTAACAAGCCCAGACGTGGCTTGTAAATGATTTTAAGAATAAATATTTTATGATAATGTTTAAGGACATAAAATTGTCCTCATGAACACAAAATTTCATGATAATGTTTTAGGACATGTAAATGTCCTCAAGAAAAAGGTGTTCAAGATATTTAATGAAATGATTTTCAAGGAAGTCTTGCCCTAAAAGATAAAATTCTTGCTTACTGAGTTATCACTCATATTTTGTTTTCCTAACTTTAGATAGGTACTGGGAGACTCAAGCGGTCGAGGACCTAAGAAATGGAGAAAAGGTACGAGATAGTACCACATGGGCTAAAAGGATTAGCCATGGGGAGTGGAATAATATGAATGAAAGTATTCAGGTATTTATTTAAAGTTCTAAGTTCTAGGAGAACTAATGAATGAATGAATGAATGTATGTATTGATGAATGTATGTCTGGAATGACAATGTCATGATTAGGTCAAGAGGGCCTATGATGTATAACAGCATGATGAAATGGTTTAAAGAATATGTACAAGTGTACCATTGCTTATGTTATAAACGAAATGATGATGAATGAAGAAACGAAAAAAAATTTGGACGAGTTCCAATTAAAATCCAGCCTCGTGATCAGGGCAACAGTTCTGATTCACATTTACCAATCGATAAGATCTTGAGGTAACGAAGTGACGTCTCGGTTGGGTGCCTCAAAAAGTTTTAACCTTACTTCATTTTTTAACTCATTTAAAAAATCTTAATCTTAACCCATTTACAATCTGTTTAATAAATGAATTTGCGAGTTGTTAATATGTTGTGCATATATGTTGCAAACAAGTTGAAATCAAACTAATTTAATGTTGAATGTGTGTTATTTATAATTATCTTGACGAATTAATCTATACCAATGAAATATATGGCATTACTGGATCTTCATCAGGGGAGGGATAAATATTCAACGAGCCAACAAAAAGAAGGACGATAGCTTGGAAAAACAGAAAGAGAGGATAAAGAGAGGAAAATAATAATAGAAATAGATAAAGGAACATAAGGAAAGGGAAAGGGAAAGATTAGATGAAGGGAAGGAGAGAGAGAGGAGAAAGAAAGATGGAAACCAAAAGAGAGATAGAGAGGGAGATGATTAGAGGCGGAGAGGAGAGAGGAGCTAATAAAGAAAAAGAATCTTACTCGCGAAACTAGTAGGCGGAAGTAAGGACGATGATGACAATGTCACAACATGTCGATAGGAAAGACACTGTAGATTCATAGATGAATGAAGGAAAATAGAAAATCAAAATGGGAAAAATAGATTTATAATCTAAGAAATACAAATACCCCTTGTTAATGGGTTGATAGGTTAAATGGATTATACAGATTATTAAATGGATTGTAAAATCTAAATACAAATACCCCTTCTTTTTTGTTGCTTTAATGACCTTGGTTGCCGGTCCTTTTTAATTCAAACAACCATTGTTATTCTCAGCGCCAATGGTAGTTTTGAGCTTGAGTTGCTTTTCTTCTTAGCATCATCTTTACTTTCTTTTTTTTTTTTAAGAAAAAATCTATTTTATCTGCTTTGTCTCAAACATCCAACATTGCATCTAGTTCTAGCATTGCTTGGATCTGGATCCTCCGCCTCTTTTCTTGCATTATTTGTCTTTTCGCCATTTTTTAACTTTTGAGTGGTTAACGGGTTAACAGGTTATTAATGGGTTAACGGGTTGTGTTTGTTACTAATTTTAATGCTAAAAACCTTCAATAAAGTCTGTAAAATTAAATAAATTAAATAACTCAAAGTTAACATACTTGATCTGCCGAGTCTTCGTGCGTGTGGCACCGCAGATATGAAGGTCGCAGCGTGCCGACGTCTGACGAGTCTTCGTGTGTGTGGTGGCAGATCGAAGATCGCAGTGAGTGCCAAGTGCCGACGTCTACCAAGTGCCGAATATGACGCCCATTCCTTTCCAGTTTGCAGGCAAGCCCTTCGACGACTCAACGGATCAGAGAGGTACACAATGACGAGAAGAGGAGGCAAGCTAGCCTTTCTAGTGGCGAGTAAGAGAAGAGAGGAGAGAAGAGAGAAAGGGCGACGAAGAGAGCCAGCGCAGTCCACAAATCGATGACAGGCGAGAAGCGAGAACCGGAGCAAGCAGGAGAGAAAAGGGAGAAAAGGAGTGGGCGAGGGAGACACTCTATGCCCTTGAAGAATGCTTTGGTTACATTAACTGCAACATTTAATGCGATTCATTTATTTGTATGTGGCTTTGTTGACAGGCAGTGCAGCGCAGTTGTCATGAGTCGTTGAGTGGGGGAGTCAAAACTAATTGGTACTTTTGTAGAAGGGGTCCCAGCTCTGAAATATGGTTGTGCGTGCAGCGGCAAATCCAAGAGAACTTCAAATCTTAGTCTCGATTGCGACTGCGGAAGTTAACATCATGCGCGGGAGCTGCGCCGGACAGAGTGCCGAGAGAGGAAAGCCGGGAACCGACTAAATTTATATATATAATTATATATAATATATTATAAATGGGTTATATGGGTTGGACGGATTGCAAAGTCTCAACCCTAATCCGTTTGTTTAATTAAATGGTTAAATGAGTTGGCGAATCATAACCCATTTATTCAAAAATTCCAACCCAAACCCATTTATTAACGGGTTGGATGAGCGAGTTGATGCGTTGACCATGACCATTAACACCCCTAACTTAGCCATTGACTTAGGTGAAGTCGATCCCCAAGTCGACTCAAGAAACGACTTCAAATGCATTAAAAGTTCCAGCGTTGAAATTGGGCTCGGAGACAGGTGAAGTCGCAGTCGAAGTCGACTCCACTTGCGACTTAGGTGAAGTCGCAGACCCAAGTCGACTCTAGATACGACTTGAGTCCTGACATACAAAAGACTTTGAATCTCAAGGTCAAGTCGCATTTACAAGTCGACTCTGCAATGCGACTTAAGTGAAGTTGAAGTCTAAGTCGACCCAAGCAAGCGACTCAAGAAAATAGCTATGTCAGAATCCTTCAAAGTTGAAATATTATTACATGAATATCTATGTACTAAAGATTGGGCACCAAAATCAAGAAGGACAATCATCCTAAAGCAAGGCCACAAAGAAAAATCCCTCAAGAGAAGAATACTATGCTAAGACTCAAGACAAAATAAGGAAAATCAAGTATATCATATGAAGAACAAGATGAGAAAGGAAAAATAGAGTATCAAGATCACTTGCAAGAATTTAAAGTTCCAACATATACACATGGGCGGTGAAGTCGCACCCGAAGTCGACTTCACCTGCAACTTAGATCAGGTCTAAGACAAAGTCGACCTGAAGATGAAACTTAGAGTGGAAGCTGAAGACCAAAGTCGTGCCCGAAGTCGACTCTGGCCTGCGACTTGGGTGAAGTCGCATCCGAAGTCAACTCCACCATGCGACTTGGATGAAGTCGCATACCAAGTCAACCCCACATGCGACTTGGCTCGCAACAGTCGGAAGAATTCGAACATTGGCGTATTAAATGCGCCCACCTACCACTAAACGATCGAATTTAATCTTCCATTATAAAAGAGGCTTCAAAGAGACGTGTAAAGGGTTAGAGAAGCATTCAATAAGCTTACCTTCCACTCTCTCTTGCATTTAATTTGATCTACACCAACTCCAAGTGAAGAACTATGCTTCAACTTGCTGAAAGCTCCATTACTGAACTGTCTACTCTCCCTATAAGTTCTTCTATGCACTACAAACTGCCTACACAAATTTGTAAAGTGTAGTTCTTTCTTTTGATTGATTATTTGTGTTTACCACTTGGTTTGATATTGGAAATCGAAACCAAGTAAAGGTAAAGTAGTGTTGTGACTGGAGTGTGACTCGTCACTTACTTGTGCCGTATTTGTGTAAGCCCTCTAGAGCTAAAATCTAGAAGAGAGCTGCTGCTCTAGTTGTATTTGAAATCCAATAGTGGAACGCAAGTCACAACGGGTGTGAACTTGGAAGAGTGGAGTAGGGAAGGTTGCCCGAACTACTATAAAACTTTGTCTCTTGGTGTGGCTTGATTATCTGTGTTTTATTACTTTATTGCTCTCCATATTTTCTGTTTGTTTTATTAAAGGGATTAACTCTAAAAGGGGGAAATTTTCTGTTCAAATAAAGAATTTTAAAATACCCAATTCACCCCTCCCCTCTTGGGTAGTTGTCATAAACTTGGGACCAGCAAGTGGTATCAGAGCAGGTCTTTGAGTTTGAACCAAAGAAATCTTATAAATGACATCCCAACAAACTTCCACCCCTGCATTCGCCGAAGGCCAATCATTTACAAGGCTGCCTCTTTTTAATGGGAGTAACTTCGGTTATTGGAAGTTAAAAGGAAACAACTCATCATGGTTACGTATATAGATTCTTGGATTGCTATCCAAGACGGTGTTGTGCTATCTATTGATGAAAGAGCCTCCACATGGTCTGAAGAGGAGGTTAGGACTATAAAAAACAATGCCAAAGCATGAATTCCCTATTTTGTGCTCTAACTGTATCTGAATATGATAGGGTATCTGTTGGAAATATGTGGAAAACAAGCTAAATCTATGTTTTGATGATTAACAAATCAATTTGAGTAAGTCTTGGCTACTAACATGTTTGTGGAAATGTTTAAGGCATATACATTTGAAGAAAATAAAGCATGGAAGGCCAAGTCGTTCTCCAAGTCGACCCCAAGATCGACTTCAAGAAGCCAAATCTGTCCAGAGTTGAAAATGGGAGAAGAACAAGTGAAGTCGCAGGCCAAGTCGACTCCACTTGCGACTTGGGAAGCCAAGTCGCAAACGAAGTCGACTCCAGCATCGACTTCAGTCGGGAAAATCACTCCAGAGCTGAATTTGGGATGGAAGAATGCCGAAGTCGCAAACGAAGTCGACTCCAGTTGCGACTTGGGCGAAGTCGCGGACGAAGTCGACCCCAAGTGCGACTTGAGTTTTTCTAAGATCAAAGATGCAGTTTCAAGAATCAACTTGAGTGTTTTCAATACCTAATCAAAGGTGCAAGATCAACTTAAATCTCTCAAGTTCAAGGCAAAGCTCCAAGCTTATCTCAAGATGAAGAAAGTCATGATATGACAACCAATCCAAGTTCAAGATACCAAGAAGATTCAAATCTCATGGATTCAAGGATTGCAAAACTCGGAGCAAATGAAAGCAAGAAGACTCAATGATCCAAGATATGAAAAATGCAAAGGAATTGAAGGAATGGAGAAGCCTAAGCAAAACAAAGTAATCTCCAAAGTCTTCAAGTTCATCAAAGCCAACTGACAAGGTGAAGTCGCACCCGAAGTCGACTTCACCTGCGACTTGGGTCAAGTCGATACCCAAGTCGACCCGACCTGGAACTTGAGGTTACGACGGAGAGGCGAAGTCGCACCCGAAGTCGACTCCATCTGCGACTTGGGCGAAGTCGCATCCGAAGTCGACTCCGCCTGCGACTTGGGTCGCAACGGTCGGAATTTATTCGAACGTTGGCACATTTAATGCGCGCCACCTACATTCTAACGTTCGGATTCCCTCCAAAATTATAAAAGGCATTCATTGTGGACGAGGGAAGTAGCGGAGAATCATTAAGTGTGCTTAACTCCTACATTCAAGAGCTCTAAAGAGATCAAGCCATTCAAAGAGGAAGAACTTTGCTTCAAACTGCCAAGAGCTACTTGCTGAACCATTATCATTGCTGTTCAAGTTCTTCTCCGTGCCAAATCTGCGTCTACACAATAGTAACGTGTACAAACTTTCTTTTGTTTATTCTTGTTGTATTGAACTTGATTTAGTTTGAGGAACTAAGATCAAGTGTAAGCAAAGTAGTGTGTGATTGGAGTGGAACTCATCACCTACTTGTGCTGTGTTGTGTTGAAGCCCCCTAGAGCTGGAATCTAGAAGAGAGCAGTGGCTCTAATTGTATTTGAAGAATACAATAGTGGAACCCAAGTCACAAGGAGTGTGAGCTTGGAAGATTGGAGTAGGGAGGTTGCCCGAACCACTATAAAAATCTTGTGTGCTTGATTTATATTTCTGCTCTCTACATTATAATTGCTTTCAACTTCATTTTGTCTATCAAGGGGATTAAACTTTCAAGGGGTTAAGTTTTTAGGTTACCAAAGAAATTTTTAAGAACCCAATTCACCCCTCCCCTCTTGGGTTTTACCATTAACTTGGGGCCAACAAGTGGTATCAGAGCAGGTCTTTGAGTTAAACCAAAGAGATCTAATCACATGGTAACCCAATCCACTTCTGTTCCCGCTTTTGCTGAGGGCCAATCATTTACTAGGCCACCATTGTTTGATGGGAACAATTTCGGCTATTGGAAGCTTCGAATGAAACAACTCATTATGGCTACCGACATGGATTCTTGGATTGCAATCCAAGATGGTGTAACATTGCCTATAGATGAAAGAGCTTCCAAGTGGACCGAAGAGGAAGTAAGAACTGTAAAGAGCAATGCTAAAGCTATGAACTCACTATTTTGTGCTCTTACAGCTTCCGAATATGATAGAGTATCATCTTGTCTAACCGCTAAAGAAATATGGGATACTCTAACATCCATTTATGAAGGAACTTCTCAAGTCCAAGGGACTAGGAGAAATATTTTGATAGGAGAATTGGAAAACTTTAGAATGCTAGAAACAGAAAATATTTCTGAAATGTTTGCTAGATTTTCTAAGATTACTAACGCTTTGAAAGGACTTGGAAAGGCTATCTCTGAATCCGAACAGGTCATGAAGATACGAAGAGCTCTACCGGAATCTTGGACTCCAAAGATTACGGCAATTGAAGAAGCCAAAGACCTAAATACACTAAAGCTAGAAGATCTAATTAGCTCATTAATGTCACATGAGCTAATTAAGAGAAGAAACGAAGACAATCACAAAGGGAAAAAATCCATTGCATTAAAGGCGACACACAACTCAGAAGAGTCTACCTCCTCTTCTCAAAATGATAATGAAGATATTGCACTTCTCACTCGCAAATTCCGAAAATTTATGAGAAAAGAAAGGAACTTCAAGGACTTCAAAGAAAGAACACGAAGAGAGAAGAAGAAGGAGCCAACGATGTGCTACAAATGCGGCGGGATAGGACACATGCAAGCTCAATGTCCTACGCCGGAAGAGAAATCAAAAGAGTATCAAGAAAGGAAGGAAGGACATGAAGGCAGAAAATACCAAAGGCCAAAGGGAAGAGGCATGTACGTCAATGAAGAGACTTCATCAACAAGCAGCTCCTCAACCGACGAATTTGAGGCAGCAAATTGTGCTAGAATTTGCTGCATGGCACGGATCGAACAAGAAGAAAACTTGTTATGTTTGAACACAACGGAAGTTTTGGAAGAACAAACCATCTCAACAAAATGCACGAGCAATGAAGAGGTAACTTCCAAACCTTACTATTCTCAATCAAATTATTCTTCTTTTCAAGAAGGCCTCAAATGTGCTGAGTTAGAAGAACTACAAATTGCTTATGATTCATTATATGAGGAAATCAAAAAGCTAGGAAACAAGTTATCATTGAAGAGACAACAATGTAACTTCGTTATTATTGAAAATGGAAAACTAGCTGAAAAATCAACAAAACTGAAAGAAGAAAATGAATCATTGATAAATGAGATAGAAAAACTGAAAAAGGAGAACAAATCATTAAATGAATCATTAGCAAAGTTCTCTAATCCTGGAGAAAATGTAAAGATGTTTTTGAATATGACTGCTCAAACAAATTAAAGAGGCCTTGGATATTATACTTTTGAGCAAAAAGAAAGTGGCAAATCAAATATGCCAATACTTGGGAAATATCAAACCAAAACTGCACCTATATACAAGCCACAAAGGAAAAATATTATGTGGACTAGAAGGCCAACATTTGAACCAAAATATACTTGGAGGCCTACTCCCAGATTACCAATGGCTTGCAATTTCTGCAACAAAATGGGTCATAAAGCCTATAAATGTAACTTTAAGAAACTACATGACCATGGTGCAAAATTAGTTTGGGTTCCAAGGAACACAAGATTTGGGCTTTCTAAGATAGAGCAACAAAGATTGAATAATATTACTAACCCAAATGGACCCATAAAATGGGTACCAAAGAGATGAGATTTATTTCTTTATTTTTCAGGTGTGTTTTAAGGCAAAGGCAAACAACGTATGGTTCATGGACAGCGGTTGTTCAAGGCATATGACCGGAGAAAGAAGTCTATTTCATAAACTTAAGCCTTGCAACGACGGAACGGTTGCCTTTGGTAATAATGAGAAAGGTAAAATTAAAGGTAAAGGAAACATTTATAGTATTTCAAATGCACGCATGGAAGATATTTTGTTTGTTGAAGGACTCAAGCACAATCTAATGAGCATTAGTCAATTATGTGATAAAGGATACAAGGTTGTGTTTGAATCATCTATATGTAATGTATTTGATGGAGAACATATCATGTTTAGTGGAAAAAAACATGGAAATGTATACTTGGTTTCACTTGATGAACTAGATGGTCAATGTCTAATGGCCATTGATAATGATCCATGGGTTTGGCATAAAAAGCTTGGACATATAAACATGGAAAATATAAAGACCCTATGGAAAAAGAGTTTGGTAGAAGGCTTGCCAAAGTTGAAATATGACAAAGACAAAATTTGCAAGGCATGTCAATTATCTAAACAACCTAAGACGCCTTTCTCTACCAAAAAGGAAATCTCCACCACTAGGCCACTTGAATTGCTACACATGGATCTATATGGGTCATCCGATATTTTAACCATTGGTGGAAAGAAATATGTATTTGTGATTGTTGATGATTTTTCAAGATTCACATGGATAATTCTCTTAGTTAGCAAAGATGAAGTCTTCTCTATGTTTTCAACTTTTGTAAATTTGGTGCAAAATGAAAAACAAAGTACTATTATGTCTATAAGAAGTGATCATGGTGGTGAATTTGAAAACAAACGATTCATAGAGTTATGTAATTAAAAAAGAATTCATCACACATTTTCTGCACCAAGAACTCCACAACAAAATGGAGTAGTTGAAAGGAAAAACAGAACTATACAAGAGATGGCTAGAACAATGCTAAATGAGAGTAAATTATCCAAGAAATTTTGGGGTGAAGCTGTGAGTACAGCTTGTCATGTTTTGAATCGAGTTACCATTAGAGCAATCTTGAAAAAGACCCCATATGAGCTATGGAAAGGAAGGAAACTAAATATTTCTTATTTTCATGCTTTTGGATGCACATGCTATGTTTGAACAATGGAAAAACCAACTTGGGAAAATTAGATGCTAAAAGTGATGAGGCAATATTCCTTGGTTACTCATCAAATAGCAAAGCATATAGAGTATTCAATAAACGAAACCAAGTGGTAGAAGAATCCATACATGTTGTTTTTGATGAAACTAACCCATGCTTCAAAAGAAAAGATGATTTAAGTGATGCAGATGATATAGCAAGCAATCTTGAAAAATTGCATGTGGAAAAACAAGAAGATTTCATGGAGGAAAGGTTAAGTGAAGGTAATAATTCCTACAAACCTCCAACTGATTTAAAATTCAAACATGCCCATCCAATTGAACAAGTTATAGGGAATGTATATGAAGGTGTAAAAACTAGAGGATCAAAACAAAATATTTGTGGATAATACGCCTTTGTATCTAAAATTGAACCTTCTAATATTGATCAAGCTCTTGATGATGAGAACTGGATTATAGCAATGCAAGAAGAGCTAAATCAATTTTAAAGAAACCAAGTTTGACATCTTGTTCCTAGACCAAATGATTGTACTGTTATTGGCACCAAGTGGGTCTTTAGGAACAAATTAGATGAAAGTGGACTTGTAGTGAGAAATAAAGCTAGACTTGTGGCAAAAGGATACTCACAAGAAGAAGGAATAGATTTTGAGGAATCCTATGCTCCGGTTGCTAGATTGGAAGCAATTCGCATCTTACTAGCTTTTGCATCTCACATGAACTTTAAATTGTTTCAAATGGATGTTAAAAGCGCATTTTTGAATGGATATATAAATGAAGAGGTGTATGTTGAACAACCACCTGGATTTGAGGAAAAAGATCAATCTCAATTTGTATACAAGTTAACCAAAGCATTATATGGATTAAAACAAGCCCCAAGGGCTTGGTATGATAGATTAAGCAAATTTCTGATTGATCATGATTTTCAAAAAGGAAAGGTAGACACCACTTTGTTTATCAAGTATAAAGAAAAGGACATATTGATCATTCAAATTTATGTTGATGATATCATTTTCGGTGCTACTAATGAAACTCTTTGTCAAGAATTTTCTGAGCTTATGCAGAAAGAATTTGAAATGAGCATGATGGGAGAACTAAACTTCTTCCTTGGACTGCAAATCAAGCAATTAAAGGAAGGAATCTTCATCAACCAGTCCAAGTATATCAAACAAATGCTGAAGAAGTTTGGCATGGAAAATAGCAAAGGAGCAAACACGCCAATGAGCTCAACAATCAAAATCGACAAAGATGAAAAAGGGAAAATGGTTGATTTAAAATTGTATAGAAGCATGATAGGATCTTTGTTGTATTTAACTGCTTCTAGGCCTGATATATTGTTTAGTGTATGTATGTGCTCTAGATTTCAATCATGTCCAAAAGAATCACACTTGGTAGCTGTGAAAAGAATTTTCAGATACCTAGTTGATACTACCAACTTAGGACTTTGGTATCCAAAGGGCTCTAATTTTGATCTAATCGGCTACTCGGATGCGGATTTTTTCGGTTACAAAGTAGATAGAAAAAGCACTAGTGGAACATGTCAATTTCTTGGGAACATGTTGGTTTCATGGTTTTCAAGAAAACGAACTAGTGTTGCTCTATCTACGGCGGAAGCCGAATACATTGCCGCCGGGAGCTGTTGTGCCCAATTACTTTGGATGAAACAACAACTTAGGGACTATGGCATGGATTTTAAAGATATACCCATTAAATGTGATAATACTAGGGCCATATGTTTAACTAAAAATCCAGTCTTGCATTCTCGGACCAAACATATAGACCTTAGACATCATTTTATTAGAGAACATGTGGAAAATCATGATATATGTCTAGTATATGTAAGAACTGAGGATCAAATTGCAGATATATTCACAAAGCCCCTAGCAAAAGAAGCATTTTATAAGATTAGACATGACATGGGAATGATTGAATTAACCTAGCACAAACTAAGGGGAAGCACATGTTTAGGGGGAGCACACCCACCTGTCTTTTTCTTTATCCTCTAACTTTTTGATATATTGACAAAAAGGGGGAGAAGAGTAGGATTTGAGGGGGAGAAGAGTAGGATATGTTTGTTGAATGTTGAATGTTTTCAACTTAAAATTTGCATGAGCATAAGAATGATAAAATTTCACAATACAAAATGAGCATGTTATTTTGAAAGATATACACTCAAATCGGTTTTGTCAATCATCAAAAAGGGGGAGATTGTTGGAAATATGTGGAAAACAATCTAAATCTGTGTTTTGATGATTAACAAATCAATTTGAGTAAGTCTTGGCTACTAACATGTTTGTGGAAATGTTTAAGGCATATACATTTGAAGAAAATAAAGCATGGAAGGCCAAGTCGTTCTCCAAGTCGACCCCAAGATCGACTTCAAGAAGCCAAATCTGTCCAGAGTTGAAAATGGGAGAAGAACAAGTGAAGTCGCAGGCCAAGTCGACTCCACTTGCGACTTGGAAAGCCAAGTCGCAAACGAAGTCGACTCCAGCATCGACTTCAGTCGGGAAAATCACTCCAGAGCTGAATTTGGGATGGAAGAATGCCGAAGTCGCAAACGAAGTCGACTCCAGTTGCGACTTGGGCGAAGTCGCGGACGAAGTCGACCCCAAGTGCGACTTGAGTTTTTCTAAGATCAAAGATGCAGTTTCAAGAATCAACTTGAGTGTTTTCAATACCTAATCAAAGGTGCAAGATCAACTTAAATCTCTCAAGTTCAAGGCAAAGCTCCAAGCTTATCTCAAGATGAAGAAAGTCATGATATGACAACCAATCCAAGTTCAAGATACCAAGAAGATTCAAATCTCATGGATTCAAGGATTGCAAAACTCGGAGCAAATGAAAGCAAGAAGACTCAATGATCCAAGATATGAAAAATGCAAAGGAATTGAAGGAATGGAGAAGCCTAAGCAAAACAAAGTAATCTCCAAAGTCTTCAAGTTCATCAAAGCCAACTGACAAGGTGAAGTCGCACCCGAAGTCGACTTCACCTGCGACTTGGGTCAAGTCGATACCCAAGTCGACCCGACCTGGAACTTGAGGTTACGACGGAGAGGCGAAGTCGCACCCGAAGTCGACTCCATCCGCGACTTGGGCGAAGTCGACTCCGCCTGCGACTTGGGTCGCAACGGTCGGAATTTATTCGAACGTTGGCACATTTAATGCGCGCCACCTACATTCTAACGTTCGGATTCCCTCCAAAATTATAAAAGGCATTCATTGTGGACGAGGGAAGTAGCGGAGAATCATTAAGTGTGCTTAACTCCTACATTCAAGAGCTCTAAAGAGATCAAGCCATTCAAAGAGGAAGAACTTTGCTTCAAACTGCCAAGAGCTACTTGCTGAACCATTATCATTGCTGTTCAAGTTCTTCTCCGTGCCAAATCTGCGTCTACACAATAGTAACGTGTACAAACTTTCTTTTGTTTATTCTTGTTGTATTGAACTTGATTTAGTTTGAGGAACTAAGATCAAGTGTAAGCAAAGTAGTGTGTGATTGGAGTGGAACTCATCACCTACTTGTGCTGTGTTGTGTTGAAGCCCCCTAGAGCTGGAATCTAGAAGAGAGCAGTGGCTCTAATTGTATTTGAAGAATACAATAGTGGAACCCAAGTCACAAGGAGTGTGAGCTTGGAAGATTGGAGTAGGGAGGTTGCCCGAACCACTATAAAAATCTTGTGTGCTTGATGTATATTTCTGCTCTCTACATTATAATTGCTTTCAACTTCATTTTGTCTATCAAGGGGATTAAATTTTCAAGGGGTTAAGTTTTTAAGTTACCAAAGAAATTTTTAAGAACCCAATTCACCCCTCCCCTCTTGGGTTTTGCCATTAACTCGGGGCCAACAGTATCCTCATGCCAAATTGTCAAAGAAATATAAGATATACTAACATCTATCTATGAGAAAACTTCTCAAGTCCAAGGAACGAGAAGAAATATTCTGATTGGAGACTGAAAACATTTCTGAGATATTTGCTAGATTCTCAAAAATTACTAATGCTCTAAAAGGTCTCGAAAAAGCTATTGCTGAATTTGAGCTGGTTATGAAGATTCTAAGGGCACTACCTGAGTTGTGGATTCTCAAGATTATGGCCATTGAAGAAGCAAAGGACCTAAACAAATTAAGGCTAGAAGATCTTATCAACTCACTCATGTCACATGAGTTGATAAAGAGGAAGAATGAGGAGCAACATAAAGGCAAAAAAGTGATTTCCTTAAAGGTTGCACAAATTTCAGATGAGTCCATCTCATCTTCTCAAAACGACGATGAGGAGATTTCCCTACTCACCAGAAGATTTAGAAAATTTATAAGAAAAGGGAAGAATTTCAAAAGTTTCAAAGAAAGAAACTTAAAGGAGAAAAAGAAGGAGACAACCAAATGCTATCGGTGTGGAGAAGTGGGGCATATGCAAGCTCAATATCCCACACCTGAGGAGAACAAGACAAGGGAACGACGAGAGAAGAAAGACAGAAACGAGAACCGCAAATTGCAAAAAGCCAAAGAAAGAAGGATGTACGTCAATAATGAGACGTCCACAACTAGTAGCTCATCAAATGAAGACAATGAGGCTGCAAATTATGCAAGGATATGTTGCACGGCCACGATGGAGGATGATAGCAACATTTGTCTTGCTGCAATAGAAACTCTGGAGGAGCAAACCACCTCAACAAACTGCACAAGCAGTGAAGAGGTAAATTCTAAACTGACAACTCATTCTATTTTCTCTTCCACAAATGAATGTCTCAAATATTCTGAATTAGAAGAACTACAACAAGTATATGATTCATTGTATAATGAAATAAAGAAGTTGGGAAACAAATTTACAATAAAAAAAGGCAATGTGATTCAATAATTATTGTTAGTGGAAAACTTGCAGAAAAAGTTGACCACCTAACCAATGAAAAGAATATTTTGACAAATGAGGTGAAAAGATATGAAACCCCAACCTAAGAAGGATTGATGTGTGCATTGAACATGTACATGGGATTCATATACGATTAAATGGAGTTTTTGGATGTTTATGTGATTTTGCTAATTATTGCAATTAGGGTTTTGGATTAGCAATAATGATGTGACTAATTATTTTGAGCTAAAATGAGACAATGGGATTAGAGCACATTATTGTTGATTTAAATGTGCAAATGCATTATGGAAAATTATTTACCATTATTTACAATGAAATGTAAGTATTTGTATGATAATTGACAAAGTGTAATGGAAAAACACTAGAAAATTCATAACTCAACGCCCGTAAAGAGGATTCAAGTGAAATTTGATATGGTAGTTGATGATGTTGGATTTGGTATTATGAAATTATTGGGTTATGAAAATTCTTGATAAACTGAGAGTTATGCATTATTGATCATATTTCAATTTTAACCGTTAACTTTAAACGATTATAATGGGAGCTAGGAATATCGGATTGAGATGAAATTTGAAACGGTTGAATGAAATCATGAGATGTTTATTTTGGATGGCTTGGATTAAGCTTGAAATGTTGAGAAAATACCTGCAATGAAAAAGGTGAGTATGGTTGACTAATGCTCCACATGAGTACATTGCATTTAATGCTAGAGTACCAAGCATAAATGCATGATGTGAATGGGATTTGAGGTGGCAATTGCAGGCCATTTCTAGGGTATTTTGTGTATTTATTTGAACTGCAAAAATATGAGAATTATCCAGCTATTAAATTGTGAGGACCAGGTATTTTATTTTATTTTTATTATAACCTTTCTCTATTTATGAGGTTACTTATGAACATGCTAGTAAGAATTTATGATGTTAATGAATACATAACATATATGGACACGACATCTAGGGGATGTATAGTGCATATGTGCAGGTATTATGACCTTAGCACATTGAGTATAAATTTAAAGGTGTATGATTAGCGTTCCATTGACGAGCACTATGACTATTGTTCCCCTCGCAGAGTAGGTACGGGGTTCGACCTGCTCGGTCAGGTCGTGGGGGTCAAGGGGCAGCGCCCCAGGAGAAATTTTTAATTATTAAGTCATATGAGTGGGAGAGTAAATTACTAATTGCAATTAGACCCGACCCATGCTTCGACCCGACCGAACCCGATGGGGTTCAGTAATAAGGGAAGCCCGCGTGCTAGGGTTTATTTCATCCCGCACCCGGCTATCTTTCATTCTTCTTCTCTTCCCATTCTCTGCTTCTTCTCTTCTTTTCCTATCATTCAGTTCGGTCTAGCCATATATTCCTTTAGGAAAGCTCTACCGACTGCTTGAAGATCGTCGACTCCAATCATGGAAGCTCCGAATCTCTGCGATCCAAGTTAGGATCACTGTTTTTGAGGAAAATTACGATCCAGGTAAGTAGATGTCGCCCCTTCTTAATTTAGTGATGAAATTTCATGCTAAACGTGATGTGGGACTGGTGGGAGTGTGTAGCGTCGATTAATTTCGTGGTATGGGGCGTAGGGCTCGTAACGGTTAGGGTAATCAGGGTTCGTGGGGAATTTTCTATGAATGTGTGATTTCTAGGAAGTAAAGGATTCGTTAACAATTTCTATATTGTTAAATGTGACGTTAATCAATTCGGCTCAAACGAGAGTATGAATTGAGGGTTACCTTATTTTGCGCCTATCATGTGTTTGATAAAATGCTTGTATGGCAGTTTTGTGTGTTGAATTTAAAGTAAACCTTGCCGATGTTGTATGTGTGGTTTGTGACATTTATCCCTGTCTGTTATGTACAATGTGTTGTTTAAAATGTTTGGTTGTAAAGGGTTGTTCATGGCCCTGATTGACATGAGGAGAGGGTTGTTCATGGCCTTGATAGACATGAGTAGAGGATTGTTCGTGTTCTTCTATTTATATGTGGTTTTTATGCATACGATCTTGGGAGTGGGTGTTTGGACCTATACGTCTTATCATGAACACAACATGTGCATCCAGAATTTACTTATTTCCACTTTGTGTTAACCACTATCTACTTGCTGAGTCTATTTAGACTCATATCGTTTGTTATTTTGCCTTCAGATCACAGGCCAGGTGGAGAACTTCAAGATGTGACAAGTTGAAGATCACATTTGGGAGACCATAGCACAATAACTTTAATTTCAGTTCTTTTAAAATTTGTGCTCTTTTGATATTCGTATATGTAGACGATTTTTGAGATGGATTTACTTTGATAAACAATTGTATTTGGTATTTCGGATTGGATTATAATCTTTGTGGATGCACATTTGCATGATCACTAGGTTTGCTTGATGTGTATGGGTAACATTCAACGATTTTCTTTCTATATGAATGTCCTTATTATATGAAGATGCAAGTATATAAATATAGGATTGAATGTTACAAATTGAAATGTTTATGAATATCAGGTCATGTATTCAATATTATTCCTTGTATATTATGGGGAGATGTTGCCGAATTTTTCTTAGGTTGTGTAGTACCCATTGACTAGTTATTGAGTATTTCTAGGAATGGGGCGTTACATAAATGCATATGATGATGGAGCTATAAGGCAAACCACCTGGCATAGGTGGTGTGGCAACATGGGACGTCCAAGGGGCTGCCTTGATGTATATTTTTGATTTTTTTATTTGTTAAATATGCCACAAATGTTGCTGACATGTAGGGATACTAAAATATTTTTTCAAACATGCAAAATGTTCAGCAACACAATCATGAGATGCAGATGCATTGGAGATGGAATAAGTGGACAGCATATGGCCATTTTAACGTGCAGAAATGTGCTACTGTTCTGCCATTTTTGTTGAAATTTTTCATGATAAATTAATGGATTAAATAAGGGATAATTAAGTGCATAATTTACCCTCAAAATGGGATTTTAAAAAAATGAAAAAGTGGATGCAAAAATGGGCAGCAATGGACGTGCAAGGCTGGACACTTGGACGGCTAGGATTTTGAGCAGATTTTTGATTTTTGTAAAATGGTAAAATCTCATTTTACTAGGATATAATTCAACCAGCACATAAGGTAGATAAGGGAGCATTTATGTGTGTGGAAATGCACCAAGAAGTGTGGCCCACAGCTGGAAAAATTCCAGCTCCTATAAACCCATGCACGTCACTTGAGAAAAGGGTTGGAAATTTGCTAAGTGTTGAGATTTTCACCCAAGTAAACCAGCAGCAGTTCACGACCATTTTCCCCAGCAAGGAAGAAGGAAAAACAAGGAAAAAGGGAAGGGATTTGTGGAGGAAAATCATCTCCAAGTGCTAGAGTTTGATTTAGCACTAATTCAAGTAAGTATACGTGTTGTTTGAGTTGAGTATTTTGAGTTTTTAAACTCCAAAATGGGAATATGGAAGGGTTGATTAAAAGATCTGTAAAAGGGTGATTTAACATGTTTTTGAATGAATACGGAATGGATATTAGGTTTTATGTATGAATTTTCAACTTTAAGTTGATGAAAGTGAAGTTATGCATGTGTATTAAGTGGAAAATCCAAGTTGATAAACCCTAAATCTCCAAGACAAGTTGCTGTTTTGGTTTGATGATGTGATTAGGGTACGAATAATGTATTTATGCAAAACATATATTAGTTTATTCTTAAATGATGAATTTTTGAAGTTATGGAATGCAAAGTGATGATTTTGACCTAATTTCTATGTTTCTATGCTAAAAATGCTATGAAAATGGGTTTGCATGTTTTATGAATTATATATAGGGTAAAATACCCTAGGTTTAAGGTATTATGGATGGCCAAAAATATTTGGGAAAACAAGCCCTAAAACTGATTTTTTAAGATTTTATGGAAGTATGTCTAACCGATGTGAAACGGGACTTAAAATGTGTAGGAAACTTGCTGTTTTGAGAAATAGAAATTCATGAATGTTATATATGTGTTAAATCCCTAAATATGGATTAATAAAAGTGGGATTACATGCTGAAATTTCGAAATTATATGACTGCTTAGGGTTCTGTGTCAAAAGACACGTTAAATGGATAAAAAACGGGTTTCAAACTTGCTGTTTTGGAAACCTATGGTGAATGGATTTAAATCCCATGAAAATACCCTAAATACAATGGTTATTAAGGGTCATTAAAACGCTGAAACATGGATTATATTGCTGATGTAGAAAATTTTATAAAATGCTTGATGTACATGTTGCCAAATGGGCGTATGTGAAGGAATAGACATGCAAGGATGATGAATGACTTGTGAAATGTGATTTTGTGCAAAAATGCATGAAAATATGATGAATTTCATGATTACATAACTGTTTTGAATTATATGATGTTAATTTCCAATTTTGGAATTATGTAATAGAGCTTAAAGTGATAACGGGTGCTTTGAACGAGCACCGATGTATGAATTTTGGAAAAAATGTGAAAATGATAAATGGAGGTTAATGGAACTATAAGTGATAACCATTGAATAAATTTTATGTGATTTAAATGGTTAACCAACTTATGGGGTTGGATATGTTATAAGTGAATCGATGAAATATGCGAGCATATGCTATATGAAAGCCTAATGACTTGAGAAGTCAAATGAATAATACATGTTAATGAAAATGGGTTGGAAAAATAAATGAGATGCAAGGAAAAGAAATATATGAAAAATCATATTATTCTCATTTAGGCAAAGGCAAAGAAAAAGATGAGACGGAAAGCTAAGGAACACAGGTAAGCAAGCAAATTTTCTAAAGGATTTTTGCTTATCTAAATTGTTTACATAAATGCAATTTTTGCTTTAACTTGTTTGATGAAACTATGAAAATTGTTTCTAAGGTGTTTAAGGATGGCCATCCCTTAGTAAAATAGTGTTGAAATGATATTTTACTTCAAATGTAATTTTATGAAATTTCTCTTTGATAAATGCTATGGAAAAATGATGTGAGTTTATGTTCTGATTGAAAAATCATGCTAGCATGTTAAAGATGGATTTATGCAAAAATTCATGGGCACAGGATACTAGGTCCACTTGAAGGGTATAAGCGGACCGATTGTCCCCCCTTGGCGTGGCCAAGTCGCTTGAAACAAGCCCAAGGCTGGCGGTGCCCTTTCTGAAATGGGAGTTAACGTGACATATGGTCGCCTGACTAGCTTCCATCCTAAGGGAAAAATGATATATATGTTCATGTTTTCATATGGCATTATGCATATGGTACTCGTGATGGGTACAAGATTTTATGATTTTAAGATATACCTTTTGACAAGGTATAAGTTGCTTTCCAAGATGATTTTAAATGTAAAATATTGCCTGTAATGATTTGCCTGTAAAATGCAAATAGCTTGCTTATTGAGTTTCAACTCACGATTTTGTTTTTCAAACCCAAAGACAGGTAAAGGACAGGACATGGCGATGGAGCAAGTGCCAGCTTAAGGAATCAATGGAAAATTTTTAGCATTCTTATGATATGGAAAACTCATGTGAAATGGATGTAAACTGTTTTTAAGTTATGTTTGATGATTATGTTGTATATACGTAATGACATATGATTTAGGCAAATGATGAAATGTTGCTTGAACAACATGCTATGTATATGTGTTGATTGGATTGAAATGGCTCAA
Source organism: Annona cherimola (assembly GCA_030490835.1). NCBI lineage: Eukaryota > Viridiplantae > Streptophyta > Magnoliopsida > Magnoliales > Annonaceae > Annona > Annona cherimola. The sequence goes on along the minus strand of CM059971.1, from coordinate 54,079,174 downwards.
TTAGGTATGAGTTGAAAATTTGAAGATTTGAACTGTCATATGAACTTCTATATGATCATAATTAATGGGATAAATTCGAATAAAACCCGTCGTGTGACAGGGCAACAATCTTGGTCACGTTTTGTGAAACCCCGACCGTATGCGCGTCATTTCTACTGTATGCGCGTCATTTCGATATTTGTAATTTTGTAATTATTTTATGAATAAATGAAAATTCATGAATTATATTGATGGATATGTATATTGGAGATTGAAATAATGCAATTACGAATTTAACCCGTGAGTAGTGACGTGAATAGTAATTGGGGACTAAGACACGTGATTAAGAGTTAATTACTTGGATTAACTTAATCACAAAAAGACAAAATGGAGATTTAATCACTACAAGACAAAATAGCAATTCTTTTGGATATTTTAATCAAAATTCGGATTTATATGGAAAAATAGAAAAAAATTCATAAGTTGCAATCCGAAAGTCAAAATTCGATGAAATTTTTTATGGATGGTTAAAAATTTATGATGAACATAATGAATGGATTAAGATGTGATAAAAATCACAAATCAAAGGTCAAGATTAAACGTCAAATGAAAAATCAAAAAGTAGCATTACTTTAATTAAATGCTACTTTTGACTTTTTACAAAAATTAAATAATAAAAAATAAAAAAATTAAATGAAATGCAGCAATAGCAGGGGGCGTGATCAGGGGTATTTATGGCCATTTGAATTTGATCAATGGTTCAAATTCATCCAAATCACAAATCAAGGGTTTAGATTTAATTAGCTTAAAATTAATTAAATAAAAAAATAAAAAAATAGGAAAAATAGGCCTGAAAAATAAGGCAGCTGGAGCAGGGTAGGGAGGCTGCACAAGGCTCTAAGCATCTTTGGAAAATTAGAAAAAAACACCTTTGCAATTTTACACCCTAAGCTAGAGGGGGTAAATTTCAAATTTATGAAAAATGGACCCCTATAAATAGAGGAGCAGCCCATGAACGAATTCACAACCATCCTAGCTCAAAAAAATCACTTGAGAAATTTCATTTCCCATCCCCACACGTTTTAGCCTTAAGGAAAGAGGAGAATCGAAGGTTGGAGTGAAAAAGGCGAGTTGAAGAGGCATAACTTTGCTTGAGGTAAGTAGATTCCCCTCAAACTTGTTTTGAATGTTATATGAAGTAAAACCATGCTTAGATAATCTCCAAGCATGAGAAAATAAGTATAGATATAATTTTTAAATGGAATTATGCCAAAACATCAAAAATTTGGAGCAAAGATAGGGTATTTGGGAAAATAGCATATGATATGTGAAAATAATTCTTCAAAATTGATAAATGATGACTTAGGATGTATGATTATGATAAATATGATGTTAGAATAATGATATATTAATTTCGTAATTTTTGGGATTAAGGATTTTGCTTAAGTGAATTTATGTTAACTTTTAGTATATGGAGAAAATGATTTTTTTGGCCAAGTAAATGATGATAAATTCAAAATATATGAAATGTCCAATGATATACTAGGCATAAGGTATGTCATGGTATTTTTTTATTTTTGGAAAAAATATCAATTTTTGGAACCCATGAACAGTAATTTGCTACAGTAAACAGCGTGATTTTGAAGAAAATTTGAGATTAATATTTAAATATGATGATGAAAATTTTGAAGAACCTATGGATAAAAATATCCACATAAAGAAATAATGCCCAAATAATATAGAACATGCATGGGAAGCAGCTTGAATAGAAGAAATGAAAATGTCATTTCTCCTTGAATAGGAAAAGGAAAAGAGAAGGTCGAAGACACCTCCTAAGAAGGTAAGCAAGTTATATGTTTTGCAAATTATTTCCAAAATGCTTGAAATTGTTTGCAAGTTGCTTTATGAAATTTATTTAAGGTTGGCCATACCTATAACTGCTTTACATGAACTGAAGTTCATTTTGTGAAATTATTTATTAAATGCTTTTTATGAAATTATTTATGATTTGCAAATATCATGCCGGCATGTGTATGAGAATGAGCATGTGCACGAGGAATAGGCCTTAGTCGAGGTAGTAAGCTGACCGGATGTGACCCTCGCTATTGCCAAGTCGCTTAATAGGCCCAGGCCGGCGGCGACCTCCCTGAAATGGGAGCATATATGGGATGGGCACCTAGCTAGCGTCGCATCCAAAGGAATGTCATGATTCTATGTCTGCATTGCATTTGCATTTTATGAAATGCATGAAAATGATTGAAAAATTATGTATAGCTTGCTTACTGAGTATCATTACTCACCCATGTTTTTTCAACAACAGACAGGAAATGATGATGAAAGCAGCATGCCAAGTGTTATGTAGTTTTTGATATAAATGATGTTTATGTAAACTTTATGTAAAGTCAATAATGATAATTTTGAGATAGAAAGGAATATTTTTATTCCAATGAAAATGTTTATGGAATAGTTTTTTATCATAACTGTGTTATGTGAAATATATTTCAAATTGGATGAATGATGGGAAATTTCCATGTATTGATGAAAAAAAAAATCCTGCCGTGTGATCAGGGCAACAATCCTGAGTCACGTTTACCAATCAAAACGATCCCGGAGTAAGGCTTCTAGGCACCTCGGTTCGGGGCGCCACAGAAGTTGGTATCAGAGCAAGGATTGGTAAATAGGCGGGAGAAGGAGAAATTAAATGATGTTGAAAGGATAATTTTGATACTACAGAAGTTGGTATCAGAGCATGAATTGGTAAATAGGCAGAGAAGGAAAGAAATGACTAAGCTAGAATACATGAAATTATGATTATGACTGATTTATTTATTATTAATGAATATTAATGTTATACTAATAAATGTTTCATGAAGTTGAAAATGCCGCTCACTAGAGCTAAAGCAAGGGCCAACAAAGGAAAGGCCCCGATGGAAGAATTAGTCTATCAGGCAAGGGGCGAAGCCAGTAAAAGGACTAGTAGGGCAGAATCTGAGGAGCAATCCTCTAGGACCCGCCCACGGCGAGAGGAAAGCCCTAGACCTCAAGCAGAGGTCAATATAGAAGAAAAAATTATTGCGGCTATCGAAAAAGCTATGCAGCAATGGACAGCCCAGGCTGCTGGGTTATTGCAAGAAATGAGGAACCAGCAAGCCCCACCATCAAGAGGAGATGGGGAAAGACCAGGGCCCTCGGCCAATCCCGGCACGTCAAGGGGAGTGGAGGATAGTCTCCTTGAGGCCGACAGAAAGGCTATCAATGCCTTTCTTGCCCAGAGACTGCCCAAGTTTGCAGGGGAACCAAACCCCCTCATTGCAGAGCAATGGATTATGGAAATTAAGAAATTATTTAGAATATCGCCCTGCAATGGTCAGCAAAAAGTGTTGTGCGCTACCCACCTGCTGATAAAAGATGCTTATGAATGGTGGGAAACGCTGATGGTCACAATGCCACATCCGGAGCAAGTTACGTGGCAGGAATTTTTGGAGGAATTTAATAAAGAATATCTCCCTGTAGGGCTACAGAGCCAGAGGGTGATAGAATTCGAAAAGCTTTACCAAGGAAGGATGACAGTCACAGAATATGCTACAAAATTCAATGCCTTGGTAAGATATGTTCCATGGATCGCCAATGTGCCGAAAAATAAGGCACAAAGGTTCCAGAGGGGATTGAGACCCCAGATAAGAGAGGGGTTAGCCCCATTATTAATAAAGGACTATGCCTCTAGCATTGAGAGGGCTAGGGCATTGGAGATGGAGTCTATGAGGACTCGGAGCTTAGGCAAGCTCAAAAACAATTCTTTTCAGCCTCTAAGGAAGGTGAGACTAATAAAGGAAAAAGGGGAATCGCCGAGAGAAAGAAGATCGGCGACAAGACACAGAGCACCCTGACTTGCAGAACTTGCCACAAACGCCATTCAGGTGAATGTTTACAAGGAACGGGGAAATGCTACAAATGTGGCCAAGCGGGTCATGTGGCCTGGGACTGCGGGACCGATGAAGCCAAGATAATAAAGTGCTTCAACTGTGGTCAAGTCGGACACATTTCGCCCAATTGTCCGAATAAGCCACAAGGAGCACAAGCTCGAGGGAGGCCGGCCCAACAAAAAGTCCCCACCATCGCTAATCGACCCGGTACTGCTGCCAACCCAGTGCGTGTCCAAGCCCTCACCCGAACGGAGTCACAAGAGATGGTGGAAAAAGTGATTACAGGTATGATTTACATTTTGGGAAATTCTGCAGTAGCTTTATTTGATTCTGGAGCTACGCATTCATTTATATCATACCAATTTGTAATCACACAGCACTTCGGGTAGAGGAAACCAGTAGTACTATACATGTAGAATCCCCAGTATATAGATTGGCAAGTATAAATCAAATCTGCAAAGCATGTCCTATCAGGATAGGAACAAAAATATTGGAAGCTGATCTCATCCTATTACCTATGACAGAGTTTGATGTCATATTAGGGATGGATTGGCTAAGTCAATGGGGTGCGACAATTGATTGTAGAAATAAAAAGGTGCAATTTGAAGCACCAAAAGATGAAATAGAGATCAGTAAAATAAGACAGCCAGAAAACACAATAAGGATGGTATCAGCTATGAAAGCAGCTAAGCTGATGCGCCAACAATGTACAACTTATCTGATCTCTATAAAATAATAAGAGATGGGGTACCTATGGAACAAATTCCAGTGGTAAAGGAATTTCCAGATATTTTTCCAAAAGAGCTATGTAATTTACCACCAAAAAGAGAGATGGATATGGAGATAGAAATTATTCCAGGAACAGCCCCAATATCTAAGGCCCCATATAGGATGGCACCAGCCGAATTGGCTGAGTTGAAAGTACAAATTCAAGATTTATTAGATAAGGGGTTTATTAGACCCAGTGCATCACCTTGGGGAGCTCCAGTATTATTTGTAAGGAAAAAGGATGGGAGTTTGAGACGCTGTATTGATTACAGAGAATTGAACAAAGTAACAGTAAAAAATAAGTACCCACTCCCAAGAATAGATGATCTTTTTGATCAGTTAAAAGGAGCTTCTACATTTTCAAAAATTGATTTACAGTCAGGTTACCACCAGTTGAGGATATGTCCAAAGGACATCCATAAAACAGCATTCAGAACAAGATATGGGCATTATGAATTCTTAGTCATGCCATTTGGACTAACGAATGCTCCAGTTGTGTTTATGGATATGATGAATAGAATTTTTCGAGAATTTTTGGATCAATTTGTGGTGGTATTCATTGATGATATATTGATTTATTCAAAGATAGAAGAAGAACATGAGAAGCATTTAAGGATAGTGTTGGAAATTCTTCGAAGGGAGAAATTATATGCTAAATTCAAAAAATGTGAGTTTTGGTTGAAACAGGTAGCCTTTCTCGGCCACATTATATCTGAGAAGGGAGTACAAGTAGATCCTCAAAAGATTGAGGCAATAACAAAGTGGCCACAACCAACAAATATCACGGAAATAAGAAGTTTCCTAAGGTTAGCTGGCTACTACAGAAGATTTGTGGAAGGATTCTCACAATTGTGAGCTCCACTCACAAAGCTGACAAGGAAAGGAGTTAGGTATGAATGGACACAGGAATGTGAGAATAGCTTCCAAGAATTAAAGAAAAGACTGGTAAAAGCTCCAATTCTAACACTACCTACGGAGAAGGAAGGGTTTGTGATCTATAGTGATGCCTCAAAGAAAGGATTAGGATGTGTACTGATGCAAAATGGAAAAGTTATATCATACGCATCCCGACAACTCAAGCCAAATGACGTAAACTATCCAACCCATGATTTAGAACTGGCAGCAGTAGTCTTTGCCCTGAAAATTTGGAGACATTATTTATATGGAGTTAAATGTGAGGTCTATACTGATCGTAAGAGCCTCAAATATATTTTTACTCAAAAGGAGTTAAATATGAGGCAAAGAACATGACTCGAGTTACTAAAGGATTATGACCTCGACATTTTATATCATCCAGGCAAAGCCAATATAGTAGCCGATGCGCTAAGTAGAAATGTTAGCTTAGCACATCTCATCACAAAGGAAGAAGGGCTACTACAAGAATTGAGAAATTAGAGCTAATTGTAATCCCACCTGGGGTACAAGTCAGATTGTCTCAATTACAAATCCAGTCAAATTTATTTAAGCAAATTAAAATGATTCAACAAGAAAATGGGGATTTCAAGAATTATGTGGAGAAAATGATCAAGAAAAATCTCAGTGAATACATACAAGATGAACATGGGATGTACAGATATAGGGGTCGTCTATGTATACCCAATCAAGAGGAAGTAAAGGAACAGATATTGAAAGAAGCACATTTCTCTCCATTTTCGATGCATCCAGGTAGCACCAAGATGTATCAAGACATCAAAAAGATGTATTGGTGGAATAATATGAAAAAAGAAATTGCTGAATATGTGGCTAAGTGCCTAACATGTCAAAGGGTTAAGGCTGATCATCAAAGAACCCCTGGAAAATTACAGTCGCTAGAAATTCCAGAATGGAAATGGGATGATATTACTATGGATTTTATTGAAGGGTTGCCAAGAACCTATAATGGAAATGATGCTATATGGGTCATAGTAGATAGATTATCAAAGGTGGCTCATTTCCTAGCCATCAAGAAAAATTTTACTGCTCAGCGACTGGCTAAAATTTATTATAAGGAGATAGAAAGACTGCATGGAGTACCTAAGTCAATAATTTCCGATCAAGATTCCAGTTTTACATCTCGATTTTGGAAAAGTTTACATCAAACCTTAGGTACGCAAATAAAATTCAGCACATCATTTCTTCCTCAAACTGATGGGCAGACAGAAAGGGTAAATCAAATAGTAGAGGATATGCTGAGAATGTGCACAGTAGAATTTGGAGGATCATGGGATGAATATTTGGCTATGGCAGAATTTGCTTATAACAACAGTTATCAAACAAGTATTCAAATGGCTCAATTTGAAGCTTTATATGGACGAAAATGCAGAACTCCTCTAAATTGGGATGAAGTGGGAGAAAGAAAATTGGCTCCAGACCTCTCAAAGAGAATGGCAGAAAAAGTTCAAGTGATTCGCCAGTGTATACTCACAGCCCAGAGCAGGCAAAAGAGTTACACCGATTGCAAAAGAAGGGATTTAAATATCCAAGTTGGGGATCACGTATTTGTTAAGGTAACGCCATTCAAAGGAGTCACCCGGTTTGGAAAGAGGGGAAAATTAAACCCAAGATATATTGGGCCCTTTGAAGTTTTGGAAAAGATAGTAAAGAAATAATGCCCAAATAATATAGAACATGCATGGGAAGCAGCTTGAATAGAAGAAATGAAAATGTCATTTCTCCTTGAATAGGAAAAGGAAAAGAGAAGGTCGAAGACACCTCCTAAGAAGGTAAGCAAGTTATATGTTTTGCAAATTATTTCCAAAATGCTTGAAATTGTTTGCAAGTTGCTTTATGAAATTTATTTAAGGTTGGCCATACCTATAACTGCTTTACATGAACTGAAGTTCGTTTTGTGAAATTATTTATTAAATGCTTTTTATGAAATTATTTATGATTTGCAAATATCATGCCGGCATATGTATGAGAATGAGCATGTGCACGAGGAATAGGCCTTAGTCGAGGTAGTAACCGGACCGGATGTGACCCTCGCTATTGCCAAGTCGCTTAATAGGCCCAGGCCGGCGGCGACCTCCCTGAAACGGGAGCATGTATGGGATGGGCACCTAGCTAGCGTCGCATCGAAAGGAATGTCATGAATGCTATGTCTGCATTGCATTTGCATTTTATGAAATGCATGAAAATGATTGAAAAATTATGTATAGCTTGCTTACTGAGTATCATTACTCACCCATGCTTTTTCAACAACAGACAGGAAATGATGATGAAAGCAGCATGCCAAGTGTTATGTAGTTTTTGATATAAATGATGTTTATGTAAACTTTATGTAAAGTCAACAATGATAATTTTGAGATAGAAAGGAATATTTTTATTCCAATGAAAATGTTTATGGAATAGTTTTTTTATCATAACTGTGTTATGTGAAATATATTTCAAATTGGATGAATGATGAGAAATTTCCATGTATTGATGAAAAAAAAAAGAATCCTGCCGTGTGATCAGGGCAACAATCCTGAGTCACGTTTACCAATCAAAACGATCCCGGAGTAAGGCTTCTAGGCACCTCGGTTCGGGGCGCCACACGTTTACCAATCAATATGATCCCGAGGTAAGGGCTAGGATGTGTCGTTCGGTTTGGGGCGCCGCAAAAGACTAAAGAAAGAAAATGAATCATTAGCTAAGTTCTCTAATCCAGGGGAAAGCGTCAAAATGTTTTTGAATATGACCGCCCAAAACAACAAATGAGGACTTGGGTACTCTACATTTGAGAAAGAAGAATATAGCAAAATCAATGGTCTAGAGACTTTTAAAAATAAGCAAAATTCATTTATACTAAATCAAAAGTGAATCATGTTGCTTAGACCAAAAGACCAATTTGGGAACTATCCACTACATGGATTCCCACTCCAAGACTTCCGGGGGCATGTAACTTTTGCAACAAAATGGGACATAAGTGTTGGTCCCGAGTTAGTGGCAAAACCCAAGAGGGGAGGGGTGAATTGGGTTCTTTAAAAACTCTTTGGTAAATGAAGTCTTAACCCCTTGAGTAATTAATCCCCTTTTGAAAAGAGCTAGAGAGCAATAAAGATAAAGCAGTAAAAAGAAATATAACACAAGATTTATAGTGGTTCGGGCAAACCTTCCCTACTCCACTCTTCCAAGCTCACACTCTGTTGTGACTTGGGTTCCACTATGTATTCCACGAATACACTTAGAGTCACCGCTCACTTCTAGATTCCAGCTCTAGGGGGCATATACAACTAGAGCCACTTGCTCTCTTCTAGATTCTAGCTCTAGGGGGCATAAATAACTCACATGCAAAAGTAGGTGATGAGTCTCACTCCAATCACACCCTACTTTGCATATACTTGATCTTAGCTACCCAAGCTAAATCAAGATTTATACAACAAGACAATGAAATAAATTAAACTACACTTTACAGATTTGTGTAGGCAGATTTAGCTCGAGGAAGAAGTTGTAGAAGCAGCTGTGGATGAATATTGTTGAAGGCGCTAGCAACTTGAAGCTTTCTTCTTCCTTAGAATTTATACGGACCACTCAACAATGGAGAAAAGCAAATAAGAAACCTTTCTTGCACTTCTTTTCTCTCTTTGAACTTTAACGTAGTGTCTTGTGTTCTCTTGTTGTGTTTTCACGTTCATTTGAGGGTCCTTTTATAGAGGGAAGAAAATATGAACGTTATGGAGGTGGTTGGTGCGCAATAAATGAACTCCAACGTTCGAAAATTTGACCGTTATACCCAAGTTGAAGGTGGAGTCGACTTGGGATGCGACTTGGCTACCCAAGTCGCATCTGGAGTCGACTTCGTCTGCGACTCCAGTTCTTCGGATTCCCAAGTCTTAGGCTTGGTCGACTTGACTTCAGACTTCGACCCAAGTCGATCCTGAAGTCGACTTGGCCTGCGACTTGGCTCGGGTTTTGCTGAACCTGCTTTGATCTTCAAGTTGTGTTGTTCTATCTTGGATTGGCTTGATTCTTACTTAGATGATTCATGCATATTTGACTTATGTAGTCTTGATAGACATTGTTTGAATCATTCTTGTATCTTTGTCTTTGAGCTTGATAGACTTGATTTGATGTAGAACATGATTTTTGACTTTGAATTTGACTCATTTGTTTTTCATCTTGATTCCTTGGACTTGAGTGATAAATCCTCTTGAATATCTTGAAAACTGCATCTTTTGAAGTTTGAACTTCTCAAGTCGTGGATGGAGTCGACCTGGCCTGCGACTTCACCCAAGTCGTACCTGGAGTCGACTTCGTTTGCGACTTCGTTATGTTCGTTTCCACTTTTCAGCTCTGGATACTCCAAGTCGATGCTGGAGTCGACTTCGTCTGCGACTTGACTTCCCAAGTCGCAAGTGGAGTCGACTTGACCTGCGACTTCACCTGTTGCCTTTTGGGATTCATTCTCAAGTCGATATTTGTGTCGACTTTGGGATCGACTTCACCCAAGTCGAAATCCAAGTTGACTTGGAGATCGACTTGACCTCTTTGCTTTCCTTAAACATTTAGCAAACATATTAGTACCTTTTATATACTCAAAATTAGTTCTTGTTAATCATCAAAACTCAAGATTTGGTCAATTTTATTGTTTTAAACATTGTTTCCAACAATCTCCCCCTTTTTGATGATTGACAAAACTTCATTTGAGTTGATACCTTTCAAGCATTAATCATGTTCATATGTCTTTTGAAAAACAGAGCATTTGTCTTATAGGTCAGAGCTTTTTGAAATTCCAACCATTATATCATTTTGGCATATTGGATACCTTTCAAGCAAATCATGTTGAATATTTTATTAATCAAACATAACATATTAAGCAAACATAGCATTCATCAAAAGCATATATATATATCAAGTTTCATTTTTACAAAATGCAATACAAAACAAAAATGAAACCTAGATACAAAACTACCCAACCCATAAGAAAATTTTACTCAACTCACCTATTCTATCTCCCCCTTTTTGTCAAACTATCAAAAATTTATCAAAAATCGATCAACTCTTAATGATTTTGTGAATTGAAATTGAGAGATCGGATATAAGATTGGTTCGATAGGACAATGATGGGCCGATGAGTAAACCAGAGAAGCGTGATCTGGAGTTGCTTCTTTATGAACTGATCCTGATTCGTAAGGATCGAGTTCAGGCATGGGTTTCTTCTTATGTCGGCCTGAGGCAAGATGATAGCGGATAGTCCGCATTTCCCGCTCAATTCTGTCTTGCCGGGAGTGCATATCCTCGAGGGCGTTGTGAACGCCGGTGATAAGACTTGTCATCCGGTCTTCTTGATGATCCATTTCTGCCCTCATAGCAACAATTTCATCTTTTAAATCCTTTAGGGTGACCTCCTCAGAAGAGGTTGGAGGCACCCGTTCTCTTGCAGCGGACCCTTGTGGAGAATAGGATCCGTGCGATATGGGAGATGCTGGCTCCTCTTGAGCAAGTGGTGCTGCGGGAGGTTGCTCCCCCTCAGTCTGTGCATTGTCTTCTTGCTCTTCTTCTGAAGCTTCATGCCTTAGTTCAAGCAGATTGATCTTCATTCTTTGTATGAGAGCTTTATTTATGGCATTTGTGGATTTGAGCACTTCGAAAGGCTCGCCTTCAATATCCACTTTGAAGAATTCAAGAATCTTTGTGATCCATGTGCCATAGGGAAGGACTCCTCGTGGGTTATCCTTTCTAGAAGCCAAGGCTTCAAAAAATAATTTGGGTATGCTCACTTTGACCCTGTTGGCCACTTTCCATAGTATCCCTGCTTCTTGTGGATTCAATTGATTTCTTCCACCGCCCTTTGGGTAGATGCAGTGGGCAATGAGAAGTCGGAGTACTCGTAGCCTTGGTGAAAGATCCATGTACCGAAGGAATTTGATTCCCGGATGGTACTTGTTGCTCCGGGTGAGCTGATTATACATTTGATCCATAGTGAGGTCTTCTGGAATAGGCTCATCCTCATACGGGACTCCAAGTATGTGTCCTAAATGACTCATTACTTCAGTCGGTCCTGCAACTATCCCGATTCCAAGATCCATTTCGACTCCTTTGACGAAGGTTCCAAAGTATTCTTCATCCCAAAGATAATAAAACATTCGTGTAAGATCTGGATAGACCCTTTCGTCCTCCTTTAGCAAATTTGTCCATCCTTGAAAATCCAATAGATCTTCTATGTCGGATCCATATTCTTTCAGGAAATTAAAATCTATAATCTTGGGTATGAATACCTTCCGTTCGTAGAACTTTTTGTAGAAACGGCTATGTTGGAGCTCGGTTTTGAAGTAGGTAGTGGGCATCTTCAATACTTGAGCTTTCCCAGCTGCAGTGCCCCTTCTGCTTGTCCCGGATTGTGTGCTCTGTGAGTTTGTTGTTGATTTTCCAACCTGGGTGCTTGATCAGATGATTGAGTGGAGGTTTGGAATCGAACCCGTTTACCCGTTGAAGTTGATGGTTCCTCTCTGGCTCTTTTTGATGGAGTCCTAGTTCTTCTAGGAACTTCTTTTGGTTGAGATGAAGGTTGTGGTTGTGTGGGAACCCGTTTGGGGTATGGTTTTGATACGGCTTTCTTTGGTGCCATTTGGAGTTTGGACTTTATGGATCTGAGAGGGAATGCGAGTGAGAGAAAGAGAGAGTTTGAGAGATAGTGTGGAAGAGAAAGAGAAAGAAAAGGAAACTGAGGGAGTGAGAGATAAAGAGAATGAAAGGGAGTGAAAGAGAGAGAGTGTGTGACGATTTGCCGGAGACAAGGGAGAAATCGCCGGAGAAAAGGCTGTCGCCGGAGAGGGAGAAAGGGAAAAAGAAAGGAAATAGAGAGGTTGGAGGAAAATGAGGAAGAAAAGAAAGAGAAGAGAAGAAATAGAGAGGAGAGTCGGCCGAATGCGAAACGTCGCGCGCGGAGTCGACTTTGCCCTAGGCGAAGTCGACTTCGGTCCCTTGGAGTCGACTTCGCCTGGGGGCGGAGTCGACTTTGACTCTGGCGGAGTCGACTTCGCTTATAAAGTGGAGTCGACTTGACGCCCTTGGAGTCGACTTGACTCATCGACTTGACATTTTTCAATTGTAATTTTCTTATATAATTTTTCCTAATTTAGCTCTATCATACCCATATCATTCCTAATCTTATAGAATGATTCTTTAGCTAGAGGTTTGGTAAAGATATCAGCAATTTGATCCTCTGTTTTCACATATTCTAAGCACACATCATGATTTTCAACATGTTCACGAATAAAATGATGTCTCACATCAATATGCTTGGTTCTTGAATGCAGTATAGGATTTTTAGTCAAACAAATTGCACTTGTATTATCACATCTAATAGGAATATCAACATAATCAATACCATAATCTTTCAATTGTTGTTTCATCCAAAGTAATTGGGCACAACAACTACCGGCGGCTATGTATTCGGCTTCCGCAGTAGATAGTGCAACACTTGTTTGTTTTCTTGAATGCCATGAAACTAGCATATGTCCAAGAAATTGACAAGTTCCACTGGTACTTTTTCTATCTACTTTATATCCGGCAAAGTCTGCATCCGTATAGCCGATTAGATCAAAGGTTGACCCCTTTGGATACCATAGTCCAAGATTTGTAGTTTCTAACAGATATTTAAAAATTCTTTTTACAGCAAGTAGATGTGATTCTTTTGGACATGCTTGGAATCTAGAGCACATACAAACACTAAATAGGATATCGGGTCTAGAAGCAGTTAAGTATAGCAAGGATCCTATCATGCTTCTATAAAGTGTTTGATCGATACTTTTACCATTTTCGTCCGCATCGATCTTGATTGTAGAGCTCATTGGAGTGTTTGCTCCTTTGCTATTTTGCATTCCAAACTTCTTGAGCATCTCTCTGGCATATTTGGACTGATTTAGAAATATTCCTTCACTTTGTTGCTTGATTTGCAGTCCAAGGAAGAAATTTAATTCTCCCATCATACTCATTTCGAATTCGCTCTGCATTATCTTAGAAAACTCTTGACAAAGTTTTTCGTCAGTAGCACCAAATATTATGTCATCAACATAAATCTGCACAATTAAAATATTTTTATTTTTATATTTAATGAACAGAGTAGTGTCTACTTTCCCTTTTTGAAACTCATGGTCAATCAAAAATTTATTCAATCTTTCATACCAAGCTCTTGGAGCTTGTTTTAGTCCATATAATGCTTTGGTCAATTTATAGACATACTTTGATTGATTCTTTTCTCCAAAGCCAGGGGGTTGTTCAACATATACTTCTTCATTCAGATAGCCATTCAAAAATGCACTTTTTACATCCATTTGAAACAATTTGAAATTCATATGAGAAGCAAATGCTAGTAAAATACGTATGGCTTCTAATCTAGCCACGGGTGCATATGATTCTTCAAAATCAATTCCTTCTTCTTGGGAATACCCTTTGGCTACTAATCTTGCCTTGTTTCTAATTACGAGTCCGCTTTCATCTAATTTGTTCCTAAATATCCATTTAGTACCTATTATAGTGTGATTATTTGGTCTAGGAACTAAATGCCATACATTGTTCCTTTCGAATTGGTTTAGCTCTTCTTGCATTGCAATCACCCCATTTTCATCATTGAGAGCTTGTTCAATGGTATTTGGTTCAATTTTAGATACAAAGGCATATTGACCATATACGTTTTGTTTTGATCTTCTAGTTTTCACTCCTTCATATATATTTCCAATAACTTGTTCAATTAGATGGGCATTTTTGAATTTTAAATCGGTTGGAGGTTTGTAAGAAACATTACCTTCACTTACCTCTTTCTCCACAAGATCTTCTGGCTTGAGCTCGAGTTCCTTTGGTTGTTCTTTGCCTTTTGTCTCATCTGTATCACTTAGTTCATCCTCCTTTCTCGGAGTTTAGTTAATTTCATCAAATACAACGTGTATGGATTCTTCAACAACTTGGTTTCGTTTATTGAAAACTCTATATGCTTTGCTATTTGATGAATAACCAAGGAATATAGCCTCATCGCTTTTAGCATCTAACTTTCCCAAGTTAGTTTTTCCATTGTTCAAAACATAACATGTACATCCAAAAGCATGAAAATAAGAAATATTTGGTTTCCTTCCTTTCCATAGTTCATATGGGGTCATTTTCAAGATTGCTCGAATGGTAACACGGTTCAATACATGACAAGCTGTACTTACAGCTTCACCCCAAAATTTCTTGGATAGATTGCTCTCATTTAGCATAGTTCTAGCCATCTCTTGTATAGTTCTATTTTTCCTTTCAACTACTCCATTTTGTTGTGGAGTTCTTGGTGCAGAAAATGTGTGGTGAATTCTTTTTTCATTGCAAAATTCCATGAATCGTTTGTTTTCGAATTCGCCACCATGATCGCTTCTTATGGTCACAATAGTACTTTGTTTTTCATTTTGCACCAAATTTACAAAAGTTGCAAACATAGAGAAGGCTTCATCTTTACTAGCTAAGAGAATTATCCATGTGAATCTTGAAAAATCATCAACTATGACAGATACATATTTCTTTCCACCAATGGTTAGAATGTCGGATGACCCGTATAGATCCATATGTAGCAATTCAAGTGGCTTAGTGGTGGAAATTTCCTTTTTGGTAGAGAAAGGCATCTTGGGTTGTTTTGATAATTGACATGCCTTGCAAATCTTGTCTTTGTCATATTTCAATCTTGGTAATCCTTCTACCAAACTCTTTTTCCATAGGATTTTTATGTTTCCCATGTTTATATGTCCAAGCCTTTTATGCCAAACCCATGGATCATTATCAATGGCCATTAGACATTGACCATTCAATTCATCAAGTGAAACCAAATATACATTTCTATGTCTTTTACCACTAAACATGATATGCTCTCCATCAAATACATTACATATAGATGATTCAAACACAACTTTGTATCCTTTATCACATAATTGGCTAATGCTCATTAAATTGTGTTTGAGTCCTTCAACAAGCAAAACATCTTCCATGCATGCATTTGAAATACTATGTATATTTCCTTTACCTTTAATTTTACCTTTTTCATTATTGCCAAAGGCAACCATTCCATCATTACAAAGCTTAAGTTTGTGAAACAAACTTCTTTCACCGGTCATATGCCTTGAGCAACCGCTATCCATAAACCATTCATTGTTTGCCTTTGCCTTAAGACATGTCTGAAAAATAAGCAAATAAATCTTATCTTCTTGGTACCCATTTTATGGGTCCATTTGGGTTAGTAATATAGATCAATCTTTGTTGTTCTAACTTTGAAAGCCCAAATCTTGTGTTTCTTGGAACCCAAACTAATTTTGCACCATGGTCATATAATTTCTTAAAATTACATTTGTAAGTTTTGTGACCCATTTTATTGCAGAAATTACAAGCCATAGGTAATCTTGGAGTAGGCCTCCAAGTATGCAATGGTTCCATTATTGGTCTTCTAGTCCACTTAAAATTTTTCTTTTGTGGCTTGTATATAGATGCATTTTTAGTTTGATGTTTCTCAAATATTTGTACATTTGATTTGCTACTTTCTCCTTGCTCAAATGTATGATACCCAAGACCTCTTTTATGTGTTTGGGAGGTCATATTCAAAAATATTTTGACGCTTTCTCCTGGATTAGAGAACTTAGCTAATGATTCATTTAATGATTTGTTCTCCTTTTTTAGCAGATCATTTTCATCTTTCAATTTGTCTAATCTTTCTGCAAGTTTACCATTTACAATTATTGTTGCATCACATTGTCTTTTCTTAATTGTAAACTTGCTTCCTAATTTCTTTATTTCTTCATATAATGAATCATATGCAGTTTGTAGCTCATCTAATTCAGTACATTTGAGGCATTCTTGAAAGGAAGAAAAACTTGATTTAGAATGGGAGAGTTTGGAACTTACCTCTTCATCGCTTGTGCATTTTGTTGAGGTAATTCGTTCTTCTTGTTCGATTTGTGCCATGCAGCAAATTCTTGCACATTCTTCCGCCTCGTTTTCGTCGGTTGAGGAATTACTCGTTGTAGATTCCTCATCGTTTACATACATGCCTCTACCTTTGTACTTTTGGAATCTTTTGTTGTTCCTTCTATCCTTTCTTTGTTCGTTTGCCTTACTTTCTTCGGGAGTTGGACATTGAGCTTGCATATGTCCCGAACCGCCGCATCGGTAGCATTTGGTTGGTTCTTTCTTCTTCTCTTTGGGAGTTCTTTCCTTGAAGCTTATGAAATTTTTCCCTTTCCTCACAAATTTTCTGAAGCGTTTTGTGAGAAGGGCAATCTCGTCGTCGTTTTGAGAAGAGGAGGTATCGTCAGTGTCTTGTGCGGCTTTCAAGGCGATTGCTCTTTTGCCCCTATGTTGATCTTCATTTCTTCTCTTAATTAGCTCGTGTGACATGAGTGAGCTAATTAAGTCTTCAAGCTTTAAAGTGTTTAGGTCTTTGGCTTCTTCTATTGCAGTGATCTTTGGAGTCCATGATTCCGGTAGAGCTCTTAAGATCTTCATAACCTGCTCAGATTCAGAAATAGCCTTTCCAAGACCTTTTAAAGCATTAGTGATTTTTGAGAATCTAGCGAACATTTCAGAAATATTTTCTGTTTCTAGCATTCTAAAATTCTCTAGTTCTCCAATCAAAATATTTCTTCTCGTCCCTTGGACTTGAGAAGTTCCTTCATAGATAGAGGTTAGCGTATCCCACATTTCTTTGGCGGTCAAGCAAGAGGATACTCTATCATATTCAGAAGCATTAAGAGCACAAAATAAAGAGTTCATAGCTTTGGCGTTGCTCTTAACAATTCTTACTTCCTCATCGGTCCATTTGGAAGCTCTTTCATCGGTAGGCAAGGTTACTCCATCTTGGATAGCAATCCAAGAGTCCATGTCGGTAGCCATGATGAGTTGCTTCATACGAAGCTTCCAATATCCAAAATTGTTCCCGTTAAACAACGGTGGCCTTGTAAAGGATTGACCTTCAGCAAAAGCGGGAACGGAAGTAGATTGGGATGCCATTTTGATAAGATCTCTTTGGTAAACTCAAAGACCTGCTCTGATACCACTTGTTGGTCCCGAGTTAGTGGCAAAACCCAAGAGGGGAGGGGTGAATTGGGTTCTTTAAAAACTCTTTGGTAAATGAAGTCTTAACCCCTTGAGTAATTAATCCCCTTTTGAAAAGAGCTAGAGAGCAATAAAGATAAAGCAGTAAAAAGAAATATAACACAAGATTTATAGTGGTTCGGGCAAACCTTCCCTACTCCACTCTTCCAAGCTCACACTCTGTTGTGACTTGGGTTCCACTATGTATTCCACGAATACACTTAGAGTCACCGCTCACTTCTAGATTCCAGCTCTAGGGGGCATATACAACTAGAGCCACTTGCTCTCTTCTAGATTCTAGCTCTAGGGGGCATAAATAACTCACATGCAAAAGTAGGTGATGAGTCTCACTCCAATCACACCCTACTTTGCATATACTTGATCTTAGCTACCCAAGCTAAATCAAGATTTATACAATAAGACAATGAAATAAATTAAACTACACTTTACAGATTTGTGTAGGCAGATTTAGCTCGAGGAAGAAGTTGTAGAAGCAGCTGTGGATGAATATTGTTGAAGGCGCTAGCAACTTGAAGCTTTCTTCTTCCTTAGAATTTATACGGACCACTCAACAATGGAGAAAAGCAAATAGGAAACCTTTCTTGCACTTCTTTTCTCTCTTTGAACTTTAACGTAGTGTCTTGTGTTCTCTTGTTGTGTTTTCACGTTCATTTGAGGGTCCTTTTATAGAGGGAAGAAAATATGAACGTTATGGAGGTGGTTGGTGCGCAATAAATGAACTCCAACGTTCGAAAATTTGACCGTTATACCCAAGTTGAAGGTGGAGTCGACTTGGGATGCGACTTGGCTACCCAAGTCGCATCTGGAGTCGACTTCGTCTGCGACTCCAGTTCTTCGGATTCCCAAGTCTTAGGCTTGGTCGACTTGACTTCAGACTTCGACCCAAGTCGATCCTGAAGTCGACTTGGCCTGCGACTTGGCTCGGGTTTTGCTGAACCTGCTTTGATCTTCAAGTTGTGTTGTTCTATCTTGGATTGGCTTGATTCTTACTTAGATGATTCATGCATATTTGACTTATGTAGTCTTGATAGACATTGTTTGAATCATTCTTGTATCTTTGTCTTTGAGCTTGATAGACTTGATTTGATGTAGAACATGATTTTTGACTTTGAATTTGACTCATTTGTTTTTCATCTTGATTCCTTGGACTTGAGTGATAAATCCTCTTGAATATCTTGAAAACTGCATCTTTTGAAGTTTGAACTTCTCAAGTCGTGGATGGAGTCGACCTGGCCTGCGACTTCACCCAAGTCGTACCTGGAGTCGACTTCGTTTGCGACTTCGTTATGTTCGTTTCCACTTTTCAGCTCTGGATACTCCAAGTCGATGCTGGAGTCGACTTCGTCTGCGACTTGACTTCCCAAGTCGCAAGTGGAGTCGACTTGACCTGCGACTTCACCTGTTGCCTTTTGGGATTCATTCTCAAGTCGATATTTGAGTCGACTTTGGGATCGACTTCACCCAAGTCGAAGTCCAAGTTGACTTGGAGATCGACTTGACCTCTTTGCTTTCCTTAAACATTTAGCAAACATATTAGTACCTTTTATATACTCAAAATTAGTTCTTGTTAATCATCAAAACTCAAGATTTGGTCAATTTTATTGTTTTAAACATTGTTTCCAACAATAAGATCTATCAATGTAGAATAAGAAAATTGTACAACTTTAGTGCAAAATTGGTTTGGGTACCAAAGAGCATTGGATTTATGTCTTTCAAGATAGAACAACGTAGATTCCAATGACTTACTGACCCAAATGGACCCATAAAATGAGTACTAAAAAGATAAGCTCTGCATGATTTTATTTTTACAAGTATGTCTTAAAGCAAAGGACAACAACATGTGTTTCATGGATAGTGGTTACTCAAGACATGACAGGAGAAAAAGGATTGTTCCATAAGAATAAACCATGTAGTGAAGGAATGGTTGCATTTGGGAACAACGAAAAAGGTATAATTAAAGGTAAAGGAAATATTTATGAAAATTCAAATGTGTGATACCCAGACCCTAGTAAGACTTATGTATATGCATTTGGCATATAAATATGGATCATGTATGGTTTAGTGGAATTATGAATGACTTCCCTTGCAATATTGATAATTTATTGCAATTAGGGCAAGTGATTATAAATAATAATTATAAGCCAATATGAGTCAATGCGATTAAAGAGGCTTAATGAGGATTAGGGAATGAGAATATATTGAGGATAATTACCTCATATATTATGGTTTAACTAATGAAGATTATGTTGATAATTATGGAGTTAAGGTGACAAATGCTAAGAAATTCATAACTCGACGCCGGTAAGGCGGATTAAGATGAAAATTGAAAGATAAACACATAATTTTGTGCTTAATCTTATAGAAAAATTATATTATGAAAATATTAATGAAATTAAGATGAAAATCGATCATCACCATCCAAAGTTCAAGAATGACTTCAAATGATCATAACTTGAGCTAGAAAAGTTGGATCGAGACGAAATTTGAAATGAACGGTTAAAATTATGAGATTAATGAAATGAGAGGCTTGAATTAATCTAATAATGATGGGATCATGGTTTCACGAAAAAGGGGTGTGCACCTTTGACTTTTGTGCACTATAAAGTAAGCTTATATTAATGAAAAAGTTAAAGTGATTAATTAAATCATTAATGGCATAAATGAGGTATCAAAAGGAGATAATTACACATGGATTTTTGAATTATTTAAAATGAAAAAATTAATGATAAAATCAAGTGATTAATGACATGATTTAATGGCTAATGGGCTAGCTCAAAGGAGCTTGAAAAGGTGGCAACCCATGGATGATTAAGGGGCCGTTTACATGGAATTTTTTATTTTTAAAAATTGTTAAAAATGGAATTAAATGACCTAGGAAGCTAGGGTGGTTAGTGGACGTGATTTGGGGTTATTTTGTGGCAAGAAAATGCTAAAATTCAATGGTAAGTGGACCCCATCAAGTGGACAGCAACATGGAGGCAAGGAGAGGTGCATGATCAAGTTGCTTTTTGGGATTTTAATGATTTTTTTAATATGATAAATGGACCCCTAAGTAGGCTATTAGCTAGGGTGATTAAATACCCATAAATTAAAGTGAAGTAGGTGTGGAAAAAATATGCCAAAGCTGCTGCATTTTGACGTTGAAGTGTGGACAGATTTATGGTCCCTTAATGACATGGATTTTAATGGATTTTATTTGGATAATTATCAAATTTACTTGGACCATATTTTTCCATGCCAGCAAAAGGGGATAAATATACTTTAATTAGCTGCTAATTGATGTGGCAAGTGGGGCCCACAAAGCTGAAAAATTCAGCTTATATCTAAGTATGCACGTCCATATGGTTAAGGGTTGGAGAGAGAAAAATGTCAAGGAGCAAACCCCCTAAAATTCCAGCAGTGCATGACCCTACATTTCAGCAGCAAGGAAAGAAAGAAAAAAAGGAGAAAAAGAGAAGGAAAAAAGGGGAAGAAAGAAGAGGAATTCAAGCTAGCAAAGTGGAATTCAAGTTGGAACCAATTCATGTAAGTATACCCCATGATTTGAGTTCCTTAATTCTATGTTTTTCACCTCAATTTATGAGTCAAGAATTTGATTCATAATGAACCCTTAAAGGATAATTCATGATGCCCTTGATTAGGGTATTGATTAAGGATTGAATAAAAAGAATTAAATCATGGGTTCAAGAGGGTGAAAATGGTGATTAGGGTTGGACACTGGTTGATAATCATGGCTGAAATTTTCTTAAATTCTTATATGATGTTGCTGTTTTGATTTGCTATCATAATTACATGATGATTCATGATTTGATGAATTATATATGTTGATTTGGGCTTAAGTTATGAATTTTAGAAAGGATATGAATTAGGGTTACACATATGACCCGATTTCCACATTTTATGTTAAAAATGTTATATGAATTAGCCCAAATGATTTATGGATGATTAAGAGGGTAAAATACCTTGGATTTAGAGTACTTTGGATGTTCAAAATGGGTTAGAAAAGATTGCCCTAAATTTGATTTTTAGGGGGCATACATGTGGACGTCCAAAGTGATGCAAGAAGGGTACCCAAAATGTGTATGTAAATTACTATTGTGCAAATAAAAGAATTTTGGATTTTAAATATGTGTTAATACCCTAAATTTGGGTCAAGAAAAGCATGATTATTTTCTGAAATTTATGGATTAGAAAATTATTTTGAATTAAGTGCCAAAAGAGACGTTGAAATGATGAAAAACGGATCCCAAAGTTGCTGTTTTGGAACCCTATGATGAATGGATTAAAATTCTGAAATTAGATCCTAAATTAAATGATAATTAAGGGGTTTAATCATCCTAATGAAGGACACAAGTTGCTGAGTTGAAAAATTTTAAGAAACACATGAATTATGTGTTGAGAAATGGACATGTATGGAGAGATAGGCATGAGAAAATGATAAATGATTCATGTGAATTATTAAAATGCAAAAATGCATGAAAAAGTGATAAATTTTTTTTGGATAAGATACTATTTTAGTAAATAATGATAATCTCAAAATTTGAGATTATTATATGATGTCTATATTATCAACTAAGTGCTTTAAATGAGCACCGTTGTGTGAAAAATGAAAAATATATTGAAAATAATAAATGGAGATAATAAACCTCCAAATAATGATTTAATTAATGGTATTATATGTATGCAATTTTACCCTATATAAGGGTATTAAAAACGAATTAATGGATGATTCGATATGTATAAATTATGATACGTATGAACACCCGACTTGAAAGACAAGTGGGCTAAGCTAGTGTAACGTAAATCCAAATGGAAGTTGATGTGAATAAATAAAATGTTATTTTCATTTATCTAGGCAAAGGCAAGAAAAAGAATGGAAGAAATGGATTAAGGCGATCTAAAGTAAGCAAGCGAACTTTCCAAATCATTTATTTCTCCCTATGTGTTGAAATGAATTATGATGTTATGTTGATGTTTTATGAATGTTTTACAAGTGGGCAAGCATAATTTTTGAAAATGACAGCTTTAATGAAAATTCGTAAATTTTGGAAAAGGATGACTTTAAGGAAAAGCCTCAAGGTTTGCTCATGGGAAGCAAGTGACACTTTTTAAGATAAATAATTTATTACAATTGTTGCCAAAGATTGAGAATGCTTTATGCTAATGGATTGAAAAATTTGCTTATGAGTAAGCAAGTTCTCCATGATGATAATTTTAAAGAATTTTATGTTTTATGCCGATGTTTTTAAGAATTCGCTTTTCAGCAAGCCAGTTCTTTATGATGTTATTTCAAAAGTATTTTATAAGAAAAAGAGAATTTTGCCCCTTTTCACAAAGCAACATTTGTAAATAAATTTTGAGTTATTTTTACGATAATTTATGATAAACAATTATGTTTATGAAAGAAAAAGGAAAATGAAATTTGATTTATGGAAAATAGATTGATTTTTCTATGTTAGGATATTTAAATATAAACAATGATTTGGACATAGTCCATATGTTTTGAAATGATATTCGAAAAAGTTTTGATTTTCTTTAGATAAGGAAATTTATGTTGAAAATATCTTGAAAAATGTTTATACGGATAATGTAAAAATGGGATTTAAGGATGTCCAACCTAATAAGTTGATTTCATAAAATGGTTTGATTTCGAGTTGCTAAAATAACATGCAAAAGACTATGCAATCTCCCCTTTATGTAAAAATGGTATAATAGATATGTGGACAATAATTTGATCATTAGGGCGGTGGAGAAGGGGATAGCACAATTGCATAACTTTTGTGAGCAAAAGGCCCCAAAATGGAAACCAAGAAAATGCTAGAAAAATATATGGTTTATTTTTGAAAATCCAAAAGTTTTAAAGTCTTTTAAGGATTTTAAGAGGTATGGTTTTCTCAAACATTTCAAATGATTATTAAAATATTTTACTCAAAATATTTCTCAAAGAATTTAAGGAAGGTCATCCGAAAATTAGATTTCAAATGACAACTTGTTTAAAGTGGGTGCGCTCGTTTTACAAGTTGACACGGACTGCAGTCTGTAATGTGTTTTTCAAAATGATTTTTAAAGATACAGATTCGGTCTGTGATGTTTTTCGAGAATAGATGCGGACTGCGGTCTGTGATCCCGGTTTAAAAGGACACGGGTTGTGGTTTGTGATACTTTAAACCACACGGATTGTGGTCTATGATAAGGATGTATGGTGTACCAGTCCAAGGAATAGACCGGTTGTAGAGCACGGTCAGAGATGGACCGGGGCCCACTCTACATAAGGCCAAGTCGCTAAGGGATGACAGAAAGTCAGCGGTGCCCTCCCTGAGATGGGAGTAGGATAAAGAAAACAACCGCTTGGTTAGTGTGCTGTTAAGGATTCTCTTCCAAAAGGTAGAATGATCACTTGCTAATTGTCACTACTGAATGAGGAGAAATGTATTTGCTTATGAAATGATTACCATAAAAATAGGGTATTTTACACAAAACTGTAAATAACAAGGATGAAAGGAAATATTTTCTATGCAAATGCTTTTAAGAACATGGTTATATGTTTTATGTCTTGTTTGCTATAAACAAGCCCCAAGATGGGGATTATGAAAATGATTTATGTCAAACTTGTTTTTGGACATAAAGGGCTTAAATGGAAAGTGTTTATGGACATGAGAATGTCCAATGACAAAGTCTTTAAATGAAAAGTGTTTTAGGACATATGAATGTCCATTGCCAAAGGAAGTTATGTTAAAAATGTTTTGAGACATCAAATGTCTCTTGGCTAAAGGAATTAATCAAGAAAAATATTTTTGTACATAAAAATGTCCTTTGCCGAAAAAGGCTTATGTGAATGATGTTTTAGGACATGAGAATGTCCTTCTTTAAAAAGGATTTATGAGAAAAATGTTTTGGACATAAAACGTCAACTAATAAAAGATGGTTTTATGTAAATGTCTTGGAACATTAGAAATGTTCACACAAGACCAAAGAAAGTTAATTAAAAAGGGTAAAATGTATATGTTTTGCCTTAACAAGCCCAGACGTGACTTGTAAATGATTTTAAGAATGAGTGTTTATGAAAGTATTCTAGGACATAGAATTGTCCTCATGAACAAAGAATTTTATGATAATATTTTAGGATATATAAATGTTCTTAGGTAAAAATGTGTTCAAGATGTTTAAGGAAAATGTTTTAAAGGAAGTCTTGCCCTAAAAGATAAAATGCTTGCTTACCGAGTTGTCACTCACGTTTTTTTTTTTCCAAACCTTAGACAGGTACCGGGAAACTCAAGAAGATGTGAACCTAAGTAATGAAGGAAGGTACGTGATGGTAGCCATGTGAGCTATTAGGAATGTGATAACATGATTAAAGTGTCGAGGTATGTTGACGTATATGTGAACTTATTTAGAGTTTTAAGTTCTATGTGATCCAATGACTGAATGTATATATGTATGGATATAAAATGTCATGTTTAAGTCAAAAAGACTTTTATTGTAGAAGAATATGATGAGATACTATGAATGAAATTTTATTATAAGTGTATCACCGCTTGTATGATGAATGATATGGAATGCAAGGAAATGAATGATGATAGATAAAAAAAATTTTTTGGATGAGATCCAATTAAGAACCCGCCGCATGATCAGGGCAACAATCCTGATTCACATTTACCAATCAATAAGATCTTGAGGTAAGGATGTGACATCTCGGTTTGGGGCGCCACCGAAGGGCATGTATTGAGGATGTATTATTTGTTGAAGGACTCAAATGCAACTCAATGAGCATCAGCTAATTGTGTGATAAAGGCTGTAAAGTTGTATTTGAATCCTCTATATGCAATGTATTTGATGATGATCACATAGTCTTTAGTGACAAAAGACATGAAAATGTATATTTGGTTTGTCTTGATGAACTTGACGAAAAATATCTTATAGCCATCGAAAATGATCCATGGATATAGCATAAAAGGCTTGGACATATAAACATGTCAAACATTAAAACTTTGTGGAAAAAGAGCCTAGTGGAAGGGTTACCAAAGCTTAAATATGACGAAGACAAAATTTGTAAAGCTTGTCAACTATCCAAGCAACCCAAGATACCATTTTCCACCAAAAAGGAAATTTCAACAGCTAGGCCACTTGAACTATTACATATGGATCTTTACGGGTCATCCGAAATTTTTACTCTTGGTGGGAAAAAGTACGTATTTGTTATAGTTGATGATTTTTCAAGATTTACATGGATAATTCTCTTAGCTAGCAAAGATGAAGCATTCTCTATTTTTATCACTTTTTTAAATTTGGTGCAAAATGAAAAACGGAGCACAATCATTTACATTAGAAGTGATCATGGTGATGAATTTAAAAATAAACGATTTATAAAATTTTGCAATGAGAAAGGAATTCACCACACATTTTCTGCACCAAGAACTCTCCAACAAAATGGGGTAGTTGAAAGAAAAAATAGGACAATACAAAAGATGGCTTGAACCATGCTAGATGAGAGAGTAAATTATCCAAAAGATTTTGGGGTGAAGCTGTAAGTATAGCATATCATGTATTAAACCGAGTTATCATAAGAGCTATCTTGAAAAAGACCCCATATGAATTATGGAAAGGCAGAAAACTAAACATATCATATTTTCATACTTTTGGATGTACATGCTATGTGTTGAACAATGAAAAAACTAACTTGGAAAAATTAGATGCCAAAAGTGATGAGACAATATTCTTTGGTTATTCATCAAATAGCAAAGCATATAGAGTCTTTAACAAGAAAAATCAAATAGTAGAAGAATCAATACATGTTGTATTTGATGAATTTAACCAAAATCTCAAAAAGGAGGATGAGTTGAGTGATGCAGACGAGGCATCAAGGAACCCAAAAGTAGAATGACTAGAACAACAAGGAGAAGCCGAAACAAAGCAAGAGAATTCCACGGAGGAAAAAGTAAGTGAAGGTAATAACTCCTATAAACCTCCAACTGATTTAAAATTCAAAAATGACCATCCAATTGAGCAAATTATTGACAATATGTATGAAGGAGTAAAAACTAAAAGGTCAAGACACAATATCTGTGGAGAATTTGCTTTTGTGTCTAAAATTGAACCAACCTCTATTGATTAAGCTCTTAATGATGAAAACTGGATTGTTGCAATGCAAGAAGAGCTAAATCAATTTGAAAGAAATAATGTATGACACTTAGTTCCTAGACTCAAGGATTGCATTATTATTGGTACCAAATGGGTTTTTAGGAATAAATTAGATGAAAGTGGGCTTGTGGTAAGAAAAAAAGCCAGATTAGTAGCCAAAGAAATTCCCAAGAAGAGGGAATTGATTTTGAAGAATCCTATGCTCCTGTGGCTAGATTAGAAGTCATACGCATCTTACTAGCTTTTGCTTCTCACATAGATTTTAAATTGTTTCAAATGGATGTGAAAAGCACATTTTTGAATGGTTACTTAAATGAAGAAGTATATGTTGAACAACCTCCTGGATTTGAAGAAAAGGATCAATCGAAATTCATTTTCAAATTAACTAAAGCTTTATATGGACTCAAATAAGCTCTAAGAGCTTGGTATGAAAGGTTAAGTAAGTTTTTTATTGATCGTGACTTTCAAAGAGGAAAAGTTGATACAACATTATTTATCAAGTATAAGGACAAAAATATTTTAATTGTTCAAATTTATGTAGATGATATAATATTTGGTGCTACTAATGAAACTCTGTGCCAAGAATTTTTTGAGATTATGCAGAGTGAATTTGAAATAAGCATGATGGGAGAATTGAACTTCTTCCTTGGACTGCAAATTAAGCAACTAGCGGAAGGAATATTTATAAACCAGTCCAAATACGTCAAGGAGATGTTGAAGAAGTTCGGAATGCAAAATAGCAAAGGAGCAAACACGCCAATGAGTTCAACCATCAAGATCGACAAGGATGAAAAAGGTAAACCTATTGAACAAAAATTATATAGAAGCAGGATAGGTTCCTTGTTATACTTGACTGCTTCTAGACCGGATATTTTGTTTAGTGTTTGTATGTGTTCAAGATTCCAATCATGTTCAAAAGAATCACATCTAGTAGTTGTAAAAAGAATTTTCAGATATTTGACCAAAACTGCTAATCTAGGGTTGTGGTATCCAAAGGGGTCAACATTTGATCTAATCGGCTACTCAGATGCGGATTTTGC
Source organism: Annona cherimola (assembly GCA_030490835.1). Taxonomy (NCBI): domain Eukaryota; kingdom Viridiplantae; phylum Streptophyta; class Magnoliopsida; order Magnoliales; family Annonaceae; genus Annona; species Annona cherimola. Next base: position 54,051,300 of record CM059971.1, on the reverse strand, counting down.
CGGTTACAAAGTAGATAGAAAAAGTACTGGTGGAACATGTTAGTTTCTTGGACACATGTTGGTTTCATGGTTTTCAAGAAAACAAACTAGTGTTGTTTTATCTACTGCGGAAGTCGAATACATTGCCACTGGGAGTTGTTGTGCCCAATTACTTTGGATGAAACAATAACTTAAGGATTATGGTATTGATTATCATGACATTCCAATTAGATGTGATAATATAAGTGCTATTTGTTTGACAAAAAATCTTGTGTTGCATTTTAGTACAAAATATATAGATGTAAGACATCATTTCATTCGGGAACATGTTGAAAATCATGATATTTGTCTAGAGTATATTAAAACTGAGGACCAAATTGCTGACATTTTCACCAAACCATTAGCAAAGGAACCATTTTACAAGATTAAAAATGATATGGGTATGATTGAGATTGATTAGGAGCATAATATAATAGGGGGAGAAAATTAGAAAGAACATAGAATACAAGTTGATAGAACCAAGTTGACTCTGATTCGCCCAAGTCGACTCCACAGAGGCGAAGTCGACTTCGGACAGGGCAAAGTCGACTCCACAGGGGCGAAGTCGACTTCGGCTAGGGTAAAGTCGATTCCAGCACGTCGCTTGGACTGCCGCACCGACCTCCCTCCTCTTCCCTCTCTTCTTCTTCTCTTCTTCTTTCTTCTTCTTCCTCATTTTCCTCCCATGCCGAGCTTTCCTTTCTCTCTTTCTCTTCACTGTTCTTCGAGTTTTCTCTCTCGTCTCTCTCATCACATTGCCCAGCTGCCACATTCCTTCTCTCTCTCACCATCTCTCTTTCTCTCTCGCGCTCTCACTGCCGCACTGCCTCTCTGTCTCTCTCTTCTTCCAGCTTCCAGCTCATTCTCTTTTCCTTATTCTCTCTCTCTCTCTCTTTGTTTCCATCTCCCTCCATCTCGCATTCCCTCTCACAGTCCTCACTTAGCAACACTGTCTCACAAAACCCCCAAATACCCTCCAATTATCTATTCAAAGTCAATGACACCCAAGGCCGTAGCTAAACCCTCCAAACTACTAGTATCGAGGCCATCCCAGTCCAACATTGGTGAGGGAGTGCCCCGACAGCAACGAACGCCTTCCAAACGGGTCCGCGAGGAGACCACTGCATCTACGGGGTATTGTGTATGCTTTTGGGATGGTAATCCTTCTACATCTGCTCCCTATCATGAGGATTCATCTGAGGAATCGAGCAGTGGAATCGAATCGGCCGAAAATAGGCAAGGAACACCTACACAAAAGGGGCAAGTTCTAAAAATGCCTACCAATTACTTTATAACCGACCGACAACATAGTCGGTTCTATCGGCATTTTTATGAACGCAAGATCTTTGTTCTCAAAATTATTGACTTCAAATTTCTAAGCGACTATGAGTTTGGGATCGAAGAGCTTCTGGATTTTCAAGGGTGGACCGGATTGTTGAAGGCAGATGACCAGATATATCCTGATCTGACCAGATTATTTTTCTACCTATGGGATTAGGAATATCATAGTACGTATGTAAAGGGGATTGAAATCAACCTGGAATTGGAAATGGAACATGCAAGAGCAATGCCCTTCATCGGATTGCTAATATTTTGGAGGTACCCGAAGAAAATGAACCGATTCTAGATGGGTTGTCACTTACACAAATGTACAACCAACCTACCAGCAATAATAAGTACCATTCAAGCATAAAATTCCTCCACCATATGGATTTATCCCCCAGGCTACGGGTTCTTCGCTTACTAATCGCACATTGTATATATCCTAAGGGTGGAGGCCACAATCTGTTAAACCCGCAAGAGGCTGAAATTTTATGGAAGGTAGCTAACCAGGTCAAGGTTAGCCTACCAAGGCTATTTTTGGAAGCTCTGACATACAAGAAGAAAAATCCATGAGGAGTTCTGCCTTACAGGATGTGGATTACCAAGATAATGAGCTTCTTTGGTGTGGATTTGGATGGGGAACCATTCGAGGTCTTGAAGCCCACAAATGCCATCAACTGGGCCTTCCTGACCCGAATGAAGATAAACTTAGAAGAATTCAGAGCCAAGCGGATATAGGAAATGATGGGAATGCTGAATAGCCGGCAGAAGCAGGTGGTCATCCTGATGGGGAGGAACCACCATAGCCCGAGCCGGTTCCATCTTCGTCTCAAGCACCTGCAGATCCCGCATCACCCCACTCACATGGATCTTGCTCTCCACGGGGTTCACAGATTCCAGATCCTCATCCACACTCACCTAATTAGTCTGCTTCATCTCACGCCATTAGGGACCATCTTGAATAGATGGAAGACAGACTTACACAATAGTTGGTGGCCATTCATACGGCGATGAAGAGAGTTGAGAACTATCAAGTACAAACTCGCGTCGGGAAGCAGTCGTGGTCGCCCGGTTCCAAGACTACCTGAGATCGATCCCTATTTTGGAGAATCTGTGCGAGCCGAATCCACTGTTCAGGCTTTCTCCTCTTTTTTCTCCTCGGCCCACATCCGACCCATTCCACCTACCTATTCTCCCTCCTACCTAATCACCGCTTTTCAATTTTACAAATCTCGATTCCCCTATCTTTTTTTTGATTCATTGACAAAAAGGGGGAGAGAGATTTGAGAGGGTTGTTCTAGGTTTTAGGACTTAGATTGTTTTTTGGGTTTGGGTAGCATGTACATATAGGTCATTTTCTTTTTGAATCATACTGTATGCAATGATTGAATATATGATATGAATTTATTTTCTAGTTGGGCAAATTATTGTTGTGTTTGGAATGCAATGTTGAATGATTGTGTGTACTTGGCATGAACTTGTTTGAGAATGAAATATTTTTGTTTCATGGAATGCAATGATATAAAACTCTTGTGTAAACAAAACAACATAACTATTCTAATTGCCAAAACAAATATAACGTATCATTTTTTTAAAGAAAATGAAAGGTATATCTCAAATTGGTTTTGTCAATCATCAAAAAGGGAGAGATTGTTGGAATTCAAGGCAAATTAATCACAATCAATGTTTTAATGATTAACAACTCAATTTGAGAATTAATTGGGTACTAATGTGGTTGTTAAGTGTTGTTAAAGGTTAAAAACTTAAGTTTCAGAACATAGCAGACCAAGTCGCAATCCCAAGTCGACTTAGTCATCGACTTAGGTGAAGTTGATCCCCAAGTCAACTCAAGAAACAACTTCATATGCATTAAAAGTATATGTCAATTAAAATGCTCGCTATTTCGCAAGTATACGTGCCGTTTAAGTAATAAAGAATGAGTAGAGTATCGTTTGTTGGAAACAATGTTTAAAACAAAACAAAATTGACCAAAGCATGAGTTTTGATGATTAAGAAAGTCAAATTTGAGTATAAAGTGATTACTAATGATTATGTTGAATGTCTTAAGGAATGAAATCAGCCAAGTCGATTCCCAAGTCGACTTGGACTTCGACTTAGGGTGAAGTCGATCCCAAAGTTGACTCAACCTTCGACCTCAAACGAAACCTCATGGCCAGAGTTGAAATTGGAAGGAGAGCAGCTGAAGTCGCAGGCCAAGTCGACTCCACTTGTGACTTGGATTCCAAGTCGCAGACGAAGTCGACTCCAGCATCAACTTGGAGATGCACAGTTCCTTCCAGAGTTGATTTTGGGACAGAACATTCCGAAGTCGCATCCCAAGTCGACTCCGGTTTGCGACTTGGGCGAAGTCGCAGACGAAGTCGACCCCGAGTTCGACTTGAGTTCTTCAAAGACCAAAATACAGACTCAAGCTCATTTTCAAGATCAACTTGGGATTTTTCAAATCCAAATCGAAGGTACAATCTCATTATCAATTCTCAAGTCCAACGCACAACTTCGAACATAAGTTGAAGATGAAGAAGTTCAAGTCATAAAGACTACTATCTAAGACAAAGTCCTTCAAGAAGATTTACAAATATAAGAAGCCATTTCAGAAGTAAGAAGATTCAAGAAAGAAAGCTAAGCAAGCTAGAGGAAATCAAATAAAGACCAAGCAAATTTCAGCACAAAGGCAGGTCAAGTCGCAACCCAAGTCGACTCCAATATCGACTTGAGGTCAAGTCTGAAACCAAGTCGACCCAGACTCAAACTTGAGAAAAACGGAACTGAACTCGCACACGAAGTCAACTCCAGTTACGACTTGGGAAGCCAAGTCGCAGACGAAGTCGGCTCCACCTGCGACTTGGGGAACCAACGTTCGAATTTTTGAACGTTGGAACATTTATTGTGCGCCAACCACTTCTATAACGTTCAAATCTTCCCCATTCTATAAATAGACACTCAAGCAAACGAGAATATAGACACTACATTGTCTAAAGAGAGAAAAGAAGTGCAAACAAGAGCTCCCATTTGCTTTTCTCTAAATTTGAGTGATCTATACATTTTCAAAGGAAGAAAGAGCTTCAAGTTGCAAGTAGCTTCAACGACATACAACCGGTTGCTTTTACAAGTTCTTCCTCAAGCTCAATCTTGCCTACACAACTCTGTAAAGTGTAGATCTTCCTTATTTTCATTACTCTTTGTTATTGGTCTTAGTTTGAGTGTATTGTAACAAACCAAGACGTTGCAAGTAGAGTTGTGATTGGAGTTGAACTCATCACCTACTTGTATCAAGTGTACAAGCCGCCTAGAGCTAGAATCTAGAAGAGAGCATAGGCTCTGTTTGTGTATGCCCCCTAGAGCTGAAATCTAGAAGAAAGCGGAGTCTCTAAGTGTATTCGCGGAATACATAGTGGAACCCAAGTCACAACGGTGTGTGAGCTTGGAAGAGTGGAGTAGGGAGAGGTTGCCCGAACCACTATAAATCTTGCCTACTGTTTACCTTATTGCCTTCACTAGTTCATTGCTCTCTATTTTTTTTAATCAAGGGGATTAAGCTTTCAAGGGGTTAAGTTTTAATTTACCGAAGAATTTTATAAGAACCCAATTCACCCCTCCCCTCTTGGGTTTTGCCATTAACTCGGGACCAACAAGTGGTATCAGAGCAGGTCTTTGAGTTTACCAAAGATATCTTATTGACATGGCATCCCAATCTACTTCCGTTCCCGCGTTTCCGAAGGCCAATCATTCACTAGGCCACCATTGTTTGATGGGAACAATTTCGGCTATTGGAAGCTTCGTATGAAGCAACTCATTATGGCTACCGACATGGATTCTTGGATTGCAATCCAAGATGGTGTAACTTTGCCTACCGATGAAAGAGCTTCCAAGTGGACCGAAGAGGAAGTAAGAACCGTCAAGAGCAATGCTAAGGCCATGAATTCTCTATTTTGTGCTCTTACGGCTTCTTAGTATGATAGAGTATCCTCTTGTTTAACCGCCAAAGAGATATGAGATACATTAACCTCCATCTATGAAGGAACTTCTCAAGTCCAAGGGACAAGAAGAAATATTTTGATTGGAGAATTAGAAAATTTTAGAATACTAGAAACAGAAAATATTTCTGAGATGTTTGCTAGATTTTCTAAAATTACTAATGCATTGAAAGGTCTTGGAAAGGCTATAGCTGAATCTGAACAGGTTATGAAGATTTTAAGGGCTCTACCGGAATCTTGGACTCCAAAGATTACTGCGATAGAAGAAGCTAAGGACCTCAACACATTGAAGCTAGAAAACTTAATTAGCTCATTAATGTCACATGAGCTAATTAAGAAAAGAAATGAAGATCATCACAAAGGCAAAAGAGCAATTGCCTTAAAAGCCGCACAAGATTCAGACGATACTTCATCTTCACAAAATGAAGATGAGATTGCCCTACTCACAAAACGATTCAGAAAATTTGTGAGGAAAGGCAGAAATTTCAGAAATTTTAAAGAAAGAAGTTCAAAAGAGAAAAAGAAAGAAACAACAAAATGTTACCGATGCAGCGGTTCGGGACACATGCAAGCCCAATGTCCAACGCCCGAAGAAAACAAGGCAAAGGAACAAAGAAAAGATAGAGGCGACAACAAAAGATTTCAAAGAAACAAAGGAAGAGGCATGTACGTAAACGAAGAAGAATCTACAACGAATAGCTCCTCAAGTGAAGAATGCGAAGTAGATTGTGCAAGAATCTGTTGCATAGCAAACACCGATATATGCTTTTCAGCAATGGAAATTTTAGAGGATCAAGCCACTTCAACGGACTGCACGAGTAGTCAAGAGGTAACCTCCAAACAGAAATCTTTTTCAAATTTCTCTACAAATGAATGTCTTAAATGTGCTGAATTAGAGGAACTTCAACAAGCTTATGATTCACTATATGAAGAAATAAAGAAATTAGGAAACAAGTTTACAATTAAGAAAAGACAATGTGATGCAGTAATAATTGTAAATGGTAAACTTGCTAAAAAATTAGACAAGTCAAAAGATGAAAAGAATACCTTAGAAAATGAATTAGAAAAACTTAAAAACAAGAATAAATCATTAAATGAATCTCTTGCCAAGTTCTCTAATCCAGGAGAAAATGTAAAAATGTTCTTGAAAATGACAACTCAAACTTGCAAGAAAGGACTTGGGTACAATGCACTTGAACAAACTGAAACTAACGCTCCAAGAAATAATTTTACTAAAATAAATCGAACAGTTTGGACAAAAAGACCAACTAATGAACAAATTACCAAATGGCTCCCTATTTCTAGACTTCCGGGAGCTTGTAACTTCTGCAACAAGTTTGGACATAAGATATATCAATGTAAACTAAGAAAACTGCAAAACCAAGGTGCTAAATTGGTTTGGATGCCAAAATGCATTGGTTTTATGGGATCAAAGTTGGATCAACTCAAACTTCAAAGGTTAACTAACCCAAACGGACCCATAAAATGGGTACCAAAAAGATAAGATTTACTTGTTTATTTTTCAGATATGTTTTAAGGCAAAGGCAAACAATGTATGGTTCATGGATAGCGGTTGTTCAAGGCATATGACCGGAGAAAGAAGTTTATTCCATAAACTTAAGCCTTGCAACGATGGAACAGTTGTTTCTGGAAATAATGAGAAAGGTAAAATTAAAGGTAAAGGAAACATCTATAGTATTTCTAATGCATGCATGGAAGATGTTTTGTTTGTTGAAGGACTCAAGCACAATCTAATGACCATTAGTCAATTATGTGACAAAGGATACAAGGTTGTGTTTGAATCATCTATATGTAATGTATTTGATGGAAAACATATCATGTTTAGTGGAAAAAGACATGGAAATGTATACTTGGTTTCACTTGATGAACTAGATGGTCAATGTTTAATGGCCATTGATAATGATCCATGGGTTTGACATAAAAGGCTTGGACATATAAACATGGGAAATATAAAGACCCTATGAAAAAAGAGTTTGGTAGAAGGATTACCGAAGTTGAAATATGACAAGGATAAAATTTGCAAGGCATGTCAATTATCAAAACAACCTAAAATGCCTTTCTCTACCAAAAAGGAAATTTCCACCGCTAGGCCACTTGAATTGTTACACATGGATCTATATGGGCCATCCGATATTTTAACCATTGGTGGAAAGAAATATGTGTTTGTAATTTTTGATGATTTTTCAAGATTCACATGGATAATTCTCTTAGCTAGCAAAGATGAAGCCTTCTCTATGTTTGCAACTTTTGTAAATTTGGTGCAAAATGAAAAACAAAGTACTATTATAACTATAAGAAGTGATCATGGTGGTGAATTTGAAAACAAACGATTCATAGAACTATGTAATGAAAAAGGAATTCATCACACATTTTCTGCACCAAGAACTCCACAACAAAATGGAGTAGTTGAAAGGAAAAACAAAACTATACAAGAGATGACTAGAACAATGCTAAATGAGAGCAAACTATCCAAGAAATTTTGGGGTGAAGCTGTAAATACAGCTTGTCATATTTTGAATCGAGTTACCATTAGAGCAATCTTGAAAAAGACCCCATATGAGCTATGGAAAGGAAGAAAACCAAATATCTCTTATTTTCATGCTTTTGGATGCACATGCTATGTTTTGAACAATGGAAAAACCAACTTGGAAAAACTAGATGCTAAAAGTGATGAGGCAATATTCCTTGGTTACTCATCAAATAGCAAAGCATATAGAGTATTCAATAAACGAAACCAAGTTGTAGAAGAGTCGATACATGTTGTCTTTGATGAGTTTAACCAAACTCCTAGAAAGGAGGATGAATTAAGTGATGCAGATGAAACAAAAGGAAAAGAACAACTAAAGGAAATCGAGCTCAAGCCAGAAAATCTCATGGAGGAAGAGGTAAGTGAAGGTAATGACTCTTACAAACCTCCAACTGATTTAAAGTTCAAAAATGCCCATCCAATTGAGCAAGTCATTAGAAATGTGTATGAAGGAGTAAAAACTAGAAGATCAAAGCAAAACATTTGTGGACAATATGCTTTTGTGTCCAAGATCGAACAAACTACCATTGAACAAGCTCTTAATGATGAAAGCTGGGTTATTGCAATGCAAGAAGAGCTAAATCAATTTGAAAGAAATGATGTATGACATTTAGTTTCTAGACCAAATGGTCATACCATTATTGGTACCAAATGGATATTTAGAAACAAATTGGACGAAAGCGGACTTGTAATTAGAAACAAGGCTAGATTAGTAGCCAAAGGGTATTCCCAGGAAGAAGGAATTCATTTTGAAGAATTATATGCACCTGTGGCTAGATTAGAAGCTATACGTATCTTACTAGCATTTGCTTCTCATATGAATTTCAAATTGTTTCAAATGGATGTAAAAAGTGCATTTCTGAACGGATATTTGAATGAAGAAGTATATGTTGAACAACCCCCAGGATTTGAAGAAAAGGATCAATCGAAATATGTTTATAAATTGACCAAAGCGTTATATGGATTAAAACAAGCTCCAAGAGCTTGGTATGAAAGGTTGAATAAATTTTTGATTGATCATGAGTTTCAAAGAGGGAAAGTTGATACTACTTTGTTCATTAAATATAAAAGTAAAAATAATTTAATTGTACAAATTTATGTAGATGATATAATATTTGGAGCTACTGATGAAACTTTATGCCAAGAATTTTCTAAGATCATGCAGAGCGAATTTGAAATGAGTATGATGGGAGAATTAAATTTCTTTCTTGGACTACAAATCAAGCAACAAACAGAAGGGATATTCTTAAATCAGTCAAAATATTTTAAAGAAATGCTCAAGAAATTTGGAATGCAAAATGGTAAAGGAGCAAATATGTGAAACCTCGACCGTATACGCATCATTTCAATATTTATAATTTTGTAATTATTTTATGAATAAATGAAAATTCATGAATTATATTAATAGATATGTGTATTGGAGATTGAAATAATGCAATTAGGAATTTAATCTCGTGAATAGTGCACGTGAATAGTAAATGTGCATAGTAATTGTGGATTAAGATATGAGATTAAGAGTTAATCACTTGATTAACCTAATCACAAAAAGTCAAAAGGAGAATTAATCACTACAAGACAAAATAGTATTACTTTTGGATATTTTAATCCAAGTTTGGATTTTTGTGGAAAAATAGAAAAAAATTCATAAATTGCAATCCAGGTGTCTGAATTAGATGAAATTTTTTATGGATGGTTAAAAATACATGATGAACATGATGGATGGTATAAGATGTGATGAAACTCACAAATTAATGGCTAAGATGAAGTGTCAAATAGATGTTGAAAAAGTAACTTAACTTTTTATTAAATATACTTTGACTTTTTAATAAAGTAAATAATTAAAAAATAAAAAAATTAATTAAAAGCAGCTGCTGCAGGGGCTGGAGCAGGCTAGAGTGGCTGGAGGTTTGACTATGATCAATGGTCCATGATCATCATCATCTTGAATCAACGACTAGGATTTATTTAGCCTAAATTAAATAATTTTAAAAATTAAAAAAATAGGTTAAAAATAGGGCTGCAATAGGGTTGCTGGAGCAGGCCTAGGGTGGGCAGCACATGGCTCAAAGCATTTTTTAAAATTAAAAAGAAATACCAATTTATAATTAAATACCTCAAAACTAGGGGGTAAATTCCAAATTCCTGAAAAATTCAACCCTATAAAAAGGGCAGCAGGGGGAGAACGTCCAAGGCATCCAAAACCACTCCATTTGAGCATTTTTCACCACCCACCACGTTTTAGCCTTGAAGAATAGAAGGTTGGAGAGAAAAAGTGTGAGAAAAAGAGGCGTATCTCCACTTCGGGTAAGTGATTTCTACCCAAATTTCTTTTGGATGTTAAGTAGGGTAAAAATATGCTTAGATAATTCCTAATCATGAGGAAATAAGTATAGATATAATGCTTAATTGGAATTATTTCAAAACATCAAAAATTTGGGGCGAAGATAGAGCTTTTGGGAAAATAACACATGATATGTGTAAATAACGCTCCAAAATTGATAAATGATGATTTGAGAGGAATGAATATGATGTTGGGATGATGATATATCAATTTCATAATTTTTGGAATTAAGGATTACGCTTAAGTGAATTTATGATGATTTTTAGTATATGGAGAAAATGATTTTTTTGGCCAAGTAAATGATGATAAATTCAAAATATAAGAAATGTCCAACGATATACTAGGCATAAGGTATGTCATGGTATTTTTTATTTTTGGAAAAAATATCAATTTTTGAAACCCATGAACAGTAACCACGTTGCTGTGAACAGTAACCACTGATGAACAGTAATTTTTGCTACAGTGATTTGTTACAGTAAACAGCATGATTTTGGAGAAAATTTTAGATTTATTTTTATATTTTATGAGGATATATGGATTGAATTTTTTAAGAATTTATGGATAAAAATCCGTATAAGAAAATGATGATCACGCATTTTTAAGGATAACCTCTATAAAAAAAATTATGGTGAAAAATAAGGTCATAAATAAATATAAAATATGCATGATAAAGTTGTTGGGTCCCGAATTGATGGCAAAACCCAAGAGGGGAGGGGTGAATTGGGTTCTTAAAAATTTCTTCGGTAACTTATCCCCTTGTGAGTTCAATCCCCTTAAATGAAGAAACAAAATGGAGAGCAAAGCAATATAGAAAGCAGAAATAAAATAGACGCAGATTTTTATAGTGGTTCGGGCAACCTCCCTACTCCACTCTTCCAAGCTCACACACCTTGTGACTTGGGTTCCACTATTGCATTCCACGAATACAATTAGAGCCTCTTGCTCTCTTCTAGATTCTAGCTCTAGGGGGCATCAACAACTAGAGCCTCTTGCTCTCTTCTAGATTCTAGCTCTAGGGGGCATCAACAACTAGCACAAGTAGGTGATGAGTCACACTCCAATCACACACTACTTTGCTATCACTTGATCTTAGCTACCCAAGCTAAATCAAGTTCAATACAAACAAATAATCAAAGAAAGAAATCTACACTTTACTGATGTGTAGCAACACTTTAGCGCAGAGAGAAGAACTTGAAGAATAGGCTTTGAAGATTCAGACGATGAGCTTTTTGCAGTTTGAAGCAGAGTTCTTCTTCTTTGAGTGGCTTGATCTCTTTAGAGCTCTTGAATGTAGTAGTTAAGCACACTTAATGATTCTCAGCTGCTTCCCTCGTTCACCATGAATGCTATTTATAATTTTGGAGGGAATCCGAACGTTAGTGAGTAGGTGGAGCGCATTTAATGCGCCAACGTTCGAATAAATTCCGACCGTTGCGACCCAAGTCGCATGTGGAGTCGACTTCGGATGCGACTTCGCCCAAGTCGCAGATGGAGTCGACTTCGGGTGCGACTTCGCTTCTCCGTCGCAACTTCAAGTTCCAGTCAGGGTCGACTTGGGTTCTCGACTTGACCCAAGTCGCAGGTGGAGTCGACTTCGGCTTCGACTTCACCTCGTCAGATGGCTTTACGAACTAGGAACTTGGAAATCGTTTTGCTTAGGCTTTCTTCCTTCAGTCCTTTTGATTCTGGAATGGCTCCTCATACTTATAGATCTTGTGAACCTTGAAGAACTTGACTTTGATTCTTCCTGGATTAGCTTGAACCTTGTGAATCTTTGAAGGAATTGAGTCTTGCTTGGAATTTGAAACACTTGAGTTGATAATGAGCTTGTTTTCTGAAAAAATAGCTTCTGCCCGATCGAAGTCGATGTCGGAGTCGACTTCGGCTGCGACTTCACCTCAAGTCGCACGTGGAGTCGACTTGGGGTGCGACTTCGGCATTCTGCTGTTTCGAATTTAACTCTGGAAGGTTTCGCCCGACTGAAGTCGATGGTGAGGTCGACTTCGTTTGCGACTTGGCTACCCAAGTCGCAGGTGGAGTCGACTTGGCCTGCGACTTCACTTGCTCTTCTCCCGTTTTCAACTCTGGACAGTTTTGCATGTTTGAAGTCGATCTTGGAGTCGACTTGGGGATCGACTTGGCCTTCCTAACTTGATTTTCTTCAAATGTATATTCCTTAAACATTTCACAAACTTGTTAGTAGCCAAGACATACTCAAATTGATTTGTTAATCATCAAAATATGGATTTAGCTATATTTCCAACAATCTCCCCCTTTTTGATGATTGACAAAAACCGATTTGAGTGGATACCTTTCATTAAAAATAATATGCTCATATTGCATTTTAAAATCATGCTTATGCTCATGCAAACAGAACATTCAAATATCATGTAAGCATATCCTACTCTCCTCCCCATTCTTACTCTTCTCTCCCCTTTAATCATCTCTTTCCCTTTTTAATCATAAAGACTTATACTCAATTTTTCAACTCAAATACTCTTCTTCTCCTTAAATCTCTCTCCCCCTTTTTGTCAATATATCAAAAAGATTAGAGGGTAATCAAAGAGATAGGTGGGTTAGCTCCCCCTAAATGGGTGCTCCCCCTGAGTTTATGCTTATCCTAATTTTAGATACTACTTGTTGGACATGATACCAATTGTTATTACTTGTTAGATTTTATACCACTTGATTTACCAGCTGATACCACTTGTTATAGCATTTGTTGTTTTGTTACTTAGGTGAGCTCAATCATTCCCATGTCATTTCTAATTTTATAGAATGCTTCTCTTGCTAGGGGTTTAGTAAAAATATCTGCAACTTGATCCTCAGTTCTAACAAATTCCAAACATATGTCATGATTTTCTACATGTTCTCTAATGAAATGGTGTCTAAGATCTATATGTTTGGTCCTAGAATGCAATACAGGATTCTTTGTTAGACAAATGGCACTTGTATTATCACATTTGATAGGTATATTTTTAAAATCCATGCCATAGTCCCTAAGTTGCTGTTTCATCCAAAGTAATTGAGCACAACAGCTCCCGGCGGCAATGTATTCGGCTTCCGCCGTAGATAGAGCGACACTAGTTTGTTTTCTTGAAAACCATGAAACCAACATGCTTCCAAGAAACTGACATGTTCCACTAGTGCTCTTTCTATCTACTTTGTAACCGGCAAAATCCGCATCCGAGTAGCCGATTAGATCAAAATTGGAGCCCTTTGGATACCATAGTCCTAAATTGGTAGTGTCTACTAGGTATCTAAAAATTCTTTTCACAGCTACCAAGTGTGATTCTTTTGGGCATGATTGAAATCTAGAGCACATACACACACTAAACAAAATATCTGGCCTAGAAGTAGTTAAATACAATAATGAACCTATCATGCTTCTATACAGTTTCATATCAACTAATTTTCCCTTTTCATCTTTGTCCATTTTGATTGTGGAGCTCATGGGCGTGTTTGCTCCTTTGCTATTTTCCATGCCAAACTTCTTGAGCATCTCTTTGATGTATTTGGACTGGTTTATGAAGATTCCTTCATTTAGTTGTTTGATTTGCAGTCCAAGGAAGAAGTTTAGTTCTCCCATCATGCTCATTTCAAATTCTTTCTGCATAAGCTCAGAAAATTCTTGACAAAGAAATTCATTAGTAGCACCGAAAATGATATCATCAACAAAAATTTGAATAATTAATATATGATTTTCTTTATATTTGATAAACAAAGTGGTGTCTACCTTTCCTTTTTGAAAATCATGATCAATCAGAAATTTGCTTAGTCTATCATACCAAGCTCTTGGAGCTTGTTTTAATCCATATAATGCTTTGGTTAGCTTGTAAACATACTTTGATTGATCCTTTTCTTCAAATCCAGGTGGTTGCTCAACATACACCTCTTCATTTATATATCCATTCAAAAATGCACTTTTAACATCCATTTGAAACAATTTAAAGTTCATGTGAGATGCAAAAGCTAGTAATATGCGAATTGCTTCTAATCTAGCAACCGGGGCATAGGATTCTTCAAAATCTATTCCTTCTTCTTGTGAGTACCCCTTTGCCACAAGTCTAGCTTTGTTTCTTACTACTAGTCCACTTTCATCTAATTTGTTCCTAAAGACCCACTTGGTGCCAATAACACTACAATCATTTGGTCTAGGAACAAGGTGCCAAACTTGATTTCTTTCAAATTGATTTAGCTCTTCTTGCATTGCTATAATCCAGTTTTCATTATCAAGAGCTTGATCAATGTTAGAAGGTTCAATTTTAGATACAAAAGCATATTGTCCACAAACATTTTGCTTTGACCTTCTAGTTTTTACACCTTCATACACATTTCCTATAACTTGCTCAATTGGATGTGCATGATTGAATTTTAAATCAGATGGAGGTTTATAGGAGTCATTACCTTCACTTACCCTTTCCTCATTGGACTCTTCTTGCTTTTCCACATGCAGCTTTTCAAAGTTGCTTACAATCTCATCTGCATCACTTAAATCATCTCTTCTTTTCAAGCATGGTTTAGTTTCATCAAAAACAACATGTATGGATTCTTCTACAACTTGGTTTCGTTTATTGAATACTCTATATGCTTTGCTATTTGATGAGTACCCAAGGAATATTGACTCATCACTTTTAGCGTCAAGTTTTCCCAAGTTGGTTTTTCCATTGTTCAACACATAAGCATCCAAAAGCATGAAAATAAGATATGTTTGGTTTCCTTCCCTTCCATAGCTCATATGGGGTCTTTTTCAAGATTGCTCTAATGGTAACTCGATTTAAAACATGACAAGCTGTGCTCACAGCTTCACCCCAAAACTTCTTGGATATTTTGCTCTCATTTAGCATTGTTCTAGCCATCTCTTGTATAGTTCTGTTTTTCCTTTCAACTACTCCATTTTGTTGTGGAGTCCTTGGTGCAGAAAATGTGTGATGAATTCCTTTTTCATTATATAATTCTATGAATCGTTTGTTCTCAAATTCACCACCATGGTCACTTCTTATAGACATAATAGTACTTTGTTTTTCATTTTCCACCAAGTTTACAAAAGTTGAAAACATAGAGAAGGCTTCATCTTTGCTAGCTAAGAGAATTATCCATGTGAATCTTGAAAAGTCATCTACAATAACAAATACATATTTCTTTCCACCAATGGTTAAAATGTCGGATGGTCCATATAGATCCATGTGTAGCAATTCAAGTGGCCTTGTGGTGGAAATCTCCTTTTTGGTAGAAAAAGACATCTTTGGTTGTTTAGATAATTGACATGCCTTGCAAATTTTGTCTTTGTCATATTTCAACTTTGGCAAGCCTTCTACCAAACTCTTTTTCCATAGGGTCTTTATGTTTGACATATTCACGTGTCCAAGTCTTTTATGCCAAACCCATGGATCATTATCAATGGCCATTAGACATTGACCATCTAGTTCATCAAGTGAAACCAAATATACATTTCCATGTCTTTTTCCACTAAACATGATATGCTCACCATCAAATACATTGCATATAGATGATTCAAACACAACCTTATATCCTTTATCACATAATTGGCTAATGCTCATTAAGTTATGCTTGAGTCCTTCAACAAACAAAACATCCTCCATGCATGCATTTGAGCTACTGTAAATATTTCCTTTACCTTTAATTTTACCTTTCTCATTATTACCAAAGGCAACCGTTCCGTCGTTGCAAGGTTTAAGTTTGTGAAATAGACTTCTTTCTCCGGTCATATGTCTTGAACAACCGCTGTCCATGAACCATACATTGTTTGCCTTTGCCTTGAAGCAAATCTGAAAAATAAAAAGGTAAATCTCATTTCTTTGGTACCCATTTTATGGGTCCATTTGGGTTAGTAAAATGATTCAATCTTTGTAATTCTAACTTAGAAAGCCCAAATCTTGTGTTCCTTGGAACCCAAACTAGCTTTACACCATGGTCATATAACTTCTTGAAGTTACACTTGTAAGCTTTATGTCCCATTTTATTACAGAAATTGCAGGCCATTTGTAGTCTAGGAGTAGGCCTCCAATTGCATTTTGGTTCAAAAGTTGGTCTTTTAATCCACATAACATTTTTCTTTTGTGGCTTATAAATTGGTGCAGTTTTAGCTTGATATTTTCCAAGTTTTGGCATATTTGATTTGCCACTTTCTTTTTGCTCAAATGTATTGTACCCAAGACCTCTTTTATCCTTTTGTGAGGTCATGTTCAGAAATATCTTCACACTTTCTCCTGGATTAGAGAACTTTCCTAATGATTCATTTAATGATTTGTTCTCCTTTTTCAATTTTTCTGCCTCTTTCAACAGTGATTCATTTTCTTCTTTCAGTTTTGCTGATTTTTCAGCTAGTTTTCCATTTTCAACAATAACAAAGTTGCACTGTTGTCTCTTCAATGACAGCTTGTTTCCTAGCCTCTTAATTTCCTCATATAATGAATCATAAGCAATTTGAAGTTCTTCTAATTCAGCACATTTGAGGCAATTATGAAAAGAAGAATAACTTGATTGAGAATAGCAAGGTTTGGAAGTTACCTCTTCATTACTTGTGCATTTTGTTGAGGTAGATTGTTCTTCCAAAACTTCCGTTGTGTTTAGACATAGCAAGTCTTCTTCTTCTTGCTCGATTCGTGCCATGCAGCAAATTCTCGCACAGTTGGCTGCACATTGTCGTCGGTTGAGGAACTGCATGTTGATGAAGTCTCCTCGTTGACGAACATGCCTCTTCCTCGTGGCCTTTGGAATTTTCTGCTTTCATGGCTCTCCTTTGGCCTTTCTTCCGGTGTAGGACATTGAGCTTGCATATGTCCTATGCCCCCGCATCGGTAGCATTTTGTAACCTCCTTTTTCTTTTCTCTATGTGATCTTTCTTTGAAGTCTTTGAGGTTCTTTTCTTTTCTCACAAATTTCCGGAATTTGCGAGTGAGAAGAGCAATGTCTTCATCATCGTTGTGAGATGAAGAAGTGGATCCATCTGAATTGTGAGTGGCCTTGAGTGCAATGGTTCTCTTCCCTTTGTGATTATCTTCGTTTCTTCTCCTAATTAGCTCATGTGACATTAATGAGCTAATAAGATCTTCTAGCTTCAAAGTGTTTAGGTCTTTGGCTTCTTCAATAGCTATAATCTTTGGAGTCCATGAATCCGGTAGAGCTCTCAATATCTTCATAACCTGTTCGGATTCAGAAATAGCTTTTCCAAGACCTTTTAGAGCATTAGTAATCTTAGAAAATCTAGCAAACATTTCAGAAATATTTTCTGTGTCTAGCATTCTAAAACTTTCCAATTCTCCTATCAAGATATTTCTCCTAGTCCCTTGGACTTGAGAGGTTCCTTCATAAATGGATGTTAGAGTATCCCATATCTCCTTGGCGGTTAGGCAAGATGATACTCTATCATATTCCGAAGCCGTAAGAGCACAAAATAAAGAGTTCATAGCCTTAGCATTGCTCTTGACGGTTCTTACTTCCTCTTCGGTCCATTTGGAAGCTCTTTCATCAATTGGCAAAGTTACACCATCTTGGATAGCAATCCAAGAATCCATATCGGTAGCCATGATGAGTTGCTTCATACGAAGCTTCCAATAACCAAAGTTGTTCCCATCAAACAATGGTGGCCTAGTGAATGATTGACCCTCGGCAAAAGCGGGAACGGAAGTAGATTGGGATGCCATGATAATGGATCTCTTTGATTCAATTCAAAGACCTGCTCTGATACCACTTGTTGGGTCCCGAATTGATGGCAAAACCCAAGAGGGGAGGGGTGAATTGGGTTCTTAAAAATTTCTTCGGTAACTTATCCCCTTGTGAGTTCAATCCCCTTAAATGAAGAAACAAAATGGAGAGCAAAGCAATATAGAAAGCAGAAATAAAATAGACGCAGATTTTTATAGTGGTTCGGGCAACCTCCCTACTCCACTCTTCCAAGCTCACACACCTTGTGACTTGGGTTCCACTATTGCATTCCACGAATACAATTAGAGCCTCTTGCTCTCTTCTAGATTCTAGCTCTAGGGGGCATCAACAACTAGAGCCTCTTGCTCTCTTCTAGATTCTAGCTCTAGGGGGCATCAACAACTAGCACAAGTAGGTGATGAGTCACACTCCAATCACACACTACTTTGCTATCACTTGATCTTAGCTACCCAAGCTAAATCAAGTTCAATACAAACAAATAATCAAAGAAAGAAATCTACACTTTACTGATGTGTAGCAACACTTTAGCGCAGAGAGAAGAACTTGAAGAATAGGCTTTGAAGATTCAGACGATGAGCTTTTTGCAGTTTGAAGCAGAGTTCTTCTTCTTTGAGTGGCTTGATCTCTTTAGAGCTCTTGAATGTAGTAGTTAAGCACACTTAATGATTCTCAGCTGCTTCCCTCGTTCACCATGAATGCTATTTATAATTTTGGAGGGAATCCGAACGTTAGTGAGTAGGTGGCGCGCATTTAATGTGCCAACGTTCGAATAAATTCCGACCGTTGCGACCCAAGTCGCATGTGGAGTCGACTTCGGATGCGACTTCTCCCAAGTCGCAGATGGAGTCGACTTCGGGTGCGACTTCGCTTCTCCGTCGCAACTTCAAGTTCCAGTCAGGGTCGACTTGGGTTCTCGACTTGACCCAAGTCGCAGGTGGAGTCGACTTCGGCTTCGACTTCACCTCGTCAGATGGCTTCACGAACTAGGAACTTGGAAATCGTTTTGCTTAGGCTTTCTTCCTTCAGTCCTTTTGATTCTGGAATGGCTCCTCATACTTATAGATCTTGTGAACCTTGAAGAACTTGACTTTGATTCTTCCTGGATTAGCTTGAACCTTGTGAATCTTTGAAGGAATTGAGTCTTGCTTGGAATTTGAAACACTTGAGTTGATAATGAGCTTGTTTTCTGAAAAAATAGCTTCTGCCCGATCGAAGTCGATGTCGGAGTCGACTTCGGCTGCGACTTCACCTCAAGTCGCACGTGGAGTCGACTTGGGGTGCGACTTCGGCATTCTGCTGTTTCGAATTTAACTCTGGAAGGTTTTGCCCGACTGAAGTCGATGGTGAGGTCGACTTCGTTTGCGACTTGGCTACCCAAGTCGCAGGTGGAGTCGACTTGGCCTGCGACTTCACTTGCTCTTCTCCCGTTTTCAACTCTGGACAGTTTTGCATGTTTGAAGTCGATCTTGGAGTCGACTTGGGGATCGACTTGGCCTTCCTAACTTGATTTTCTTCAAATGTATATTCCTTAAACATTTCACAAACTTGTTAGTAGCCATGACATACTCAAATTGATTTGTTAATCATCAAAATATGGATTTAGCTATATTTCCAACAAAAGTATGTATATCCTTTTCACTTGTATAGGAAAAGGAAAGGAAAGGATAAAGGAGTCGGATTAAAGCAAAGCAAAGGTAAGCAAGCAAACTTTTGAAAATGATTTTTATATAGTGCAACTATGGAATATGTCAAATTTGCTTTATTATAAGCAAATTCATATGGAAGTAAGAAGAAATGTTGAAGTATATGAGAATTGCTTTATCATAAGCAAATCCTTATAAATGAAGAGAAAGATGGAAATGGTTGCATTATAATGGAAAAGGAAAAGTTTTGATTTCCAAAATAGTATTTTGTTTTATCGAATGAATTTAAAATGATTTATTAAAATGTTTTGAAACGGATTTAAGGAAGGCCAACCAATAACCGATTTAAATGAAGATTTCTTTTAAATGACCAAAGGATCATACAAGCGTATCTTCGTATAGAAGAAACTTAAGTGTTATGTGGACAAAGAATATGATATATATATATATAAAATGAATTATGCATTAGTATATCCTTTGTTCATGAAAAATCTAGAAACGAGAAGAAAAATGTTTCCAAAGTCTTTGGTTTCCAAATATTAAAATATTTTTCAAAATTGTTTTACCGATCAAAAATGATTTATAAACATTTTTAGCAATATTTCAAATTTATTATTTCTCAAATATTTCAAATATTTTAAGAATGTGCCATTTAAATGTTTTTAAAATTATTTAAGGTTGGTCATCCTTACAAAATATTTTTATTAACTTGTTAACTTGGGCTATGCCGAGTTATCAAGTTAGAGATAGAAATACAGGCCGAGGTCTGTACTATTTTGAAAGGTTATGCTAGCATCAGATTTTGAAAAGGAAAAAGACACAAACTAAGGTCTGTGGGATTTTATAAAAAACATGCTAGCATATGAACGTGAAGAATGTGCACATGAGCTATGTACTAGGTCTACTGTAGAGGATATGCAGACCGGACGCGGTTGCAAGATGGGCCCCCTCTACATAGGCCAAGTCGCTTTAAAAGTCAAAATGCCGGCGGCGCCCTCCCTAAAATGGAAGAAGAACACGGATAATTGCCTGACTCGCGAGTTATCGATAGAGATAGTTTCTCTCCTGAGGAAAGGGTGATCACTTGGTAAGTGTCACCTACCAGACGAACAGAAACGTTATGCATGATGCATATGCTTGTTTTAAAAAGGTTTTATGAAAAATGTTTTAAGGACATGAGAATGTCCTTGGAGAAAGAAAGTTTTATGGAAAACATTTTATGTTCGTGAAAAAGAGGTTTACATGTTAAGTTTGCAAGCATATGTTTTACGAAAGGTTTTATGAAAAGGTTTCCATTGGTTGATAGTAGATCACTTGATAAGTGTCTACTATTGAACAAGAGAAATGCATTTAAATGAAAAAAAACGCTTGCTTACTGAGTTTCGACTCACGTTTTGCTTTTCAAACCATAGACAGGTACAGCACAGGCCAAGAAGAAAAGGAAAAAGAAGGTATGAAGAAAATTTTATGATATGCTGATCCATATATGGTATGACATGAACATATGATAAGGAGTTTTCAAATTATGTATGTATAAAATGTTCAGGTTAAAATAACCTGTATTGTACAAAAACAAGTATGAATGTTATCAATGATAATTGAGATTTGATGATAAGTATGTGTCTTTATGGGATGAAAGAAAAAGAAATTTTTTTTTGGACGAGATCGAATTAAGTACCCACCGCGTGATCAGGGCAACAATCCTGATTCACACTTACCAATCGACAAGATCCCGGAGTAAGGACAAATGTGACGCCTCGGTTCGGGGCGCCACAAAATACACCAATGAGTTCTACGATCAAGATCGACACAGACGAAAACGGTAAATGTATCGATCAAAAGCTCTATAGAAGCATGATAGGATCATTGTTATATTTAACTGCTTCTAGACCCGATATTTTATTCAGTGTTTGTATGTGCTCTAGATTTCAAGCATGTCCTAAAGAATCACATCTATTGGCTGTAAAAAGAATTTTTAAATATTTGATAAATACTATCAATCTTGGACTATGATATCCAAAGGAGTCAACATTTGATTTAATCGGCTATTCGGATGCGGATTTTTCCGGTTACAAAGTAGATAGAAAAAGTGTTGGAAATATAGCTAAATCCATATTTTGATGATTAACAAATCAATTTGAGTATGTCTTGGCTACTAACAAGTTTGTGAAATGTTTAAGGAATATACATTTGAAGAAAATCAAGTTAGGAAGGCCAAGTCGATCCCCAAGTCGACTCCAAGATCGACTTCAAACATGCAGAACGTCCAGAGCTGAAATGGGAAGAAGACCAAGTGAAGTCGCGGGTCAAGTCGACTCCACATGCGACTTGGGTAGCCAAGTCGCAGACGAAGTCGACCTCGCTATCGACTTCAGTCGTGCAATTTCTTCCAGAGTTGAAAATTGGGACACGGAGCTGCCAAGTCGCAGGCCAAGTCGACTCCATGTGCGACTTGGGTGAAGTTGCAAACGAAGTCGACCCCGAAGTGTGACTTGAAGAATTCAAGGCTCAAGGATGGGAAAGCTAGCTTCTTTCCATGATCAAAGATGCAAGTTCAAAGCTTGGTTTCAAGTTTAAATGCAAACCAAGATCAAATCAAGTTTAGAGAAAATCCAAATAAGTTGCAAAGTTCAAGATGAATCAAAGTCAAAGCTTCCAAAGGTTCCAAATCATTCAAAGGACTTCTTCACTCTAGGCTTAAGAGCTTCAAGCATGATCAAGATCAAAACAAACCTATCAAAGTTCAAGGACTCAAGATCTAGAACAAATCAAAGGCAAAGACATCAAGCATGCTTCAAACAGTCAAGTCTTCAAGAACAAACTCCAAAGCAAGCAGGCTCTTCAAAGATTCAAGCTAAACTAAGATTAAAGCTAAGCAAGCAGAAGAGAAGACATTAATCCAAAAGGAAAATGAAGAATTCCAAGTTCCAAATTCAGAAAATCAACTGCCGAGGTGAAGTCGCACCCCAAGTCGACTCCACCTGCGACTTGGGTCAAGTCTGAAGCCAAGTCGACCCGACCTGGAACTTGAAGTCGCTACAGGAAGTGAAGTCGCGAAGCCAAGTCGACTCCAGACTGCGACTTGGGTGAAGTCGCAAAGCCAAGTCGACTTCATGATCGACTTCAATCGAGGAAAAACTTCCAGCGTTGAAAACTGAAGACCGGAGTCTGCGAAGTCGCACCCGAAGTCGACTCCGTCAGCGACTTGGGTGAAGTCGCACCCGAAGTCGACTCCACCTGCGACTTGGGTCGCAACGGTCGGATTTATTTTCGAACGTTGGCGCATTAAATGCGCGCCACCAACCTTCTAACGTTCGGATTCCCTCCAAACTTATAAATACAACCCATTGTGAACGAAGGAGGTACAAGAGGATCATTAAGTGAGCATAACTCATATCCATAAGAGCTTCAAAGAGATCAAATCACTCAAGGAGGAAGAATTGTGTTTCAAGTTGCAAGAGCTACATTCAGAAACTTCAAAGCCATCATCTACAAGTTCTTCCCTGCGCTAAATCGTTTCTACACACCTGTAAAGTGTAGTTTACTTTTATTGTTTACTTGTTTGTGTTGAACTTGATTTAGCTTGCGTAGCTAAGATCAAGTGGTAGCAAAGTAGTGTGTGATTGGAGTGTGACTCATCACCTACTTGTGCTAAGTGTTTGATGCCCCCTAGAGCTAGAATCTAGAAGAGAGCAAGAGGCTCTAGTTGTATATGCCCCCTAGAGCTGGAATCTAGAAGAGAGCAAGATGCTCTAGTTGTTGATGCCCCATAGAGCTAGAATCTAGAAGAGAGCAAGAGGCTCTAGTTGTATTCGCGGAATACAATAGTGGAACCCAAGTCACAAGGAGTGTGAGCTTGGAAGAGTGGAGTAGGGAGGTTGCCCGAACCACTATAAAATCCTTGTCTACTTGCTTTTATTTCTGCTCTCTTTATTACTTTGCTTTCCATTCAGTTTCTTCATTCAAGGGGATTAATTCTACAAGGGGTTAAGTTTTTAAGTTACCAAAGAAATTTTTAAGAACCCAATTCACCCCTCCCCTCTTGGGTTTTGCCATCTATTCGGGACCCAACAAGTGGTATCAGAGCAGGTCTTTGAGTTGAATCAAAGAGATCCAATCATATGGCATCCCAATCTACTTTCGTTCCCGCTTTTGCCGAGGGCCAATCTTTTACAAGGCCACCATTGTTTGATGGGAACAACTTTGGCTATTGGAAGCTTCGTATGAAGCAACTCATCATGGCTACCGATATGGATTCTTGGATTGCAATCCAAGATGGTGTAACTTTGCCAATTGATGAAAGAGCTTCCAAGTGGACCAAAGAGGAAGTTAGAACCGTCAAGAGCAATGCCAAGGCAATGAATTCTTTATTTTGTGCTCTTACGGCTTCGGAGTATGATAGAATATCTTCTTGTTTGACTGCAAAAGAGATATGGGATACTCTAACATCTATTTATGAAGGAATCTCCCAAGTCCAAGGGACTAGGAGAAACATTTTGATTGGAGAGTTTGAAAATTTCAGAATGCTAGATACTGAAAATATTTCTGAAATGTTTGCGAGATTTTCTAAAATTACTAATGCTCTAAAGGGTCTTGGAAAAGACCTCAACACATTGAAGCTTGAAGATCTTATTAGCTCACTCATGTCACATGAGCTAATTAAGAAAAGGAATGAGGATCAACACAAAGGCAAAAGAGCAATTGCCTTGAAAGCTACACAAGACACGGATGACACCTCATCCTCTCAAAACGATGACGAGATGGCCCTACTCACAAAACGATTCAGAAAATTTGTGAGAAAAGGCGGAAATTTCAGAAACTTCAAAGACAGAAATTCCAGAGAGAAAAAGAAAGAACCAATCAAATGCTATAGATGCGGGGGCGTAGGACATATGCAAACCCAATGTCCTACACCGGAAGAAAGGCCAAAGGAAAATCATGAAGACAGAAGATATCAAAGGTCAAAGGGAAGAGGCATGTACGTCAATGAGGAGACGTCATCAACATGCAGCTCTTCAACCGATGAGAACGAGGCAGCAAATTGCGCAAGAATATGCTGCGTAGCACAAATCGAACAAGAAGAAGAACTGCTATGCTTGAACACGACGGAAGTTTTGGAAGATCAATCTACCTCAACAAAATACACAGAAAGTGAAGAGGTAACTTCCAAACCTTATTCCCAATCAAGTTATTCTTCTTTTCATGATTGCCTCAAATGTGCCGAATTAGATGAACTACAAATTGCATATGATTCATTGTATGGGAAAATCAAAAAGCTAGGAAACAAGTTGACATTAAAAAGAAAACAATGTAACTTTGTTATCATTGAAAATGGAAAACTAGCTGAAATGTCAACAAAATTGAAAGAAGAAAATGAATTGTTGTTGAAAGAAGTTGAGAAACTAAAAAAGGAGAACGAATCCTTAAATGAATCATTAGCAAAGTTCTCTAATCCCGGTGAAAATGTGAATATGTTCTTGAATATGACCTCACAAATAGATAGAAGAGGTCTTGGATACAATACATTTGAGCAAAAAGAAAGTGGTAAATCAAATGTGCCAATACATGGAAAATATCAAACAAATACTGCACCTACATTCAAGCCACAAAGGAAAAATGTTGTGTGGACTAAAAGGCCAACTCTTGAACCAAAATATACTTGGAGGCCTACTCCTAGATTACCAATAGCTTGTAACTTTTGCAAGATGGGTCATAAAGCCTATAAATGTAACTTCAAGAAATTATATGACCATGGTGCAAGATTAGTTTGGGTTCCAAGGAACACGAGATTTGGGCTTTCTAAGGTAGAGCAACGAAGATTGAATCATTTTACTAACCCAAATGGACCCATAAAATGGGTACCAAAGAGATAAGAATTATTTGTTTATTTTTCAGATTTGTTTAAAGGCAAAGGCAAACAATGTATGGTTCATGGATAGCGGTTGTTCAAGGCACATGACTGGAGAAAGAAACTTGTTTCACAAACTTAAGCCTTGCAACGACGGAACTGTTGCCTTTGGAAATAATGAGAAAGGTA
The DNA here is from genome assembly GCA_030490835.1 of Annona cherimola. NCBI lineage: Eukaryota > Viridiplantae > Streptophyta > Magnoliopsida > Magnoliales > Annonaceae > Annona > Annona cherimola. Next base: position 54,025,706 of record CM059971.1, on the reverse strand, counting down.
AAATCAAAGGTAAAGGAAATATTTATAGTAGTTCAAATGCATGCATGGAGGATGTTTTGTTTGTTGAAGGACTCAAGCATAACTTAATGAGCATTAGCCAATTATGTGATAAAGGATATAAAGTTGTGTTTGAATCATCTATATGTAATGTATTTGATGGAGAACATATCATGTTTAGCGGAAAAAGGCATGGAAATGTATATTTGGTTTCACTTGATGAACTAGATGGTCAATGTCTAATGGCCATTGATAATGATCCATGGGTTTGGCATAAAAGGCTTGGACACATAAACATGAGAAACATAAAAAGCCTATGGAAAAAGAATTTGGTGAAAGGCTTGCCTAAATTGAAATATGACAAAGACAAAATATGTAAGGCATGTCAATTATCTAAACAACCAAAGATGTCTTTTTCTACCAAAAAGGAGATTTCCACCACAAGGCCACTTGAATTGCTACACATGGATCTATATGGGCCATCCGACATTTTAACCATTGGTGGAAAGAAATATGTGTTTGTCATAGTTGATTATTTTTCAAGATTTACATGGATAATTCTCTTAGCTAGTAAAGACGAAGCCTTCTCTATGTTTGAAACTTTTGTAAACTTGGTGGAAAATGAAAAACAAAGTATCATTATATCTATAAGGAGTGACCATGGTGGTGAATTTGAGAACAAACGGTTCATAGAACTATGTAATGAAAAAGGAATTCATCACACATTTTCTGCACCAAGAACTCCACAACAAAATGGAGTAGTGGAGAGGAAAAATAGAACTATACAAGAGATGGCTAGAACTATGCTAAATGAGAGCAAATTATCTAAGAAATTTTGGGGTGAAGCTGTAAGTACAGCTTGTCATGTATTGAATCGAGTTACCATTAGAGCAATCTTGAAAAAGACCCCATATGAGCTATGGAAAGGAAAGAAACCAAACATATCTTATTTTCATACTTTTGGATGCACATGTTATGTTTTGAACAATGGAAAAACCAACTTGGGAAAACTTGATGCTAAAAGTGATGAAGCTATATTCCTTGGTTATTTATCAAAATAGCAAAGCATATAGAGTTTTCAATAAACGAAACCAAGTTGTAGAAGAATCCATACATGTTGTTTTTGATGAGACTAACCCTTGTTTCAAAAGAAAGGATGATTTAAGTGATGCAGATGACATAGCAAGCAATCTTGAGAAACTGCATATGGAAAAGCAAGAGAAATTCATGGAGGAAAGGGTAAGTGAAGGTAACAACTCTTATAAACCTCCAACTGACCTAAAGTTCAAACATGCACATCCAATTGAACAAGTTATAGGAAATGTGTATGAAGGTGTAAAAACTAGAAGGTCAAAGCAAAATGTTTGTGGACAATATGCTTTTGTATCTAAAATTGAACCTTCTAACATTGATCAAGCTCTTGATGATGAAAACTGGATTATAGCAATGCAAGAAGAGCTAAATCAATTTGAAAGAAATCAAGTTTGGCACCTTGTTCCTAGACCAAATGATTGTAGTGTTATTGGCACCAAGTGGGTCTTTAGGAACAAATTAGATGAAAGTGGACTAGTAGTAAGAAACAAAGCTAGACTTGTGGCAAAGGGGTACTCACAAGAAGAAGGAATAGATTTTGAAGAATCCTATGCCCCAGTTGCTAGATTGGAAGCAATTCGCATATTACTAGCTTTTGCATCTCACATGAACTTTAAATTGTTTCAAATGGATGTTAAAAGTGCATTTTTGAATGGATATATAAATGAAGAGGTGTATGTTGAGCAACCACTTGGATTTGAAGAAAAGGATCAATCAAAGTATGTTTACAAGCTAACCAAAGCATTATATGGATTAAAACAAGCTCCAAGAGCTTGGTATGATAGACTAAGCAAATTTCTGATTGATCATGATTTTCAAAAAGGAAAGGTAGACACCACTTTGTTTATCAAATATAAAGAAAATCATATATTAATTATTCAAATTTATGTTGATGATATCATTTTCGGTGCTACTAATGAATCTCTTTGTCAAGAATTTTCTGAACTTATGCAGAAAGAATTTGAGATGAGCATGATGGGAGAGCTCCATTTCTTCCTTGGACTGCAAATCAAGCAACTAAATGAAGGAATCTTCATTAACCAGTCCAAATACATCAAAGAGATGCTCAAGAAGTTTGGCATGGAGAATAGCAAAGGAGCAAACACACCCATGAGCTCTACAATCAAGCTTGACAAAGATGAGAAGGGCAAAATAGTTGATTTAAAATTGTATAGAAGCATGATAGGTTCCTTATTGTATTTAACTGCTTCTAGGCCAGATATTTTGTTTAGTATGTGTATGTGCTCTAGATTTCAATCATGCCCAAAAGAATCACACTTGGTAGCTGTGAAAAGAATTTTTAGATACCTAGTAGACACTACCAATTTAGGACTATGGTATCCAAAGGGCTCCAATTTTGATCTAATCGGCTACTCGGATGCGGATTTTGCCGGTTACAAAGTAGATAGAAAAAGCACTAGTGGAACATGTCAGTTTCTTGGAAGCATGATGGTTTCATGGTTTTCAAGAAAACAAACTAGTGTTGCTCTATCTACGGCGGAAGCCGAATACATTGCCGCCGGGAGCTGTTGTGCTCAATTACTTTGGATGAAACAGCAACTTAGGGACTATGACATGGATTTCAAAGATATACCTATCAAATGTGATAATACAAGTGCCATTTGTCTAACCAAGAATCCTGTATTGCATTCTAGGACCAAACATATAGATCTTAGACACCATTTCATTAGAGAACATGTAGAAAATCATGACATATGTTTGGAATTTGTTAGAACTGAGGATCAAGTTGCAGATATTTTTACTAAACCCCTAGCAAGAGAAGCATTCTATAAAATTAGAAATCACATGGGAATGATTGAGCTCACCTAAGTAACAAAACAACAAATGCTATAAGTAAATCAAGTGGTATAAAGTCTAACAAGTAATAACAAGTGGTATCAAGTTTTCAACAATTGGTATCATGTCCAACAAGCAGTATCTAAAATTAGGATACGCATAAACTCAGGGGGAGCACCCATTTAGGGGGAGCTAACCCACCTATCTCTTTGATTACCCTCTAATCCTTTTGATATATTGACAAAAAGGGGGAGAGAGATTTAAGAAGAGAAGAGTAAGAATGGGGAGGAGAGTAGGATATGCTAAAATTGAGTATAAGTCTTGATGATTAAAGGGGAGAGAGATGTAAGAAGAGAAGAGTAAGAATGGGGAGGAGAGTAGGATATGCTTACATGATATTTGAATGTTCTGTTTGCATGAGCATAAGCATGATTTTAAAATGCAATATGAACATATTATTTTTAATGAAAGGTATCCACTCAAATCGGTTTTGTCAATCATCAAAAAGGGGGAGATTGTTGGAAATATAGCTAAATCCATATTTTGATGATTAACAAATCAATTTGAGTATGTCTTGGCTACTAACAAGTTTGTGAAATTTTTAAGGAATATACATTTGAAGAAAATCAAGTTAGGAAGGCCAAGTCGATCCCCAAGTCGACTCCAAGATCGACTTCAAACATGCAGAACGTCCAGAGCTGAAATGGGAAGAAGACCAAGTGAAGTCGCGGGTCAAGTCGACTCCACATGCGACTTGGGTAGCCAAGTCGCAGACGAAGTCGACCTCGCTATCGACTTCAGTCGTGCAATTTCTTCCAGAGTTGAAAATTGGGACACGGAGCTGCCAAGTCGCAGGCCAAGTCGACTCCATGTGCGACTTGGGTGAAGTTGCAAACGAAGTCGACCCCGAAGTGCGACTTGAAGAATTCAAGGCTCAAGGATGGGAAAGCTAGCTTCTTTCCATGATCAAAGATGCAAGTTCAAAGCTTGGTTTCAAGTTTAAATGCAAACCAAGATCAAATCAAGTTTAGAGAAAATCCAAATAAGTTGCAAAGTTCAAGATGAATCAAAGTCAAAGCTTCCAAAGGTTCCAAATCATTCAAAGGACTTCTTCACTCTAGGCTTAAGAGCTTCAAGCATGATCAAGATCAAAACAAACCTATCAAAGTTCAAGGACTCAAGATCTAGAACAAATCAAAGGCAAAGACATCAAGCATGCTTCAAACAGTCAAGTCTTCAAGAACAAACTCCAAAGCAAGCAGGCTCTTCAAAGATTCAAGCTAAACTAAGATTAAAGCTAAGCAAGCAGAAGAGAAGACATTAATCCAAAAGGAAAATGAAGAATTCCAAGTTCCAAATTCAGAAAATCAACTGCCGAGGTGAAGTCGCACCCCAAGTCGACTCCACCTGCGACTTGGGTCAAGTCTGAAGCCAAGTCGACCCGACCTGGAACTTGAAGTCGCTACAGGAAGTGAAGTCGCAAAGCCAAGTCGACTCCAGACTGCGACTTGGGTGAAGTCGCAAAGCCAAGTCGACTTCATGATCGACTTCAATCGAGGAAAAACTTCCAGCGTTGAAAACTGAAGACCGGAGTCTGCGAAGTCGCACCCGAAGTCGACTCCGTCAGCGACTTGGGTGAAGTCGCACCCGAAGTCGACTCCACCTGCGACTTGGGTCGCAACGGTCGGATTTATTTTCGAACGTTGGCGCATTAAATGCGCGCCACCAACCTTCTAACGTTCGGATTCCCTCCAAACTTATAAATACAACCCATTGTGAACGAAGGAGGTACAAGAGGATCATTAAGTGAGCATAACTCATATCCATAAGAGCTTCAAAGAGATCAAATCACTCAAGGAGGAAGAATTGTGTTTCAAGTTGCAAGAGCTACATTCAGAAACTTCAAAGCCATCATCTACAAGTTCTTCCCTGCGCTAAATCGTTTCTACACACCTGTAAAGTGTAGTTTACTTTTATTGTTTACTTGTTTGTGTTGAACTTGATTTAGCTTGCGTAGCTAAGATCAAGTGGTAGCAAAGTAGTGTGTGATTGGAGTGTGACTCATCACCTACTTGTGCTAAGTGTTTGATGCCCCCTAGAGCTAGAATCTAGAAGAGAGCAAGAGGCTCTAGTTGTATATGCCCCCTAGAGCTGGAATCTAGAAGAGAGCAAGATGCTCTAGTTGTTGATGCCCCATAGAGCTAGAATCTAGAAGAGAGCAAGAGGCTCTAGTTGTATTCGCGGAATACAATAGTGGAACCCAAGTCACAAGGAGTGTGAGCTTGGAAGAGTGGAGTAGGGAGGTTGCCCGAACCACTATAAAATCCTTGTCTACTTGCTTTTATTTCTGCTCTCTTTATTACTTTGCTTTCCATTCAGTTTCTTCATTCAAGGGGATTAATTCTACAAGGGGTTAAGTTTTTAAGTTACCAAAGAAATTTTTAAGAACCCAATTCACCCCTCCCCTCTTGGGTTTTGCCATCTATTCGGGACTCAACAAAAAGTACCAGTGGAACTTGTCAATTTCTTAGAAATATGTTGGTTTCATGGTACTCAAGGAAACAAACCAGTGTTGCCCTATCTACTGCGGAAGCCGAATATATAGCCGCCGGAAGCTGTTGTGCCCAACTACTTTGGATGAAACAATAATTAAAAGATTATGGCATTGATTATTTCAATATTCCTATTAAATGTGATAATACAAGTGCTATATGTTTGACTAAGAATCCTGTACTGCATTCACGAACAAAGCATATAGATGTGAGACATCATTTTATAAGAGAACATGTTGAGAATCATGATATTTGCTTAGAATATGTGAAAACTGAAGATCAAATTGCTGATATCTTTACCAAACCTCTAGCAAAGGAATCATTTTATAAAATTAGAAATGATATGGGGATGATAGAATTAAAATAGGAAGAATTAGACAAATCTGATCTAAAAGGAGCCAAGTAGATGAGTCAAGTCGACTCCGGGAAAGCCAAGTCAACTCCAGCGAAGTCGACTTGGGAGATGTGAAGTCGACTCCGCCTCTAAAGCGAAGTCGACTCCGAGGGGTCGAAGTCGACTTCGCCTAGGGCAAGTCGACTCCGCGCGCGCGACCGTCCGACTTCTCTCTCCCTCTTTCTTTTTCTTCTCTTCTTTCTTCTTTCTTTCTCATTTTTTGCCGACCCTCTGCTTTTCTTCTCTTTCTCCGGCGAAACTCTACCTTCCCATTCGTCTTTTCAGCGACAAATTTCTCCTTCCCGGCAAAGGCTCTACCTCTCCAGCGACCTGTCCGATCCTTTTCCCGTCCGACCGGGAAACAGTCTGTTTCTCTCTCTCTCTCTTCCTCGCCATTTCCGACACTATCTCTGTTTTCCGGCGACCGGCACCATCTTAGTTTCTCTCCCTTCCTCCCAATTTCTCTGTCTCTCTTTAAATCTCAAATCTCAAAGTCTTTCTGCTTCTCTCTCTCTCTCTCTTCTCCAGCGAATCTCCTTCTATCCGGGATTTCCCGGCGAATGCCCTTTTTCTTTTCTTCTTTCCTTCTAGCGATTTTTCTTCTATCTTTCTCTATTATCCGGCAGCTGCCTCACTATCTTTGATTCTCTCATCTTTCTTAAAAATCCTCTCTCTCTCTATGCTCTCCTTTTTCGGTCTCAAGCTTCTCTCTATACCTCTCTAAATTCCTGAATCAATGGCTCCAAAACTCAGACCTCCCAAGATAGCCATCTAAAAACTATCCCTCAAACCAGTTCCCAGACAGTCTACGTCCCATACCGACAACAAAGTGCCTAGGAGACAGTGCACTTCCTCAAAGCGAGCCCGGGAAGAACCATCTACTTCCACAGGCCGCGAGTGCGTTTTCAAACGGGAACTCCGTCAAACACAGCAGGTCGTGAGGAACAAGCCCAAACCTCACAAAGCACCCAATCTGGGGCAAGAAGAAGAGGCAATATTGCTGCAAAAGCCCAAGTACTAAAGATGCAGACTACGTATTTCCAAACCGAACTCCAGCACAGTCGGTTCTACAAGCACTTCTACGAACGGAAGGTATTCATCCCTAAGATCATTGATTTCAAGTTTCTCAAAGATTATGGGTCGGATATAAAAGATCTTCTGGAATTTCAAGGTTGGACCAAGCTACTAAAGGAAGATGAAAGGGTCTATCCAGATCTAACCAGGATCTTCTATTACTTATGGGATGAGGAATATTACAGCAGTTTTGTAAAAGGAGTTAGCATGTTCTTTGGAATTGGAGTAACTCCAAGTTTGGAAGGAGCTATGATCAATATCGGACAGATACTTGAGGTACCACATGTAGATGAGCCGCTTCCTGCAAATCTCTCACTTGATCAGATATACAATCAGCTCACTCGGAGCAACAAATATCATCCCGGGATCAAGTTTTTACACTACATGGATCTGTCCCCAAGGCTGCGGGTTCTACGCCTGCTAATAGCCTACTGCATATATCCCAAAGGCGGAGGAAGAAATCAGTTGAATCCTCAAGAAACTGGGATACTATGGAAGATTGTGAACAGGGTAAAAGTCAGCCTTCCCCGTTTATTCCTTGAAGCCCTTAGTTGCAGAAAGGACAATCCACGGGGAGTCCTACCCTATGGTACCTGGATCACGAAGATCCTTGAGCATTTCGAGGTGGATATTGAAGGTGAGCCCTTCGAAGTATTGAAATACACCAATGCAATCAATAAGGCATTGATCCAGAGAATGAAGATCATTGTAAATGAGCTTAGGGCAGAAGCAGAGACTCCTAAAGAAGGACAAGCACATACTGAGGGGGAGCAGCCTCCAGAGGCACCACTTGCTCCACCACAGGACATTCCTGAGGAGCCCGCCTCTCCTATGTCGCATGGATCCTTCTCTCCACAGGGATCTGCCATTCCAGATCCGGCACCTCAACCTTAATCCCAGGAGACCAGTTTACAGACTATTCGAGATGAGATAGCTGCCCTACGAGAAGAAATGGGTCAACAAGATAATAGAATCACAAGTCTCGTCTCCGGGGTCCTCACAGCTATCATGGATATGCATTCCCGACAAGATCGTACGATCGGGAAATGCGTACCATTCGATATCATCTCGCATCTGGGCGACACCGAAATCAGCCCATACCTGAACTTGATCCATTTGAATCCGGATCAGTTCATCGAGATCCAACTCCCGCACCTGTCTCTTCATTTTACTCATCAGCTCATGTTCGACCCATCAAACCCATTCAATCGTCATATCCCATTTCCAAATTTCAATTCACCAAATCCTTGGTAATTGAGCCGTTTTTGAAGGATTGACAAAAAGGGGGAGATAGGATAGAGTTTTTTTTGAGTACATAGCATAGGCTTTTAGAACATTTTGGGTTGGGTAGCTTGTATTTAGGTTTTACTTTTGCTTTACATTGTAATCTGTATGAATCATGATAATATGAAACTTGATTTATGTTCTATGAAACTTGTTTTATGTTCTAATATTCATTTCATGCATGTTATACTTTGTTTGAAAGATATTGTGATGATTTGTTTTGGAAACTATATGAATGTGATTTTCTTGAAAGGTACAAACTCAAATTAGTTTTGTCAATCATCAAAAAGGGGGAGATTGTTGGAAACAATGTTTAAAACAAAACAAAATTGACCAAAGCATGAGTTTTGATGATTAACAAAGTCAAATTTGAGTATTTTGTGATTACTAATGATTATGTTGAATGTCTTAAGGAATGAAATCAGCCAAGTCGATTCCCAAGTCGACTTGGACTTCGACTTAGGGTGAAGTCGATCCCAAAGTCGACTCCACCTTCGACCTCAAACGAAACCTCATGGCCAGAGTTGAAATTGGAAGGAGAGCAGCTGAAGTCGCAGGCCAAGTCGACTCCACTTGTGACTTGGATGCCAAGTCGTAGACGAAGTCGACTCCAGCATCGACTTGGAGATGCACAGTTCCTTCCAGAGTTGATTTTGGGACAGAACATTTCGAAGTCGCATCCCAAGTCGACTCCGGTTTGCGACTTGGGCGAAGTCGCAGACGAAGTCGACCCCGAGTTCGACTTGAGTTCTTCAAAGACCAAAATACAGACTCAAGCTCATTTTCAAGATAAACTTGGGATTTTTCAAATCCAAATCGAAGGTACAATCTCATTATCAATTCTCAAGTCCAAGGCACAGCTTCGAACATAAGTTGAAGATGAAGAAGTTCAAGTCATAAAGACTACTATCTAAGACAAAGTCCTTCAAGAAGATTTACAAATATAAGAAGTCATTTCAGAAGTAAGAAGATTCAAGAAAGAAAGCTAAGCAAGCTAGAGGAAATCAAATAAAGGCCAAGCAAATTTCAGCACAAAGGCAGGTCAAGTCGCAACCCAAGTCGACTCCAATATCGACTTGAGGTCAAGTCTGAAACCAAGTTGACCCAGACTCAGACTTGAGAAACGCGGAACTGAAGTCGCACACGAAGTCGACTCCAGTTACGACTTGGGAAGCCAAGTCGCAGACGAAGTCGACTCCACCTGCGACTTGGGGAACCAACATTTGAATTTTTGAACGTTGGAACATTTATTGCGCGCCAACCACTTCTATAACGTTCAAATCTTCCCCATTCTATAAATAGACACTCAAGCAAACGAGAATATAGACACTACATTGTCTAAAGAGAGAAAAGAAGTGCAAAAAAGAGCTCCCATTTGCTTTTCTCTAAATTTGAGTGATCTATACATTTTCAAAGGAAGAAAGAGCTTCAAGTTGCAAGTAGCTTCAACGACATACAACCGGTTGCTTTTACAAGTTCTTCCTCAAGCTCAATCTTGCCTACACAACTCTGTAAAGTGTAGATCTTCCTTATTTTCATTACTCTTTGTTATTGGTCTTAGTTTGAGTGTATTGTAACAAACCAAGACGTTGCAAGTAGAGTTGTGATTGGAGTTGAACTCATCACCTACTTGTATCAAGTGTACAAGCCGCCTAGAGCTAGAATCTAGAAGAGAGCATAGGCTCTGTTTGTGTATGCCCCCTAGAGCTGAAATCTAGAAGAGAGCGGAGTCTCTAAGTGTATTCGCGGAATACATAGTGGAACCCAAGTCACAACGGTGTGTGAGCTTGGAAGAGTGGAGTAGGGAGAGGTTGCCCGAACCACTATAAATCTTGCCTACTGTTTACCTTATTGCCTTCACTATTTCATTGCTCTCTATTTGTTTTAATCAAGAGGATTAAGCTTTCAAGGGGTTAAGTTTTAATTTACCGAAGAATTTTATAAGAACCCAATTCACCCCTCCCCTCTTGGGTTTTTCCATTAACTCGGGACCAACATCGTTCCCACAAGGATTGTGTTAAACGGATTAGCACCTTAAATCTCAATTGTCTAAGTGAATTGGTAAAGTGAAGGAGAAGTGGTATCAAAGAACTGAATTAAAATAAACTACAAAAACAGTAAATGACCAAGGTAGGGTGGATATTGCCGAGATTGCCTTGAGATGATTAAGATAGGTGGGAATAAGAAGTCATTGAATCATAGCTATTTCATTTGGTCCTAATTAAGTTAGTTGTGTAGATATTACTAATCTAGGTTCATTCATATTCATATATGTCTTCCAACACATACAAACCTAACCAAGTTTTAGTTATGTGCTATGTTCCTATGCACGCAAGTAAAATAAGATTGATAACCACATAACCTAGTCAAGATTACACAGGGTTAATAGGTATATTCCTATCCATATTAACATCCAACCCAAACAAGATCTAGAATACCTGTGCCTTATATATGGATCTTATTCAAATTCCACTTTTCCAAGCATGAATCTGAATATTAGATCAATCCACAAGGTTGCAAAGCTTGTAAATGCATTAAGCATGATATATAAGGGTAATCTCAAGCAACATAAGTCACAACAAACCTATATGATTAATTCAAGCATAAGAAAACCAAATATCGTAAGCTATGAGTTCAAATCCTACATATCTCCTACCATAGGAAGGTTCGACCCATAACCATGACTTCAATTCCCATTAAAATCAAGTTCACAATCATCTCCAAGAACACAGAGGAAAGGAAAGAGAAAGGAAAGAGAATGAGAAAGAGAAGAACAAAATCCCGGAAGCTTCCACCAGCGAGATCGGATCTCCTCTTTCGTTTGCGATGGAAAACAGATCTTTTTCCTTCTCTATGCGGTTGCTCTAGCGGCTCTCTCCACGCCTCTCCTCTCTCCTGCCTTTGGAACTCTAGGTTTCTATTTAAACATAACAGCCTGCGCAGCAAAACCCGTGCGTACGGATGCATATTGATGCCTAGGCGCCACTAGCCGGTGCCTAGGCGCCAACTCTCTGGAGCTGCATAACTTAGAAACTCTCTGGGATGACTCTGCATGTTAGTGAAGTAGCGCCCAGGCGCCGCTGGATGCCAACTCTCTTTAAGCTTTGTGACTTGAAAACTTCCCGGAATGCACTGTATGCTAGTGAAGTGGCGCCTACGCGCCGCTGGTCGGCGCAACTCTCTAGAGGTATTTTCCTGTGTGAATGCTGGAACTTCTGGCTAGGCATGTAGGGTGGCGCCTGGGCGCCAACCTACCTGCTTCTTCACTTGACTCTGTTCATTCTTCGACTCGCTCTGTGGCGCCCCAGCTAGAGCGTCACATCCTTACCTCAAGATCGTTCGACTGGTAAAATTGATCAGGATTGTTGCCCTGTCACACGACGGGTTTTAATGGATATTTATCCAATTAAATATCTTTTCATAGGAGTTTAATTCCTCATATGTTCATTTCATGCGTATCGGAGTCATTTCCATCCAATAATGTCATAACTAGACATGATTTTCATAACATATTTCAAACCATCTCATAAATCAGATGTCACTGCATGTATCATCACAGATGACAACATAAAACATCAAAGTATTTACAATTATACGACATAAGTTTTTCATTAACATGAAACTTATAATGTCTTCCCATTTCTTCAATGGATGGCTCCTGCTCCTTTGCCAGGTCTCATCTTTTACTTGTCTATGGGTTTCGAAAAAAAAACGTGAGTTGAAATTCAACTCAATAAGCAAGCTGTATATTTTGCAGGCAATTCATTTTGAAGGCATGTTTATTCAAAAGCATTTTTCTCCATTCGGTAGAGACACTTATCAAGTGATCAACTACCTGTGGAGCAAAAACCTTTTCATAAATCATTCACATGTCCTTTCCATCCTTAGCGCCGGACCTACCAACTTGGCAACGTCAAGGGGGACTCCTTGTCCACTTACTACCTCGACTAGCCTACTTGATTTCCATTCCATGCATGACTTTTAGTCACCCCGACATCATATATCCTCTTACACATGGAACTTGTCATTCTCATGTAGAGAATTCTTTGCACCATCCCTCTTTAAACACCCTTTCAACGAAACATCGTATAAACTCATGTTTCAACACATTTCATGCATAATTGCGAAACCATAAGCAATCATTTATTTCAAAATAAATAAGCATTTCAATACACATATAAACAAGGAATGGTCATCCTTAAATACCTTGTAATGAAAACCAAAATCATTTAAAAAGCTGCTTGCTTACCTGAAGTTCTTAGCTTTCCGTCACCACTTTCTCTTTGCCTTTGCCTACATGAAAAATAATATGATTCTTCATATTTCCTTGAGTTTTCCAACCCATTCCATATACACACATCATTTATTTGACTTCATAAGTCATCATACACATATATGACTCATTTTGCACCCATTAACATAATTTACACACATTCGGCTATCATACAACATAGCATATACATATAACCTTAAAATTAGGGTATTCATTTCAATATCATAAAATTCATTCCATAAACATCATTCATAGCTTCATTAAGCTTACTTTTCCATTTTTCCCATTTTTTTCCAAAACACATATATGGGAGTTTCTTCTACGTACATAGCCTTGCCTTAGCTTCATAATCTAGTTCCAAATTTTGGAATTAATATCATACCATCTCAAAAAGATCCATAATCATGGGATTCATCTCATTTTCATGCATTTTTGCATAAAATCACTTTTCATAAGTCATTCATCACTCGTTTACCGTTATTCCTTCACATAAGCTCATTTAGAACTTAAATATAATGCATTTCATAAAATTTACTAACCCAAAAATTTAATCCATTTTTCAGCGGGTTAATTGCCCTTAATTAACACTGCATTCAAGGTATTATCACGGGATTTAAATCCATTCACCCATAGGTTTCCAAAACAGCAAGTTTGGAACCCGTTGTTCACACGTTTTACGCGTCTTTCGACACATAACCCTATGCAGTCATATAATTCAGAATTTTCAGCAATAAAATCCATTTTTACTCATCCATACTTAGGGATTTAACACATAATTAACATCCATGCATTATCATTTCTAAAAACAGCAAGTAGCCTACACGTTTTGAGTCCCGTTTCACGTCGGTTTGACGTTCTTTCAAAAATTCATAAAAATCAGTTCTAGGGTTTATTTCTCCCAAATATTTTGGGCATCCATCATACCTTAAACCTAGGGGTATTTTACCCTACATAACATGCTTAAAACATGCAAGTCCATTTCCATAACATTTTTAGCATAAAAACATAGGAATTTGGTCAAAATCTACACTTTGCTTTCCATAACTTCAAAATTTCATCACGTAAGCATAAACCCTCATATATTTGGAATAAATACATGATTCATAGCTTAATCAAGTTATCAAACCAAAACAGCAACTTGTCTTGAAGATTTAGGGTTTAACAACTTGGATTTTCCACTTAATACACATGCTTAATTCCATTTTCATCAATCTTAACTTAAAAATCCATTCATAAAACTTAATATCCATTCCATATTCATGTAAAAGCATATTAAAACACCACTTTACAGATTCTTTAAGCATGCTTTTCATTTCCAAGTTTTGAGTTTAAGAACTCAAGTTAAACAACTTAAAATCAATCACATACTTACTTGTTTTTGAGCTAACTCAAACCCTAATCTTTTGAGATGATTTCTTCTTCAGATTCTCCTTCTTTTTCCCTTGGTTTCTTCTTATTTTTGCTGGAATTTTTGGACGTGAGCTGCTGGTTCCCCTTGGACGTTTTCAGCACTTAGAACTTTTTCCAAAAATCCTCTCATTTCAACGTGCAAAGGGGTATATATGTTGCTGGAATTTTTTCCAGCTGTGGGGCCCACTTGGTGATGCAATTCCACACCCCTTTAATGCACCCTTATCTACCATATGAGGTGGGTAATTCTCAGCCAAGTAAAATTACATTTTACCATTTACAAAAATAAAATGCTGCTCCATAAATCCTAGTCGTCCATGCACCTCCATTTCACGTCCAGCTTTGCATTCATTTTTCCATTTTTATTTTATGCAAAAACGTGGGTAAGTTATACCTATAATTACCCTTTAATTCATGCATTAATTTTATGCAAATAAATTTAACAAATATTGCAGCAACTTAGCACAAAAATCACATTTTCCATTCCCTCAAAGCTGTCCACGTTTTCAGCAGTATATACCTGCCTTTTTCCATTTTTTAATTGCTTAAAATATCCATTATTGTATGCACATATCATTTAATTGCATCCCTGCAACATATATGCATTTTTGAGAAATTTAAAAAATAAAAAATGGCCACCAAACAGCCCTTGGACATCCCCTCTTTGACACCTCCTCCATGACTTTGAAATTCCATCATAACATGCATTAAATGGTTGGATAATTCTCACCTTATATTTGGAAAATAATTGCATAAAATTTCCAAGGAATGGTCTGCAATTTTCCACCTCAAATTCCCTTTCCATCAAGCATTTATGTATGGTACTCTAGCATTAATGGCAGGTTGCTTTTGTGGAGCATAAGTCAAACATGCTCACCTTTTTCCATGCAGGTATTTTTCCCACATGTCATGCTTAATCCAAGCCATCCAAAATAAATATTTCACCATTTCATTCAACCGTTTCAAATTTCATCTCAATCCGAGTTTTCTAGCTCCCGATATAGCCATTTGAAGTTAACGGTTGAAATCGATACATGATTAAAAATTCATAATCCTCATTTCATAAAGTATTTTCATAATCCATTTATTCCATAATACCAAGCCCATCATTAAAAATTTTCATTTCAAATTTCACTTGAATCTGCCTTATAGGCGTTGAGTTATGAATTTTTCAATATTTTCCATCAAACTTGTCAATTTCCATATTAATCTCCATAATTCATTTTAAATAATGGAAAATAATTTTTCATGATATATTTGCACATTTAAATCACAAATGATTTATTCTAAACTCATTGTCTTATTTTAGCTCAAAATCATTAATCACATCATCATTGCTAACCCATAACCCTAATTGCCATAATTAACAAAAATCACATAATGCCTTCATAATTCCATAATCCACAAATAATCATCATGTACACGTTCAATACATACATATGGGTCCTACATGGGTTAGGGTTTCACATCCTCGCATGCCTGTAATTCTCCGTCCTTCCTATAAAAATGAATGAAACTAAATAACTGAACTAAAAATGCCTAATTTATACTAAAAATGTATGAAAACCACATATTGCTCCTAAAATACAAAGTGAGTAAAAATTTAGCTAAATGGATGCAAACTAAACCTAATCTCTTGGACTAACACGCAAAAATAGACTGAAATAGGCCATGATAACTCGTATAAATACGAGTTATAAACTTGCAACTTAGGTCAGGTCTAAGACCAAGTCGACCTGAAGATGAAACTTGGAGTGGAAGCTGAAGACCGAAGTCGTGCCCAAAGTCGACTCCAGCCTGCGACTTGGGTGAAGTCGCATCCGAGGTCAACTCCACCATGCGACTTGGATGAAGTCGCATACCAAGTCGACCCCACATGCGACTTGACTCGCAATGGTTGGAAAAATTCGAACGTTGGCGCATTACATGCGCACCACCTACCACCAAATGTTCGAATTTAATCTTCCATTATAAAAGAGGCTTCAAAGGGACTTGCAAAGGGTTAGAGAAGCATTCAATAAGCTTACCTTCTACTCTCTCTTGCATTTAATTTGATCTACACCAACTCCAAGTGAAGAACTGTGCTTCAACTTGCTAAAAGCTCCATTACTGAATTGTCTACTCTCCCTACAAGTTCTTCTACTCACTACAAATTGCCTAGATAAATTTGTAAAGTGTAGTTCTTTCTTTTGATTGATTATTTTGTTGGAAATATGAGGAAAACAAGCTAAATCTATGTTTTGATGATTAACAAATCAATTTGAGTAAGTCTTGGCTACTAACATGTTTGTGGAAGTGATTAAAGGATATACATTTGAAGAAAATGAAGCATGGAAGGATAAGTCGATTTCCAAGTCGACTCAGGCATCGACTTAAGGCCAAGTCGATCCCCAAGTCGACTCCAACATCGACTTCGAGGCGTTGATTCCTTCCAGAGTTGAAAACGGGGAGCAGAGCTGCCGAAGTCACAAACGAAGTCGACTCCGCATGCGACTTAGGCGAAGTCGCAGACAAAGTCGACTCCAGCATCGACTTCAAAATGACGATTCCTTCCAGAGTTGAAGTCAAGACCCCGAAGTGCCGAAGTCGCAACCCAAGTCGACTCCACTTGCGACTTAAGGTGAAGTCGCAGGCCAAGTCGACTCCGGCATCGACTTCGATCGGGCAGAAGAGAAATTTCAGAAGACAAGCTGGGATTAACTGATTTCAAGACAAACTTGTATGAAGATGAAGATCAAGTCAACCTAGATGCTCAAACTAAAACATATGAAGACTAATCCAAGTCCAAAGAAAGCAAGATGCATAAACTCAACCATTCAAATCAAAGAACTTGCTCATGAATACAAGAATCAAGACTCATGGATTCAAGGCTTGCAAAACATGGAGCCAAAGGAAACAAGCTAAAGTGAAGACAATGACTCAAATAAGAACTCGAAGAACAACAAAAGTCATGAAGAAACCCAAGCAACACAAAAACATTCTAAAGATTTCAAGTTCGTCAAACTGCCGAGGTGAAGTCGCACCCGAAGTCGACTCCACCTGCGACTTGGGTCAAGTCGATGACCAAGTCGACCCAGCAAGGAACTTGAAGTTGCTACGGACAGGCGAAGTCGCACCCAAAGTCGACTCCATCTGCAACTTGGGCGAAGTCGCACCCGAAGTCGACTCCACCTGCGACTTGGGTCGCAACGGTCGGAAAATATTAGAACGTTGGCACATTAAATGCGCGCCACCTACCTTCAAATGTTCGGATTCCCTTCACAATTATAAAAGGCATTCATTGTGAACGAGGGAGGTAGCTGAAAATCATTAAGTGTGCATAATTCCCATCTTCAAGAGCATTAAGTGATCAAGCCAATCCTTAGAAGAAGAACTTTGCTTCAAACTGCAAGAGCTCAACTGGATCCTTCAAAGCCAACTCTACAAGTTCTTCTCTGCGCCAAACTGTCTCTACACAACAGTAACGTGTAGATTCTTTCTATTTTTCTTATTGTTGTATTGAACTTGATTTAGTTTGAGGAACTAAGATCAAGTGTAAGCAAAGTAGTGTGTGATTGGAGTGGAACTCATCACCTACTTGTGCTGTGGTTTGTTGATGCCCCCTAGAGCTGGAATCTAGAAGAGAGCAGTGGCTCTAATTGTATTTGTGAAATACAATAGTGGAACCCAAGTCACAAGGAGTGTGAGCTTGGAAGAGTGAAGTAGGGAGGTTGCCCGAACCACTATAAAATCTTGTGTGTTTGATTTATATTTCTGCTCTCTACATTATATTGCTTTCCATTTCGTTTCTTCATAAAGGGGAGTAGATTAATCTGGGGTAAATTTTCTGTTTAAGTTATAAATTTTTAAATACCCAATTCACCCCTCCCCTCTTGGGTAATTTTCATTAACTCGGGACCAACATATTTGTGTTTACCACTTAGTTTGATATTTGAAATCAAAATCAAGTGAAGGCAAAGTAGTGTTATGACTGGAATGTGACTCATCACCTACTTGTAATGTATTTGTGCAAGGCCCCTAGAGATGGAATCTAGAAGAGAGCTGCTACTCTAGTTGTACTTGAAATCTAATAGTGGAACGCAAGTCACAACGGGTGTGAACTTGGAAGAGTGGAGAAAGGAAGGTTGCCCAAACCACTATAAAATTGTCTCTTGGTGTGGCTTGATTATCTGTGGTTTATTGCTTTATTTCTCTCCATATTTTCTGCTTGTTTCATTAAAGGGATTAACTCTAAAAAGGGAAAAATTTTCCTTTTAAGTAAATAATTTTAAAATACTCAATTCACCCCTCCCCTCTTGGGTAGTTGCCATAAACTCGGGACCATCAAAGGGTAATTATGAGAAACAAAGAATGTAAAATTAAATTAAATATATTAGTTGTGTAGAAATGATTAAAAAATGGAATAGTTGTATATGAAGATGCGAAAAATTAAATTTAAAATATGATAGTTATGGAAAGTGAAAAATTTTAGATTGAAAAGTTTTAATTTGAAAAGTTTTTGTTAAAAACATGCCCTAATCTGAAAATTTTCACTTTCCTTAACTATCATATTTCTATTTTTCTTTTCGCATCTTTCTTGTGATAGCCAGACCCAAGTAGGTCTATAAGTATGACACATGTATTATTTAAATAAATTATGGATGATTTATGACTTTTATAATTTAATGGTATTTTGCAATTAGGGTTTGCAATTAAGAATGGTGATTAAGACTAATTGCCAAAGCCCAATGTGAGTCAAGATAACTAAAGGGGCTTAATGAGGATAAGGATATGCTAATGTGGCATGAATATTTATTTTAATTTCCATGATATAATTAATGGAGATTAAAACGGAAATTATGGATTTTTGTTGAAAATCATAGAAAATTCATAACTTTATGCCTATAAGGCGAAATGAGATGAAATTTTAAAAGCAAGCTAATGATTTTGGGCTCAACCTTATAAGTCGATTGGATTAAGGCAAAAGTGATGAGATCAAGGTGATAATTATTTATTTTTAATCTCACACTCCAAGGAAAATTTCAAAGGTTCATAACTTCACGTAGAGACATCGGTTTAAGATAAAATCCGAAACAATGGAATAAAATTATGAAATCTATGGAATGAGTGAATTTTATTAAGTTAATTACCATGAAAAAGTGATTAATTAGAAAAAGGTACCTGGCATTGACTTTGTGTACCCTAGACTACCATAGCATTTAGTAAAAAGCATTTTTGAAAATGACATATTTAAATGCTATGCAAGGTGTCGATTTTTTAATAGATTGAGCTGGATTTTTAAGCATTGTTTAATGGTCAAATCCATGGAAAAGCAAGGGTTTAAATACATGGGTTTAATGACCTAAACTTAGCTCAAATGGAGCTTAGGTGTGGTGGCACACCAAGGGACGTCTAAGGGGGGATAAGGCTTGATCTTTGGATTTTTTAAAATCCTAAAAAATATGTCTAAGATGCCTAACACCTAGGTGAAGTAAATGGGCAATTAAAAATGTGGAATTTCATAGAAAAATCGTTGAAAAGGAAGCTTCATGGATATTGCAAATAATGGATAGCAACATGGTGCATAAATGCATGGATTTTGTGGATTTTTGTAAAATAGAAAATGCATATTTTATGTGGCACCCCAAACCCAAGC
The DNA here is from genome assembly GCA_030490835.1 of Annona cherimola. Lineage (NCBI taxonomy): Eukaryota > Viridiplantae > Streptophyta > Magnoliopsida > Magnoliales > Annonaceae > Annona > Annona cherimola. The sequence goes on along the minus strand of CM059971.1, from coordinate 54,006,198 downwards.
GCCACATCCTGAGCCTTACTTCGGGATCATTATTGATTGGTAAATGTGATCAGGATTGTTGTCCTGTCACACGACAGGTTTTAACGGATATTTATCTAATTAAATATGTTTTCATAGGAGTTTATTCCCTTCCGTTTTTCATCTCATGCATATTTAGGTCATTTCCACCACATAATTTTATAACTAATCATGATATTCATGATATATTTCAAACTTTCACATAAATCAGATGTCACAGCATGTATCATCCATAGATGTCAACATAGAAACATCAAATTAATTTACAATCATCCAACATAAATTTTTCACAATCATGAACTTATAATGTTTTTCATTTCTTCAATGGTCGGCTCCTGCTCCTTTGCCAGATCTCCTCTTTCACCTGTCTATGGGTTTGGAAAATGAAAACGTGAGTCGAAACTCAATAAGCAAGCTGTATATTTTACAGGCAATTCATTTTGCAGGCAATATTTTTCATTTAAAATATCTTGGAAAGCCATTTATACCTTTTGAAAAGGTATATCTTGAAAACATAGTCCTTATACCTATCACAGGTACGACATGCATAGTGCAATGTAAAACCCTAAAACATGTCCTTCATAGGATAGAAGCTACTTAGGCGACCATCCATCCTTGTCTTCTCCCATCTCAGGGAGGGCGCCACCAGCCTTTGGCCTATCTTAGCGACTTGGCCACACCAAAGGCGGACAATCGATCCACTTATACCTTTCAGGTGGACCTAGTACTTTGTGCACATGAAACTTTCATAAAAATCATCTTTAACATGCTAGCATGATTTTTCATTTAGAAACTTAGAATCACATTATTTTTCATAACATTTATCAAAGAAATTTCACAATATCATATTGTAAACAGAAAAATCATTTCAATACATATTTAACTAAGGAATGACCACCTTAAATACTTCTGAAATAATTTTAATATTCACATCAAAGCAGTTAAAAAAAAGTTGCATTTATTTAAAATAATTTAGAAAACAAAAGTCATTTAGAAATTTGCTTGCTTACCTGTCTCACTTTAGCTTTCCGAATCTGCCTTTTCTTTGCCCTTGCCTGCATGAGAATGATATAACATTCATATATTTCTTTTGCTTGCATCCAACTTAGTTTTCCAACCCATTTTTATTAACATACATAATCCATTTGACTTCTCAAGTCGTTATGCATATATAGCACATACTTGTGCATTACATCGGCTATTACACATCATATTTAATCACATAAATAGGGTAATCATTCAATCACTTAATAATCATTCAATAATCATCATTTAAAGGTTCATTATCTTTCATACATCATTTTTCACTTATTTTCCAAAATTTTACACATCGACGCTCATTTTAAGCACACGTTGTTGCCTTAAGACTCATTAATTAATCCCAAAATTTGAGATTAACCTTATGTAACTAAACAACAATATATTCACGAAATTTACCATATTTTTATGCATTTTTTCACATAATCAATTTACATAAGCCATTTATCTCTTATTCATGTCCATCCTTCCATATATACCCATTTCTCAACACATATATGATGCATTTCATAAAATTTTCCAAATCAACAACTTAGTCCATAATTCCTCATGATTAGCATCCTTAATTAACACCTTATTTTTGTTGGAAATATGTGGAAAACTAGCTAAATCTATGTTTTGATGATTAACAAATCAATTTGAGTAAAGTCTTGGCTACTAACATGTTTGTGAAAATATTTAAGGCATATACATTTGAAGAAAATAAAGCATGGAAGGCCAAGTCGTTCTCCAAGTCGACCCCAAGATCGACTTCAAGAAGCCAAATCTGTCCAGAGTTGAAAATGGGAGAAGAACAAGTGAAGTCGCAGGCCAAGTCGACTCCACTTGCGACTTGGGAAGCCAAGTCGCAAACGAAGTCGACTCCAGCATCGACTTCAGTCGGGAGATTCACTTCAGAGCTGAATTTGGGATGGAAGAATGCCGAAGTCGCAAACGAAGTCGACTCCAGTTGCGACTTGGCAAAGTCGCGGACGAAGTCCACCCCAAATTCGACTTGATTCTCTCAAGCTCAAAGATGCAGTTTCAAGTTCATTCCAAGAGTCAACTTAAGTGTTCCCAAAACCAAATCAAAGGATACAAGTATGTTTCAAATATATAAGTCGTAAAGATCAAATGACTCCAAAGAAAGCAAGGTGCATGAATCTACCATGCAAGATTCAAGTTCTTAAAAGATTCACAAGGTTCAAGCTAATCCAAGAAGAATCAAAGTCAAGCTCTTCAAGAATCACAAGATCTACAAGTATAATGAGCCATTCTAGAATGAAAGCAACTAAAGGAAGAAAGCCAAACAAGATAGAAGCAAATCAATGAGGATCAAAGCATATTTTGCAAAGACCAAGTCAAGTCGCAACCCAAGTCGACTCCATGATCGACTTGAGTTGAAGTCTGAAGCAAAAGTTGACTCAAGACTCAGACTTGGAACCTGAAGAGGTGAAGTCGCACCCGAAGTCGACTTCACCTGCGACTTGGGTCAAGTCGATACCCAAGTCGACCCGACCTGGAACTTGAGGTTGCGACGGAGAGGCGAAGTCGCACCCGAAGTCGACTCCATCTGCGACTTGGGCAAAGTCGCATCCGAAGTCGACTCCGCATGCGACTTGGGTCGCAACGGTCGGAATTTATTCGAACGTTGGCGCATTAAATGCGCGCCACCTACCTTATAACGTTCGGATTCCCTTCATAATTATAAAAGGGAGTTATTGTGGACGAGGAAAAAAGCTGAGAATCATTAAGTGTGCTTAACTCCTACATTCAAGAGCTCTAAAGAGATCAAGCCATTCAAAGAGGAAGAACTTTGCTTCAAATTGCAAGAGCTATATTTCTGAATCTTCAAAGCCTATATTACGAGTTCTTCTCTGCGCCAAATTGCTTCTACACATCTGTAAAGTGTAGACTTCTTTTATTATTTCTTTATTTGTATTGAACTTGATTTAGTTTGAGGAACTAAGATCAAGTGTAAGCAAGGTAGTGTGTGATTGGAGTGGAACTCATCACCTACCTGTGCTGTGTTGTGTTGAAGTCCCCTGGAGCTGGAATCTAGAAGAGAGCAGTGGCTGTAATTGTATTGAGGAATACAATAGTGGAACCCGAGTCACAAAGGAGTGTGAGCTTGGAAGAGTGTAGTAGGAAGGTTGCCCGAACCACTATAAATCTTGTTTGCTTGATTTTATTTCTGCTCTCTACATTATAATGCTTTCCATTTCGTTTCTTCATTAAGGGAACTAGATTAATCCGGGGTAAAGTTTCTGTTTAAGTTATAAATTTTTAAATACCCAATTCACCCCTCCCCTCTTGGGTAATTGCCATCAACTCGGGACCAACAATTTTGTGTATTTTTATTGAATTTTAATCCACTAATCATAGGATTCCAAAACAGCAACTTTGGAACCCATTTTTCACACTTTCAATGTATATTTCGGTACTCAACCCAAAACAGTTTTATAATTCCAAATTTTCAGCAATTAATCCAACTTTTCCTGACCCAAATTCAGGTATTAACATATATTTAACATCCATAATTTAATCTCTTTCAAAACAGCAACTTCCATGTACATATTGGGTACCCTTTTCATCCCATTTTGAATGTTCCTATACATGCCCTAAATTTCCAGATTTAAGGCAAAATTAATTCATTCATTTTGCACATTGAAAGTATACTAAATTTAGAGTAATTTACCCTCTAAATCATCCATAATTCACTTAGGCATACTTATACAACATACATGTCACGAAAATATGGAAATCGCGTCATATATGTAACCTTGAATTCCATTCTTTCTAAAATTCATATCTTAGGCTTAAATTGACATATATATTTCACTAAAGCATGATTCATAGCCTAAACATGATACTAATCCAAAACAGCAATTTAATATATGCATTTAGGATATTTCAAGTTAGGTTTTCAACCCATATTCAATCCTAATCTCCATTTCAACTCCATAAATCATTGAACTTCATATATATCTCTTAATACTCATTCAATATTAAATCAAATGACATGTTTGATAACTCGTAAAAATACGAGTTATCATGGCCTATTTCAGTCCATTTTTGCATGTTAGTCCAAGAGATTAAGTTTAGTTTGCATCCATTTAGCTAAATTTTCACTCGCTTTGCATTTTAGGAGCATTATGTGGTTTTCATGCATTTTTAGTATAAATTAAGCATTTTTAGTTCAGTTATTTAGTTTCGTTCATTTTTACAGGAAGGACGGAGAATTACAGGCATGCGAGCAAGTTAAAGAATGAACATAGCCAAGTGAAGAAGCAGGTAGGCTGGCGCCCAGGTGCCACCCTACATGCCTAGCCAGAAGTTCCAGCACTCATATAGGAAAATGCCTCCAGAGAGTTGGTGCCCAGGCGCCGACCAGCGGTGCCCATACAGTGCATTCCGGGAAGTTTTCAAGTCACAAAGCTTACAGAGAGTTGGCACCCAGGTGCCGACCAGCGGTGCCTAGGCGCCACTTTACTAATATGCAGAGTCATCCCAGAGAGTTTCTAAGTTACGCAGCTCCAAAGAGTTGGTGCCTAGGCGCCAATACGCATCCGTACACGCGAGTTCTGCTGCGCAGGTTGTTATGTTTAAATAGAAACCTAGAGTTTCAAAGACTGAGGAGAGGCGTGGAGAGAGCCGCTAGAGCAGCCGCATAAAGAAGGAAAAAGATCTGTTTTCCATCGCAAACGAAAGAGGAGATCCGATCTCGCTGGTGGAAGCTTCCGGGATTTAGTTCTTCTCGTTCTGATTCTCTTTCCTTTCCTCTTTGTTCTTGGAGATGACTGCGAACTTGATTTTAATGGGAATTGAAGTTATGGTTATGGGCTGAACCTTCCTATGGTGGGAGATATGTAGGATTTGAACTCATAGCTTATGATATTTGGTTTTCTTATGCTTGAATTGATAATACTGTTGTCCTGTGACATATGTTGCTTGAGATTACCCTTATATATCATGCTTAATGCGTTTACAAGCTTTGCAACCTTGTGGATTGATCTAATATTCAGATTCATGCTTGGAAAAGTGGGATTTGAATAAGATCCATATATAAGGCACAGGTATTCTAACTCATGTTATATTACATGTTAATATGGATAGGAATATACCTATTAACCCTGTGTAATCATGATTAGGTTATATGATTATTAACCTTGTTTTACTTGTATGCATGGGAACATAGCACATAACTAAAACTTGGTTATGTTTGTATGTGTTGGAAGACATATGAATATTAATGAACCTAGATTAGTAATCTCTGCACAACTAACTTAATTAGGACCAAATGACATAACTATGATTCAATGACTTCATATTCTCACCTATCTTAATCATCTCAAGGCAATCTTGGCAATCTCCACCCTACCTTGGTCATTTACTGTTTTCATAGCTTAGTTTAATTCAGTTCTTTGATACAACTGCTCCTTCATTTTACCAATTCACTTAGACAATTAAGATTTAAGGTGCTAATCCGTTTAACACAATCCTCGTGGGAACGATACTCTACTTATTCTTTATTACTTGATCGGCACGTATACTTGCATTAAAATAAGCATTTTAATAGACATATACGCAGCTCGTCAATGTTAAATCACCATTTCAGGATTCTTTATGAATCAAATTCACATCCAAATGCTTGAGATAGAAAACTTAGAATGAAAGGATTTAACACATCACATATACTTACTTGATTGTTGCAACTTTAACCCTAATCAACTTAGCTTAATTTTTCCTTCTTTCTCCTTCTTTTTCTTCCTCCCTTTTTCTTCCTCCTTACTGGGGTTCCCTTGGGCATGCAAGGCTGCTGAGTTGTGGGAGTGTTTGCTACTTAGAAAATTTTTTCTAACTCTCCTCTCACATGATCGTCCACCGCTATTTATAAGGGCTGCATTTTCCAGCTTGTGGACCCCCACTTCGAGCATGATTTGAGATCATTTAAATTCTCATTTATCCCACTTATGTTCTGTCCAAATGGTGGCCAAGTATTAATATTTTTAACCATATTTTCAATATTGTAAAAATCTGCTCTAGATCACTTACCTAGCTGTCCATTGTGCACGTCCATACAGCTGCCTCCTTTGCCAATTTTTTCCACACTTTGGCAGCCTTAAATTAATGGTACTTTATGTGTCAAATTAGTATCTAGCTCAGCTACTGATTTATAAAAAAAATCAAGAAAAAAAATCCAGCAATCAGGCCACTTGGACATCCCATATGCATGCTCATGTTGCTGTCCACTATTTGATCCATCAATGAGTTGCTGATCACAATGATTTTTCATGGATTTTTCCACATGAATTGATGCTCATTTATGTACCCTTGCATGCTAGCTACTTAGGTTTATATATCATATATATATATATATATAAAATGCAAAAGTCCAAATTGAGGCTGGTTTGGACGTTCCATGCATGACACCACCTCTATGGTAGTTTGAGCTCTTTCTTAGCTCATTAATTCCAGCAAAATTTTCAACGAATTTCCACACATATTAATGCACAAAATACCCTATATTTCACCTACATTTGACACATATTTAGGGCCATTAAAAATTCATTTAATCCATGCACTATTTGCCTTAAATGCATGGTACTTTTGTGGTGCAAAAGTCAACTGTGTACACTTTTTCTATTTAGGAATTTTTTCAGCATAATTTGTTTAATCTAATCCTTCCAAAATGTTAATCTCATGATTTTATTCAACTGTTTCAAATTTCATCTCAATCCAACTTTTCTAGCTCAAGTTATAGCCACTTGAAATTAACGGTTGAATTTTGAATATAAAAAATTAATTATCACACTAATTTCATCATAAATTTTCATAATCTAATAATCTCATAAGGTTAAGCCCATCATTATCTACTTTCCTTTCAAATTTCACTTGAATTCGCCTTACAGGCGTTAAGTTATGAATTTTCTAGTATTTTTTCACTTAACTTGATAATTAACATTAAAATTCTCATAAATCAAACCATATAATTTAAGATAATCATTCATGATATATTGATAAGTTTCAATTACCATCAAACTACTTTAATCCCATTGACCCATAGCGGCTTATGATGATTACTTGAATCACTATTTCTAATCCTTAGCCCTAATTGCAATAATTTACCAAAATCACAAAATCATCCAAAATTCAATTAAATCACATATAAATCACATGTATATGTTCAATGCATACAATTGAGTCCTACATAGGTTGGGGTTTCACAATCCTCCCCCCTTATAACAGGTTTCGTCCCGAAACCGTCTATTCTTTAAATAACTGGGGGTATTTTCGTTCCACTTCTTCTCTTAACTCCCACGTAGCTTCGTTTTCGGAATACTGGTTCCATTGTACCTTCACGTATTCGATTTATTGATTCCGAAGCTTTTGTACCTTCTGATCTAAGATTCTAACTGACATTTCTTCATAGTTCAAATAATCCTGAATAGGTAGGTTTTCTGCCACTAATAAATGGGTCGGGTCCACAACATATTTCCTAAGTATAGAAATATGAAATACATTATGGAATAAAGCTAACGCTGAGGGTAAAGCTATTCTATAGGCTAATTTTCCAATCTTTTCCAATACCTTAAATGGTCTAATATACCTGGGATTCAGCTTTCCTCTTTTCCCAAATCTTGTAACTCCCTTGAATGGTGTGACCTTTATTAACACATGTTCGCCAACTTGGATATTCAAATCCTTTCTTTTACAATCTGTGTAACTCTTTTGCGTATACACTGGTGAATAGTTTGTGTATGTAGGTCTGTATTTTTTTGCTGCGCAGTCATGATCTGTTCAAAGAGTGACGATTGTATGCATAGTTGTGATAATCTTGTTTGAACTCCAGGTGGACATACAATCAGTTCTAGTTGTCTTGAAGCAATCCTTCCTCATTGATGATAAGATGTGCTAAGCTGACATTTCTGCTCAATGCATCAGCTACCACGTTTGCCTTACCTGGATGGTATAAAATTCCAAATCGTAGTTCTTTAATAACTCGACCACCTCCTTTGTCTCATGTTCAACTCCTTCTGAGTGAAAATATATTTAAGGCTCTTGTGGTCTGTATAGATCTCACATCTAGCACCATACAAGTAATGTCTCCATATTTTCAAGGCAAACATGTAACGGCCCATTCATAGAAATACTCAATAACTAATCAATGGGAGCTACATATCCTAAGAAAAATTCGGCAGCATCTCCCCATAATATACAAGGAGTAATATGGAATACATGACCTGATATTCATAAATATTTCAATTTGTAACATTCAATTCTATATTTATATACTTACATCTTCATATAATAAGGACATTCATTGTGGCGCCCCGAACGGAGGCGTCCACATATTCCTTACTCCAAGATCTTGTCGATTGGTAAACGTGAATCAGGATTGTTGCCCTGATCACGCGGCGGGTTCTTAATTGGATCTCGTCCAATTTTTTTTTCTTTCATCACATAACATAATACTCATCATCATTCATAATTGACTTATCCATAACATCATAAATCATCAACTTCTCATATTATTCATAACTTCACAATTTCATACAATCTATGTCCTTTCTCATCATATCCCATTAGGGAATCTGTTCATACAAGAATCTACTAACCTTTGTAGATTCTTATTTTCCTTTAACAACTCGTGCCCTTCATCTCTTGTCTTTCCCCACACCTGTCTGAGGTTGGGAAAACAAAACATGAGTCGAAACTCAATAAGCAAGCATTTTTCATTTTAAATGCATTCCGCTCCATTTGGTAGAAGACACTTATCAAGTGATCAACTACCAACGGAATAGAAACCTTTTCATAAACCATTTTTGGAAACTTTTCATTAATCATTCGTAAAAACCATTCATGCAAACCATTTGTAAATGCATTTCTCTACATTTGATAGGAGACACTTAGCAAGTGATCAATTATCAACGGAATAGAAACCTTTTCATAAACATTGGATGTGCAAATACTTCCTTTTCACTTCTGACATAAACCTTCGTGTGCGGGTACGCTAGCCCAGGGAACATCTCACATAACATGGTCCAATACACCGGCTGTCTCCGACTTGGCCTCATCAAGAGGAACCTCTCTTCCTCTTGACGCCTACATGGTTCCTACATGCATGACTTTTGATTTTTCTGGCATTATATACCTCTTACACCAGGTGGCTTGTCATTCTCATGTAGAGAATTATTTGCATCATCCCTTAAAAATATCTTTTGAAATCCATGTGTGCAAATACTTTCTTTCAATTCTTGACATAAACCTTTGTGCGTGGGTACGCTAACCCAGGGAACATCTCACATAGCATGGTCCAATACGCCGGTTGTCTCCGACTTGGCCTCATCAAGGGGAACCTCTCTTCCTCTTGACGCCTACATGGTTCCTACATGCATGACTTTTGATTATCCCGGCATTATATACCTCTTACACCAGGTGGCTTGTCATTCTCATGTAGAGAATTATTTGCACAATTCATTTAAAAACATCATTTCAAATCCATGCTTTTCTTTTCAATCCATGTATGAAAATGCAATGCATTTATTTACACATAACATTCCTTTGCCTCCACCTCTGGGGAGGACGCCGTCGGCACACAGCCCATACAACTCGGCAATAGTGAAGGGGGACCCTCTGATCCTCTTTCTACCTCCACCAAAGCCTCTTCCTTATACATCATACATGTGCACATGTCCATGAACATCACATGATATCAATATGCCGGCATGACTTTTCATAAAACCTCATAAACATTCATCATTTTAAAACATTATAGGAATGGCTACCCTTAAACACATTTCATAAATACTTGGGAATAAAATCACATTTTCAAAAGGGTTTGCTTGCTTACCTCCTCAGTCCGTGTCCTCCACCTTTTCCTTTCCTTTTTTCCTATACAAGGAAAATGGATATTTTATCCATCCATTCTATGTCTTAGTTTACTTTCCATGCTTGCTTTATAACCATTCATTACCTCATTCCCATAGAAGTTAATCGTATAAAGATACTTAGTCATTACTCATTTATATGGATTTTTATCCATAAATCCTTTAAAAATTCCATCTATATATCCTCATAAATATATAAAAATAAATCTCAATTTTTTCCCAAAATACGCTATTTACTGTTCATGTCACTGTAGCATATTACTGTTCATCATCACTGTTCACGTTACTGTTCACCCGAGGTTACTGTTCACAGCAACGTGGGTTACTGTTCATGGGTTCCAAAAATTGATATTTTTTTCAAAAATAAAAAATACCATGACATAGCTTATGCTTCGTATATCATGAGAAATTTCATACATTTTGAATTTATCATCATTTACTTGGTTAAATAAATCATTTTCTCCTTGTACTAAAAATCATCATAAACATAATCCTTAATTCCAAAAATCTTGAAATTAATATATCATCATTCCAACATCATATTCATCATAATCATACATCCCAAATCTTCATTTATCAAATTTGGAGCATTATTTCCACATATCATACATGATTTTCCCGAATGCTCCATCTTTGCTCCAAATTTTCGATGTTTCGGCATAATTCTAATTAAGCATTATAAATGTACTTATTTTCTCATGATTAGGCATTATCTAAGCATGATTTTACCCTACTTAACATCTAAAAGAAATTTGGAAAGAAATTGCTTACCCGAAGTGGAGATATCCCACTTTTTCTCGCACTTTCTCTTTCTAACTTCCTCCTCTTCTTTCTCCTCAAGGCTAAAACGTGGTGGGGGTGAAAAAATGCTCAAATGGAGCTGGGTTTGAGTGCTTTGGTCGTTCACCCCATGCCCCCTATTTATACTTTTTGATTTTTTATCAAATTGGATTTTACCACCCCTTGCTTGTGGTATTTAATTCTAAATATTTTTTCCCAAATCCCATGCAATATTTTGAGCCTTGTGCAGCCACCATAATCAGCAGCTCCTGCCCCCTATCTAGCCCCTATTTATTTATGATTTTTTATTTATTAAAATTAATTAGTTTAAAGCTAATTCATCTCAACCGTTGATTTTTGATAAGATTGATTTTGGGCCATTGGATTTGGTCCCAAAAGTCCAAGCTCCAGCAGCCATATCAGCTTTTCATTAATTATTTATCCATTTAATTAATTAAAATTAATCCAAAGTCAAATGCTAATTAATGAAAAAGTAAAGCTACTTTTTGATCTTCAAATGACGTTTAATCTTGACCCTTAATTCATGATTTTTGATCAATCTTGGACCACTCATCATGTTCATCATCATATTTTGGCCATCCATAAAAAATTTCATCTCAATCCGACATCCGGATTGCAAGACATAAATTTTCTTCATTTTCTTCAAAAATCCATAAAAATCCGAAAATACTAAATAAATCAAAAAGTTGCTATTTTGTCCTTTTGTGGGAAGCTTCCTTTTTTTTTCTTTTTGTGATTAAGTTAATCCAAAGTGATTAACTTAACATATTCTTTAATCCCACATTTACTATTCACGTGCACTATTCATCCGAATTTCATAAATAATTATTTTAACCTTTATTCTCACATATTTTCTATACTCATGAATATATATTTTATTAACATATTACCTAGGGTTTACAACACCAGGGTTTCATACATGTATCTAAGATCGGGGTTTCACATTCATATAGAAAGAAAATCATTGAATGCTACCCATACACATCAGGCAAACCTAATGATCATGCATATGTGCATCCACAAAGGCTATAATCCAATCCAATATAACAATTACAATTGCTTATCAAAGTAAATCCATCTCAGTAACCGTCTACATACACGAATATCAAAAGAGCACAAATTTTAAAAGAACTGAAATTAAAGTTGATGTGCTATGTCTCCCAAATGTGATCTTCAACTTGTCCCATCTTGAAGTTCTCCACCTGGCCTATGATTTAAAGGCAAAATAACAAACGATATGAGTCTAAATAGACTCAGCAAGTAGATAGTGGTTAGCTCAGAGTGAAAATAAGTAAATTCTGGATGCACATGATGTTTTCATGATAAGACGTATGGGTCCAAACACCCACTCCCAAGACCATATGCATAAAACCACATCTAAATAAAAGAACACGAATAATCCTCTACTCATGTTTATCAAGGGCCATGAACAACCCTCTCCTCATGTCAATCAGGGCCATGAACAACCCTTTACAACCAATCATTTTAAACAACACATTATACTTAACAGACAAAGATAAATGCCACAAACCACTCATATAACATCGGCAAAGTTTAATTTAGATTCAACACACAAAACATTCAAACAAGCATTTTATCAAACACATAATAGGCGCAACATAAGGAAACCCTCAATTCATACACTCATTTGAGCCAAATCGATTAACATCACATTTAACAATATAGAAACTGTTAATGAATCCTTTGCTTCCTAGAAATCGCACATTTATAGCAAATTCCCCATGAACCCTGCTTACGCTAACTGTTACGAGCCCTACACCCCATACCACGAAATTATTCGACGCTACACACTCCTACTAGTCCCACATCACGTTTAACATAAAATTTCACCACTAGATTAAGAAGGGGCGACATCTACTTACCTGGATCGAAATTTCCCCTAAAAACAGTGCTCCTATCTTAGACGCAGAGATTCGGAACTTCCACGATTAGAGTCGACAATCTTCAAGCAGTCGGTAGAGCTTTCTTGAAGGAATCTATGGCTAGCCCGAACTGAATGGTAGGGAAAGAAGAGAAGAAGCAGAGAACGGGAAGAGAAGAAGAAGGAAGATGGCCGGGTGCGACATGAAAATAAACCCTAGCGCGCGGGCTTCCTTTATTACTGAACCCCTGTCGAGTCGGGTCGGGTCGAAGCATGGAACGGGTCTAATTGCAATTAGTAATTTACTTTCCCACTCATACAACTTAATAATTAAAATTTTCTCGGGGGGCGCTGCCCCCTTGACCCCCGACCTGACCGGGCAGGTCGAACCCCGTACCTACTCTGTGAGGGAAACAATAGTCGTAGTGCTCATTAATGGAATGCTAATCATATACCTTTGAATTTATACTCAATGTGCTAAGATCATAATACATGCACATATGCACTATATATCCCCTAGATGTCGTGTCCATATATGTTATGTATCCATTAATATCGTAAAATTCTTACTAGCATGTTCATAAGTTACCTCATAAATAGAGAAAAGTTATAATAAAAATAAAATAAAATACCTGGTCCTCACAAAACTCCACTGCTGCTAATTCTAAATCATGAGTGGGGTAGCTTACCTCATTGGGTGTGGTGCCCCGAACCGAAGCATCTGTTGGTCCCGAGTTAATGGCAATTACCCAAGAGGGGAAGGGTGAATTGGGTATTTAAAATTTTTCAATTTAAATTAGAAACTTTACCCCGGTTTAGTTTAATTCCCTTTAATGATACAAATGGAAAGCAATAAGATAATGAAAGCGGAAATGAAAAACAATAGATAAGATTTATAGTGGTTCGGGCAACCTTCCCTACTCCACTCTTCCAAGCTCACACCTCTTGTGACTTGGGTTCCACTATGTATTCCGCGAATACAACTAGAGCCTCCGCTCTCTTCTAGATTCCAGCTCTATGGGGCGTATACAACCAGAGCTTCCGCTCTCTTCTAGATTCTAGTTCTATGAGGCATATACAACACGTAGCACAAGTAGGTGACGAGTTCCACTCCAATCACAGCCCTACTTTGCTATAACTCGGTTTGAAACACTAAAATCAAACCAAGCACCAAAAACCAAATATCAAAATGAAATGAAAGAAATCTACACTCTACAGATTTGTGTAGGCAAGTTTCAGCTCGAGAAAGAATTCGTAGAAGTGACGAATCAGTTGGCGTTGTAGCAAACAACACGTTTAAAGCCCGTTCTTCCTTCAAAAGTGTATAGATCACTCAAATCTCTTAGGAATGGGAGTTATACTCAATCAATGAGTTTCCAGCTACCCTCTACATTCATCTTGAATGCCTTATATAAATGGCGAACGTTTGGAAGTAGGTGGCGCGCATGTAATGCGCCAACGTTCGAAAAATTTCCGACAGTTGCGACCCAAGTCGCGGGTGGAGTCGACTTTGGGAGCGACTTCGGCTTTCTGCAAATACTTCAAGTTCCATTCTAAGTCGACTTGGTCTTGAACTTGACCCAAGTCACAGGTGAAGTCGACTTCGGGTGCGACTTCACTTTCTGTGCTTGCTTGATGAACTTGAACTCCTTTGAAATGATTTTACTTGCTTGAACTTCTTTATATTTATTGTTCTACCAATATTTTCATTACTTGAAACTCAGTATATTCATCCTTACTTTACGCTCCATGTCTTGAATCTTGAATCCTTGAGTCTTGGATTGCATGAAAGAAGTCCAGATGTGTGATTTTGATTCTCCATGATGAATACATGCAACTTTGCTTGCTTTAGACTTGATTTGATCTTCATTTGGCCTACGTCGGATGATTGGGTCGACTTGGTCTTCAATTTTACTCAAGTCGAGCATTGAGTCGACTTGGTCTACGACTTCACCCAAGTCGCATGTGGAGTCGACTTGGTCTACGACTTCGGCAACTCTCGTCCTCAATTTCAACGCTGGACAAAAAATCACGTTTGAAGTCGATGCTGGAGTCGACTTGGTCTGCGACTTCACCCAAGTCGCATGCGAAGTCGACTTCGTATGCGACTTCAGCAGCTCTTGCTCCCAATTTCAACACTGGACGTAAAAACGAGTTTGAAGTCGATGTTGGAGTCGACTTGGGGATCGACTTGGCCTAAGTCGATGCCTGAGTCGACTTGGAAATCGGCTTGACCTGTCATGCTTCATTTTCTTCATTTTTATATCCTTTAATCATCTCACAAACATGTTAGTAACCAAAACTTATTCAAATTGATTTGTTAATCATCAAAAAGATGGACTTGGCTTATTTTGCCATTGATTTCAACACATGTTTCCAACAATCTCCCCCTTTTTGATGATTGACAAAACTGATTTGAGTATATACCTTTCAATGTCTTTAAAACATACTATTTTATCTAATTTTGGTATCTTTAGAATAATCACTGGTCTTTTGCATTTTGAAGTTTAACATACATATTCCATTTTCATCATTTGCATATTTCATTTCCAATGATTCACAAGTTAAAAGCATTCATATCATTCATTCAAAAATAGAACATAAGCAGAACAAACTTTTCATATGCAAACTTATGTACAATCTGCCCAATCCGAGACTCAAATCCTAATCTATTCTCCCTCTTTTTGTCAATTGATCAAAAATAGGGATGGTGGGCTGCTCAGGGACATCCGGTGGTGGAGCGGGTTAATCCTTTGAGAATGGCGGGGGCTGCTACCCCTGAACCCGTGCTCCCCCTAGCTTGTGCTCCCCCTCAACTTGGACTTTTCTAAGTTCATTTCTCCTATCTTATTGTTCCTAATTTAATTCAATCATCCCCATATAATTTCTAATTTTATAAAATGGTTCTTTTGCTAGAGGTTTGGTGAATATATCTGCAATTTGATCTTCTGTTTTCACATATTTCAAACAGATATCATGATTTTCTACATGTTCTCTGATAAAATGATTTCTTAGGTCTATATGTTTGGTCCTAGAATGCAATACTGGATTTTTAGTCAAACATATTGCAGTAGTATTATCACATCTAATAGGTATATCTTTAAAAATCATGCCATAATTCCTAAGTTGTTGTTTCATCCAAAGCAAATTGGGCACAACAGCTCCCGGCGGCAATGTATTTGGCTTCCTCAGTGGATAGAGCAACACTAGTTTATTTTCTTGAAAACCATGAAACCAACATGTTCCGAAGAAATTGACATGTTCCACTAGTGCTTTTTCTGTCTTGAATCTTGAATCCTTGAGTCTTGGATTGCATGAAAGAAGTCCAAATGTGTGATCTTGATTCTCCAAGATGAATACATGCAACTTTGATTTCTTTGGACTTGATTTGATCTTCATTTGGCCTAAGTCGAATGATTGGGTCGACTTGGTCTTCAATTTTACTCAAATCGAGCATTGAGTCAACTTGGTCTGCGACTTAGCTTTTTCAAGTTCCGCATTGTCAGTATGAAGTCGAAGCTGGAGTCGACTTGGTTTGCGACTTCACACAAGTCGCATGTGGAGTCGACTTAGTCTGCGACTTCGGCAGCTCTCGTCCCCAATTTCAACGCTGGACAAAAAATCACGTTTGAAGTCGATGCTGGAGTCGACTTGGTCTGCGACTTCACCCAAGTCGCATGCGAAGTCGACTTCGTATATGACTTCAGCAGCTCTTGCTCCCAATTTCAACGCCGGACGTAAAAATGCATTTGAAGTCGATGCTGGAGTCGACTTGGGGATCGACTTGGCCTAAGTCGATGCCTGAGTCCACTTGGAAATCGGCTTGACCTATCATGCTTCATTTTCTTCATTTTTATATCCTTAATCATCTCACAAACATGTTAGTAACCAAAACTTGCTAAAATTGATTTGTTAATAATTAAAACATGGACTTGGCTTATTTTCCATTGATTTCAACACATGTTTCCAACAGCGTCCGCATAGTCCTTACTCCGGGATCTCGTCGATTGGTAAACGTGACTCAGGATTGTTACCCTAATCACACGGCAGGTTCTTAATTGGATCTCGTCCAAATTTTTTTTTTATTTTGTTCTTTTTCATTTCTTTCATCACATAAACAGATACTCATCATCATTCATAATGGACTTATCCATATCATCATAAATCATCAACTTCTCATATTATTCATAACTTCATAATTTCATACAACCTATGTCCTTTTTCATCATATCCCATTAAGGAATCTATTCATACAAAAATCTACTAACCTTTGTAGATTCCTCTTTTCCTTTAGTAACACATGCCCTTCATCTCTTGGCTTTCCCTACACCTATCTGAGGTTGGGAAAACAAAACATGAGTCGAAACTCAATAAGCAAGTATTTTTTCTTTCCTTTAAATGCATTTCTCTCCATTCGATAGAAGACACTTACCAAGTGATCAACTACCAACGGAATAGAAATCTTTTCGCAAACCATTCATGAAAATCATTCATGTAAACCATTCATGTAAACCATTTGTAAATGCATTTCTCTCCATTTGATAGAAGACACTTACCAAGTGATCAACTACCAACGGAACAGAAACCTTTTCTTAAAAATCATTTCATAAACATTGGATGTGAAAATGCTTCATTTCCATTACTAACATAAACCTTCGTGTGCGGGTACGCTAGCTCAGGGAATATCTCACATAGCATGGTCCAATACGTCGGCTGTCTCCGACTTGGCCTCATCAAAGGGAACCTCTCTTCCTCTTGACGCCTACATGGTTCCTACATGCATGAATTTTGATTTCCTCGACATTTTATACCTCTTACACCAGGTGACTTGTCATTCTCATGTAGAGAATTATTTACACCATCTCTTAAAAACATCATTTCAAATCCATGCTTTCCTTTTCAATCAATGCATGAAAATGCAATGCATTCATTCACACATAACATTCCTTTGCCTCCACCTCTGGGGAGGACACCGTCGGCACACAGCCCATACGACTCGGCAATAGTGAAGGGGGACCCTCTGATCCGCTTTCTACCTCCACCAAAGCCTCTTCATTATACATCATACATGTGCACATGTCCATGAACATCACATGATATCAATATGTCGGCATGACTTTTTATAAAAACTCATAAACATTCATCATTTCAAAACATTATAGGAATAACCACCCTTAAACACATTTCATAAATACTTGAGAATAAAACATATTTTCAAAAGGGTTTACTTGCTTACAATGAAGCAATAAAATCATATTTTCAAAGTTGTGCTTGCTTACCTCCTCAGTCGGTGTCCTCAACCTTCTCCTTCCTTTTTTCCTATACAAGGAAAATGAATATTTTATCCATCCATTCCATGTCTTAGATTGCTTTTCATGCTTGCTTTATAACTATTCATTACCTCATTCCCATAGAGGTTAATCTTATAAAGATACTTGGTCATTACCCATTTATATAGATTTTTATCCATAAATCCTTTAAAATTTTCATCAATATATTTAAATATTAATCTCAAATTTTCTCCAAAATACACAGTTTACTGTTCATAGTACTATAGTAAATCACTGTAGCATATTACTGTTTATCATCATTGTTCACGATCACTGTTCATGGGTACTGTTCACGTTTACTGTTCATCCGAGGTTACTGTTCACAACAACGTGGGTTACAGTTCATGGGTTCCAAAATTTGACATTATTCCCAAAAATAAAAAAATACCATGACATAACTTATGCTTAGTATATCATGGGAAATTTCATACATTTTGAATTTATCATCATTTACTTGGCTAAATAAATCATTTTCTCCATATACTAAAAATCAACATAAATTCACTTAAGCATAATTCTTAATTCCAAAAATCATGAAATTAATATATCATCATTCCAACATCATATTGATCATAATCATACATCCCAAATCATCATTTATCAAATTTGGAGCATTATTTTCACATATCATATGATATCTTCCCGAATGCTCCATCTTTGCTCCAAATTTTCGATGTTTCGGCATAATTCCAATTAAGCATTATAACTTTACTTATTTTTTTATGCTTAGAAATTATCTAAGCATGTATTTACCCTACTTAACATCCAAAAGAAATTTGGATAGAAATCATTACCCGAAGTGAAGATATCTCTCTTCTTCTCACACTTTCTCTCTTTAACTTTCTCTCCTCATCTTCTTTGGCTTGACAAGGAATTTTTTCTGCTCAAAATGGAGCTGGGTTGTGCCTTTGGACATTCACCCCTGCTCCCTATTTATAGTTTTTGATTTTTCATCAAATTAGAATTTACCCCCTTGCTTGAGGTATTAAATTGTAAATGTATTTTTTTCTAATTTTCAAAAGGTGCTTTGAGCCATGTGCAGCCCACCCTATAGCTGCTCCAGCCCCCCTATGGCAGCCCTATTTTCCTTGATTTTTTAACTTATTAAAATTATTTATTTTAAGATAATTTAATCCTAGCCCTTGATTTTTTATGATGATGAATGTGGACCATTGATTTTGGTCAAAGATCTCAACCACCCCTTGCCATTGCTGATTTTTCATTTATTATTTCCTATTTAATTAATTAAAATTAATCCAAAGTCAAATTCTAATTAATGAAAAAGTAAAGCTACTTTTTGATCTTCAAATGACGTTTAATCTTGACCCTTGATTCATGTTTTTTGATCAATCTTGGACCACTCATCATGTCATCATCCTATTTTGGTCATCCATAAAAAATTTCATCTCACTCCAACGTCCGGATTGCAATATATGAATTTTTCTTCATTTTCTTCACAAAAATCCATAAAAATTCAAAAAAATTTATTTTAATCTAAAAAGCACTTTTGTCCTTTAGTGGGAAGCTTCCTTTTTTGTCTTTTATGATTAAGTTAATCCAAAGTGATTAACTTAACATATTCCTTAATCCCACGTTTACTATTCACGTTTCACTAGTCACGTAGTTTAATCCTACAATTGCGTTTTTTTAACCTATAATACACATGTTTTCATACTCATGAATATATATATATATATTTCATTAATACATTACCTAGGGTTTACAACCCTAAGATTTTATACACGTGTCTAAAACCGGAGTTTCACATTGGGCTTCAGCTGACGCGATGCATAGGCTATCACTTTGCCTCTCTGCATTAGTACGCATCCTAATCCTTTTCTTGAAGCGTCACTCTAAACCACAAACCCTTCATTTTCTTCTGGTAGGGTTAAGATGAGCGCTTCTATCAACCGTTGCTTCAATTCTTGAAAACTGCGCTCGCATTCTTCAGACCATACATACCTGACTCCTTTACGAGTCAACCTTGTTAACGGGGCTGACAATTGTGAAAATTCTTCAACAAATCTTCTATAATAGTCGGCCAACCCTAGAAAACTTTGAATTTCTGTAATGGCCGTTGGCCTTGGCCATTTCAACACTGTCTTAATCTTTTGAGGATCAACCTGAATACCTTTTTCTGATATTATAGGCCCAAGAAATCCTATTTGTTTCAACCAGAATTCACATTTCCTCGACTTGACATATAATTTTTTTTTCTCAACCTTTTCAAAACCCTTTATAAATGATTTTCATGTTCTTTCTCCATTTTTGAGTAGATCAGGACATCGTCAATAAATACAACCATAAATTGATCAAGATAGTCCCGAAAAACTCTATTTATCATATCCATGAATACAGCAGGGGCATTAGTAAGTCCAAAAGGCATTACCAAAAACTCGTAATGTCCATACCTGGTTCAAAAAGCCGTCTTATGAACATCGGTAGGACTTATTCTCAGTTGATGATACCCTGTCTGTAAATCAATCTTGGAGAAAGTTGTGGCTCCTTGCAGTTGGTCGAATAAATCATCGATCCTGGGCAATGGATACTTGTTCTTTACTGTGACTTTATTTAACTCCCTATAATCAATACATAGTCTCAAACTTCCATCTTTTTCCTCACAAATAGTACCGGAGCTCCCCAAGGTGACACACTTGATCTGATAAAACCCTTATCCAACAGCTCCTGTATTTGGGTCCTTAATTCATTCATTTCGACTAGTGCCATTCTGTATGGAGTTTTGAGCTCTCCTTTAGCCCCATGAATTCCAATGTCAATGCAGGGATAATTCCAGGGATTTTGCCTTGTATAATAATTCACAAAATACCCTGTATTTGAGCTGCATTTGAAACATATTTGAGCCATTAAAATTGCATTTAATTCATGCACTATTTACCTTAAATGCACGGTACTTTTGTGGTGCAAAAGTCAACTGTGTACACCTTTTTCTATTCAGGAATTTTTCTAGCATAATTTTCTTAATCTAATCCTTCCAAAATGTTAATCTCATGATTTTATTCAACCGTTTCAAATTTCATCTCAATCCGACTTTTCTAGCTCAAGTTATAGCCATTCGAAGTTAACGGTTGAATTTTGAATATAAACAATTAATTGTCACATTAATTGTCACACTAATTTCATCATAATTTTTCATAATCCAATAATCTCATAAGGTTAAGCCCATCATTATCTACTTGCCTTTCAAATTTCACTTGAATCCGCCTTACAGGCATTAAGTTATGAATTTTCTAGTATTTTTCCACTTAACTTGATAATTAACATTAAAATTCTCATAAATCAAACCATATTATTTAAGATAATCATTCATGATATATTGGTAAGTTTCAATTACCATCAAAGTACTTTAATCCCATTGACCCATATCGGCTTATGATATTACTTGAATCACTATTTCTAATCCTTAGCCCTAATTGCAATAATTTACCAAAATCACAAAATCATCCAAAATTCAATTAAATCACATATAAATCACATGTATATGTTCAATGCATACAATTGAGTCCTACATAGGTTGGGGTTTCACAATCCTCCCCCCTTATAACAGGTTTCGTCCCGAAACCGTTTATTCTTTAAATAACTGGGGGTATTTTCGTTCCACTTCTTCTCTTAACTCCCATGTAGCTTCTTTTTCGGAATCCCAATTCCATTGCACCTTCATGTATTCGATTTCTCGATTCCGAAGCTTTTGTACCTTCTGATCCAAGATTCTAACTGGCATTTTTTCATAGTTCAAATAATCCTGAATCAGTAGGTTTTCTGCCACTAATACATGGGTCAGGTCCGCAACATTTTTCCTAAGCATAGAAATATGAAATATATTATGGACTAAAGCTAACGCTGGGGGTAAAGCTATTTTATAGGCTAATTTTTCAATCTTTTCCAATACCTCAAATGGTCCAATATATCTGGGATTCAGCTTTCCTCTTTTCCCAAATCTTGCAACTCCCTTGAATGGCGTGACCTTTATGAACACATGTTCGCCAACTTGGATATTCAAATCATTTCTTTTACAATCTGTGTAACTCTTTTGCTAACTTTGGACTGTGAGTATATATTGGCGAATGTTTTGTACCTTGTCTGCCATTCGTTGAGACAAATCTGGGGCTAACCTTTTCGCTCCAACTTCATCCCATTTTAATGGCATTCGACATCGTCGTCCATAGAATGCTTCAAATGGAGCCATTTGGATACTATCTTGATAGCTATTATTATATGCGAACTCTGCAATCGGTATATACTCATCCCACGATCCTCCAAATTCTAATATACACATACAGAGCATATCCTCGATAATTTGATTTACTCGCTCCGTTTGTCCATTTGTTTGAGGATGAAAAGCTGTAATGAACTTAAGTTGGGTGCCTAAGGTTTCATGTAAATTTTATTGAAAACATGGGTTGAAATCAATGACAAAATAAGCCAAGTCCATGTTTTGATGATTAACAAATAAATTTGAGTAAGTTTTGGTTACTATCATATTTATGAGATGATTAAAGGATATAAAAATGAAGAAAATGAAGCATGATAGGTAAAGTCGATCTCCAAGTCGACTCAGGCATCGACTTAGGCCAAGTCGTCCCCAAGTCAACTCCAGAAGCGACTTCAAATGACATTTTTCGTCCAGCATTGAAATCGGGGAGCAAAGCTGCCGAAGTCGCAAATGAAGTCGACTCCGCATGCGACTTGGGTGAAGTCGCAGACCAAGTCGACTCCAGCATCGACTTCAACCATGATTTTTTGTCCAGCGTTGAAATTAGGGACGAGAGTTGTCGAAGTCCCAGACCAAGTTGACTCCACATGCAACTTAGGTGAAGTCACAGGCCAAGTCGACTCCAGCTTCGACTTCAGACTAACAGTGCAGAACTTGAAGAGCTAAGTCGCAGACCAAGTGAACTCAAAGCTCGACTTGAGTAAAACTGAAGACCAAGTAGACTCAAATATTCGACTTAGGTCAAATGAAGATCAAATCAAGTTCAAAGCAAACAAAGTTTCATGTATTCATCATGGAAAATCAAGATCACACATTTGATGCAAACCAAGACTCAAGGATTCAAGATTCAAGATTTAAGACATGGAGCGTAAAGCAAGAATGAATATACTGAGTTTCAAATAATATAAATCAAGGAAAGAACATTAATTTGAAGAAAATCAAGTGATCAAAGTCGTCTCCAAGGATTTCAAGTTCATCAAGCAAGCACGGGAAGTGAAGTCGCACTTAAAGTCGACTTCGCCTGCGACTTGGGTCAAGTCCAGGACCAAGTTGACCCGAGGAAGAACTTGAACAGCCTGAGCACAGCCGAAGTCGCACCAGAAGTCGACTTCACCTGCAACTTGGACAAAGTCGCACACGAAGTCGACTCTGCCTGCGACTTGGGTGGAAACGATCAAAATTTTTTTGAACGTTGGCGCATTAAATGCGCGCCACCTACTTCCAAATGTTCGGATTACCTCGCCATTTATATAAGGCATTCAATATGAACATAGAGGGTAGCTGAAAACATCATTGATTGAGCACAACTCCCGTCTCTAAGAACATTAAGTTATCAAGCCAACATCTAGAAGAAGAACCTTGCTTTCAAACTGCCAAGAGCTGCTTGCTGAATCATTAAGCCTGCTTTAAAAGTTCTTCTCTGCGCCAAATCTGCCTCTACACACCAGTAACCTGTAGAAACTTTCTTTTACTCTTTCTTGTTGTATTGAACTTGATTTAGTTTGGGTAACTAAAATCAAGTGTAAGCAAAGTAGTGTGTGATTGGAGTGGAACTCGTCACCTACTTGTGCTGTGAGTTGTTTGTTGGTCCCGAGTTAATGGCGATTACCCAAGAGAGGAGGGGTGAATTAGGTATTTAAAAATTTTCAACTTAAACAGAAACTTTACTCCGGATTGATTCAGTCCCCTTTTATGAAGAAGTAAATGGAAAGCAATATAGAGCAGAGAACAGAAATAAATATCAACAAACAAGATTTTATAGTGGTTCGGGCAACCTTCCCTACTCCACTCTTCCAAGCTCACACCTCTTGTCACTTGGGTTCCACTATGTATTTCACAAATACAAATAGAGTCACTGCTCTCTTCTACATTCCAGCTCTAGGGGGCATCAACAATTCACAGCACAAGTAGGTGACGAGTTCCACTCCAATCACGAACTACTTTGATTGCACTTGATCTTAGTTACCCAAACTAAATCAAGTTCAATACAACAAGAAATAACAAAAGAAAGTTTATACACGTTACTGTTGTGTTGAGGCAAATTTGGCGCAGAGAAGAACTTATAACGTAGGCTTAATGATTCAGCAAGCAGCTCTTGGCAGTTTGGAAGCAAGGTTCTTCTTCAATATGTTGGCTTGATCACTTAATGCTCTTAGAGATGGGAGTTATGCTCATTCAATGAATTCTCAGCTACCCTCCTCGTTCAAATTGAATGCCTAATATAATTTGCGAGGGAATCCGAACATTTGGAGGTAGGTGGCGCTCATTTAATGCGCCAACATTTACAAATTTTCTGACCGTTGCGACCCAAGTCGCAAGTGGAGTCGACTTCGGGTGCAACTTCGCCTGTTCGCAATTTCTTCAAGTTCCAGCCTGGGTCGACTTGGTCCTCGAGTTGACCCAAGTCGCAGGTGAAGTCGACTTCGGGTGCGACTTCACTTCTTCAGCTTGCTAGTTGAACTTGAATTCTTCAGAGATGACTTTGATCACTTGATTTTCTTCATATTGATTGTTCTCCCTTGATTTATATCTCTTTGGAACACTGTATGATTATTTACAAAGAAAACCTTGGATTCCTTTTCTTGAGTTCTTGAGTTCTTGAGTACTTGAATCTTAGAATGCCTAATGATGTGCAAATGTGTGTTCATAATCCAACATGTTAAATTCATGTTACCCTTCTTCCTTTGATCTTCATTTGAGTGTTTGAGTCGTCTTGATCTTCATCTTCACTTGAATCTATCATTGAGTTGTCTTGATCTGCAAGTTCCGCACTGGAGTCGAAGTTGGAGTCGACTTGGTCTGCGACTTCACTCAAGTCGCATGCGGAGTCGACTTGGGATGCGACTTCGGCAGCTCTCGTCCCCGATTTCAACTCTGGATGAAAATGTCGCCTCGAAGTCGAAGCTGGAGTCGACTTGGTCTACGATTTCACCCAAGTCGCATGCGGAGTTGACTTCGTTTGTGACTTCGGTAACTTGGTTCCCCGTTTTCAACTCTGGACGAAAATGACGAGCTGAAGTCGCTACTGGAGTCGACTTGGGGATCGACTTGGCCTAAGTCGATGCCTGAGTCGACTTGGAAATCGACTTGACTATCCATGCTTCATATTCTTCATTTTTATAACCTTCGATCATTTTCACAAACATGTTAGTAACCAACACTTACTCAAATTGGTTTGTTAATCATCAAAACATAACCTTGGCTTATTTTCCACATGTTTTCAACAATCTCCCCCTTTTTGATGATTGACAAAACTGATTTGAGTATATACCTTTCAATGTCTTTAAAACAAACCATTTTTGCATTTTGATTTTTAACATATATTTCCAATAAATTACAAATTAAAAAAAATATGAATTTAACATACATATTTCTTCCAATATATCACAAGTTAAAAAAATTCATACAAACATT
Organism: Annona cherimola; assembly: GCA_030490835.1. Taxonomy (NCBI): domain Eukaryota; kingdom Viridiplantae; phylum Streptophyta; class Magnoliopsida; order Magnoliales; family Annonaceae; genus Annona; species Annona cherimola. The sequence continues at coordinate 53,980,614 of CM059971.1, read as the reverse complement.
TAAAACGGAGACTCAAATCCCGATCTCTTCTCCCCCTTTTTGTCAATTTATCAAAAAGAGAGATGGAGAGGGTGAATCCCTTGAGAATGGCGGGGTTGCTCCCCCTGAACTTGTGCTCCCCCTCAGCGTGTGCTTGTCTAAGTTAATTCTAGCATTCCCATATCATTTTTAATTTTATAAAATGGTTCTTTTGCTAGAGGTTTGGTAAAAATGTTTGCAATTTGATCTTCTGTTCTTACATATTCCAAGCATATGCCATGATTTTCTACATATTCTCTGATAAAATGATGTCTAAGGTCTATAGCTTGGTCCTAGAATATAAAATTAGATTTTTAGTTAAACATATTGCACTTGTGTTATCACATCTGATTGGTATATCTTTAAAGTTCATGTCATAATCCCTAAGTTGTTGTTTCATCCAAAGTAATTGGGCACAACAGCTCCCGGCGGCAACATATTCGGCTTCCGCCATAGATAGAGCAACACTAGTTTGTTTTCTTGAAAACCATGAAACCAACATGTTCTCAAGAAACTGACATGTTCCACTAGTGCTTTTTCTATCTACCTTGTAGCCGGCAAAATCCGCATCCGAGTAGCCGATTAGATCAAAATTAGAACTCTTTGGACACCAAAGTCCTATATTGGCAGTATCTACTAAATATCTAAAAATTCTTTTTACAGCTACCAAGTGTGATTTTTTGGACATGATTGAAATCTAGAGCACATACACACACTAAACAATATATCAGGCCTAGAAGCAGTTAGATATAATAAAGAACCTATCATGCTTCTATATAATTTTAAATCGACTAGTTTGCCTTTCTCATCCTTGTCAATTTTAATGGTTGAGCTCATAGGCGTGTTTGCCCCTTTGCTGTTTTCCATGCCAAACTTCTTTAACATTTCTTTGATGTACTTGGACTAGTTTATGAAGATCCCTTCACTTGATTGTTTAATTTGTAGCCCAAGGAAGAAATTCAGCTCCCCCATCATACTCATCTCAAATTCTTTCTGCATAAGATCAGAAAATTCTTGACAAAGAATCTCATTAGTAGCACCAAAAATAATGTCATCAACATAAATTTGAATAATCAAGATATCTTTTTTTTGTACTTGATAAACAAAGTGGTGTCTACCTTTCCCTTTTTGGAAGTCATGATCAATCAAAAATTTACTTAATCTCTCATACCAAGCTCTTGGGGCTTGTTTTAATCCATATAATGTTTTGGTTAATTTGTATACAAATTTAGATTGATCTTTCTCCTCAAATCCAGGTGGTTTTTCAACATACACCTCTTCATTTATATAACCATTCAGAAATGCACTTTTAACATCCATTTGAAACAATTTAAAGTTCATGTGAGATGCAAAAGTAGTAAGATACGAATGACTTCTAATCTAGCAACCGGAACATAGGATTTCTCAAAGTCTATTCCCTCTTCTTGTGAGTAACCTTTTGCCACAAGTCTAGCTTTTGTTTCTCATCACAAGTCCACTTTCATCTAATTTGTTCCTAAAGACCCATTTTGTGCCAATGATAATGCAATCTTTTGGTCTTGGAACAAGATGCCAAACTTGGTTTCTTTCAAATTGATTTAATTCCTCTTGCATTGCTATGATCCAGTTTTCATCATCAATGGCTTGGTCTATAGTGGATGGTTCAATTTTGGATACAAAGGAGTATTGTCCACAAATATTTTGTTTTGACCTTCTAGTCTTTGTACCTTCATAGACATTCCCTATAACTTGTTTAATTGAATAAGCATTTTTAAACTTTAAATCAGTTGGAGGTTTATAGGAATTATTACCTTCACTTACCCTTTCCTCCAGGATTCTTCTTGCTTCTCCATATGCAATTTTTTAAGGCTACTTGTTATCTCATATGCATCACTTAAATCATCTTTTCTTTTGAAGCATGGATTAGATTCATCAAAAACGACATGTATCGACTCTTCTACAACTTGGTTCCTTTTATTGAAGACTATATGCTTTGCTATTTGATGAGTAACCAAGGAATATTGCCTCATCACTCTTAGCATCCAATTTTCCTAAGTTGGTTTTACCATTGTTCAAAACATAGCATGTGCATCCAAAAGCATGAAAATAATAAATATTTGGTTTTCTTCCTTTCCATAGCTCATATGGGGTCTTTTTCAAGATAGCTCTAATGGTAACTCGATTCAACACATGACAAGTTGTACTTACAGTTTCACCGCAAAATTTCTTGGATAATTTACTCTCATTTAGCATTGTTCTAGTCATCTCTTGTATGGTTCTATTTTTCCTTTCTATCACTCCATTTTGTTGTAGAGTTCTTGGTGCAGAAAATGTGTGGTGAATTCCTTTTTCATTACATAATTCTATGAAATGTTTATTTTCAAAATCATCACCATGATCACTTCTAATAGTCATAATAGTACATTATTTTTCATTTTGCACCAAGTTTACAAAAGTTGCAAACATAAAGAAGGCTTCATCTTTGCTAGCTAAGAGAATTACCCATGTGAATCTTGAAAAATCACCAACTATTACAAACACATATTTCTTTCCACCAATGGTTAAAATGTCGGATGGCCCATATAGATCCATGTGTAGCAATTCGAGTGGCCTAGTGGTGGAAATCTCCTTTTTGGTAGAGAAAGACATTTTAGGTTGTTTTGACAATTGATATGCCTTGAAAATTTTATCTTTGTCATATTTCAATTTTGGCAATCCTTCTACCAAACTCTTCTTCCATAAGGTCTTTATATTTGACATGTTTATATGCCCAAGCCTCTTATGCCAAACCCATGGATCATTGTCAATGGCCATTAGACATTGACCATCTAGTTCATCAAGTAAAACCAAATATACATTTCCATGTCTTTTTCCGCTAAACATGATATGTTCTACATCAAATATATTACGTATAGATGATTCAAACATAACCTTGTATCCTTTGTCACATAATTGGCTAATACTCATTAAATTATGCTTGAGTCCTTCAACAAATAATACATCTTCCATACATGCATTTGAAATACTATAAATATTTTCTTTACCTTTGATTTTACCTTTCTCATTATTTCCAAAAGCAACAGTTCCATCGTTGCAAGGCTTGAGTTTATGAAATAAACTTCATTCACCGGTCATATGCCTTGAGCAACCACTATCCATGAACCAAACGTTGCTTGCCTTTGCCTTGAAACATATCTGAAAAATGAACAAATAAATCTTATCTCTTTGGTACCCATTTTATGGGTCCATTTGGGTTAGTAAATTGATTTAATCTTTGTTGTTCTATTCTTAAAAGTCCAAATCTTGTGTTTCTTGGAACCCAAACTAGTTTTGCACCATGGTCATATAGTTTCTTAAAGTTGCATCTATGAATTTTGTGACCCATCTTGTTACAAAAATTACAAGCCATTAGTAATCTAGGAGTAGGCCTCCAAGTATGTAGTGGTTCAAAAGTTGGCCTTTTGGTCCAAACAAGTCGTTTCCCTTTAGGTATGTAAATAGGTGCATTTTTGGTTTAATTTTTTCTAAGTATTGACACATTCGATTTGCCGCTTTCTCTTTGCTCAAATGTGGAGTATCCAAGACCTCTTTTATTGTTTCGAGAGGTCATGTTCAGAAACGTTTTCACATTTTCTCCTGGATTAGAGAATTTAGCTAATGATTCATTTAAGGATTCATTCTTCTTTTTCAATTTTTCCACTTCCTTCAATAGTAGTTCATTTTCTTCTTTCAGTTTTATGTACTTTCAGCTAGTTTTCCATTTACAATAATGATGGAATTGCATTGTTGTCTCTTTAAAGATAACTTGTTTCCTAGTTTTTTAATTTCCTCATATAATGAATCATATGCATGTTGTAATTCTTCTAATTCAACACATTTGAGACATTCTTGAATAGAAGAGTGAGTAGATTGAGAATAGCAAAATTTGGAAGTTACCTCTTCATTACTTGTACACTTTGTTGAGGTGGTTTGCTCTTCCAAAACTTCCGTTGTGTTTAAACACAATAAATTTTCTTCTTGCTCAATCCGCGCCATGCAACATATTCTTGCACAATTTGCCGCTTCAAAATCATCGGTTGAGGAACTACTTGTTGATGAAGTTTCTTCATTCACGTACATTCCTCTTCCCTTCGGCATTTGGAATTTTCTACTTTCATATCTTTCCTTCCTCTCTTGATGATCCTTTGATTTTTCTTCCGGTGTAGGACATTGAGCTTGCATATGTCCCATACCGCCGCATCTATAGCACTTAGTAGCCTCCTTCTTCTTCTCTTTTCGTGATCTCTCTTTGAAGTCTTTGAAGTTCTTTTCATTTCTCACAAACTTTCGAAATCTGCGTGTGAGTAGAGCAATGTCTTCATCGTCATTGTGAGATGATGAGGTGGATTCATCCGAGTTATGGGTGACTTTTAGTGCAATTGCTCTTTTTCCTTTGTGGTGATCTTCATTTCTTTTCTTGATTACCTCATGTGACATTAGTGAGCTAATAAGGTCTTCTAGCTTCAATGTGTTCAAGTCCTTTGCTTCTTCTATTGCAGTAGTTTTCGGAGTCCATGATTCGGGTAGCGCCCTTAGAATTTTCATGACCTGTTCAAATTTAGAAATTTCCTTTCTAATACCTTTCAAAGCATTAGTAATTTTTGAGAATCTAGCAAATATTTCAGAAATATTTTTTGTATCTAGCATTGTAAAGCTTTCCAACTCTCCAATCAAAATATTTCTCCTTGTCCCTTGGACTTGAGAAGTTCCTTCGTAGATAGATGTTAATGTATCTCATATTTCTTTTGCAGTTAGACAAGAGGATACTCTATCATATTCAGAAGCGGTAAGAGCACAAAACAGTGAATTCATAGCTTTAGCATTGCTCTTAAAAGTTTTTACTTCCTCATCGGTCCATTTGGAAGATCTTTCATCGATTGGCAAAGTCACACCTTCTTGGATAGCAATCCAAGAGTCCATATTTGTAGCCATAATGAGTTGTTTCATACGTAGCTTCTAATAGCCGAAATTGTTCCCATCAAACAATAGTGGCCTAGTAAAAGATTGACCTTCGGGAAATGCGGGAACGGAAGTCAATTGGGATGCCATATCAAAAGATTTCTTTGGTATAACTCAAAGACCGGCTCTGATACCACTTGTTGGTCCTGAGTTAATGGCGATTACCCAAGAGGGGATGGGTGAATTAGGTATTTAAAAATTTTCAACTTAAACAGAAACTTTACTCCGGATTGATTCAGTCCCCTTTTATGAAGAAGTAAATGGAAAGCAATATAGAGCAGAGAACAGAAATAAATATCAACAAACAAGATTTTATAGTGGTTCGGGCAACCTTCCCTACTCCACTCTTCCAAGCTCATACCTCTTGTGACTTGGGTTCCACTATGTATTTCACAAATACAACTAGAGCCACTGCTCTCTTCTAGATTCCAGCACTAGGGGGCATCAATAATTCACAGAACAAGTAGGTGACGAGTTCTACTCCAATCACACACTACTTTGCTTACACTTGATCTTAGTTACCCAAACTAAATCAAGTTCAATACAACAAGAAATAATAATAGAAAGTTTCTACACGTTACTGTTGTGTAGAGGAAAATTTGGCGCAGAGAAGAACTTGTAACATAGGCTTAATGATTTAGCAAGTAGCTCTTGGCAGTTTGGAAGCAAGGTTCTTCTTCTAGATGTTGGCTTGATCACTTAATGCTCTTAGAGATGAGAGTTATACTCATTCAATGAATTCTCAGCTACCCTCCTCGTTCATATTGAATGCCTTATATAATTTGCGAGGGAATCCGAACGTTTGGAGGTAGGTGGCGCTCATTTAATGCGCCAACGTTCAAAAATTTTCTGACCGTTGCGACCCAATTCGCAAGTGGAGTCGACTTCGGGTGCGACTTTGCCTGTTCGCAACTTCTTCAAGTTCCAGCCTGGGTCGACTTGGTCCTCAACTTGACCCAAGTCGCAGGTGAAGTCGACTTCGGGTGCGACTTCACTTCTTCAGCTTGCTAGTTGAACTTGAATTCTTCAGAGATGACTTTGATCACTTGATTTTCTTCATATTGATTGTTCTCCCTTGATTTATATCTCTTTGGAACACTGTATGATTATTTAAATAGAAAACCTTGGATTCCTTTTCATGAATTCTTGAGTACTTGAATCTTAGAACGCCTAATGATTTCCAAATGTGTGTTCATAATCCAACATGATGAATTCATGCTACCTTTCTTGCTTTGATCTTCATTTGAGTGCTTGAGTCGTCTTGATCTTCATCTTCACTTGAATCTATCATTGAGTAGTCTTGATCTACAAGTTTCGCACTGGAGTCGAAGTTGGAGTCGACTTGGTCTGCGACTTCACTCAAGTCGCATGCGGAGTCGACTTGGGATGCAACTTCGGCAGCTCTCATCCCCGATTTCAACTCTGGATGAAAATGTCGCCTCAAAGTCGAAGCTGGAGTCGACTTGGTCTGCGATTTCACCCAAGTCGCATGCGGAGTCGACTTCGTTTGTGACTTCGGTAACTTGGTTCCCCGTTTTCAACTCTGGACGAAAATGACGAGCTGAAGTCGCTACTGGAGTCGACTTGGGGATCGACTTGGCCTAAGTCGATGCCTGAGTCGACTTGGAAATCGACTTGACTTTCCATGCTTCATATTCTTCATTTTGATAACCTTCAATCATCTTCACAAACATGTTAGTAACCAACACTTACTCAAATTGGTTTGTTATTCATCAAAATATAAACTTGGCTTATTTTTCACATGTTTTCAACATTGTTGATGCCCCCTAGAGCTGAAATCTAGAAGAGAGCAGAGACTCCAGTTGTATTTATATAATACATAGTGGAACCCAAGTCACAATAGGTGTGAGCTTGGAAGAGTGGAGTAGGAAAGGTTGCCCAAACCACTATAAAAAACCTGTTCATTAATTTATATTTCTGCTCTTATTGCTTTCCTGTTGTTTCATTGAAGGGGATTGAACTAAATCGGGGTAAAGTTTTTGTTCAAGTTGAAAAATTTTAATTACCCAATTCACCCATCCCCTCTTGGGTATTTGCCATTAAATTGGGGCCAACAAGTGGTATCAGAGTAGGTCTTTGAGTTTTACCAAAGAGATCTTTTGATATGGCATCCCAATCCACTTCCATTCCCGCAGTTGCCGAAGGCCAATATTTTACTAGGCCACCATTGTTTGATGGGAACAACTTTGGCTATTGGAAGCTACATATGAAACAACTCATCATGGCTACAGATATGGACTCTTGAATTGCGATCCAAGACGGTGTGACTTTGCCAATTAATGAAAGAGCTTCCAAATGGACCGATGAGGAAGTAAAAACTGTTAAGAGCAACGCTAAAGCTATGAATTCACTATTTTGTGATCTTACCGCTTTAGAATATGATAGAGTATCCTCTTATTTAACTGCAAAAGAGATATGAGATACATTAACATCTATCTATGAAGGAACTTCACAAGTCCAAGGGACAAGGAAAAATATTTTGATTGGAGAATTGGAAAGTTTTAAAATGCTAGAAACAGAAAATATTTCTGAGATGTTTGCTAGATTTTCTAAGATTACTAATGCCTTTAAAGGTCTTGGAAAAGCTATCTCCAAATCTGAACAGGTCATGAAGATTCTAAGAGCTCTACCGGAATCTTGGACTCCAAAGATTACTGCGATAGAAGAAACCAAAGACCTAAACACTTTGAAGCTCATTAATGTCACATGAGCTAATCGAGAAAAGAAATGAAGATCACCACAAAGGAAAGAGAGCAATTGCATTAAAAGTTACTCATAACTCGGATAAAGACATTGCTCTATGAACTCGCAAATTTTGAAAGTTTGTAAGGAAAGAAAAGAACTTCAAAGATTTCAAAGAGAGACCTCGAAAAGAGAAAAAGAAGGAAGTTACAAAGTGTTATAGATGCGGCAGTATGGGACATATGCGAGCTCAATGTCCTACACCGGAAGAAAGATCAAAGGATCATCATGAAAAGAATGATAGATATGAAAACCAAAAATTCCAAAGGCCTAAGGGAAGAGGAATGTACGTGAATGAAGAAACTTCATCAACAAGTAGCTCTTCAACCGATGATTTTGAAGCAGCAAATTGCGTAAGAATATGTTGCATGACACGGATTGAGCATGAAGAAACTTTGAACACAACGGAAGTTTTGGAAGAGCAAACCACATCAACAAAATGCACAAGTAATGAAGAGGTATGTCTCAAGGCAAAGGCAAACAACGTTTGGTTCATGGATAGTGGTTACTCAAGGCATATGACTGGAGAAAGAAGTTTATTTCATAAACTCAAGCCTTACAACGACGGAACTGTTGCCTTTGGAAATAACGAGAAAGGTAAAATCAAAGATAAAAGGAAACATTTATAGTATTTCAAATGCATGTATGGAGGATTGTTATTTGTTGAAGGACTCAAGCACAATCTAATGAGTATTAGCCAATTATGTGACAAAGGATACAAGGTTGTGTTTGAATCATCTATATGCAATGTATTTGATGGAGAACATATCATGTTTAGCAGAAAAAGACATGGGAATATATATTTGGTTTCACTTGATGAACTAGATAGTCAATGTCTAATGGTCATTGACAATGATCCATGGGTTTAGCATAAGACTTTTGGCATATAAACATGTCAAACATTAAGATCTTATGGAAAAAGAGTTTAGTAGAAAGATTGCCAAAATTAAAATATGACAAAGACAAAATTTGTAAGGCAGGTCAATTGTCAAAACAACCTAAAATGCCTTTTTCCTCCAAAAGGGATATTTCCACCACTAGGCCACTTGAATTACTACACATGGATCTATATGAGTCATCCGATATTTTAACCATTGGTGGAAAGAAGTATGTATTCGTAATAGTTGATGATTTTTCAAGATTCACATGGGTAATTCTCTTAGCTAGCAAAGATGAAGCCTTCTCTATGTTTGCAACTTTTGTAAACTTGGTGCAAAATGAAAAATAAAGTACTATTATGACCATTAGAAGTGATCATGGTGGTGAGTTTGAAAATAAACAATTCATAGAATTATGTAATGAAAAAGGAATTCACCACACATTTTCCGCACCAAGAACTCCACAATAAAATGAAGTTGTTGAAAGGAAAAATAGAATCATACAAGAGATGGCTAGAACAATGCTAAATGAGAGTAAATTATATAAAAATTTTTGGGGTGAAGCTGTAAGTACAGCTTGTCATGTGTTGAACCAAGTTATCATTAGAGCAATCTTGAAAAAGACCCCATACGAGCTATAGAAAGGTAGAAAACCAAATATCTTATATTTTCATGCTTTTGGTTGCACATGTTATGCTTTGAACAATGGAAAAACCAACTTGGGAACACTGGATGCTAAGAGTGATGAGGCAATATTTCTTGGTTACTCAACAAATAGCAAAGCATATAGAGTCTTCAATAAAAGGAACCAAGTTGTAGAAGAGTCAATACATGTTTTTTTTGATGAATTTAATCCATGCTCCAAAAGAAAAGATGATTTAAGTGATGCAGATGATGTCACAAGTAACCTTGAAAAATTGCATGCGGAAAAGCAAGAAGAATCCATGGAGGAAAGGGTAAGTGAAGGTAATAATTCCTATAAACCTCCAACTGATTTGAAATTCAAAAATGCACATCCAATTGAGCAAGTTATAGGCAATATTTATGAAGGTGTAAAGACTAGAAGGTCAAAACAAAATATTTGTGGACAATACGCTTTTGTATCAAAAATTGAACCAACCACTATTGATCAAGCTCTTGATGATGAAAACTGGGTCATAGCAATGCAAGAAGAGCTAAATCAATTTGAAAGAAACCAAGTTTGGCATCTTGTTCCAAGACCAAAAGAATGTATTGTCGTTGGCACAAAATGGGTCTTTAGAAACAAATTAGATGAAAGCGGACTTGTGGTGAGAAACAAAGCTAGAATTGTGACAAAAGGATACTCAGAAGAAGAATGAATAGACTTTGAGGAATCCTATGCTCCGGTTGCTAGATTAGAGGTCATTCGTATTTTACTAGCTTTTGCATCTCACATGAAATTTAAGTTGTTTCAAATGGATGTTAAAAGTGCATTTTTGAATGGGTATATAAATGAAGAGGTGTATGTTGAACAACCACCTGGATTTAAGGAGAAAGATCAATCTAAATTTGTATACAAATTAACCAAAGCATTATATGGATTAAAATAAGCTCCAAGGGCTTGGTATGAGAGATTGAGCAAATTTTTGATTGATCAAGACTTCCAAAAAGGAAAGGTAGACACCACTTTGTTTATCAAGTATAAAGAAAAAGATATCTTGATTATTCAAATTTATGTAGATGATATTATTTTTTGTGCTACTAATGAGATCCTTTGTCAAGAATTTTCTGAGTTTATGCAGAAGAAATTTGAAATGAGTATGATGGGAGAGCTAAACTTCTTCCTTGGACTACAAATTAAGCAACTAAGTGAAGGGATCTTCATAAACCAGTCCAAGTATATCAAAAAAATGTTAAAGAAATTTGACATGGAAAATAGCAAAGGGGCAAACACGCCTATGAGCTTAACCATTAAAATTGACAAAGACGAGAAAGTCAAACCAGTTAATTTAAAGTTATATAGAAGCATGATAGGCTCTTTATTATATTGAACTGCTTCTAGACCCGATATACTATTTAGTGTTTGTATGTGTTCTAGATTTCAATCATGTCCAAAAGAATCACACTTGGTAGCTGTAAAAAGAATTTTCAGATATTTAGTAGATACTACCAACATAGGACTTTGGTATCTAAAGGGTTCTAATTTTGATCTAATCGGCTACTTGGATGCGGATTTTGCCGGTTACAAGGTAGATAGAAAAAGCACTAGTGGAACATGTCAGTTTCTTGGGAACATGTTGGTCTCATGGTTTTCAAGAAAATAAAATAGTGTTGCTCTATCCACTGCGGAAGCCGAATATGTTGTCTCTAGGAGCTGTTGTGCCCAATTTCTTTGGATGAAACAACAACTTAGGGATTATGACATGAATTTTAAAGATATACCTATTAGATGTGATAATACTAGTGTAATATGTTTAACTAAAAACCTAGTATTGCATTCTAGGATCAAGCATATAGACCTAAGACATCATTTTATTAGAGAACATGTAGAAAATCATGATATTTGTTTGGAATATATGAAAATAGAAGATCAAATTGCAGATATATTCACCAAACCTCTAGCAAAAGAATCTTTTTATAAAATCAGAAATGATATGGGGATGATTGAATTAAATTAGGAATAATAAAATAGGAGAAAAGCACAAGCCAAGGGGGAGCACAGGTTCAGGGGGAGCAGCCCCCGCCATTCTCAAAGGATTAACCCGCTTGATGAGGGTGAAGATTGAAGCAGACAAATTTGAGTTAGCGCGGGTGCCCTTTGATGTCCGATCCATACTTGATGATGTGTTTATTTTCTGGGAAGACTAGAAGCAAGGGCATTGAATTGGCTGTATTCATATCTGATAAAGTTCCAGAAATTCTTGTGGGCGATCCTGGCAGGTATGGAGAAAAGGAGAATGAAGCGACATCGACAGCCGCACAGATCATCCTGGAGTCAGTCGAGCTTGGTTGTGCAGAACTACTGCCCGACGGCCTAAAAATTTCTGTGCCCATTGCCACGCAGGCTATATCTCCAGTTTCAAAGCAACATGAAGCTCCAATTGCTACCCAATTAAAGTATTCTGGCAAGAAGACGTCAACAACTCTAGAAACCCAAGCGATGACATCTAGCTTGAAAGCAGCTGGAGCTCCTCCTGCGGATGCTGGAGCGCATTTTCTAGAATCGGCTGATGCTGTTTCTAAAGTACCATCTTCTACTAAAATGCGGAATGGAAGTGCCGCTGAATGTGAAAAAGCCATGGAAGGAACAAACGCCGTGAAGGAGATATTGGAAAAGCTGGTTGAAGCGGGAAAACAACAGCTAACAGTGATCTCCGACATCAGTCAACGGGTGAGAGAAGAGGACTAGTCTAAAGCAGGGCTGCCGCCATCGTTCGACGAATCGGAGGGAAAGCCGGAGAAGCGAAAGAAAAAAAAAAGGCAGCTGCGAAGAAAGAGCAGCCCCCGAAGGAGCAGTCTTCCTCAGTATCAGCTGCGGCGGCGCTGATGGGGAAGCAACGGCTATCGGAAATATTCACATCTTCGGTTTTTAGGAAGAGCAGGGTAGAGTAGAGTAGATTAGCGGCGAAGGAAGAATTCTATGAAGACAAGCTCACCGCGGTGGCCCGCCACATCGCCGAGACGCTCGGATGCACCGAGACCATAACCGACGACATCCTCCAGATCATCCCGCATTCGACGGACGCTTCTCCCACGATAAGCTCTCTGACAAGTTATCTGACGACGATTCTCTCACTCTCGACCAGACCGTCCAATCCCTCGAACGACGCATCTCCTCCTTCGTCTCCTCCGATCGCCCCATTTGGTCCGACGCCGCCTTCCTCCAGACCATTGACGAGCTCTTCCAGCAGGCCATGTTCCGGCTGGAGGACGAGTTCCGGACAGTGATCGAGCAGAGCGGGGAGTCTCACCCGTTCGATCCAAACCGCCGCCGGCAGAAAAGCTTCGACTGCGATCCGACGGGGGAAGGTTGCCGAAGAAGACGGTGTAGGCATCGCGGGCAACAGTGGCACCAAGAGCAGCGACGGCCGACTGCCAGCTTCGGACATCGGGCTGGAAAGCGATGGCGCGCTCGACCCATTCACGAGCGCCATGTCCCAGGCGACGGCCCCACCGGCGTGGAAGAATCCCGCGTCGGCACAGCTGTAGAAGCCGGCTTTAATGGCGCAGCTGCCGCCGAAGACCCAACCTCGAGCGTTGGGTACACCATCTTCGGAGATGAAGGTTTGCGCCGGCGAGTCGTGGTGATCAGTGTGCATGCGGGGCCGTGGAGACACTGGTCAAGACGCCTCACCAACAGAGCTGGAAGATAAACACTCAAAGGAGGCAGAGGAGCTTGCAGCGGCAGAGTCGAGCAGCTGGAGAAGCAGCAGAGCTTCCGCGAAAAGAAGAAGTGCAGAAACGAAAGGGACAGGACATGCATGACGGCAGGAACCCGATCGCCGACCCGAAACTCGACGATATCCCCAAGGACCAATTCTCTCGCGGGTAGATTGGGAATGAGAACACCGTCTTGCCCCACAGATGCGTGCTCCGACTGTATCTCCTTGAGCGCTTCAAGAGTCTTTTACGCATTGCTCTCCTGCCAGACGCCCACGATAGCGTTGACGATCAAGATCAGGAAGATGACGATCGGTTCCACGAATGCCGGTCTCGCCGCCCTTGTCACCGTCGAAACTACGGTGGCCACGAGGAGAATCCGGACGAGGGTGTCGTTGAACTGGTCGTGGCAAGCAGCAAAGAAAACATCCCCAGCATGCAGATACGAGAACAGCGGCAAGTATGAGAAGAAGGTGTATGTGCTGCCGAAGCATTTGGACGAGAAGGTGGCTGCCCTCCACCTTGGCAAGATCGAAGTGAAGCTCACCAAGCTCACCCCTTCGCAGGCGGAGTACATCAGCGTCCCTGTCGATGGCCCATACAAGCCTCCTCATTACAGATACTAGGACAAACCCAGAGCTGCGGAGTCGAACGAGAGCAGCAGACGCGCCATCCGACGGCGGGGAGCAGCCTTAGCAGCCTCATCGTACGGCCCTCAAAGAACGAAGGTGGCCCTCTTGTTCGGCTCGACGGACTGTCTCGTCAACCTTGGAAGCGGTTCCGCGCAAATGTAACTTGGCGCCCAAGCAAATGAAGTTCCGCGTGGACGCAGTTCCGCGGCAACAAAATTCTGCGTAGAGGTAGTTCCGCGGGAATGGAGTTCCGCGGGAACAACGGCAGCCGCGGAACCCATCCCAGACCCGGCAAAAATCTATAAATAGCGGCATTCGGCCCTTCATTCGAGACAAGAAGGAAGAAAAAACGGCGAAGACGAGAGAAGGAGTTCTCTCGCGCTCAAGGATAAGAGAGCGTGAGTTCTCCACAGATATATTTTTTTTTCTTTTAGTTTTTAAAAAAAAAAGAGAGAGAGTTCCTTCTTTATATATGTATATATATATAAATATATATATATATATATATATTATTTTCAAAAACTACTTTTCCCAACGTGGATACTCCCCGACTGGCGGGTTGAATTGACACACGGGTTAAGTATATTTTCTCTTTTAAAAATAAAATAAAAATATATATGTGTTATATTATATATATATAAATATATATATACATATATATTATTTTCAAAAACTACTTCTCCCAACGTGGATACTCCCCGACTGGCGGGTTGAATTGACACACGGGTTAAGTATATTTTCTCTCTTAAAAATAAAATAAATATATATGTGTTATATTATATATATAGATATATATATATACATATATATTATTTTCAAAAACTACTTTTCCTAACGTGGATACTCCCCGACTGGCGGGTTGAATTGACACACGGGTTAAGTATATTTTCTCTTTTAAAAATAAAATAAAAATATATATGTGTTATATTATATATATATAAATATATATATACATATATATTATTTTCAAAAACTACTTCTCCCAACGTGGATACTCCCCCACTGGCGGGTTGAATTGACACACGGGTTAAGTATATTTTCTCTCTTAAAAATAAAATAAATATATATGTATTATATTATATATATATATACATATATATTATTTTCAAAAACTACTTTTCCTAACGTGGATACTCCCCGACTGGCGGGTTGAATTGACACACGGGTTAAGTATATTTTCTCTTTTAAAAATAAAATAAAAATATATATGTGTTATATTATATATATATAAATATATATATATACATATATATTATTTTCAAAAACTACTTCTCCCAACGTGGATACTCCCCGACTGGCGGGTTGAATTGACACACGGGTTAAGTATATTTTCTCTTTTAAAAATAAAATAAAAATATATATGTGTTATATTATATATATATAAATATATATATATATATATACATATATATTATTTTCAAAAACTACTTTTCCCAACGTGGATACTCCCCGACTGGCGGGTTGAATTGACACACGGGTTAAGTATATTTTCTCTTTTAAAAATAAAATAAAAATATATATGTGTTATATTATATATATATAAATATATATATATATACATATATATTATTTTCAAAAACTACTTTTCCCAACGTGGATACTCCCCGGCTGGCGGGTTGAATTGACACGTGAGATAAGTATATTTTCTCCTTTAAAAATAAAAATAAATATATGAGTATTTTCTATAAAAATATATCAAAATACACATATATATTCAAAGACATCCAAAAATCAATATTTTGATTTCTAAAATTACATAGATGGCCCGAAACCCTCTAAAAAGCCTAAGGTGGCTCAAAACTTTTCAAAAAGCCCAATATGGCTCAAAAACTTTTCAAAAAGCCCATGATGGCCCAAAAATCTCTAAAAAGCCCAAAATAGACCAAAACTCTCCAAAAAGCCCAAGGTGGCCCAAAAATCTCCAAAAAGCCCAAGATGGCTCAAAACTTTTCAAAAAGCCCAAGATGGCCCAAAAATCTCCAAAAAGCCCATGATGGCCCAAAAACCCTCCAAAAAGCCCAAGATGGCTCAAAAATCTCCACAAAGCCCAAGATGAATCAAAACTCTCCAGAAAGCCCAAGATGGCTCAAAATTCTCCAAAAAGCCCAAGCTGGCCCAAAACCCTCCAAAAAGCCCAAGCTGGCCCAAAACCCTCCAAAAAGCCCAAGCTGGCCCAAAACCCTCCAAAAAGCCCAAAATGGCCCAAACTCTTGTCAACAAGCCCAGTTGGGTCCAAACCTTTTCAATTAGTCAAAAATGACCCAAACATACTTAAACCGGTTGAATCCATTTCTTGGTAAAACCACCCAATTGTTCAATCCAGAGGCTGAATGCGGGAGACGCTGGTTTCTTGTATAAATACAGAAGCTGAAAGCGGGACACGCTGGTCTGCTGTGTAAATCCAGAAGCTAAGAGCGCACTTAGTTTGCTGTGTAGGGTCACTAGTGTAGCCGACGGGCCCCTCACTAGTTCCCAAAATCGAGTCATCGCTGGTCGACGGGCTAAGCGTAAACTCACACTTAAGACATGGCGCGTGGCGTCATGTACCTCACATTTAAGTCATGGCGCGCGGCGTCATGTACTTCATATTTAACATATGGCGCGTGGCGTCATATACCTCACATCCGAGTCACGGCGCGGGGCGAAGTGTACTCATTTATCTTTATATTTTTGTTAGACACGATTTTTCGTGCACTTGTAAAGACGTAGAAGGATCTTCTACGCACTTCATTATTATTAAGCATTTTTTTTATGGACCATTGTATTCAGCTCTTTTAATCAAGGGTTTTCTCGTTAGAGATGTAAAATCAGAATGTGGAACACAATGCAAAATATTTCTGTGATGTACTTTTCGGACTCGGTTAAAGAATTAGATGCTTTAAAATTTTGCTGGAAAATTAATTAAGCATTTATTTCCAAAGCCGCAGGGAACATAATTTTATCTTTAACCAAGTGTATGAGATATAATTTTTCACGAGGCCGGAACAAATGGTGAACCCGACGTGAAACATTCTCCCTTCATCTTTAAGAGCTGAAAACTATGGTCTTTATATGCTTATTTAATTTTTCACTGCTAACACTCTGAAATGCCCCTTTGCAGATTTCATGGCACATTCAATGGCTTTTGGATTTTTGCCTAATGGTGGTTTTGTCGTTTCTGAGCCAGACCACATGGATGCGGCTATCCCGCATCATTTTATTCGTGTACCAGAGAAGCCGGAGCACCGTGTCTATCGACGCGTTGACTACTCTCCTGCAGCGATCAAGCAAAGAAGAGACCGATCTGCACTACTCAAGGAGCCTCTTATTATTCAAAGCTCGAAGACCACTCCTATTCAACCGACAAAGTCTCTGCAGGCGCCCATCCAAATGGGCCCGCCTGCTCGACAGTCAGACTATGCCAAGAAGTCCGCCCACCGGCTTGCTGCACCAGCCCAACCAGCAGGACAACCTGTTTTGCAGTCCCATTCCATGAAGAGGTCTGCGAGACAATCTACTGCAGCTCGGCTAGTGCCAACTGGCCGACCAGAAGTCAATGTTCCCCGAAAAGGGGGCAAAACTGTGCTGAATCCTGTTCGATGCACCATCACTCGCCAATTTGGTCGGGCCGCCTCAAGGATTGTTAACCTAGCCCCCCGACCTAGCCAAGGTGACACCCAGGAGCGGAAGAAGTTAAGAAGACAAACCAAGTTTTCTCAGCTGGAGGCTCCATTGGCCGATGGAAGGGACGACCAATTCAAGCCGCAAGGACCTATTATTATCCGATCCAGTTTAGGCACCCTGCGATTCGTCATCCCTACGCATTCGCCCCATCAGTCAACCCATGCTCCATCTAGCTCACAAGCTAGAGTCAAATCTCCAGATCACTATGATACTGCCAACATAGTGACGGTTCCTCATCACGTATCAAGGAAACAAAGGAGAAAAGCACAGCAGAAAAAGCAGTTCGGAAAAACAACATCCCGGTTAAACTTGAAGGCTTCATCGCCACTGCCACCAGGACCAAGGCATAGGCTTTTCTCACACCCCCGACAAAGGGGTAGGCCGCAAAAGAAGCCACTATAGAACTCTCGCAAATTGAGAGTGCCTCAAAAGCCAAGACTCTTTAGCGGGTGGCAGTATCCCCAGAGGCGCCATACGACGTATCCACGTTCGGTGCTCAGGCTGATCCCTGATTTTATACACAAAAATCAATTCGCCTCATTGATCAGACTAAGGGAGGATATGACTTATGCGCCTGTCGTGGCCCCGTCTCGAGAAGAGCATCGGAGGCCGCACCCCAAGAGAGAAGCTAAAAGGAGGAGACGTCTCCTTCAGACGACGGAAGTCAACATGGTGGACCTCACCCAGCCAAGCACTTCCAAAGCGTCGGAGATGTTAACCCGATCAAGGGCAGCCGCAATGCCCATTACGCCGCCATTCTGTAGCCTCTCTCATCCTGAAGGGATTAGAGGCGCCCTCCCGAGAGGTCAATTTGAAGCCTCTTACATGGTGGGAGAAGAAGAAGAGGTTCTTACACCCAAGTCTCAGCTCATTCATGACCTCCAGGAGGAGATTAAGCGTATGAAACGGGCCATGGAAACTCCAGACAACAAGACAATGAGTTCCCACCAGCCGCTATCACCAAAGAACCGCCAATCGGTCCATCAGCCCGAGAAACCAATCAGGCAGCGGACCGAGGAAGATGAAAATGCAGATTTAGAACAAGGCTTTCCGCAGTTCAATAATTTGCGTATCAATACCCCTCGAACGCAAGACGCGCGGGTAAACACACCCATGGGGTCTCCACCCAGGTTTATGGCACAAAAGGAGATGGTGCATCAGCTTGTGGCCGAATGCCTTCGTCGACAGGCACCTCAACTCACGGGGGTCCTTACGACGACAATCAATAGACCTTATCCCCCAGAGGTTGAAGCGGAGCTGCTACCTAGAGATTTGAAGCCACCAAAAATCCAATTCGACGGGACTGGGAGCGCGTTAAAGCACCTGGCATCATTCCACTATGCCATGGGCAATTGGGCGCACCATTCAAATTTTTGTCTTCGAATGTTTCCCAATACTCTTTCCGGTGATGCTTTCCAGTGGTACATATCTCTCCCAATCGGCTCAGTCCAAACATGGGAAGAGATGAAAGAAATGTTCACCTCCCGATTCGTTGATACTACACGAGAAGTACAACTATCGGAATTATCTACCCTGTCTCAAAAGAAGGACGAGCCGGTTGAAGACTACATCACTAGATGGCAAAGGGCCGCTAATCGATGTCATGCACCCCCTATCAGGAGAATCTCAATATGACTACATCTTGAGATGGATAAACTGCAGAATAATCAACCAAAAATTCGACAAAGAAGAAATCATGGTTCATCAGTGCATCAAGTCAATGAATGGGTATTTTCTTGAAATCCCAAAAATGCAGCCATTTTTCTCAGATGTACTACGGACATTGGCTACAAATATTCAGGACTCTGCCTCCTGCAATATGGTGCAAGTTGAAGAGGATGTTCTCGCAATTCTTCGATCTGGTCGAATCACACCAGAAAACAAGGGTAAAGCCCCGATACAAGAAAATCGTACCCAGCCAGAACAGCACATACCAGCCGATCATCGAAAATCCTCAGTAAGCTATGATGTCCTTGGACACTTGAAGCGACTCCCTGCTCGACTCAGTATTTACGATGCCTTGCAGTTGTCACAAGAAGCCAGGGATGCACTGGTGAGTGCTCTGACAGATGAAAATGTCCGTCTTGCTTACCTGGTCGATGCCGCCGAATGTGATGAGGTTATTTCATTCACTGATGAGGATATGTTGCTTGGAGACGTTAATCACAACCGACCCTTATATGTTACGGGCAACCTGGGCGGTGAACTGGTCAACAGAATCATGATCGATGCCGGGTCTGCAATTAATATCCTGCCCCTTCGAACACTCAGAAGGATCGGAATTTCTCCATCAGCGTTAAAAGACACTAGTATGGTGATTCACGGGTTTAATCAAGGGACTCAAAAGGCCATGGGCCTGATTGAGTTGGAACTAAGCATAGAAGATTTCTGCACCGAAATCCCATGCTTTGTGATTAATGCTCCGACCTCATATAACTTGCTGTTAGGAAGGCCTTGGCTCCACAGTAATAAGATCATCGCATCAATGGTGCATCAATGCTTCAAGTACTGCAAGGATGGAGTCGAAAAAAGAATTTTTGCTGACCATAAACCATTCACAACGGCAGAATCATTTTACTCTGATGCTAAGTATTATGACTTGGCATCTGCTGTCAACACATCAATGAAAGCAGTTGAAGCGACCACACGCGAAGGTCAGCAGGAGGTATCTCCGGCTCCCCCCGCCCCAGTAAGCACAGACATATCCTCAAAGGGCGAGAAGATGGAAGGTCAAGGTCGTGGTCGAGGGCGCGGTCATGGACGAGGAACGACAGAACCGAGGGCTCAATTTCAAACCAAATTTGAAAATATGAGCCTCGATCCAGTACATCCACTACCACGACAACGACAGGGGGCAACCATACCACCTCCTACCAGCTATAGCAACACTGCTGCAGGATCACGGTTCTACTTGGACCTCGAAGTCCTGAAAAAGGTTGCTAAACCGCCTCGAGCCAATTCTCCTAGGTTTGAGGTGGATCTGGAAGCTCTTCGGAGATTCCGGAATCAGGCCAATGAGGAAGCCAAGTCACTTTGCTGTGAGAGTGACGGAATGGCCACTGAGGCCGCTCACCAAAATCAAAAACCTAAGGAAACGCTCGATGAGGTTTTAGCAATGCTCGTGCAGTTTAATGTATCTGCTCCAAGTGTGCAGGAACCTCAAGATGAAAAATTTGCCCAAAAATATTTCATAAAGCAATATGGCAAGGTTTACGGTAGCCCTAACAAATCATCTTGTTTGCCCACCGCTAAGCTCAAGAAATGGGATTTCCATCGCTATAGCAGAGAAAGCAAGAAAATTATGGATTTGATGGGGTTCTATCCTGATGAACCATATTTATCAGGCCTCGGAAGTGACATCCCTGTCCCGTTATCCGAAATACCCCCTGGTTATCAAAAGGGAAACAAACGACTTGGCCTTGGGTATAAAGAAGAAGAAGACGGCAATTTTGCCACCACCTACTGCGTCTCCACAAGCGATGACTCCAACAATGATGAAGAGGCATTAATGGAACTAGAGGATGCTCCACCTGCGATTGAGGATGGAGGACAGCCTACTATTGACATACTTGAGGAGTTCAATCTCGGGACTGAGGAGGACCCGAGACCCATTTTTATCGCCAAAAACTTGGCCGAAAAAGAAAAGGTGGCGCTGAGGCGGCTTTTAAGTGAATTCAAAGATGTTTTTGCTTGGGGGTATTCTGAAATGTCAGGTCTCAACCCCGCTATTGCAATGCATCATCTGTATATTACACGGGATAAAAAGCCAGTCAAGCAAGCTCCGAGAAGATTTCGACCAGAGCTCGAAGAACAAATCATCAAGGAAGTTGAAAAACTCATTGATGCTGAATTCATTCGGGAAATCAAATTTCCAAAATGGATTTCTAGCATTGTTCCTGTCAAAAAGAAAAATGGGCAGATCCGCATCTGCGTAGATTTTCGAGATCTAAACGAAGCATGCCCTAAAGATGAATTTCCTCTTCCTTTCACTGATGTGCTAATCGACAGCACAGCTCTGTACGACACGTTCTCCTTTATGGATGGATATTCGGGATATAATCAAATCAAGATGGCTCCAGCAGATGAAGCCGCAACAGCATTTCGAACACCGATGGGTGTCTTTTGCTACAAAGTCATGCCTTTTGGTCTTAAGAATGCTGGCGCAACTTATCAAAGGGCTATGCAAAATATATTTCATGATATGTTACACAAACATGTTGAGTGCTATGTCGATGACCTGGTTGTAAGGTCTGAAGGTCACAATAAGCATAAAGAAGATTTGAGATCGGTATTCTTGCGCTTAAGAAAGTATGATCTCAAGATGAATCCTCTCAAATGTGCATTCGGAGTATCATCTGGGAAATTCCTTGGGTTCATAATCCGCCAAAGGGGAATCGAGGTCGATCCACTCAAGACAGAAGCAATTCAAAATATGCCGCCTCCACGAAACCTCCGAGAACTAAGGAGTCTCCAAGGCCAATTGTCATATATCCGGCGTTTTATCTCCAACTTATCCGGCCGCTGCCAGCCTTTTCACAAGTTGATGAAAAAAGATACGACTTTCCAGTGGGACGCGAAATGCCAACAGGCCTTCGAAGCCATCAAAGAATTGCTGCAAAATCCTCCTGTTTTGACAACTCCAGTAAAAGGAAAGTCACTCATTCTCTATATTGCTGCCAACCCACAATCACTGGGGGCATTGCTCGCACAAGAAAATGCCCAAGGCAAAGAACAAGCCGCCTATTATCTCAGTCGACGATTATTGCAAGCTGAATGCAATTATTCCTCGATCAAGAAAATTTGTCTAGCATTGGTTTTTGTGGCACAAAAGCTAAGACATTACTTCCTCGCGCATCAGATCATACTTATATCGAAGGCCGATCCCCTTAAGTTCCTGATCACTAGACCAATGCTTTCAGGACGCCTAGCAAAATGGTCACTTCTGCTATCTGAGTTTGATATCAAATATGTGCCACGAAAGGCAGTAAAAGGGCAAGTATTGGCAGATTTCCTAGCAGCCCATCCTCTTGAAGAAGAATTTCCCATCTTAGAAAACCTACCTGATGAGAAGGTTTTCTACGCAAATGATGATCCAATGTGGCAAATGTATTTCGATGGCGCTTCCAAGCCATCCGGAGCCGGTGTCGGAATTGTCGTAGTCTCCCCTCATAAAGACTTATTCCCGCACTCATATTTTCTTGGAAGGAGCACAACAAATAATGAAGCTGAGTATGAGGCATTACTCATCGGCATGGAACTTCTTCTACAATCAGATATTTTATTTGTGCGAATATTTGGGGACTCTGAATTGGTTATCAAACAGTTAAATAATCAATACGAAGTACACCAGCCCCATTTGCGAAAATATTATGACAAAGCTCAAACTTTATTGGCAAGGTTCGAAATGGTTTCGGTTGAGCATGTTCCTCGGTCAGAAAATGTAGTTGCTGATGCATTATCAAAGTTAGCCAGTATCCTTGCTTTCAATGAGCTTGATGACATGACAATTCGAGTACAAAGACTAGAAGATGACGAAGAGCTCCAAGTAAATCAAATTGGACGGTGTGTATCTGAGGTAACTACAAACAATGATGACTGGCGCATCCCTATCATTAACTACCTCAAATATGGCATTGAACCAGATGATCCAAGCGCAAGGAAGTCATTGAGAAAGGCTATTTCCCGATATACTGTGTTTCAAGACGATTTGTACCGGATTGCTTTTGATGGACTTTGGCTTCGCTGTATTGACGGAAATGATATCTGTCAAGTTCTTCAAGAGATGCACTCCAGCGAATGCGGCGCCCACCAATCTGGACGTCGTCTTTATCATAGGATCAAAACGTTGGGCTATTATTGGCCCACAATGGTCCAAGACTCCATCAATTTTGCAAAATCCTGTGAAGCCTGCCAAATGCATGGAGATATTTATCATATTCCTGCTTCAGTAATGTCTCCAGCACCTATTTCGTGGCCTTTCTCTTGGTGGGGTTTTGATATTGTCGGTCCAATAAACCCGTCATCATCTAGAGGACACTTATATGTTTTAGCCGCTACGGATTATTTCTCCAAATGGGCAGAAGCTAAAGCTTACAAGAGGGTCCGAGCACAAGAGGTGGTTGAATTTATCAAGCACAAAATCATCTACCGTTATGGTGTTCCCTATCAAATCACCTCAGATAATGGCACGTCATTCAAAAACGATAAAGTAAATCAGTTATGCCGAAGGTTTGGAATCAAACAAGTGTTCTCATCGCCCTATTACCCACAAGGGAATGGTCAAGCAGAGGCATTTAACAAAAATATTATTCGAATCCTCAAAAGGACCACTGTGAAAAATAAGCGTGATTGGCACGAGAAGTTACCCGAAGCATTGTGGGCCTACAGAACCACACATCGAACTGCAACAGGAGCAACACCATATTCATTGCTCTTTGGCACGGAAGCGGTCTTACCAGTGGAAATTCAGTTAGCATCTTTGAGGGTTGCCATCCATTCTGGGTTAACCACTGAACAACAAGCCAAACTTCGCTTCGACGAGCTTGAGGCACTAGACGAGAAACGAGTTCAAGCACGGAAACGGATCGAACTCTATCAAGCTCGAATGGTCGAAGCATACAATAAAGTCGTGAGGCATCGCTCATTCAAAAGAGGAGATTTGGTGCTAAAGCTACGCACAGAGCTTATGGCCGGGGGCAAACTTACCGGCAAATTCGAGCCTAAATGGGAAGGGCCTTACATCATTGAGAGGGTCCATGGCAATGGCACATATGAAGTTGTTAGTTGCGGAAATCAAATGAAAGCAACCGTGAACGGGAACTACTTAAAAAGATACTATCCATGAAATTACAAAGAATCTCTACAAGGAAGGGACTCCTTCAAAACTCCAATGGAGTTCACTACATCAGCAGGAGAAACAGGTAACGGCTCTATCGATGTCAAATTCTCCCCGCCATGAGCATCATCATCAGATATTTCGACAACTAAGGTAGTTGTCAAAAAAAAAAAAAGAGGGAATTTTCCCGTTCTTCTCGGTTTCTTGCGGAGGTGGGGGAGACGGAGGCTGAGGAGAAAACTTTGCCGCCACCCCTACCTATCATACCCCTAAGCGCGAAAAAAGTCTCAATGAATCGAGTTCCAGTGGCAAGGTCTGGCACTGGGCAGAAAAGTTTCTCTGTCTTATGAAGATGGTAAACCTATTGATGGCAAAGGCGTTCGTATCAAACCAAGACTTTCAAAGTTGAAGGAAAGCTATTGCAAATGCTCTGCAAGGACACGATTCCTAGAGTTCTCAAGAAGCCTTAAGGGTTCTAGATATAATCCTAAGGCAGCATGTTGTAAAGCAGGGTTGCCTTCGGGTTCGGCAGTCATTTCTTCACAATGATCCTAGTAACTTTGTTGACTTTGGAGGTGGAGTTCTGGGTTGTCGTGGTTTTCATTCTAGCTTCCAAACCAGTCAAGGGGGCCTGTCTCTAAATATTGATGTCTTTACTACAATGATTATAAGTCCTAGCCTGGTTGATGGATTTCTGATGGGTAATCAAAATTGATTGAGGAAAGGCAAAGAGAACTCTGAAGAATCTGAGGGTGAAAACAAGACGCTCAAATATGGAATTTAAAATTGTAGGGGTATGCCATGCATTAATGTTGGAAAGCCAAAACGCCCCACTTACTAGCCTATCGAGCTCTGCTCTCTGGTTTCATTGCAAAGGTATACTAAATCTCTGTCAACTTTGCAAAGATCATCACTGGTTGAAAAATCACGACAGAAACCACAAGAAGGGATGCAAACTTTAAGTAATACATTAAGAAGCAGCAACTATGGTGCTGATGAAATGTCGAAGGCATGCGGTGTTTCGATCAATGGTAACTTCACTCAAGTAGAAGGCCGTGTCTCGAATGCACCAAAGTTAAAAGTTGGTAATGATGAATTCTTTCCTAGAAATGGTCGATGGAAGAAACTTGTGGGCCCAAAAAAAAAAAAAAAAAAAAAAAAGGAAAGATGGGCTATTCTAAACTTTTCTGCTCGCTGCAATGTTCGGTCTCTTGCTCGTGATCTGCACAAATGTGGGGCGATGAAAGGCATTGTCATTGCAGAACCATTTGTCATTGCAGAACCATTTGATTACTTTGAAGAGAATCCTCAATTTAGGCGTGCTCCACCTACTGTTAGGGTCGACAAGATGTTCGAAATCATTCAGTCAAAGCTTCCAGGAGCCCCTCAGTTCCTTCTCTGTGTTTTGTCTGAGAGAAAAAATTGTGATATATATGGCAAAAAAAAAAAAAAAATCCTCATTAGGCCATGAGTCAAGAGAAGCCTGCCAAACAACATATCAGGAATTACGCCTTTACAAGAGGCCCACGGCGGCATAATTCCTGAGGGGGCATTTGATGAGGGTGAAGATTGAAGCAGACAAATTTGAGTTAGCGCGGGTGCCCTTTGATGTCCGATCCATACTTGATGATGTGTTTATTTTCTGGGAAGACTAGAAGCAAGGGCATTGAATTGGCTGTATTCATATCTGATAAAGTTCCAGAAATTCTTGTGGGCGATCCTGGCAGGTATGGAGAAAAGGAGAATGAAGCGACATCGACAGCCGCACAGATCATCCTGGAGTCAGTCGAGCCTGGTTGTGCAGAACTACTGCCCGACGGCCTAAAAATTTCTGTGCCCATTGCCACGCAGGCTATATCTCCAGTTTCAAAGCAACATGAAGCTCCAATTGCTACCCAATTAAAGTATTCTGGCAAGAAGACGTCAACAACTCTAGAAACCCAAGCGATGACATCTAGCTTGAAAGCAGCTGGAGCTCCTCCTGCGGATGCTGGAGCGCATTTTCTAGAATCGGCTGATGCTGTTTCTAAAGTACCATCTTCTACTAAAATGCGGAATGGAAGTGCCGCTGAATGTGAAAAAGCCATGGAAGGAACAAACGCCGTGAAGGAGATATTGGAAAAGCTGGTTGAAGCGGGAAAACAACAGCTAACAGTGATCTCCGACATCAGTCAACGGGTGAGAGAAGAGGACTGGTCTAAAGCAGGGCTGCCGCCATCGTTTGACGAATCGGAGGGAAAGCCGGAGAAGCCGAAGAAAAAAAAAAGGCAGCTGCGAAGAAAGAGCAGCCCCCGAAGGAGCAGTCTTCCTCAGTATCAGCTGCGGCGGCGCTGATGGGGAAGCAACGGCTATCGGAAATATTCACATCTTCGGTTTTTAGGAAGAGCAGGGTAGAGTAGAGTAGAGTAGCGGCGAAGGAAGAATTCTATGAAGACAAGCTCACCGCGGTGGCCCGCCACATCGCCGAGACGCTCGGATGCACCGAGACCATAACCGACGACATCCTCCAGATCATCCCGCATTCGACGGACGCTTCTCCCACGATAAGCTCTCTGACAAGTTATCTGACGACGATTCTCTCACTCTCGACCAGACCGTCCAATCCCTCGAACGACGCATCTCCTCCTTCGTCTCCTCCGATCGCCCCATTTGGTCCGACGCCGCCTTCCTCCAGACCATTGACGAGCTCCTCCAGCAGGCCATGTTCCGGCTGGAGGACGAGTTCCGGACAGTGATCGAGCAGAGTGAGGAGTCTCACCCGTTCGATCCAAACCGCCGCCGGCAGAAAAGCTTCGACTGCGATCCGACGGGGGAAGGCTGCCGGAGAAGACGGTGTAGGCATCGCGGGCAACAGTGGCACCAAGAGCAGCGACGGCCGACTGCCAGCTTCGGACATCGGGCTGGAAAGCGATGGCGCGCTCGACCCATTCACGAGCGCCATGTCCCAGGCGACGGCCCCACCGGCGTGGAAGAATCCCGCGTCGGCACAGCTGTAGAAGCCGGCTTTAATGGCGCAGCTGCCGCCGAAGACCCAACCTCGAGCGTTGGGTACACCATCTTCGGAGATGAAGGTTTGCGCCGGCGAGTCGTGGTGATCAGTGTGCATGCGGGGCCGTGGAGACACTGGTCAAGACGCCTCACCAACAGAGCTGGAAGATAAACACTCAAAGGAGGCAGAGGAGCTTGCAGCGGCAGAGTCGAGCAGCTGGAGAAGCAGCAGAGCTTCCGCGAAAAGAAGAAGTGCAGAAACGAAAGGGACAGGACACGCATGACGGCAGGAACCCGATCGCCGACCCGAAACTCGACGATATCCCCAAGGACCAATTCTCTCGCGGGTAGATTGGGAATGAGAACACCGTCTTGCCCACAGATGCGTGCTCCGACTGTATCTCCTTGAGCGCTTCAAGAGTCTTTTACGCATTGCTCTCCTGCCAGACGCCCACGATAGCGTTGACGATCAAGATCAGGAAGATGACGATCGGTTCCACGAATGCCGGTCTCGCCGCCCTTGTCACCGTCGAAACTACGGTGGCCACGAGGAGAATCCGGACGAGGGTGTCGTTGAACTGGTCGTGGCAAGCAGCAAAGAAAACATCCCCAGCATGCAGATACGAGAACAGCGGCAAGTATGAGAAGAAGGTGTATGTGCTGCCGAAGCATTTGGACGAGAAGGTGGCTGCCCTCCACCTTGGCAAGATCGAAGTGAAGCTCACCAAGCTCACCCCTTCGCAGGCGGAGTACATCAGCGTCCCTGTCGATGGCCCATACAAGCCTCCTCATTACAGATACTAGGACGAACCCAGAGCTGCGGAGTCGAACGAGAGCAGCAGACGCGCCATCCGACGGCGGGGAGCAGCCTTAGCAGCCTCATCGTACGGCCCTCAAAGAACGAAGGTGGCCCTCTTGTTCGGCTCGACGGACTGTCTCGTCAACCTTGGAAGCGGTTCCGCGCAAATGTAACTTGGCGCCCAAGCAAATGAAGTTCCGCGGCAACGAAGTTCCGCATGGACGCAGTTCCGCGGCAACAAAATTCTGCGTAGAGGTAGTTCCGCGGGAATGGAGTTCCGCGGGAACAACGGCAGCCGCGGAACCCATCCCAGACCCGGCAAAAATCTATAAATAGCGGCATTCGGCCCTTCATTCGAGACAAGAAGGAAGAAAAAACGGCGAAGACGAGAGAAGGAGTTCTCTCGCGCTCAAGGAGAAGAGAGCGTGAGTTCTCCACAGATATATTTTATTTTCTTTTAGTTTTTTAAAAAAAAAGAGAGAGTTCCTTCTTTATATATTTATATATATATATAAATATATATATATATATAAATATATATATATATAAATATATATATATATTATTTTCAAAAACTACTTTTCCCAACGTGGATACTCCCCGACTGGCGGGTTGAATTGACACACGGGTTAAGTATATTTTCTCTTTTAAAAATAAAATAAAAATATATATGTGTTATATTATATATATATAAATATATATATACATATATATTATTTTCAAAAACTACTTCTCCCAACGTGGATACTCCCCGACTGGCGGGTTGAATTGACACACGGGTTAAGTATATTTTCTCTCTTAAAAATAAAATAAATATATATGTGTTATATTATATATATAGATATATATATATACATATATATTATTTTCAAAAAACTACTTTTCCTAACGTGGATACTCCCCGACTGGCGGGTTGAATTGACACACGGGTTAAGTATATTTTCTCTTTTAAAAATAAAATAAAAATATATATGTGTTATATTATATATATATAAATATATATATATATACATATATATTATTTTCAAAAACTACTTCTCCCAACGTGGATACTCCCCGACTGGCGGGTTGAATTGACACACGGGTTAAGTATATTTTCTCTTTTAAAAATAAAATAAAAATATATATGTGTTATATTATATATATATAAAAATATATATATATATATACATATATATTATTTTCAAAAACTACTTTTCCCAACGTGGATACTCCCCGACTGGCGGGTTGAATTGACACACGGGTTAAGTATATTTTCTCTTTTAAAAATAAAATAAAAATATATATGTGTTATATTATATATATATATAAATATATATATATATACATATATATTATTTTCAAAAACTACTTTTCCCAACGTGGATACTCCCCGGCTGGCGGGTTGAATTGACATGTGAGATAAGTATATTTTCTCCTTTAAAAATAAAAATAAATATATGAGTATTTTCTATAAAAATATATCAAAATACACATATATATTCAAAGACATCCAAAAATCAATATTTTGATTTCTAAAATTACATAGATGGCCCGAAACCCTCTAAAAAGCCTAAGGTGGCTCAAAACTTTTCAAAAAGCCCAAGATAGCTCAAAAACTTTTCAAAAAGCCCATGATGGCCCAAAAATCTCTAAAAAGCCCAAAATAGACCAAAACCCTCCAAAAAGCCAATGATGGCCCAAAAATCTCCAAAAAGCCCAAGATGGCTCAAAACTTTTCAAAAAGCCCATGATGGCCCAAAAATCTCCAAAAAGCCCAAGATGGCTCAAAACTTTTCAAAAAGCCCATGATGGCCCAAAAATCTCCAAAAAGCCCAAGATGGCTCAAAACTTTTCAAAAAGCCCAAGATGGCTCAAAACTTTTCAAAAAGCCCATGATGGCCCAAAAACTCTCCAAAAAGCCCAAGATGGCTCAAAAATCTCCAAAAAGCCCAAGATGGCTCAAAACTCTCCAAAAAGCCCAAAATAGACCAAAACTCTCCAAAAAGCCCAAGGTGGCCCAAAAATCTCCAAAAAGCCCATGATGGCCCAAAAACCCTCCAAAAAGCCCAAGATGGCTCAAAAATCTCCACAAAGCCCAAGATGAATCAAAACTCTCCAGAAAGCCCAAGATGGCTCAAAATTCTCCAAAAAGCCCAAGCTGGCCCAAAACCCTCCAAAAAGCCCAAGCTGGCCCAAAACCCTCCAAAAAGCCCAAAATGGCCCAAACTCTTGTCAACAAGCCCAGTTGGGTCCAAACCTTTTCAATTAGTCAAAAATGACCCAAACATACTTAAACCGGTTGAATCCATTTCTTGGTAAAACCACCCAATTGTTCAATCTAGAGGCTGAATGCGGGAGACGCTGGTTTCTTGTATAAATACAGAAGCTGAAAGCGAGACACGCTGGTCTGCTGTGTAAATCCAGAAGCTAAGAGCGCACTTAGTTTGCTGTGTAGGGTCACTAGTGTAGCCGACGGGCCCCTCACTAGTTCCCAAAATCGAGTCATCGCTGGTCGACGGGCTAAGCGTAAACTCACACTTAAGACATGGCGCGTGGCGTCATGTACCTCACATTTAAGTCATGGCGCGCGGCGTCATGTACTTCATATTTAACATATGGCGCGTGGCGTCATATACCTCACATCCGAGTCACGGCGCGGGGCGAAGTGTACTCATTTATCTTTATATTTTTGTTAGACACGATTTTTCGTGCACTTGTAAAGACGTAGAAGGATCTTCTACGCACTTCATTATTATTAAGCATTTTTTTTATGGACCATTGTATTCAGCTCTTTTAATCAAGGGTTTTCTCGTTAGAGATGTAAAATCAGAATGTGGAACACAATGTAAAATATTTCTGTGATGTACTTTTCGGACTCGGTTAAAGAATTAGATGCTTTAAAATTTTGCTGGGAAATTAATTAAGCATTTATTTCCAAAGCCGCAGGGAACATAATTTTATCTTTAACCAAGTGTATGA
The DNA here is from genome assembly GCA_030490835.1 of Annona cherimola. NCBI lineage: Eukaryota > Viridiplantae > Streptophyta > Magnoliopsida > Magnoliales > Annonaceae > Annona > Annona cherimola. Next base: position 53,949,759 of record CM059971.1, on the reverse strand, counting down.
GATATAATTTTTCACGAGGCCGGAACACCGCTCCATCTCTATTTTTTGATCAATTGACAAAAAGGGGGAGAAGAGTTTAGGATTTGAGTCTCGGTTTTAAATACTTGTATGAATGGTTTTAACTTGTGATTTATTGAAAACGGAATGTGCATGTCAAGCTCAAAATGCAAAATGACCTATGAATATTTTTATGATACCAAAACCAGATAAAATAGTATGTTTTAAAGACGTTGAAAGATATATACTCAAATTAGTTTTATCAATCATCAAAAAGGGGGAGATTGTTGGAAACATGTGTTGAAATCAATGACAAAATAAGCCAAGTCCATGTTTTGAGGATTAACAAATCAATTTGAGTAAGTTTTGGTTACTAACATGTTTGTGAGATGATTAAATGATATAAAAATGAAGAAAATGAAGCATGACAGGTAAAGTCGATCTCCAAGTCGACTTAGGCATCGACTTAGGCCAAGTCGTTCCTCAAGTCGACTCCAGAAGCGACTTCAAGTGACACTTTTCATCCAGCGTTGAAATCGAGGAGCAAAGCTGCCGAAGTCGCAAACGAAGTCGACTCCGCATGAGACTTGGGTGAAGTCGCAAACCAAGTCGACTCCAGCATCGACTTCAACCATGATTTCTGTCCAGCGTTGAAATTGGGGACGAGAGCCGTCGAAGTCGCAGACCAAGTCGACTCCACATACAACTTGGGTGAAGTCGTAGGCCAAGTCGACTCCAGCTTCGACTTCAGACTGACAGTGCAGAACTTGAAAGCTAAGTCGCAGACCAAGTGAACTCAATTCTCGACTTGAGTAAAATTGAAGACCAAGTAGACTTAAATATTTGACTTAGGCCAAATGAAGATCAAATCAAGTTCAAAGCAAATAAAGTTGCATGTATTCATCATGGAAAATCACGATCACACATTTGATGCAAACCAAGACTCAAGGATTCAAGATTCAAGACATGGAGCGTAAAACAAGAATGAATATACTGAGTTTCAAATAATATAAATCAAGGAAAGAACATTAATTTGAAGAAAATCAAGTGATCAAAGTCGTCTCCAAAGATTTCAAGTTCATCAAGCAAGCACAAGAAGTGAAGTCGCACCCGAAGTCGACTTCACCTGCTACTTGGGTCAAGTCCAAGACCAAGTCGACCCTAGGAAGAACTTGAACAGCCTGAGCAAAGCCGAAGTCACACCCGTAGTCGACTCCACTTGCGACTTGGACGAAGTCGACTCCACCTGCGACTTGGCTCGCAACGGTTAAAATTTTTTCTAACGTTGGCGCATTAAATGCGCGCCGCCTACTTCCAAACGTTCGGATTCCCTCGCCAATTATATAAGGCATTCAGTATGAACGTAGAGGGTAGCTGAAACATCATTGATTGAGCACAACTCCCATCTCTAAGAGCATTAAGTTATCAAGCCAACATCTAGAAGAAGAACCTTGCTTTCAAACTGCCAAGAGCTGCTTGCTGAATCATTAAGCCTGCTTTAAAAGTTCTTCTCTGCGCCAAATCTGCTTCTACACACCAGTAACATGTAGAAACTTTCTTTTACTCTTTCTTGTTATATTGAACTTGATTTAGTTTGGGTAACTAAAATCAAGTGTAAGCAAAGTAGTATGTGATTGGAGTGGAACTCGTCACCTACTTGTGCTGTGAGTTGTTGATGCCCCCTAGAGCTAGAATCTAGAAGAGAGCAGAGGCTCTAGTTGTATTGATATAATACATAGTAGAACCCAAGTCACAAGAGGTGTGAGCTTATAAGAGTAGAGTAGGGAAGGTTGCCCGAACCACTATAAAAACCCTGTCCATTAATTTATATTTCTGCTCTTATTGCTTTCCTGTTGTTTCATTGAAGGGGATTGAACTAAATCGGGGTAAAGTTTCTGTTTAAGTTGAAAATTTTTAATTACCCAATTCACCCCTCCCCTCTTGGGTATTTGCCATTAACTTGGGACCAGCAAACTTTTCCAAAATCTCGACGTAAACGTTGCGTCTGGATCCGAAACAATTATCTTTGGCACTCAATGAATTTGTATAATCTCTTTATAGTATACCTTGGCTAGCCTTTCTACTGTGTAAGTCCTTTTTATAGGTATGAAGTGAGCGACCTTAGATAATCTGTCTAGTATTACCCAGATGGAATCATTTCCTGCTTGGGTCTTAGGTAATCCTTCGATAAAATCCATTGTAATGTCATCCCACTTCCATTCAGGAATTTCCAAGGACTGTAATTTTCCAGGCACTCTTTGGTGATCTACTTTCGCCATTTGGAAAGTTAAACACTTAGCCACGTATTCAACGATCTCCCTTTTCATGTTATTCCACCAATATGCTTTCTTGAGATCCTGATACATTTTAGTCCTTCCTGAGTGAATAAAAAATGGCGTAAAATGCGCCTTTTTAAGAATCTGTTCCTTTAACTCAACTGTATTAGGTATGCAAAGGCGGCCTTTATATCTATAAATACCTTGTTCATCTATAGCAAATTCAGTTAACCCCTTTTTCTTTATCTTCTCCACATGTGTATGTAGGTCTGTATCTTTTTGCTGCGCAGTCTTAATCTGTTCAAAGAGTGACGATTGTATGCATAGTTGTGATAATCTTGTTTGAACTCCAAGTGGACATACAATCAGTTCTAGTTGCCTTATCTCCTGAAGCAATCCTTCCTCATTGGTGATAAGATGCACTAAGCTAACATTTCTGCTCAATGCATCAGCTACCACGTTTACCTTACCTGGATGCTATAAAATTTCCAAATCGTAGTCCTTTCATAACTTAAGCCACCTCCTTTGTCTCATGTTCAACTCCTTCTGAGTGAAAATATATTTAAGGCTCTTGAGATCTGTATAGATCTCACATCTAGCACCATACAAGTAATGTCTCCATATTTTCAAGGCAAACACCATTGCTGCTAATTCTAAATTATGAGTGGGGTAGCTTACCTCATTGGGCTTCCACTGACGCGATGTATAGGCTATCACTTTGCCTCTCTGCATTAGTACGCATCCTAATCCTTTTCTTGAAAAGTCACTGTAAACCACAAACCCTTCATTTCCTTCTGGTAGGGTTAGGATGGGCTCTTCTACCAACCGTTGCTTCAATTCTTGAAAATTGCGCTCGCATTCTTCAGACCATACATACCTGACTCATTTATGAGTCAACCTTGTTAACGGGGTTGACAATTGTGAAAATCCTTCAGCAAATCTTCTATAGTAGCCGGCCAACCCTAGAAAACTTTGGATTTCTGTAATGGTTATTGGCCTTGGCCATTTCAACACTGCCTCAATCTTCTGAGGATCAACCTGAATATCTTTTTCTGATATTATATGCCCAAGAAATCCTATTTGTTTCAACCAGAATTGACATTTCTTCAACTTGGCATATAATTTCTTTTTCTCAACCTTTTCAAAATCCTTTATAAATGATTTTCATGTTCTTTCTCCGTTTTTGAGTAGATCAGGACATCGTCAATAAATACAACCACAAATTGATCGAGATAGTGCCGAAAAACTCTATTTATCATATCTATGAATACAGCAGGAGCATTAGTAAGTAAAAAAGGTATTACCAAAAACTCGTAATATCCATACCTGGTTCGAAAAGTTGTCTTATGAAAATCGGTAGGACTTATTCTCAATTGATGATACCCTGACTGTAAATCAATCTTGGAGAAAGTTGTGGCTCCTTGCAATTGATCGAATAAATCATCGATCCTAGGCAATGGATACTTGTTCTTTACTGTGACTTTATTTAACTTCCTATAATCAATACATAGTCTCAAACTTCCATCCTTTTTTCTCACAAATAGTACCGGAGCTCCCCAGGGTGACACACTTTGTCTGATAAAACCCTTATCCAACAGCTCCTGTATTTGGGTCCTTAATTCATTCATTTCAGCTAGTGTCATTCTTTATGGAGTTTTGAGCTCCCTTTTAGACCTATGAATTCCAACGTCAATGCAGGGATAATTCCAGGGATTTTGATTTTTATAATAATTCACAAAATTCCCTATATTTGAGCTGCATTTGACACATATTTGAGCCATTAAAATTGCATTTAATCCATGCACTATTTGCCTTAAATGCATGTTACTTTTGTGGTGCAAAAGTCAACTGTGTACACCTTTTTCTATTTAGGCATTTTTCCAGAATAGTTTCCTTAATCTAATCCTTCCAAAATGTTAATCTCATGATTTTATTCAACCGTTTCAAATTTCATCTCAATCCGACTTTTCTCGCTTAAGTTATAGCCACTTGAAGCTAACAGTTGAATTTTGAATATAAACAATTAATTTTCACACTAATTTCATCATAATTTTTCATAATCCAATAATATCATAAGTTTAAGCCCATCATTATCTACTTTCCTTTCAAATTTCACTTGAATCCGCCTTACAGGCGTTAAGTTATGAATTTTTTAGTATTTTTCCATTTAAGTTGATAATTAATATTTAAATTCTCATAAATCAAACCATATAATTTAAGATAATCATTCATGATATATTGGTAAGTTTCAATTACCATCAAACTACTTTAATTTAATTGACCCATATCGGCTTATGATGATTACATGAATCACTATTTCTAATCCTTAGCCCTAATTGCAATAATTTAACAAAATCACGAAATCATCCAAAATTCAATTAAATCACATAAAATCACATGTATATGTTCAATGCATACAATTGAGTCCTACATAGGTTGGGGTTTCACAATTCTCCCTCCCTCATAACAGTTTTCGTACCGAAACCGTATATTCTTTAAATAACAAGGGTATTTTCGTTCCACTTCTTCTCTTAACTCCCATGTAGCTTCGTTTTCAGAATACCGGTTCCATTGTACCTTCACGTATTCAATTTCTCAATTCCGAAGCTTTTGTACCTTCTGATCAAAGATTCTAACTGACATTTCTTTATAGTTCAAATAATCCTGAATCGGTAGGTTTTCTGACACTAATACATGGGTTGGGTCCGCAACATATTTCCTAAGCATAGAAATATGAAATATATTATTGACTAAAGCTAACGCTGGGGGTAAAGCTATTCTATAGGCTAATTTTTCAATCTTTTTCAATAGCTCAAATGGTCCAATATAACTGGGATTCAGCTTTCCTCTTTTCCCAAATCTTGTAACTCCCTTAAATGGCATGACCTTTATGAACACATGTTCGCCAACTTGGATATTCAAATCCTTTCTTTTATAATCTGTGTAACTCTTTTGCCGACTTTGGGCTGTGAGTATACACTGGCAAATAGTTTGTACCTTTCTGCCATTCGTTGAGACAAATCTGGGGCAAACCTTTACTCTCCAACTTCATCTTAGTTTAATGGCGTTCGACATCATCGTCCATATAATGCTTCAAACGAAGCCATTTGGATACTAGCCTAATAGCTATTATTGTATGCAAACTCTACAATCGGTATATACTCATCCCACGATCCTCCAAATTCTAATGTACACATACGGAGCATATCCTCGATAATTTGATTTACTCTCTCCGTTTGTCCATCTGTTTGAGGATGAAAAGCTGTACTGAACTTAAGTTGGGTGCCTAAGGTTTCATGTAAACTTTTCCAAAATCTTGACGTAAATGTTGTGTCTCGATCTGAAACAATCGTCTTTGGCACTCCATGGAGTTGTACAATCTCTTTATAGTATACCTTGGCTAGCCTTTCTGCTGTGTAAGTCCTTTTTATAGGTATGAAGTGAGCAACCTTAGATAATCTGTCTACTATTATCCAGATGGAATCATTTCCTGCTTGGGTCTTAGGTAATCCTTCGATAAAATCCATTGTAATGTCATCCCACTTCCATTCAGAAATTTCCAAGGACTGTAATTTTCCAGGCACTCTTTGGTGATCTGCTTTCACCATTTGGCAAGTTAAACACTTAGCCACATATTCAACGATCTCCCTTTTCATGTTATTCCACCAATATCCTTTCTTGAGATCCTGATACATTTTAGTACTTCCTGGGTGAATAAAAAATGGCGTAAAATGCACCTTTTTAAGAATCTGTTCCTTTAACTCAACTGTATTAGGTATGCAAAGGCGGCCTTTATACCTATACATACCTTGTTCATCTATAGCAAATTCAGTTAACCCCTTTTTCTTTATCTTCTCCACATGTGTATGTAGGTCTGTATCTTTTTGCTGCGCAGTCTTGATCTGTTCAAAGAGTGACGATTGTATGCATAGTTGTGATAATCTTGTTTGAACTCCAGGTGGACATACAATCAGTTCTAGTTGCCTTATCTCCTAAAGCAATCCTTCCTCATTGGTGATAAGATGCGCTAAGCTGACATTTCTGCTCAATGCATCAGCTACCACATTTGCCTTACCTAGATGGTATAAAATTTCCAAATCGTAGTCCTTTAATAACTCGAGGCACCTCCTTTGTCTCATGTTCAACTCCTTCTGAGTGAAAATATATTTAAGGCTCTTGCGATCTGTATAGATCTCACATCTAGCACCATACAAGTAATGTCTCCATATTTTTAAGGAAAACACCACTGCTGCTAATTCTAAATTATGAGTGGGGTAGCTTACCTCATTGGGCTTCAGCTGACGCGATGTATAGGCTATCACTTTGCCTCTCTGCATTAGTACGCATCCTAATCCTTTTCTTGAAAAGTCACTATAAACCACAAACCCTTCATTTCCTTCTGGTAGGGTTAGGATGGGCTCTTCTACCAATTGTTGCTTCAATTCTTGAAAACTGCGCTCGCATTCTTCAGACCATACATACCTGACTCCTTTACGAGTCAACCTTGTTAACGGGGCTGATAATTGTGAAAATCCTTCACCAAATCTTTTATAGTAGCCGGTCAACCCTAGAAAACTTTAGATTTCTGTAATGGTCGTTGGCCTTGGCCATTTCAACACTACCTCAATCTTGTGAGGATCAACCTGAATACCTTTTTGTGATATTATATGCCCAAGAAATCCTATTTGTTTCAACCATAATTCACATTTCTTCAACTTGACATATAACTTTTTTTCCTCAACCTTTTCAAAACCCTTTATAAAAGATTTTCATGTTCTTTCTCTATTTTTGAGTAGATCAGGACATCGTCAATAAATACAACCACAAATTGATCAAGATAGTCCTGAAAAACTCTATTTGTCATATCTATGAATACAGCAGGAGTATTAGTATGTCAAAAAGGCATAACAAAAACTCGTAATGTCCATACCTGGTTCAAAAAGTCGTCTTATGAACATCGGTAGGACTTATTCTCAGTCGATGATACCCTGACTGTAAATCAATCTTGGAGAAAGTTGTGGCTCCTTGCAATTGGTCGAATAAATCATCGATCCTAGGCAATGGATACTTGTTCTTTACTGTGACTTTATTTAACTTCCTATAATCAATACATAGTCTCAAACTTCCATCCTTTTTGCTCACAAATAGTACCGGAGCTCCCCAAGGTGACACACTTGGTCTGATAAAACCCTTATCCAACAGCTCCTGTATTTGGGTCCTTAATTCATTCATTTTGGCTAGTGTCATTCTGTATGGAGTTTTGAGCTCTCCTTTTGCCCCTTGAATTCCAACGTCAATGCAGGGATAATTCCAGGGATTTTTCCTTTTATAATAATTCACAAAATACCCTGTATTTGAGTTGCATTTGACACGTATTTGAGCCATTAAAATTGCATTTAATCCATGCACCATTTGCCTTAAATGCATGGTACTTTTGTGGTGCAAAAGTCAACTGTGTACACCTTTTTCTGTTCGAGAATTTTCCCAGCATAATTTGCTTTATCTAATCCTTCCAAAATCTTAATCTCATGATTTTATTCAACCGTTGCAAATTTCATCTCAATCCGACTTTTCTAGCTCAAGTTATAGCCACTTGAAGTTAATGGTTGAATTTTGAATATAAACAATTAACTGTCACACTAATTTTATCATAATTTTTCATAATCCAATAATATCATAATGTTAAGCCCATCATTATCTACTTGCCTTTCAAATTTCACTTGAAGCCGCCTTACGGGTGTTAAGTTATGAATTTTCTAGTATTTTTTCACTTAACTTGATAATTAACATTAAAATTCGCTTAAATCAAACCATATAATTTAAGATAATCATTCATGATATATTGGTAAGTTTCAATTACCATCAAACTATTTTAATCCCATTGACCCGTATCGGCTTATGATGATTACTTGAATCACTATTTCTAATCCTTAGCCCTAATTGCAATAATTTACCAAAATCACAAAATCATCCAAAATTCAATTAAATCACATATAAATCACATGTATATATTCAATGCATACAATTGAGTTCTACAAATGTTGGGATGACACTTTTGATGGCCTAAGTGGTCTGGATGAGTTTTCCCTAAATCTGATTTTTTTAGGATATGTATATGGGACGTCCAAACGGGGCCAAAACGGGTGCTTTCCATATGATTTTTGATGCTGATTGTAATGAAATGATTTATGAATGCTATAGAGGGTAAAATACCCTATATTTAAGGTACTTCGAGTGTCCAAAAGGGTTTGAAAAGATTAGCCCTAAATCTGATTTTATGGACATATGTTTTGGACATGTCAAAATAGGTTAAATGAATACCCTATATGCATGAATATGTTGCTGTTATAGAAGCCAATGAATTTTGTATTTTAAATATGTGATAATACCCTAAATTTGGGTTAAGAAAAGCATGATTAGTTGTTGAAAATTATGACTTAAAAATCTGTTATGATTTAAGTCATGAAAGAGGCGTGAAAATGATGAAAAATGAGTCTTAACATGGCTGTTTTGAAAATCAGTGATAAATGGATTAAAAATTCGAAATTAAACCCTAAAGTATATGTTAATTAAGGGGTTTAATGATGATGAAAATGGGTGAAAGTTGCTGCATTAAGAAAATTTAAGAAACACATGATATATGTGTTGTATGTTGAACATATGTGAAGCATATGTGTGAATGGATGATATGTGACTTATGAGAATTTTATAAAATGCAAAATATGCATGAAAATGTGATAACATGAATGAGGAAGTTTCTGTATGAATAAGGATTAATTATCTTAATTTTTGAGATTTCTTTATGAAGTTTGGAACGTCACCTATATGCTTAGAACAAGCATTAACGTAGGAAAAATGGAATATGCATGAAAAATGGTTAATGGGAGATATAAATTCCCATATGTTGAGATATGAATGCATGCTATATGCTATATGTTTACCCTAAATATGGGATTAAAACACATTATGGAAAGTATGGAATGAATGCTATGATGCCCAAGTGTCTGTCATGTAAATATGATCGACTTGAAAATCCAAGTTATTATGTATGTTAATGGATTATGGGTTAGAAAACTAAGAAAGCAAATGAAAATATTATGAATGCAATGTCATTCTTATATGTATAGGCAAAGACAAAGAGATAAGTGATACGAAAAGCTAAGGCGAAGCAGGTAAGCAAGAAATTTTCTAAATGCTTTTCGTTTCATCAAAATATGATAAAAATGTCTGCAAATGATGTTCTAAATGTTTCGAACTATTTGGCAATTAATTGATGAATTATTTCCCAAGTTATTTAAGGATGGCCATTCCTTTATCTCAATGTGTATTGAAATATTATTTCAAATTTGACAAGTGATTTGTTTACTGTTTCGTAATTATGTATGAAAAGTGATGAAACATGGATTTAAACAATGTTTCATTGAAACGATGTTTAAAAGGGATGATGCAAAGAATTCTCTATATGAGAATGACAAATTTCCATGTGTAAAAGGTATACAATGCCGGGGTGATAAAAGTCATGCATTGAATGGAAATCAAGTAGGCTAGTCAAGGCAGAAAGCAGGACAAGGAGTCCGCCCTTGATGTTGCCAAGTCGGAAGGTCCAACGCCAAGGATGGAAAGGATCATGTTATGAAAGAATGTTCCCCGAGCTAGTGTACCCTCACATGAAGGATTATGTCATGAATGGAAATGATGAATTTGCACATCCAATGTTTATGAAATGCCCAAAATTGGGATTAAACTGGTTTGCAAAACTAGTTTACACTGATGGTTTATGAAAAGGTTTCTGCTCCGCAGGTAGTTGATCACTTGCTAAGTATCTCCTACCGAATGGAGAGAAATGCTTTTAAACAATGTTGCCTTCAAAATGAATTGCCTGAAAACTCTATGACTTGCTTATTGAGTTTCGGCTCACATTTTGTTTTCCAAACCCAAAGACAGGTGAAAGGAAGGAGGCAAGGAGCACAGGTGGAGATTCAAGAATGAATGAATTCTTATGAACACCTGTATATGCCTTTATGTATGAATGACGACATTAAATTGTGAATTAATATTTTATATAAATTATGTTATGGTTTTGTGACCGTAGAAGGCGAAAAAATTACTGTGGTCAATTGTTAAGGATGATTTATCATGATATGATTAAGTATGAAATTTATAAAATCATATGTGTATATCTCAAATGGTATAATGGCCTAAAAAGGCATTTGATGAAAATTGAAGGTATGAAATGATATAAACTCCTAAGGAGTTAAGTTTTAAGTGGATAAATATCTAATAAGCCCGTTGTGTGACAGGGCAAAAATCCTGATCACGTTTACCAATCGATAGATCTTGGAGTAAGGTTGTGACGTTCGGGCTAGGGCGCCACATTTTTATACAACTATTTTACTTTTCAATCATTTTTATACAACTACTTACACAACCAACTTATCAATTTTAGTTTTATTCTCTTTAATTCTCATTATTACTCCTATCATATCAATATTTTTCTCATTCAAAAACTTTTATACTAAGAACTTTTCATCAAAAAGTTTTATTACTTGCCTACAAGTGAATGAAATTCTATAGCAGGTAAGATTATCAAGATGCAAAGTGGAAATGCATTTACGTTATAAAAAAGTGAGACAGCTTTAAATAGTTATAACTTCTAATTTGAGTTGAGTTATGAGAGCCACAAGATATCAACAAAAAATTCTTTTCAATCTCGACATCATGGAAACTATTATAAATTTTGATTTTTATTATTTTATATTTACTATATTTATTAAATTTTGATTTTTAATATTTTTAGTAAATCACATTTATTAGGAGTTTTCATAAATTTTTTTGTAATTCTAAGGTTTTCTTAGTTCTAGGGTTTGTTGGAGCATTTTTATAAATATGTTATGATCTTTTATTTCAAAAGGCTTATAGATCTTAAATAATATTATAGGGATTTTTTCTAAATTTTTTATATGAGTTTTGGTGTTGAAGCTTGTTTATCAATCTTGAAAGTATAGTCTTATGCTAGCCTTGTTATCATACTTACCTTGCTGTATTAGAATGCAATCAAGGGATTCCATGATTCAACCATCTGCATGTTATCATATGTCAAACCTAAGATGCATGAATCAACACTCCTGTAGGATCTTCATTAGGGCTTTGGCACAAAAGAAGATAGTACACCAGTTGGTAGCAAAATATCTTTGTCCCCAAGTACCTCAAGTCATTGATATTCCAACAACAACAATTAATAGACTTTATCCTCCAGAAGTTGAGACACTACCTTGGAATTTGAAGCTGCCAAAGGTACAAATTGATGGTACTGGAAGAACTTTGAAGCATCTAACACCTTTTCACTATGCTATGGTCAATTAGGCATAAGAATTCGAACTTCTGTCTTTGAATGTTTCCTCATATCCTTTTTTGAGTTGCCTTTCAGTGGTACATTTTTCTTCCAACTAGGTCATGGAAAAAATGATGGAGATATTCACTTCTTGCTTTCTTGACACAATAGGGGAAGTACAATTATCAAAATTATCAATTCCCTCTTAAAAAGATGAGTCAATTAAAGACTATATCACAAATGGCATAAGGCTACTAACAAATGCTAAGCGCCTTTTTCTCAAGAGATGGAAGTCAACCTTTGTCGAAATGAAATCAAAAAAGAGATCTCTTTAAACAAATCAATACTTTCAGGCATTAGCTACTTAAGCATGAAGAAAAGAGTACATTTTAATTCAACACAAAGCCAAAAAAAGAATACCACAATATCATCTTCTAAAAGAAGAAAGTTGAGAGAGCTCTATTAATGTTGCCATACAACTTCATTGAGGATGATGTCATGACCATGTTATAGTAGTTGATGGAAACCAATGAATTTCTAACTCCTTGCATTAAAAAAACTCAAAAAAGTAGGATGAGTTAATGGTTTAAAATATTACCATTATCATTACATCATGCACCACCCGACCAAGATGCATTAGAATTTCAAAGCTAAACTCCTAAATTACATAGAGTTGGGTGCTATCAAAGTAAACCCACAGCACGAGCTTCAACAAATTTGCAACTATCACTCTAATGAGTAAATGTGATTGGCAAGCTGTTTGCAAGTCATCGCAATTCTGAAAGATAAAGTGATATTAGAAGAAACTCATTAGGAAAAATCTAAAGTTGAGGGATAAAGCACTCCTCTACCTTCCAAGAGGCCTAAGGAAATTACCACAAGTACAATCATTCCTTATGATGGACTACATGCAGCCAAAGCAGTTGCTTCCTTTTTATTGGTGTGAGGTAAATGAAACGCCACATGTAAAAAAGAAAAAAGTTATCCTTGTTCAAATTTCAAAAGATTTTCCCTCGAAGATGGCCATTTTTAGGAGTCAAATAGTAATAAAAAGGAAGGAAATTTCTTCCAAGTCAGCAGTCATCACCAAACCCCTCGAAAAGGCAAAAGAAGTTAATGGTGCAACCCTCGAGGCCCAACTTCATGAAATTTGAGATTAGGATCTCCTTAATGAGTCATATAATCACCAAATTCAAAGAGGATAGTCCATTGTAGCCATCCTTGCAATTCAAGATTAGCCACTTCCAATATTTACTTGGAGATTCAACATTACTTGTATCACTCAAAATGATAAGAGAAATGATAGTGGACTGCTCTCCTCAATGTGTTTTTACTCCGCTTTCTTTTAAGATAGAAGCAGCAATTTTTAAGCGATTACTTGCAAGACTACAATATAGCAAAGAAATCACTACAACTTATATAAATTATTGCTAAGACAATGCCTACAATGATCCAAATGCAATTTGGTCACCTGAACCAAAAGTTGTCATGAAATGTTTGTCATAACCAGAATCCCTTTATAAGATGATTATTATAAAGCGTTTATGACCAAAACCGTTATCAAGGTAATGTGGTGGGCTAATGATGAATGGTTTAAAAAAGAGTTAGTCTTTAGGATGTTGAATGCTTTCCAAGGACCAATCAACTAAAAGTCCTATAAGTGCTGGACACATTCGATGAGCCCATCTCATGAGTGCTTTCAGAACATATCATAGAGCGATAACTACTAGGAAATGATTAATCTATTACATGAGAGCCATAGATCTACAATGCCACATTTATATGAATATGAGCTTGTAGTGAAGTAAATGAGGCAAACAAAAAAGTTTGTACTAACACTTTGTACTTACTTTAGCATTTGGTAGTTACGTTATCTTATGAATCGCCTCTCTTCCAGAAGAAGCATTTGGTTTATGTGAAGAATTTACTAATTCATTTATTTAGAGGTTTCATGAGCTTACTAAAATTATAAATTCTTCTTGGATTATAATAATACATCCATTGCTAGAAGAGTCTTAGTCTAATTACATTCTGAAAGAGATCAATTATAGAGTGGTAAATCAATTCTTAGCAAAAGAATTAGTCATGATTCGGCAATGTGTCAAGTCAATGATGGGACATTACCCTAAAGTTTCAGAAATACTAGCTAAAGAAGCTAAGCAAGTAACCTCTGACAACATGATCCAAATACAAAAAGATGTGTTGTGGCACTTTAATCTGGATGAGTAATATCAGAAAATAAAGGAAAGGCACCGGCAGTTAAGACACATGCTCCTCCTGAACAAGCTACTGCATTTGGTCAAAGCAAAGAAGATGTCCACTATGATGTTCTCTAACACTTGAAGCATCTTCCTACCTAACCTAATGTCTATAATGCTCTTCAACTATCATAAGAAGCTTGAGAAGCATTAATCAATGCTTTGATTGATGAAAATGTGCATCTATCCTATATTTAGTGCAAATAAATATGACAAGACCATCACATTCATAGATGAAGATTTACTATTTGTAGACACTATCACAATTGACTTTTATATATCATAGACAATTTAGATAGTGATTTGATCAATCAGATAATGATTAATGTTAGGTTTATAATCGATATTCTACCTCTTTGAACGCTTAAGAAGATAAAAAATTTGTCCCTCAATCCTAAAAGATACTTGTGTCGTTATCGTGGGTTCAATCATGGGACACAAAAAGTGAAAAGATTTTTCAATCTAGAGTCGAGGATAGAAAATTTGTACACAAAATTCCATTTTTTATGATTAATACTTGGACTTCCTAAAACCTATTATTATGAAGGTCATGGCTACACAACAATAATATAGTCATCTCAACAGTCCATTAATGCTTCAAATATTATAAGGATGAAGTTGAATGAATAACCTTCACTGATAATAAGCCATGCATAAGAATAGAAGCCTTCTCCTTCGACATCAAGTATTAAGATTTGGCTCCTATTGAGTTGACTCAAAAAAATGTTCGTAAGAGAGATGGTGGTGCCAAAATGTGACGCCCCATTGCGTAGACATCCATAATGGCTAGTCAACAGGTGTCATATAACTTAAAAAAAATTTAGCAGCATCTCCCCATAATATATAAGGGGATGGTATGAAATACAAGACCTATTATTTATAAATATCTCAATCTCATCCTACAATATTATATTCCATTCTACATTTGTATATTTGTATTCTCACACCATGGAGGCATTGATATAATAAGTAAATTATAGTAATTTATCATTCACAACAAGCAGTCCAAAAGATCATTTATATATGTATCAATATAGATTGTAATCTAGTCCAGAATACCCAAGTACAATATATTTTTCATAGTTGGATTTGACTGAATAAGTGTCCATAAGCATTAGTATAAAAAAGAAACATAAAGTCTAAAATAACTAGGAACACAAATGCTAATCTAATGGTCTTCAATATTTTGTCCTCCCTCTATGTCATTTTGAGGCACCTCACTTGACCTGTGATCTAAAAATAAAATAACAAATCTTGTGAGTCTAAATAGAATCAGTAAGTAGATAACAGTTAGCACAATATAGAAATGAGTAAGACTTTGGATGCATATTCCATGACAAAGTTGTATAAAGATGATTCTTGAATAACCATACAAGACACATGGGTCCAACACCCACTCATGGCATGAACAACCCTCTCCTCATGTCAAGCAAGGGCTATGAACAACCCTTTACAACCATTCATCTTGAATAATATATCATCCATAACAATAATACATTATCCATAACATAAACGAATAAATACCACATAACACGCATACAACATTAGCAAAGTTAATGAGGTTTACTCTAAATTTAACATACTCACCTATTACATAAGCTTTTCATCGAACACCTTATATATACCAAGGGCGAGACCTATAGTCCCTCATGCAGTTTACTCCACTAAAACAAGATCATATTCTAATGATATAAAACTGCTAACAAGTCATCTATTTTATAAGAGTCACATAGCAACATCCATTTTCCCCTTAAACTCTACTAACCATAAGTTGCCACGAACCTTAACTCCCCAAACACGAGATTGTTGAACATCGTCTCTTCTCAACAACTCTATTTCATGTTTAAAATAAAATTTCATCACTAATTTGAGAAGAATGACATCTACTTTCCTCGATTGCGATTTTTCCCTAAGAACAGTGACCTTAAACTTGGATCTTTGGGATTTCGAGCTTCCTTGAGATGAATAAATGATCTACAAAGAAGCTTGGAAGAGTTTTTGATGCGGTTTAGGGCTAGATCGATACCGAGAAGAAGAGGAAAAAGGAAAGAGGAAGAAACAGTGGGAGAGAGGAGGAGAAGAGAGAAAGAGGGGTGCGCGAATTAAACCCTAGTGGGCTTGTTCTCATTTTAACTAGGCCCTCATTGAGATGGGCTGGGCCCAAGTATGGGCTGAGCCCAAACACAATTTGTAACTTGCTTTTCCCACCTATACAACTTAGTAAATTAAAATTTTCTCTAGGGGCACTGCCCTCTTGATCTCCGTGACTTGACTAGGCAGGTTAAACCCCGTACCTACTCTATGAGGTGGAAGACAATCATAATGCCCCAAACAAAGTATCAATTATACACCTCTAAATTAAATATCTAATAATCATATCATAAATAGGTGGTGCCACTACATAAACATGTCAATGCCTCAACTCGTACTTATGTTTAACATGCTCATGAATGTATCTCATACAACCCAACATATCAAAACATCATTTATTCCTAGCAATATATTTATAAATTATTTCATAGTTAGGAATGAATTATTATAACAATAAAAATACCCTGCCCTCACGCAAAATGAAAGACAAAGTGGTAACTAAACTCCTCGCTTTTCATCTCAAATGCTCTAAAGGATGAATGCTTTTGGAGGATGAGGATAAGGACAAGTTACATGTAACAGTCCATGACTAAAAATCCCGCATAAAAAAGGGGATAGAGTTCCCGGGAGTTTATAAGTGGGTCTAAGCTAGAAACATGATTTTATGCATTTTAAAACCACACGGCCAAGCTGCCAAGCTAGAGCGGACAATATCACAGTACGAGGTCCATAATTCACAAGCCTAGGATAGTTTTTCTGGGTCTAAGCATTACAAATGGTATCAACGCGGCCCTTCTCTCCTAATATGGGGCTGAGGCCTAGCGTTGAAATGAGTAGGTAGAGGCCCAAAGTTGAGTTAAGTTGTGAACCAAGCAGAATTTGGTAGGCCTGTAATATCCCAGAACAAAAAATCTCACATCCGAAAGGGGATAGAGTTCTTAGGGATTCATAAGTGAGTCTAAGCTTGAAATATAGAGTGACACGTTTTAAAATTGTGCGGCTGAGTTGTCAAGCCAGAGCCGACAATATCATACTATGAGGTCAATAGTTTTTTGAAATGTAAGCTTTACAATACAACTCAAGGTTGAGGTCATGATCAAAAAACTGAAGATCATAAGAGGCTACATAATATAACCGGGTCATATCAATAGCTAAGGGTAACCATACCATCTCACACCAACTACAATAATATAGCCACAAGTTCATAGTTTTATTTGGACCTAGAAGCCTTAGAAAGAGTTACTGAACCACCTCAAACTGAATTCCCCTCCCCCCCAGGTTTAAGGTAAATTTAGGGATGCTTCAAATAGTTTGGAGCCATACTAATGAGGAAGCCAAGTCATTTTGAAATGATACAACAAAATGACCACTAAGACTGCTACTAAACACCAAGAACTTAAGGATTAGTTCAACTATGTGCTAGTCTTGGTCGTGGAATTTAATATGCCTACCCAAGTGTGTAAAAAGATAAAGATGCAGATCCATTAAAACATATTTGATTAAGAAATATGGAAAAATGCATGGTTTTCCCAACAAGTTGATGCATTTGTTAGCTACGAAGCTCAAAAAAAGAGGCTTCCAACACTATAACAAAGAATTTAAGAATGTAAGTAGATCATCAATCTAAGGGAGTTTTATTTAGACAAGCTGCATTTATCAGGTTTAGAAGACCAAATCCCTATATCATTATTTGAAAGACCTCCCATATAATAGAAAGGTAATAGAAGATTCAACCTTGGATACGAATAGGAGGGTAATATCAACTTTGACACGAGCCATTCCATCTCTACAATTGAAAGTTCCAGTAAAGATGATAAGATTGCAATTGAGTCAATGGAGGCCCTAGAACCCATGGGCTTTTTGTACCAAGCTTGAGGCTAATGGAACATTAGTTCATCTCTAAAGCTAAAACTCAACTTGACCAATTTATGAACATTATTAAGGCATTTTTTTCTGATAAGCCTAACTTTGAGAGCATAACTGTTGTTTACCCCTATTAAGCCTAGATGTGAATTTTTCTTCTTTAAATCTCAATTTCCACTTTTCGAATTGAATCGACTTTGAATTTCAATTTTGAGCTGAAAAGTGTAATGGAAATAAATTAATCACATGGCTTGTGCAAATAAATAAATAAATAAAAATAAAAGATAGTTCTCTAGATACTCTAAATATGGTAAGGGGAGTTATTGCAAGACTAGGTTTAAAAAAATTAAAATAAAAAATGCTAAACCAAGGTTAAGAACAGACTTGAAAGAGAATAAAGCACTAAGTGTGGGGGTGATATTATTTCTTGTTGCGAAATAAGGCTTAAATCAATTTAAATATGGTTCAATTTTTGAAAATTTGAAAATGTTATTTCTTGTGCTAAGCTATTTTGATTGTCGTACATTAGATTTTCACCTTTCGGTTTCATCACCTAATATATGAAATCATGCCTAAGTAAGGGCCCGTGGACAAAGTAAGTATTATAAATACAAGATATTAAATTAACAGAAATGTCTATGATAAATAAATCAAAATTATACACTCCGCTCTGTAGTACTCATGCTAGGTGAGGTGTCCAAGGCAAGCACGTTAATGGGCTGTTGCTGCTTTTTTTATTTTTTTATTTTATAAATTATGCACACCTATAGCTGACATGTAGGGACATTGGAATGTGCATTTATTCATGTGAAATTCCTTGCAAAAAAATTATGAAATGCAGCTGCCATTGAGGGATAAAAACGTGGACAACTTGTTATACATATGGACGTGCCATAGTTTGATGCTGCTGTAATGATTTTTGCTAATTTTTTTATGCCAAATTAACGATTAAATTAACTTTTAATTAGGTGTATAATTTACCCTTAATTTAGGGTTGGAAAAAAATTGGAAAAAATCGAAAAGGGGTAGCAATAGGGACATGATCTGTTGGGCAGCTGTAGGGTTGAGATATTGAGCAGATTTTTGCATTAAGAAAAATGGTAAAAAGTTATTTTACTTGGCTATTATTTACCCATTACATTAAGAGGATAAGTGAGCATTGAATGATGTGGAAAATCAGCTCCAAAGTGGGGCCCACAGCTGGATCAATCCAGCCCTTATAAAAGGGGTGCACGTCCAAGTGAAATAGGGTATTGTGAATTTTTCTAAGTGCTCAAACCATTCCCCCAAGGCAGAAGCTCACGTCCCACCCCTAGGCCATCAAGGAGGAAGAAAAGAGAAGAAAAAAAGAAGGAAAAGAAAGGGAAATTGGAGGAGAAAGCTTGCTCAAGTGTTTAGGGTTTGATTTGTATCAATCAAGTAAGTTGATGTGTTAAGTTGAGCTTTCCATTTTGAGTTTTAAACTCTAAGATTTTGGATATAAAATTGATGCTTAAAGACTCTTTAAATGATTATTCAACCTGCCTTTTGATTAAATATGGAATTGGTATTAAGTTATATGAATGAATTTTAATGTTTTAGATGATGAAAATGAAGTTTAGAATGGGTTATGAGTTGAAAACTCAACTTGATAAAACCCAAATTTAAATGACAAGTTTCTGTATTGAATTAATGTTATTTTTAGGTTATGAATCATATTTTAATAAATTATTCATGTGGATTTAAGCTTAAGATATGAATTTTAGAAAGAATGGAATGCAAAGTTACATATATGACCCGATTTCTTCATTTTGATGCTAAAAATGGTATGAAAATGGGATTACATTATTTATGAAAGTTATGTAGGGTAAAATACCCTAGGCTTAGGTTACTATTGACACCCAAAAGTATTTGGGAAGATAAGCCCCGAATCTGATTTTATGAATTTTATGAAACAATGTCCAAATGGAGTGAAAACGGGACCCGAAACGGGTAAACAAGTTGCTATTTTGAGAGGTGTTTATTTATGAATGTTAAATATTTGTTAATATCCTAGATTTTGGTTAGGAAAAGTTAGATTAATTGCTGAAAATTAGGATTTATAAAACTGTTTAGGGTTATGTGTCAAAAGATACGTTAAACGTGTGAAAAATGGGTTCCCAAGTTGCTGTTTTGGAAACCTATGATTAGTGGATTTAAATTTCATAAAAATACCCTAAATAAAGTGATAATTAAGGATAATTATCATGCTGAAATATGGATTAAATTGCTGACTTGGAAAATTTTATGTAATGTATCATGTATGTGTTGCCAAATGGGCATATGTGAATTGATAGATATGCATGGGTGATAAATGACTTATGTAATTTCATTTTGTGCAAAAATGCATGAAAATATGGTGAATTTCCTGATTATAGACCTGTTTATATTGGCATGATGTTAATTTCAAATTTCGAAATCAATTGATGAAGCTTAAGGCAACAACGTATGCTTAAAATGAGCACCCATGTGTGAATTTTGAAAAATAAGTGAAAAATGGTATATGGAAGGTAATGAACCTTTAAATGATAATTATTGGATGATTATTATGTAATTGAATGGTTACGCTAATTATGGGATTAATTATGTTGTGTAATAACTGATGAAATGTGCAAGTATATGCAATGTGTATACATAACAACTTGAAAAGTCAAATGAATGATATATGTTGATGGAAATGGGTTGGAAAACTAAATGAGATGCAAGGAAAATAAATATATGAAAAATTATATTATTCTCATGTAGGTAAGGGCAAAGAAAAAGCAGAGTTTGAAAGCTAAGGAAACACAGGTAAGCAAGCAAATTTTCTAAATGATTTTTGTTTTTCTAAATTGCTTTAAATAAATATGATTTTTGTACTAACTATTTGATGTAAATATTGAAAATATTTTAGAAGTATTTAAGGATGGTCATTCCTTAGTTAAATATGTGTTGAAATGATGTTTTTATTTCAATATGATATTATGAAATTTCCTTTGATAAATGTTATGAAAAATTTTGTGATTCTAAGTTTCTGAATGAAATATCATGCTAGCATGTTAAAGACGGTTTTATGGAAGTCATGTGCACAAAGTACTAAGTCCACCTGAAAGGTATAAGCAGACCGATTGTCCCCCTTTGGTGTGGCCAAGTCGTTAAAATAGGCCCAAGGCCAGCGGCGCCCTCTCTAAAATAGGAGATAACAAGGACGGATGGTCGCCTAGCTAGCTTCCATCCTATGAAGGACATGTTCATGGTTTTACATTGCATTATGCATGTCGTACTCGTGATGGGTAAGGATTTATGTTTTCAAGATATACCTTTTAAAAGGTATAAATTATTTTCCAAGATATTTCAAATGCAAAATGTTGCCTGAAAAGATTTGCCTGTGAAATATAAATAGCTTGCTTATTGAGTTTCGACTCACGTTTTCGTTTTTCAAACCTAAAGACAGGTGAAAGAAAGGACATGACAAAGGAGCAAGTGCAAGATCATTAAAGCATCGGAAAAACATTAGCACTTGTATATTATGAAAAATTTGTGTGAATGGATGTAAATTATTTTGATGTTGATGTTGATTACTATGATTAATACATGTAGTGACATCTGATTTAGGTGAATGTTGATATGTCTCTTGAACATTATGCTTTAATATGCAATGAATGGTTGGAAATGACCTAGTTATGCATGAGATTAAAATATGAGGAAATTAAACTCCTATTAGAATTTATTTAATTGGATAAATATCCGTTAAAACCCGTCGTGTGACAGGGCAACAATCCTGATCATGTTTACCAATCAATATGATCCGGAGGTAAGATTCAGGATGTGATGCTCGGGTTTGGGGCGCCACAACATGTTTCCATAAGATCTTCAGAACTTTTGGAATAAGATTCTAGCACCCGCACCACCTGACATAGGCCCGTGGTACAGGTTGGTTAATGGGTGTGTTCAGTTCCGATACGGGGTAAGTTGGGATAGGACCCATCAAAGAGAAAAAGAAATGACTCTCTATATCAAAGAGCATCGTGTTGAGGGAATTATTGAAACACCTGCGGCTCCTCATCCCGGTGAGATCATGTTACATATATCTGAAAAGACAGGTGAAATTGCTTTACTTGAGGAAATTAATGATGACGATGATCTCATGGAATTCCTCGAACTTGTCGAGGAAGAAGAAGAAGAGGAAGTAGAGGAGGAGGTGGAGGCGGATGAAAGCGAGGAAGAGGAGGAGGACAACGATGGTGAAGACGACAGTGGAGAAGAAGAGGTCCCTGCGTGGTCCGACATTAGTACGATCACCGAGGCACCCTCAAAAGTCCCACCTAGTCGTAGACGTTATATAAGGAGAGGCCCAGGCAGACGATGAATTTCTTTTCTTTTCTAAGATTGTGTATGTATAATTATGACTTGATGATACTATGATTTCCATAATAGACGGACGTGTCCATAAATATCATATGTGTGTTATGCCATATGTATATAAGTATGCTATATCCTAATATGTAGTGACTGTGGATGAAATGTTGTTAATATGAATGATTATGAATGAATATGTTGATATAGTTATACTTAAGAGTTTTAAATATATGAATGAATGAGCCTGAATGATATGACATGATTGCGATTGAGTGAATTGGTTGTGGACCACATGATAATGAAATGTGTATGTGATAATTGAACATTAATTATGAATGAAAAATATGTGCTTTTGTATATTCAGAATAGCACAATGGTGGAGACAAGGTTAGGACAAAGGAGGAATAAGGGAAAAGAAGTCGTTACAGAGATTCCAAGCCAACATGAAGTTGGCGAATCTAGTAGGCCAAAGAGAGAAAGGCCTGTGATACAAGGACATAACCAAAGAAATCAGCAAAGAAGAACCGATGAAAGCCCTGAAAGGAATGTAGAAGAAAAAATTGAGTCAAGACAGGCTAGACTCATAGAGGAAAGAGTGGCTGAAGCAGTAAAAGAAGCAATGCAGCAAGCCGCTAGGGACTGGGCAGCACAAACTGCCGATATTATTCAAGGCTTATGGGAAAGGACCCAACAAGCTCAGTTGGGTAGTACAGAAAGGAAAGGACTTGCTCCAATGACTAACCCCATTTCCACACCGGCACCAATAAGAGATGAAAATTAGCTAATGGAAGCTAATAGAAGAGTAATCAATGCATTCCTAGCTCAGCGACCCTCGAAGTTTTTCGGAGAACCCGACCCGGTACAAGTGGAACAATGGATGATGGAGATCAAGAAGTTGTTCAGGATATCTTCGTGCAATGACCGTCAAAAGGTATTGTGTGCCAGTCATTTATTAGCTAAGGATGCACACGAATTGTGGGAAACAATGTTGATTACAATGCCGCGACTAGAAGAAGTGTCTTGGCAAACTTTTGTTGAAGAATTTAATAAAGAATACCTCCCCGTTGGATTACAAAGTCAAAAAGTGATAGAGTTTGAAAGACTTTATCAAGGGAGGATGACGGTCACTGAGTACGTCACAAAATTCAATGCTCTTGTAAGATATGTGACCTGGAAATAAGGCACAGAGATTCCAACAGGGATTGAGGCCATATCTCCGGGAAAGTCTTGCCCCTTTGCTAATCAAGGATTATGCTTCAAGTCTCGAGAGGGCAAGAGCGTTAGAAATTGAAGCCTTAAGAACACAAGAATTGAAATTAGGGTCAAGAATGTTCAGTACGAGTACAAAGGAAATGGAAACAGGGAAGGAAAAGGCTAGGAAAGGAAATGTGAGAAGGGAAAAGGAGTCACAAAGAAGAAAAGCTCGCCTCTATGTAGAAAATGTTAAAAGCGGCATACAGGCGAGTGTTTAAAGGGCTTAAACCGGTGCTACAAATGTGGACAAACAGGTCATATCGCCAAGGAGTGCAAGATGGGTGAAACCAAAGTCATTAAGTGTTATATCTGTGATCAGACAGGTCATATTGCCCCGAACTGCCCAAATAAGGCACAGGCATCACAAGGAAGTGGAAGACCCACTCAACTTAGAATACCTGGAGCAACAAATAAGCAGGGAACTTCTACGAATCCGGTACATTTGCATACCTTGACCCGGACAGAATCTCAAGAGCAAGAGGAAAAGGTGGTCACAGGTATGGTTTATATTTTAGGAAATTTGGCAGTAGCTTTCTTTGATTCAGGTGCTAGTCATTCATTCATAGCATGCCAATATGTGACCACCCATGCACTACCGGTAGAGGAGACTAATCAGATAATTCATGTAGAATCCCCTGTTTATAGGTTAGCAAGTTCTAGCCAAGTATGCAAAGCATGCCCAATTAGGATATGATCATTGATTTTAGAAGCTGATTTGATCCTATTGCCTATGACTGAATTTGATATGATACTGGATATGGATTGGCTAAGTCAATGGGGAGCTACTATAGATTGCAAAAACAAAAAGGTGCAATTTGAAGCAACTCCAGGAAAAGAGATAGCCATTGGAAGGCTAAGGCAGCCCAAAAATTCAAATATATTGATATCATCTATGAAAGCAGTCAGGATGATCCGGTAAAAATGCCAAACATATTTGGTGTCGGTTAATGTAGAGAAAGTCACGGAGGCAGAAATTAATCAAATTTCGGTGGTTAGGGAATTTCCTGATATATTTCCAAAGGAATTAACCACATTGCCTCCACAAAGGGAAATGGATATGACTATAGATATTATGCCGGGTTCAGCCCCAATATCTAAAACTCCATACAGAATGGCACCTGCCAAAATGAATGAATTAAGGGCCCAAATACAGGAGCTGTTGGATAAGGGTTTCATCAGACCAAGTGTGTCAACTTGGGGAGCTCCGGTATTATTTGTGAGGAAAAAGAATGGAAGTTTGAGACTATGGATGTGTTTGGGAATGAATAAAACTTTTGATGAAAAGTTGTCAAATGATGTGATATGATAGGGATAATGATGATAAATAAATAGGATAAAGTTGAAATAGATAGGTTAGTTGTGCTGGTAGTTGTGTAGAAATGATTGAAAAGTAGGGTAGTTGTATAGAAAAATGTGAAGAAATGATTAAAAAATAGAGTAGTTGTGGAGATTGAAAAGTTTTAGATTGAAAAGTTTTAACTTGACAACTTTTTATTGTTACCAAACACACCCTATGTATTGATTATAGGGAGCTAAATAATGTCACAATAAAGAACAAGTATCCATTGCCCAGGATCAATAATTTATTCGATCAACTGCAAGGAGCCACAACTTTCTCCAAAATTGATTTACAGTCAGGGTACCATCAACTGAGAATAAGTCCTACCGATGTTCATAAGACGGCTTTTCGAACCCGGTATGGATATTACGAGTTTTTGGTAATGCCTTTCGGACTTACTAATGCCCCTGTTGTGTTCATGGATATGATGAATAGAGTTTTTCGGGACTATCTCGATCAATTTATGGTTGTATTTATTGATCATGTCCTGATTTACTCAAAAATAGAGAAAGAACATGAAAATCATTTACGAAGGGTTTTGGAAAGGTTGAGAAAAGAAAAATTATATGCCAAGTTGAAGAAATGTGAATTCTGGTTAAAACAAATAGGATTTCTTGGGCATATAATATTAGAAAGAAGTGTCCAAGTTGATCCTCAAAAGATTGAGGCAATTTTGAAATGGCAAAGGCCAACGACCATTATAGAAATTCAAAGTTTTCTAGGGTTGGCCGGCTACTATAGAAAATTTGTTGAAGGATTTTCACAATTATCAACCCCATTAACAAGGTTGACTTGTAAAGGAGTTAAGTATGTATGGTCTAAAGAATGCGAGCGCAGTTTCCAAGAATTAAAGCAACGGTTGGTAAAAGCGCCCATCCTAACCTTACCAAAAGGAAATGAAGGGTTTGTGGTTTACAGTGACGCTTCAAGAAAGGGATTAGGATGTGTATTAATGTAGAGAGGAAAAGTGATAGCCTATGCATCGCGACAGTTGAAGCCCAATGAGGTAAGATACCCCACACATGATTTAGAATTAGCAGCAGTGGTGTTTTTTCCTTGAAAATATGAAGACATTATCTGTATGGTGCTAGACGTGAGATCTATACAGATCACAAGATCCTTAAATATATTTTCACTCAGAAGGAGTTGAACATGAGACAAAGGAGATGACTCGAGTTATTAAAGGACTACGATTTGGAAATTTTATACCATCCGGGTAAGGCAAATGTGGTAGCTGATGTATTGAGTAGAAATGTCAGCTTAGCGCATCTTATCACCAATGAGGAAGGATTGCTTCAGGAGATAAGGCAACTAGAACTTATTGTATGTCCACCTGGAGTTCAAACGAGATTATCACAACTATGCATACAATCGTCACTATTTGAACAAATCAAGACTGCGCAACAAAAGGATACAGACCTACATAAACATATGGAGAAGATGAAGAAAAGGGGTTAACTGAATTGTCTATTGATGAACAAGGTATGTATCGGTATAAAGGCCGCCTTTGGATACATAATATAGTTGAGTTAAAGGAACAGATCCTCAAAGAGGTCCATTTTTTGTCATTTTCCATTCACCCAGGAAGCACTAAAATGTATTAGGATCTCAAGAAAGCATACTGGAGATTGTTGAATACGTGGCTAAGTGTTTAACTTGCCAAATGGTGTAAGCAGATCACCAACGAGTGCCTGAAAAATTACAATCCTTGGAAATTCTTGAATGGAAGTGGGACGACATTACAATGGATTTTATCGAAGGATACCTAAGACCCAAGCAAGAAACGATTCCATATGAGTAATAGTAGACAGGTTATCTAAGGTTGCTCATTTTATACCTATAAAAAGGACTTATAGAGCAGAAAGGCTAGCCAAGGTATATTATAAAGAGATTGTACGACTCCATGGAGTGCGAAGTCAATTGTTTTGGATCGAGACGTGATATTTACGTCAAGATTTTGAAAAAGTTTACATGAAACCTTAGGCACCCAACTTAAGTTCAGTACAGCTTTTCATCCCCAAACAGATGGACGAACGGAGCGAGTGAATCAAATTATCGAGGATATGCTCCGTATGTCTACATTAGAATCTAAAGGATCATGGGATGAATATATACTGATTACAGAATTTGTATATAATAATAGCTATCAGGCTAGTATTCAAATGGCTCTATTTGAAGCATTGTATGGACGGCGATGTCGAACGCCATTAAACTAGGATGAAGTTGGAGAGAAAAGGTTAGCCCCAGATTTGTCTCAACGAATGGCAGACAAGGTACAAACTATTCACCAGTGTATACTCACAGCCCAAAGTCGGTAAAAGAGTTACACAGATTGCAAAAGAAAGGATTTGAATATCCAAGTTGGCGAACATATGTTCATAAAGGTCATGCCATTCAAGGGAGTTACAAGATTTGGAAAAAGAGGAAAGTTGAATCCCAGGTATGTTGGGCCATTTGAAGTGTTGGAGAAGATTGGGAAGTTAGCTTATAGTGTTGGAAACATGTGGAAAATAAGCCAGGTCTATGTTTTGATGATTAACAAATCAATTTGAGTAAGTTTTGGTTACTAACGTGTTTGAGGAAATGATTAAAGGATATACAAGTGAAGAAAATGAAGTATGACAAGTCAAGTCGATTTCCAAGTCAACTCAGGCTTCGACTTAGGCCAAGTCGATCCCCAAGTTGACTCAAGAAGCAACTTCAAGACGTCATTTCCTTCCAAAGTTGAAATCGAGAATGAGAGGTGCCGAAGTCGCATCCCAAGTCGACTCCGCTTGTGACTTGGGTGAAGTCGCAGAGCAAGTCGACTCCAGCATCAACTTTGAAACGTCATTTCCTTCCAGAGTTGAAATCGAGAACGAGAACTACCGAAGTCGCATCCCAAGTCGACTCCGCTTGCGACTTGAGTGAAGTCGCAGACCAAGTCAACTCCAGCTTCGACTTCAATGCGGAAATTGCTGAAATAAAAGATTTGAATGGAGATGAAGATCAAGACAACTCAAACAATCAAATGAAGTCCAGAGCAAGCAAAGTTGCATATTTTCATGGAGAATCGAAATTATACATTTGGACCTCTCTCAAGACATGGAGTCAAATGTGCTTTAAGATAGAAGAATTAAAGAATCTTAAGTATAATCAAAGGAAGAACAACCAAACATGAAGAGATTCAAGCAAGCAAGGCATTCCAAGAACTTCAAGTTCAACTAGCAAGCTGAAGGAGTGAAGTCGCACTCGAAGTCGACTTCACCTGCGACTTGGGTCAAGTCGAGGACCAAGTCGACCCAGAATGGAACTTGAAGAAGCTGCGGACAGGCGAAGTCGCACCCGAAGTCGACTCCATCTGCGACTTGAGTGAAGTCGCACCCGAAGTCGATTCCACTTGCGACTTGGGTCGCAACGGTTGGAAAATTTTCGAACGTTGGCGCATTAAATGCGCGCCACCTACCTCCAAACGTTTGGATTCCCTCCACAATCATAAAAGACATTCAATATGAACGAGGAGGGTAGCTGAGAATTCATTAAGTGTGCATAACTCCCATCTTCAAGAGCATTAAGTGATCAAGCCAACATTTAGAAGAAGAACTCCACTTTCAAACTGCCGAGAGCTGATTGCTGAATCTCTAAGCCTACACTACATGTTCTTCTCTGTGCCAAAACTGCCTCTACACAACAGTAACGTGTAGAAACTTTCTTTTATTCTTATTATTGTATTGAACTTGATTTAGTTTGGGTAGCTAAGATCAAGTGTAAGCAAAGTAGTGTGTGATTGGAGTGGAACTCGTCACCTACTTGTGCTGTGTATTGATGATGCCCCCTAGAGCTAGAATCTAGAAGAGAGCGAAGGCTCTGGTTGTATATGCCCCCTAGAGCTAGAATCTAAAAGAGAGTGGAGACTCTAGTTGTATTCGCGAAATACATAGTGGAACCCAAGTCACAAGAGGTGTGAGCTTGGAAGAGTGGAGTAGGGAGGTTGCCCGAACCACTATAAAAACCTTGCTTGTTGATTTTTATTTCTGCTCTCTGCACTATATTGCTTTCTATTTTGTTTCTTCATAAAGGGGACTAGATTAATCCGGGATAAAGTTTCTGTTTAAGTTGAAATTTTTTAATTACCCAATTCACCCCTCCCCTCTTGGGTATGACCATTAACTCGGGACCAACATATAGAATAGCATTACCTCCAGCCCTAGCTTTAGTCCATAATGTATTTCATATTTCTATGCTTAGAAAATATGTTTCGGACCCGACCCATGTATTAGTGGCTGAAAACCTACCAATTCAAGATTATTTGAACTATGAAGAAAGTCCAGTTAGAATCTTGGATCAGAAGATACAAAAGCTTTGGAATCGAGAAATCAAATACGTAAAGGTTCAATGGAACCGGTATTCCGAAAACGAAGCTATATGGGAGCTAAAAGAAGAGGTAGAACGAAAATACCCCCAGTTATTTAAAGAATAGACAGTTTCGGGACGAAACCTGTTATAAAGAGGGGAGGATTGTAAGACCCTAACCTATGTAGGACTCAATTCTATGCATTGGACATATAAATGTGATTTATATATGATTTAATTGAATTTTAGAGGATTTTGTGATTTTGGTAAATTATTGCAATTAGGGCCAAGGATTAGAAATAGTGATTCAAGTAATCATCATAAGCCGATATGGGTCAATAGGATTAAAGTAGTTTGATGGTAATTGAAACTTATCAATATATCATGAATAATTATCTTAAATTATATGGTTTGATTTATGAGAATTTAAAGGATAATTATCAAGTTAAGTAGAAAAATACTAGAAAATTCATAACTTAACGCCTGTAAGGTGGATTGAAGTGAAATTTGAAAGGCAAGTTGGTAATGATGATATTAACCCTTATGGGATCATTGGATTATGAAAATTCTGATGAAATTAGTGTGATAATTAATTATTTATATTCAAAATTCAACCGTTAACTTCAAGTGGCTATAACTTGAGTTAGAAAAATCGGATTGAGATGAAATTTGAAACGGTTGAATAAAATCATGAGATTAACATTTTGGAAGGTTTAGGTTAACCAAATTATGATGGGAAAATTCCTGAATAGAAAAATGTGTACACAGTTGACTTTTGCAACACAAAGTACCATGCATTTAAGGCAAATAGTGCATGGATTAAATGCATTTTTAATGGCCCTAAATATGTGTCAAATGTAGGTGAAATATAGGGTATTTTGTGCATTAATATTTGTGGAAATTATTTGGAAATTTTTCTGGAATTAATGAGCTAAGAAAGAGCTCAAACTAGCATAGAGGTGGTGTCATGCATGGAACGTCCAAACCAGCCTCACTTTGGACTTTTGCATTTTTTTATATATATATGATATATAAACCTAAGTAGCTATCATGCAAGGGTACAAAAACGAGCATCAATTCATGTGGAAAAATCCATGAAAAATCATTGTGATCAGCAGCTCATTGATGGATCAAATAGTGGACAGCAACATGAGCATGCATATGGGACATCCAAGTGGCCTGATTGCTGGATTTTTCTTGATTTTTTTATGCTAAATCAGTAGCTAAGCTAGCTACTAATTAAGATACATAAATTACCATTAATTAAAGCTGCTAAGGTGTGGAAAAAAATTTGAAAAAGGAGGCAGCAAGGAACGTGCACAAGGGGACAGCAAGGTGAGTTGATTTTGCGCAGATTTTTACATATAGAAAATATGGTTAAAAATATAATTACTTGGCCACCATTTGGACAACTCATAAGTGGGATAAATGAGCATTAAAATTATCTCAAATCATGCCCAAAATGGGGTCCACAAGCTGAAAAATCTAACCCTTATAAATAGGGATGGACGGCCATGAGAGAAGGGAGTTAGAGAAAAATTTTCTAAGGAGCAAATACCCCATACTTCAGCAGCCTTGCACGTCCATAAAAATCCCAGCAAGGAGGGAAGAAAAGGGAGAAGAAAGAAGGAGAAAGAAAGGAAAAAAGAAAGGAAAACCAAGCTTGATTAGTTTGGGATCAAGTAGGTATACATGATGTGTTAGACCCTTTGATTCTAAGTTTTCTACTCCAAGTTTATGGATATGAATATGATTCAAAAATAATCCTTAAATGGTGATTTATCATGCCATTTGATTGAATAGTGAATGAGTATTTAAGGGATATATATGAATTTCAATGATTTAAGGAGTTGAAATGGAGATTAGGATTGAATATGGGTTGAAAACCTAACTTGAAATATCCCAAATGCATATATTAAGTTGCTTTTTTGGATTAGTGTCATGTTTAGGCTATGGATCATGCTTTAGTGAAATATATATGTTGATTTAAGCCTAAGATATGAATTTTAGAAAGAATAGAATTCAGGATTACGTATATGACCCGATTTCCATATTTTTGTGATATATATGTTGCATAAGTTTGCCTAAATAAATTATGGATGATTTAGGGGGTAAATTACTCTAAATCTAAGGTACTTTGAATGTCTAAAATGGATTAATTAAGTTTGCCTTAAATCTGGAATTTTAGGGCATGTGTAGGAATATTCAAAATGGGTTGAAAAGGATACCCAATATGTACATGAAAGTTTCTATTTTGAAAAAGATTAAATTATGGATGTTAAATATGTGTTAATACCCTTAATTTGGGTTAGGAAAAGTTGGATTAGCTGCTGAAAATTCGGAATTATAAACCTATTTTGGTTTAAGTACCGAAAGGTACGTCGAAAGTATGAAAAACGGGTTCCAAAGTTGCTGTTTTGGAATCCTATGATTAGTGAATTAAAATTCCATAGAAATACCCTAAATAAAGTGTTAATTAAGGTTTTTAATCATGCTGAATTAGGGAATAAGTTTCTGATTTGGAAAATTTTATGAAATGCATTATATATGTATTGTGAAATGGGTATATGTGGAAGGATGGACATGAATAAGTGGAAAATGACTTATGTAAATTGATTAAGTGCAAAAATGCATGAAAATATGATAAATTACATGATTATATTTCTGTTTATATACATAAGGATAATCTCAAATTATGGGGTTAATTTATGAGGCTTAAGGCAACAATGAATGCTTAAAATGAGCACCGATATATAATATTTGGAAAATAAGTGAAATATGGTGTATGAAAGGTAATGAACCTTTAAATGATGATTATTAAATGATTATTAAGTGATTGAATGATTGCCCTACTTATGGGATTGAATATGTTGTGTAATAACCAATGTAATGTACAAGTATGTGTTATATGTGCATAACGACTTGAAAAGTCAAATGGATTATGTATGTTAATGAAAATGAGTTGGAAAACTAAGTTGAATACAAGCAAAAAAAATATATGAATATTATATCATTCTCATGTAGGCAAGGGCAAAGAAAAGGCAGATTTGAAAAGCTAACGTGAGACAGTTAAGCAAGCAAATTTTTAAATAATTTTTATTTTTGTTTAAATAAATGCAACTTTTGCTCTAACTGTTTTGATGTAATTATTGAAAATATTTCTAATGTATTTAAGGATGGTCATTCCTTAGTTAAATATGTATTGAAATGATTCTTTTATATACAAGATGATCTTGCGAAATTTCTTTGATAAGTGTTATGAAAAATAATGTTTTATTATGTTCTGAATGAAAAATCATGCTAGCATGTTAAAGATGATTTTTATGAAAGTTTCGTGTGCACAAAGTACTAGGTCCACCTAAAAGGTATAAGCGGACCGATTGTCCCCCTTTGGTGTGGCCAAGTCGCTAAGATAGGACAAAGGCCGGCAGCGCCCTCCCTGAGATGGGAGAAGACAAGGACAAATGGTCGCCTAGCTAGCTTCCATCCTATGAAGGACATGTTTTACGATTTTACATTGCATTATGCATGTCGTACCTGTGATAGGTACAAGGACTATGTTTTCATGATATACCTTTTCAAAAGGTATAAATGGCTTTCCAAGATATTTTAAATGAAAAATATTGCCTGCAAAATGAATTGCCTATAATATATACAGCTTACTTATTGAGTTTCGACTCACGTTTTCGTTTTCCAAACCCATAAACAGGTGAAAGAAGAGACCTGGCAAAGGAGCAAGAGCCGACCATTGAAGAAATGAAAAACATTATAAGTTCATGATTGTGAAAAATTTATGTTGGATGGTTGTAAAATAATTTAATGTTTCTATGTTGACATTTATGTATGTTACATGTTGTGACATCTGATTTATGAGAAACTTTGAAATATATCATGAATATCATCATTAGTTATGAAATTATTTGGTGGAAATGACCTAAATGTGCATGAGATGAAAAATAAAAGGAAATAAACTCCTAAGGAAACATATTTAATTGTTTAAATATCCGTTAAAACCTGTCGTGTGACAGGGCAACAATCCTGATCACGTTTACCAATCAATAACGATCCCGAGGTAAGGCTCAGGATGTGACGCTCGGGTTTGGGGCGCCACAATGTTTCACCCTTCTAAAGTTCATCATATAAGCTTAGTTTTAGTATAAATTAATCATGGAAATAATTCACATAATCCATACATATAACATGCTCAAGAAAAAAACTTAAATTTGAATCAAAATTTTAGCATGGTTATCATGTGCATATCAACCCTATTTCATCCATAGCCTTTCTTGAATGCTTGAATTAACTTTTTAAATTCATTTGACATTCAATAACCCTATCAAGGGCTCCATGAATCATCAATAAATATTCATGAATGAATCAATTTATGAATCATTCTTTGAGCTAGAAAGTTGAGCAATTATCAAAACCAAAATTGGTTTAAATACCTACTTGATGATGTGTAATTTGCCACCTCTTGCTCAACTTGTTTGTTCCTCTTTCTTCATTTCCTTTCCTCCTCTTTTTCGTTCTTTTCTTCCTCCTTTTTTTCTTCTTGCTTGGCTGTCCAACCTGTCGGACCCTTTTTTTCCAACTTGTTGTCCAAGGAAAACATGCAAAGCTGGCCCTTCTCTCCTTTTATATTTCTGGATTTCTACCCTTTAAATTTTACCTCATTTGCGATTTAATAATTTCTATAATTATCCTTTAAATGAGTTGTCATGCTTATCCCTTGAAATTCCTATTTTATATATTTATTTTAATGCCAAAAATCTACCCTTTTTGGTTCATGTAATCACGTCCACATATATGACCCCTTTTTGGCATTTTGTGAGCTTCAAAGGATGCCCACTTGTTGCCCATTTTCCAGCCCATCAACATCCCTAGATGCAGCCCCTTTTTCCATGCATTTTTCATTTTTAAAAATTGTAAAATTTTGCCCAAAAATCTACCCCTTGATCACGTTGAGTGGAGGTTGCAAAAAGTCAAATTGGCACCTTTTCTCAACTTTAATTTCTCTCAACCAATCCTTGTTTGACACATGTCTCATTTGCTTTTCAAAAGTCAACTTTCCATTTATGTGGTCGACTTTAAATCTTGCTCAATTAATCCTACATTGATATGTGTCACTTATCACTTTTGTTTTATTAATGACATGTCACTTTTCATGAGCAAAAGTCAAACGGTTTTAACCATAAGTGATTAAGTATTTTTTCATGATATTTACCTTAATCAATTTCATCCATATGATAGAGCACTTTGTTTTAGTCGTTCATAAAAAAAATTATCTCAAAATGATCATTCTAATGTAAGATATGATCATTTGAAATTATCTCATGAAAATTCATGAAATTAAATCATTATCATCATAATCTAATCATGATTAACATAATTCATACCATTCATAAGGTAGAGCACGTCAACATATGCTTACCTTTCAAATTTCACGTCAATCCGCCTTATGGGCGTCAAGTTATGAATTTTCCAAGTAATGGCCCAACTTATCCCATTATTATCATCAACTTAATCATAATTAGTGGAACATTTAACCATGTCACATCATCATTTTCATACCTCATTATATCTTTTTGCACATATTAACCCAGATCAATTCAAGCCGTCCAATCTGCATATTTTTACACCCGAAAATCAGCAGCCAAAAATCAAGACCGTCCAGATGTTGCAGTCGATGTGACGTCCAAAATCAAGCAGCCCATCTGAACCGTCCGTGTATTCCAGCATGGCCAAAAATCATAGATCTCCACCGTTCATCTAATTCAGCGCTGCCCATATCAAGACCATGCATTTAGCTATCCACGTCATCAGCAGAAATCCATGTCCAAAAATTAAACAAAATCTCAGCCGTCCAATGTCCAGAAATCTACGTCCAATATTCAGTAATTTTCCGAGCCGTCCACATTGCGTCCAAAGCTGTCCAGAACTCATGCAATTAATCCAAGCACGCCTTAGCAATCCCATTCACCCATTTAATTTCTTTTCAGCCAGTCAAAGCTAAAATTCCAAGTTTCCATTGTTTAAAATCAGCAGCACCTAATCTTAACCATCCAAATTTTATTATTCAGCCACCATCCAAAGGGCAGGGCGTCCATTTTCAGCATGTCTTTAGCATCCAAAACCGGTCAGCATGCAGCTAGTTTTCAACACAGCATAACACAATACAAATTGCGTAATATTGCATTTGATTGAGACGTGTAATGGTCAAGCTGAAATTCCAATATGCAATTCAAATCCGGGCACACAAGTTGGAAGCTGCACAAGTCTTGTGCTAATATAAATAGGTGATTCCACGGAGAAGAAACAGACAGCAGATTTTAGAGAGCAGAGAATTGGGGGGAAAATTCAGACAAAGAATTTTAGAAAGAGAATTAGAAAGCACTGGGTTTAAGAGGAGGCAAAGAGAACATGGAAAGAAGCAAGACGACAAATTGCATAGAGCGGTCGACACACCATCGAGCTTCTAACTAATAAACTTTTCTTTCTTTTTTCCTGTTTGTTTGAATTGAATTTTAATTTTATTTTGAACTTAAACATGCTCGGCTAAGCCCTAAAATCTAAGGTTTATGACATATTATGCGTACAATATAACATGGTATATGGTTTTAATTTATTTATGATGTATATTATTGTTAATTTAATATCTTGTGATTTCATGCTTACCTAGTGTTTGAGATCTCACTTTGGCAATGATTTTATATATATTAGGTGATAGAACTGAGTGGTGGAAGTCTAATATATGACAATCAAGATATTGAACCTAGAAATTTAAGACCATGAGAATAAACACGATAACCTTGAAGAATCCATAAACTTAATGAATCTTAATTGACTTAATCCCATGAGAATATGTGATTAAGAATATATTATGATTACGCCTTGTAAGTTTGGAGAAAATGTGTAAGGATAATTTAGGTTTTGTTCTCCTTTAACAAATAATATTCGAATTTAAATAATTATATCACTACTCATTGCAAAAGACGCATGTGAAACCCTAGATCCTAGATACTCTCATCCTGTTTTTTAATATTCGATTCTAAATTCTATTTTCTCTTCTCTACTTTTCTATTTTTCTCTATTCTACATTACTCTCTTGATATTCAATAAACAAACGTTTAAAATAAAATTTTAAGTTTTGAAATCCTTGTGGATCGATATTTTATATATTGTAATCTACGACCTATGCATTTCCGATAATATCGCGAACGCGATGCATCAGAGTAAATCCATTGTCACTTCCTTACCTTCTAAGTTTCCTGATTGAGATACAAATCAAATTTACTTCAATCCTTCATTTTAAGTCAAGAGTTTACAGTACCATATACTCGCTTGTCGCAGTATTTCTCTTGTTGTTAGTATGGTCAGTCAATGCATGGCTTCTCCCACGGTTGTTAATTTTGCATTATTGAAATATGTTTCTAGTTATATTTGTGGCTCTTTTGATCATGGCTTTCAATTGTATGCCTATTTCAATGCCAACTAGGTAGGTTGCAGGGAAACGTGTTGCTCCACTAGAAATTTTTATGTTTTATTAACTCTAATTGTATTTCTTGGAGTGTCAGAAAGCAATCCACCATGAATCGCTCCTCCATCGTAGCTGAGTGTGTTCTTCGCCCTGATTCCACTGCTACTAAATTAACATGGCTTTTTCCTATGTTCTCCATGATATCATTATTTCTCAAATACGACTTGCTTTGTAAACTTTGATAATGCTTCTAATTTTTATCATATTTGTTAATCCTATGTTTTATGCTCGTACAAAACATGTCAAAATTGATTATTATTGTGTTCATGAGAAGGTCTCCCTTTGTCATTTGATTACTGGATTTGTTCCTTCTATGTCTAATCTTGTGGATGTCTTTACCAAATCTATGATTCATGACAAATTTCATGACTTTAGGACCAAATTTGACGTGTGGACTTCCTTACCCACGCTACGTTTGCAAGGGGGACGTAGGGCATTCACCTTGGTCCACGTTACGTGTTAGCATTATTCAGTTTGGGTTGAATTCAAATAGATTTTTTCCGATTGATGTTAGTAATGTCGAAGCTCTTCTATAGCTTTTGTTGTCACATACAATCGTATCACTCTATAAAGCCACATCTACTGTTGTACATTCAAATGATTGAAATACAAGAATCTTTAACATTGCCCTCTATTTCTCATTTTTCCACATAAACTACCCAGCTCTTCTGTTTAACAGATTGATACCTTTAAAATTTCCATAAGAACATGATATTGGGGGATGTTTGGTAAGTGTCAACTGTGGGAAACTATGACTTGGTGTGGGCCATGTTTTCCAAGGCCGCCATTTACTCTATCAATAATTATAATTTTTTCCATTTTTATCTTTACATTTCAATTATTTTTCCTTATAACAACCCTAATTATTTCAACTTTACTCTTATAATTTTCTATCAATTATACAATTTTCAAAATATTTCATTTTCTACCCCCACCCTATCCCACAACTCCAAAAAAATATCAATAATCAAACATACCCTAGATCTCAAAAAAATACATTCTTTTATCATATAATAGCTTACCACATGTGAATATCTATTTTTTTAAAGAAAATATGAAAGTGATGTGGATTTTCTATCAATCATCAAAAATATTAAAAATGAAAGAGGTTATATGGAATCGCTTCTATGTAACTTTGTTACGTAGAGATGTGACTCTACAAGTTTATTGCCTTTATCAGGATGAGTTGCTTAGAGAAACTATTGGATGGAAGCCATCATGCGTTTTCTTTCTTAGTGATGTCACACTGTTGGAGGATTAAGAAATCTTGAAGGTATGTGTAGCACCCGCCGTGAGCGCTACGATGGGCTCGGAATGGTTTTCCGCGCCTTGGAAATCTGGATCGTAGTGAATGGGTTTTCAACGCCTCCAAGACAGCAACGTGGGCTTAGTTTTCCTGCATCCACATGGGGTAAAATGTGTTAGGATTCATAGTTTTTAGATAAATCTAGCATATGGGCATTTTCTCATGGATTCAGCAGCATAAAGGCTAAGACGAGGCTTTCCGTACACGGATCAAGTCACAAATCCGACAGCATAACGGCAGCGTATTATGCTGGAATCCGTGCACCCGCGTGCACCCGCCTTGCCGGGGCGTTAACTCAAATACGCACTCAAAAATAAAGAAAAAACGGAGTCGCCACTGATCTTTAAAGGGAGATCAGCCCCTATTTAATGAAATAAGGCACTAATCGTACAAAGTCCGGGTTTTGACCTTCGGATTGAAGCAAATATGGCAAAATCTGCCAACCCGAGGCGGTTTACATGGCGTGAAAGGGGGAAAATGAAAGACTTGAGAGAATGGAAGAGATGGACAAGGGGGCGTGGAAGAGAGCTTGGAGCTCGTAGAGCAGGAAAATCGAGACGCCAGGATGTTGCTGCAGACTCCTGTCCTCCCCTCTGGGATGTCTCTCCAAGTGTGTCTCAAGTGAGGGAGGTGCTCCTCCTTTTATAGATGTAGGAGTGGGCTTTGGACCACTTGAGGTCATGGACTTGGTCCATGGGCTTGAGCTTGAAGTGGAATCATGAGCTTTGGGCCACTTGAAGGGTGGACTTGGTCCATAGGCTTGAGCTTGGAGTGGGAGCATGGGCCTTGGGCCACTTGAAGTGTTGGACTTGGTCCATAGGTTTGAGCTTGGTGAGCTAGAGCTTGGCTAAGCCCGTTGCTTTGGGTGGGCCGTTATGGAGGCCTAAAGTTGTAGAGAAGCTTGCTTCTGAGGCTTAGTGGGCTGGATCTGGCAGGCTAGAGCTTGGCTAAGCTCGTTTACTGCGTCTGGTGAGTTGATTCTGGTGGGCTGCATTGTGGAGCCCGTTGAAGTAGCCTGTAGGAGTTTCGCTTTTTGCGGGCCGGACCTGGTTTGTTGAAAAAGCCTGCTTTGAGGCTTGGTAGAGCTTTGCTCCCATGGGCTGAGTTCGGAAGGGCTTGCTTGCTTGCTTGAATTTCATTTTTCCTCAAATTTGCTTGGGCTTAGAGCTTGTTCCAATTTATCCATCTTTGGGCCCAAGGGTGGGGTGTCAACAACTGCCCCCCTTTGTCAGAGGCATTTTGACGATGAATGGCAAAGTGTCGGACACCCCGCTGACCTAAACAGTTTTCAGGTCATTGGGTCTTTTTGCAATTTTTGCAAACTTGCGGCGGTTTCTTCTGCAAGTGTGGCTTGAAGGTGGCTTTTTTGCAAAAAGAAATCGCTACTGGCTGTCTTGCAAAACTTGGAGGTCGGTGGGCTCTTTTCGCCTTTTTTCTTGGGTCTGGGAGTTTTTGCAATTCCTTGAAAGTGGTCGAGGGCCGTTTGCAAATATTCCAGCCCTTAGGGTTAGCCGCGGGCCCCATTTCCTCTATTTTCCCCTCTCTTCTCCTTGCCGCAGTCGCCGATGCCTGTTTATCTTCTCCGGCAAGTGCTGCTTGCTTGACTTCTTCGGCCAGCATGGTTACTGTTGCAGCTGGGATCGTCCTCTCAGTTTTCGACCTTGGTTGCTGTCGAGGTTGCTGTTACCGTCAGTTCATCCTCCTCTTCGCCTCCGGCTGCACCATCCGTCGGCCGTCATGGTTGTTTGTCTGAGTTGCACCGCTGATGCCGCCATTGATTTCGTCGATCGTCGGCGTTCTCGCTATCTGGCTTCCCCTGCTTTGCTCGGCGACAGTTGGGTTGCTATGCTCTGTCTTCTTCTTCTCCGACCGCCGTGCCTCCGGTCCCTACTGCTACCGCTGCCACCGGTTAAGGCCATCGTTGCCACCGTTGCCGAAGTAGGCATCGCTGCCGCCACCCTCTGCCGTCGTTTCATCTTCTTTGGCGCCGAGTTTCACTGCTATCGCCGGGGCCATCTGATTGGGGTGTGCTGCCGATGCCGTTTAAGGTGGCTGTTGTTGGGCCGTCGCTGATTGAAGTTGGCTACCAACACCGCTGTTGCCACCGGTCGCCGCCGCCTTCGCCATCTTCTCTCTCGGCGTTGGTCACCGCTGTCGGGGTTTCTTCTTGGTCCCGGGCTTGTTCGTGCGGGACGCTGCCGCTGCCGCTGTTACAGCCCAGTCGCCGTTTTCCTTCTCTAACCGTTGTGTTGTCGGTCGCGGCCGCTGCTAGAACCGTCCCTATCTTCGGCTCCGACTGCTACAGTCAGGTTTTTTTTACAGCTTTCTTGTGCTATGGGTTTGACATTTGATCTGTTATCTTGCCACTGCTGAGATTTCTAAGTATGCCTACCGTTGGTTTTCTTCCGATAGATATTTTTTCCTTTTTAATTGCATCTTTCTGCCTATATTTCCTTGTATTGCTGCTTTGCAAAAAATGCCTTGGGATTGTTTTGAAGCTAAGAGAGATTGCTAGGAGACCACTTCCCATCATAATTGAGACGTTATTTGGAAGCGGTGGTCCCCACCTTCCCTTTGTTGAAATTCGACTTGAATGTCATTTTCCATTAGCTGTAGTGGTCCCGTTGCTTGAATAGAAGAAAGAGGGTGATCTCTTGTATGTCTTTGCTTTTAATCCCGTGTACGGATATCCCTTGCATGTGACTGTCACCTTTTGCACGTAGAAACAATTTTTATGGACTTGTCCTTGTTTGTTGTGGCTACCATGATTACTTGCGCCTATTCGCATGGTTTCTTCTTATGTGGTCGTGTGTTGACTTTCCCTTCTTCCATATTGCATATGCTTGACTAGGTATCTATCTATTTGGGTTTGATAGCTTTTCCGTATTACCTTGTATGATTTTGCTCGGGTCATGACGCTTGTCATTTTGCTTGTTGCCTTGTGTTGACCCATCGCCTTTTATATTGCAATTGTCAAGATGTCTTCTAGAAAGGAGTACGGCTTGCGTCCTCGGGATAGAGCAGTGCGGCTCAAACCCAACGAGCCAGGTGGATCGGTGATCATGCCTATCGAAATTCCTGATGATGCAGCGGGAGAAAGCAAGAAGACTTCGTCCTCAAAGGCTAGAGTTTCGGCCATAGGAACCTCTTCAGCCGGTTGCCGCCGCGCCAAACTTCCTTTTCGTCATTCTACCGATGCTCCTCTCATCCCACCGATAGTTAGCTCAAACTCGGTCGAGACGGAGTCGAGTTCGGGGGAGCATGATGACATGTCTTCTGACGACATTTTCTATTCCCTGGAGGGTGGATCGTCTGCTCAAGGGAGCAGATCTCGGGTTCAGGCGGCGGACTCCTCTTTCCTTGATGAGGGGCTTGTTACACCAGCGGAGGAATTCTCTGTTCAGGAAGGTGATCCGGTTCGAGATGATCCTCCCGTTCAAGAAGGAGATGATCTTTTTCAAGGAGAAGGATCTCTTGGCCAAGAAGAGGGGCCTACACCTGTTGAGGAAGATGATCCTCTCGAAGAACTGCCGATCGATGAGGAGATGGCTCCTGCTCATGAAGAGGGATCCCCGGCCCCGGTTGAAGAGTCGGCTGCCTCGAGGGCGATTTCCTTGCTTGTTTCGCCTTCCGTCCACCCGAGCTTGGGAGAAGATCCTTTCTTCGTCCCCTATGAGGCCAATGCTATTGAGGTGGTGCCGGCGGGCAAGGTATATGTCGTTTTTTCCTCTTCTTTGAACATATATATACATATTTTTTGATGCTCAGCTGACCTCCTTGTTTTCTTTTTTGTCCTCACTGTAGATAGACTTTCACGTCACTTATTATCATTCCTGGAATAGAGTCCATTCCTGGTTTGATAAGTTATCCGCCGTTCACCGGGACATTTTGAATCGGACTCCATTTTATAGATTGGCTAGCCTCAAGCCAGTCTTGATTCCTCGGGCCTTAAAGACATCTTTGATAGAGCAGTGGCGACCGGAGACTCACACCTTTCATTTGCCTATGGGAGAATGGGGGATCTCTCTTTTGGATGTAAAGCCGTGTGAATACCGGCTCATTTTTTGGACGACCTTCTTATCTTGTGCTTTGGATGCGTCTATGTGATATGTTTCTTTTGCAGGGCATGGATCTTGTACAGTTCTTGTTCTTGACGTCCCTTGTAATGCTTTGATTACTTATAGGCCGTAGGCCATTGAAAATTTTTCATAGGGGGACTGTGAAAATTTTTATATGTATAGACCTAAAAACTTTCCAGGTCGATCGGCGTTCTTCTTCATTTTTGCGATCCGCCTGCTGAAATACCCATTCTGCGCGGGCATTCGTATTTCTCTCGGTTTTCCACGATTTTCTGGTCCGTGCGAGCCGAAATCTCCTTTTCGTGCTTCTTCTGCACCTGTACTAGATTGCCGCAGCGTATTACCCATGATTTCCTCCTCTTTGCTCATCATTCTCTTTCTGGAATGTAGTACCATGGAAAGTCAACTTGCTTGGGTACGAATGTGCTTGTTTGATCCAATTTGCCGTTGCTCGAAATTTCCATGCCTTTACGCCTTCTTCGGATGAGTTACTGTCAGCGCGTTGCCCGTGATTTATCCCTGTTTGCTTGTTTGTCTTCTTCCCGGAATTTCTTTTCTCCCTTTGGACCGGCTAAACGTCCACTGGTCATGGAATCACCCTCAGATCCGAGTTCTGCTGCTACAGAGGTATGGGTTCTCCATTAATGGATTCGGTCTTCCCATTATCTTGCGCCCGACTCCCTCTTCCTTTTAGTTGGATTTTTCCTTTGCAGATCAATTCACGGAGAGGCTTCCCATTACCACTTCCCACATCCATTTCAGCAGATAGGTGGTTATTTCATCTCCCATTTAAGCTCTTT
Organism: Annona cherimola; assembly: GCA_030490835.1. NCBI lineage: Eukaryota > Viridiplantae > Streptophyta > Magnoliopsida > Magnoliales > Annonaceae > Annona > Annona cherimola. The sequence continues at coordinate 53,906,940 of CM059971.1, read as the reverse complement.
TAATAGTGTTTTTACGGCAGTATTTACTGATCTGCTTTTGCTGTATTGCTTGCTCCATATTTGCCATTATTTCCCATTTCTGTGGAGCTCCTGTTGCTGCGTTTGCTATCTTCCCACTTCATGGCTGATCTTGATAGTAATGGAGGTGATTTATCACCTGTTGACGGGAGTACAGCTTTGCCAAACGGGGACTTCAAGTCATACGGCTTTGGAGTTGGGAGCCATACCCATCGTGACAGCCGAGGCGACTAGTGGTTGTCGTAGTTGGATGAGCCAACTAGTTGCGGGTATGCATCCTCGGGGGCTTGCCGCAAATGGTGCCATATCTACTACGGATCTCTTCACAGTTGCGGCGGATTTATCGGGATGTGCAAAGCCTTGCGTACATGGTCAGGAGCTTTGGCTTCTTCGTGTTCACACCAATCCGACGCCTTGGCCGCATGGAAAGGATGATTGTTCGTCAAGAAGCCGTCTTGGAGCATCTTAGCCAACTTCTGAATGCTAGGCGCTAGTATCAATGCCATGGTAGCCTTTTTTTGTTCCTTTTCTTTTGTGGATGTTGGATGAGCGGGGCTAATGGATTGTATAGCCATTTTTTGTTGCTTTCATATGTATTGCTCCCTCCTTCTTTGGGATTCTTCTTGAACAACCATGTATTTGAGAGACTCTTCTCTCTTGGCTTATAATGTATCTTTTAATGCCTTTGAATGAAATGGAATGCTTTTCTTTGGCCATATCTTGATGCTTCTTTTCTTTGCTTTGATTTTGGGCTTTGTGTGCTTCAAGGGGCCTACTGCCTTTTGTAATCAGCGTTGTTGCCCTCTCCGGCGAACCCAGATGTTGAATGTCAAGCCATCGGGTTGCAATCCTCTTTGTATGCTTTGGGAATCTCCCGCCAAATTTTTCTTTTCTACTTTGAATGGATCAAGAGGCGGTTAGGGGTCAATTGCAACTCATCTCTTGTCTGTTTGCCCCCTGTTTCTAAATTCCCGACTCTTTTGGTCGTGTTAGGGGCATCTACCGGGTTGCTGGAAGTTTGATTTGCGAGCAGTGATGTGAAACCCTGAAACTTTTTAGGCCGGCGAGCCTGTCTCCAGCAGCAGCAGTTCATAACTTGTGAATTGCCCCCACTTTCATAGGAAATGCAGAAAAGAGGTTGCTGGATGTCCTTCTTGCTTTGATGTCGTATCATCATTTCGATGGTGAGCCTTTTTATGGATAGAACCTCTTGACATGGTTCGAACTTATGATTTCGGCCTTTCCGTCGTCTCCGGATCTTGAAATAGCCAAAGCTCCATTTGACAATACTTTGGCGATAACCCACAGGCCTTCCCAATTAGGCCTAAACTTGCCTCTCTTATTCGAAGGATGAACAAGTAGGATTCTCTTCATGACAGGTCACCTTCTTGGAAGTTCTTAGCTTTTACCGATCAGTTATAAACCCGTGTCATTCGCCGTTGATATGCTTGGGTGTGGTGAAGGGCCTGAATTCTCTTTTCGTCAAGTAGATCCAGCTGGGATTGGCGTGTTTGCACCCACTCGTTCATTTTCATTTTGCTTTCCTTTAATATCCTCCAAGTTGGAATCTCCACTTCAATGGGTAGGACCGCTTCCATGCCGTAGGTCAAGGCATAGGGTGAGAACCCCGTGGCACTCCGGATAGAGGTTCGGTATGCCCACAAGGTGTATGGAAACTTTTCCGCCCAATCTCGTTAGTTTTCCACCATTCTTGATTAAGGTCTTGTTTGCAGCCTCCACGGCTCCATTGGCTTGAGGGTAGTAGGGACTTGACTTGTGGTGTTGTATTTTGTATTGAGCTAGGAAGTCTTGAACCTTCTTACTGATGAAGACCGTTCCGTTATCACTAATGATAGCTTGCGGGAGTCCGAACCTTGATAGTATGTTCCCTTTGATGAAGCGTATGACTTGTGCCACATTGATAGTGGGGAAGGATGTTGCTTCAACCCATTTAGTGAAGTATTCTATCGCCACCAATATGTATTCATGCCCGCCGATGGATTTAGGAGTTATCTTCCTGATTATATCTATTCCCCAAGTTGAGAAGGGCCATGGGGTAGATAGGTAGTGCAAGTCCGATGCGGGTGAGTGTATCAAGTTCCCATGCTCTTGACATTTGAAACATCTCCGCACATACTCCGAGCAATCTTTTTCCATTGAGATCCAATAGTAGCCTTGGCGCATTATCTTTTTTGCCATCATGATCCCATTCATATGCGCTCCGCAGTCCCCTCATGGATTTGAGTCATGACCTCTTTTGCCTCTTGTCGGTCAACACACCGTAGTAGTATTTGGTTATGAGACCTCTTATACAATGTTGCCCCCTGTATTATGTAGGTAGAGGCTAGTCTTTTGATGGTTCTTCTTTCCGCGGGAGTAATGTGATCATCAAATACTCGGTGCTCCAAGAACTGCTTTATGTCATGATACCATGGTTTTTCTTCCACTTGGGCTTCTTCAGCTTCGGTCGTTACTTGCAAGCAATATGCGGGTTGTTGAGATGTTTGCACTATGATTTGTTGAGCTCCCTTCCCATATGGTATTTCAACCATAGATGCCAAGGTTGCTAATGCATCCGCCCATTGGTTTTGAGCCCTGGGTGCGTAGGTGAAAGTGACTTCTTCAAATAGTAAACTAAGTGAGATAACGCCGTATGGTAAGGCTTTAGCTTTTCATCTCAGGTTTCCCATTATCCATTGGCTTGATTGATTATCAACTGCGAATCTTCATAGATTTGGAGTTTCCTTGCCCCCAGTTTATAGGCTTCTCGTACTCCGGCTATGCAGGCTTCGTATTCGGCGATATTGTTTGTGCACGGAAAAATCAATCTCCTTGATATCATGATCGGGGCTTGGTAAGGAGAGCAAAATACTACTCCTATCACTTGTCCCTTGATAGTTTTTCTTGTGACATATATTATATCAAACTCCGTGAGGAGCAACTGCCATCGAGCTAGCTTTCCCGTCAACACGGTCTTTTGGCAAAGATACTTCAAAGGATCCATCTTGGAAATGAGCAATACGGTTCGGGACATGATGTATTGTCTTAGTTTCTGCACAACCCATACGAGAGACAAGCATGCCTTTTCTATTTCTGTATATTTGACTTCCGTCGGGGTATATTTTCTGCTCAAATAATATATAGCTTATTCCTTCCATCCCGATTCATCCGGTTGTCCTAGTACTGCTCCCAATGCCGTTGAAGTAACCGAGAATTACAACAACAAGGGACCTTCCGCTTTAGGCGGCACCAAGATTGGAGGGTTAACCAAGTAGGCTTTGATTTTGTCAAAGGCGATTTGGCAATCTTCATTCCATTCCTTGGGAGAGCCTTTCCTTAGCAACTTAAAAATTGGTTCACAAGTGGATGCTAGATGGGCTATGAACCGACAAATGTATTGTAGCTTGCCCAAGAATCCCCTTATCTCTTTTTCGATTACGAGAGGCGGCTTGCTTAGTATTGCCTTGACTTTTCCCAGGTCTACCTCGATTCCATTTTTACTGATGATGAATCCCAACAAGCGCCCCTTTTGAGCACCGAAGACACATTTTTTTGGGTTGAGCCTTAGCTGAAATTTCTCCATCCTATTGAACAATTTCTCCAAATCTCTTAGATGATCTTCAAAGGTGTAGGACCGGACTATCATGTCGTCCACGTAGACCTCCATTTCTTTACTCATCATGTCGTGGAAGATGGCCTTCATGGTGCATTGATATGTGGCTCCGGCATTCTTCAAACCAAATGGCATTACTTTATAGCAAAATGTCCCCCAAGGAGTAATGAAAGGGGTCTTTTCTCTGTCTTCTTCGGCGATTTTGATTTGATTATATCCGGAAAATTCATCCATGAAGGGGAACCATGTATGGCCTGCCGTGTTGTCGATTAGAGCATCGATATGAGGCAGTGGGAAGTCATCTTTTGGGCTAGCCTTGTTAAGATCTCTATAGTCGATGCACATTCTAACTTTTCCATCCTTCTTGGGTACGGGAACAATATTGGCTAGCCATTGCGGATAGTGCGATACAATCAAGAATACGGCATTGTATTGCTTGATGACTTCATCTCTTATTTGGGTATCCATTCCGGTTTAAGCCTCCTTAGTTTTTGCTTTACCGGTTTGACACCGGCCTTTATTGGGAGTTGATGAGTAATTAGATCTTCGTCAAGTCTAAGCATGTCTTCATAAGAGAAGGCGAAATTGACTAGTCGAGGCTTGAGAAAGATGAGCGTTTGGTTTCTTTCTTCAGTGGATAAGTTTTTTCCAATACGAAGACATTTAGGTAACTCGGAAGTTCCCAAGTTGACGATCTCATAGTCCAAAGCTGCATCTTTTCTTTCATGTCTTTCTATGTTGCCACGCAGCTCCTCATCAACTCCCCTATCTTCTGAGATCTCTAGCAATTCGTGGGACCAGCGAATGCTAGCCCACATGTCCGGCTCCGTTCGCTTCTTTTTCGTTTGAACGGGCGTCGTATGTATGGTGTGCTTGTTAGAGCCAGGTCTTGAGCAAGTTGGCATAGCATACCAGTTTTTGGCTTGTCCTTGCATAATGGTGTTTTTTTCATGTGGGCCATTATGAGCTATCATTAAGACTTCCTGAATCTTTAATGCTTCGGGTAGTATGTACCCCGCGCTTATGAACCGAGTTACTTTGTTGGACTTTTTGAACTTGTCTTTCTCAAGTTTGTATCTGAGACCTCGTTTGTTGTTCTTTTGTTGAGGATTGAGTAGCACCGTCTTTCCTCTGTATTTGATGTTGAATCTTATTGTTTGCCTCTCGGCCGGAGGTATGACATAGTGGAGTGGGAGTCTTTGCTTTGAAGGGATGTGGTGGACTTCATGTATATCATCCATCTTGAAAGGGAGAGGATCTGAAGATTCATACACTTCAATAAGCGGAACTTCATGACAATTCTCAAACTCCGCCGGGATGACGATCTCGGGGTCGGCTTCGATGACCACTAGCTTTCCTGCCGATATATACTTTAGCTTTTGATGGAGAGAGGACGGGATGACCCCCGTTCGGTGCAACCAAGGCCTTCCCAATAACATGTTGAAAGATGTCGGGATATCCAAGACTTAAAAAGGAACGATCATGGTGTCGAGTCCTACTTGTATTTCTATGTCTAGCTCGCCCAATACTGTATTTTGAGAATTATCAAAGGCTCTTACATGGAAGTCACTAGGTCTCATTTGACCCGTAGGGATTCCAAGCCTCTTGATTGTTCGCAGTTGGCACACATTAAGACTTGTGCCGTTGTCGATCGTTACCAAAGGGATCTTCAAGTCTTTGTATCCGACCGTGATGCTTAGTGAATGTCCATGGTTACGCCCCTCTGTTGGAAGCTCTTCATCGGTGAACGTGATGGCGTTAGGAGCCATTATTTGCCCGATCATGTGAGCCACCGCATCGGAAGTTACCTCCGTAGTTATGTGAGCTTCGCTTAGAACTTTGGTGAAAACCTCCTTGTGCTTTGTTGAGGTGCATAATAGCTCTCATATGGATATTTGAGCTGGCAAAGACTTGAGTTGTGAAGCAACGTCATATGGCGGTTCCCTCTCCGGGTTGGTGATCACGTTGCGAGCCGGTTCCCGTCGGTAGACTCAGCCATTAGGATAAATATTACCTATCTACGAGCATTGAGGATATTCCCATGGGACCTTGTGTGAGTCATATGTTGGATTTGGCTTGGCCGCTAGTACCACGAGCTCTTGATAAGTAGGAGCAATCTTCAAGTTGTTCACGGCTGGCAACACGAGGTAGTCTTGGTCATGCCCTTCTTGAGGGTTATGGACATTTTGGGGAGTTGCTCCTTGTAGTGTGATGGTTTCTTGCTTAGACCATTGTAGAGTGATCATGTAGGCTTCATGACTCGGCTTTACGGGTCCTCTTGCGACTTCTATGAAGTTTATGTTTGTCGCATTGGGATTCCTTGCTTCATGCATAGGTAGGGGATTTTGGATCACATCCTTATGAGAGTTTGGTAAAATTTTGATTTTTCCATCATGTATTAAGTCTTGAATGACATGTTTGAGGGTAAAACATCTTTCGGTGGTGTGACCTCTCCCTTGGTGATAGGCACAAACTCATTTTCTCGGTAATTTTTAGGAAGGGGGTTAGGTGGAGGTTTTCGAGCTAGAGGTGCAAGCATATTTTTTTGGATGAGCATGTTGAGGACGTCAGTGTAGGATTGGGCGAGAGGTGTAAAATTTCTGGGTGCTTTTCTTTGAAAAGGCTTAGGGGTGGTGTCTGTTGGTCCCGAGTTAATGGAAATTACCTAAGAGGGGAGGGGTGAATTGGGTATTATGAAAATTTAAAACTTAAACAGAAACTTTTACCCCGGATTAATCTAGTCCCCTTTATGAAGAAACAAAATGGTATGCAATATAATGTAGAGAGCAGAAATAGAAATCAACACACAAGATTTTATAGTGGTTCGGGCAACCTCCCTATTCCACTCTTCCAAGCTCACACCTCTTGTGACTTGGGTTCCACTATGTATTCCACGAATACAACTAGATCTCTACTCTCTTCTAGATTCTAGCTCTAGGAGGCATATACAATCAGAGTCTCTGCTCTCTTCTAGATTCAAGCTCTAGGGGGCATATACAATCAACACAAGTAGGTGATGAGTTACACTCTAATCACAACTCTACTTGCAACGTCTTGGTTTCAATTACCAAACTTAAACCAAGCACTAAAACAATTAATAATGTAAAAATAAAGAAGATCTACACTTTACTGAGTTGTGTAGCAAGTTTCAGCTTGAGGAAGAATCTGTAGGAGCAACCGATTGTGTTTCATTGAAGCAAATCGCAACTTTGAAGCTTGTTCTTCCTTTGAAAGTTTATAGATCACTCAAATTTAGAGAAAAGCAAATAAGAACTCTTGCTTGTACTTATTTCCTCTCTTTAGACTCTGTCTTGTGTATATTCACGTTTGCTTGAGTATCTATATATAGAGGAGGGAAGATTTTGAACGTTATAGAAGTGGTTGGCGCGCAATAAATGTTCCAACATTCAAAAATTCGAACGTTACTTTCCCAAGTCGCAGGTGGAGTCGACGTCGTCTGCGACTTCGCCCAAGTCGCATGCTGGAGTCGACTTCGTGTGCGACTTCGGCAGCTCTTCAGTTTCCAAGTCTGAGTTCTAGGTCGACTTGGTTTCAGACTTGGCCTCAAGTCGATCTTGGAGTCGACTTGGGATGCGACTTGACCAGTTTTTGTGCCAAAACAGTTTGATCCTTGTTGATTCACCTCTTGTTTGCTTAGCTACTTTCCTTCAATAATAGAAACATTATTTTCATTCTGGATTGGCTTCAAATCTTGCAAACCTTGTGATTCTTGGAGAACTTGAAAACTTGTATGGTTAAATCTTCTTTGATTTGGAATGAATTCATGTATCTTGCTCGCTTTAAAATTATATTAGTCTTCATATCATGAGTTGTCTTCATCTTGAAATGAGCTTGACCTTTTGACTTGGACTTGAGAAACTCAAGTCGATCTTAGGGTCGACTTCGTCTGTGACTTCGCCCAAGTCGCATGATGGAGTCGACTTCGACTGCGACTTCGAAATGTTCTGTCTCAAAATCAACGCTGGAAGGAAATGTGTATCTTCAAGTCAATACTGGAGTCGACTTCGTCTGCGACTTGGCTTCCAAGTCGCAAGTGGAGTCGACTTCGACTGCGACTTCAGCTGTTCACCTTCCAAATTCAAATCTGTCCATCAGGTACATGTTGAAGTCGAATGTGGAGTCGACTTCGAGATCGACTTCACCCTGAGTCGAAGTCCGAGTCGATTTGGGAATCGACTTGGCTGATTTTCATTCCTTAAGACATTCATCACACTCATTAGTAATCAATTTATACTCAAATTTGACTTTTTAATAATCAAAACTTATGATTTGGTCAATTTTGTTTTGTTTTAACTATTGTTTCCAACAATCTCCCCCTTTTTGATGATTGACAAAACTAATTTGAGTTTGTACCTTTCAAGAAAATCAGATTCATATAGTTTCCAAAATAGAACATCAGATATTTTTCAAACAGAGCATGAAACAAACATTTGAGCATAAAACATATTTCATATCATCATGATTCATACAGATTACAATGTAAAGCAAAAAGAAAACCTGATACAAGCTACCCAACCCAAAAAACCTATGTCATGTCCTAAAACTCACTCAAAACAAAATCTATCCTATCTCCCCCTTTTTGTCAATCACTCAAAATGAGATTCAATTACCAAGAATTTAGTGAATTGAAATTTGAAAATGGGATATGAAGATTGAGTAGGTTTGACGGGTCGAACATGAGCAGATGAGTAGAAGGATGAAACAGGTGTGGGGGTTGGATCTCGATGAACTGATCTGGATTCAAACGGATCTAGTTCAGGTATGGGTTGATTACGATGATGCCCAAATGCGAGATGGTACCGGATAGTGCGCATTTCCCGATCGATACGATCTTGTCGGGAATGCATGTCTATGATGGCTGTGAGGACACCAGAGATGAGACTAGTCATTCTGTTTTCCTGTTGACCCATTTCATCTCATAGGGTAGCTATTTCATCTCGAATGGTCTGTAGAGTTATGTCCTGATATGATGGTTGAGGTGCCGGATCTGGAATGGTTGATCCCCGTGGAGAGAAGGATCCAAGTGACATGGGAGAAGCTAGCTCCTCAGGGATATCCTGTGGTGGATCCGGTTGGGCTTCTGGAGGCTGCTCCCCCTCAGTATGTGCTCATCTTTTCTCTTCAGGAGCTTCTGCTTCGGCCCTGAGTTCATGCACATTGATCTTCATTGTCTGGATCAATGCCTTGTTGATTGCATTAGTGGATTTTAGTACTTCGAAGGGCTCGCCTTCAATATCCACTTCAAAATGCTCAAGAATCTTCGTGATCCAGGTGCCGTAGGGTAGAACTCCCCGTGGATTGTCCTTTCTGCAGCTGAGAGCTTCAATGAACAAACGGGGAAGGCTGACTTTTACCCTGTTCACAATTTTCCATAGAATCCCAGCTTCTTGAGGGTTCAGTTGATTCCGTCCTCAACCCTTAGGGTAGATGCAGTGGGCTATCAACAGACGTAGAACCCGTAGCCTTGGAGACAGATCCATGTAATGCAGAAACTTGATCCCTGGATGATATTTATTGTTCCGAGTGAGCTGATTATATATCTGATCAAGTGAGAGGTCTGCAGGGAGTGGCTCATCTACATGCGGAACCTCAAGTATCTGTCCGATGTTTATCATTGCTCCTTCCAAATTTGGAGTTACCCCAACTCCAAAGAACATGTTAACTCTTTTTACAAAACTGCTATAGTATTCCTCATCCCATAAATAATAGAAAATCCTGGTTAGATCCGGATAGACTCTTTCATCTTCCTTTAGCAGCTTGGTCCAACCTTGAAATTCCAATAGATCTTCTATATCTGACCCATAATCTTTCAGAAACTTGAAATCAATTATTTTAGGAATGAATACCTTCCTCTCGTAGAAGTGTTTGTAGAACCGACTATGCTGGAGTTCGGTTTTGAAGTACGTAGTCGGCAACTTCAACACTTGAGCTTTCCCAGCTATGTTCCCTTTCCTTCTTACTCCAGATTGAGTGTCGTGTGAGGTTTGGGATTGTTCCTCACGACCGGCTGTGGTTGACGGAGTTCCCATTTGAAAACGTACTCGGCGGCCAGTAGAAGTGGATGGTTCTTCCCGGGCTCGCTTTGAGGAAGTACGTTGTCTCCTAGGCACTTCGTCGTCGGTACGGGATGTAGACTGTCGGGGAACAGGTTTGAGAGAGGGTTTTGAGACAGCTAACTTGGGAGGTCTGGACTTTGGAGCCATTGGTTTCAGAATTTAGAGAGGTAAAGGGAAAAATAAAGAGGCTTAGAGAGAGTGAATAGAGAGAGAAAGAGATGAGAAATAGAAAGTAATTGTTCGATTGAGAGGCAGTGAGAGAAGGGGGGCAGAGAGACTAATTTGAGCAGAGGCAAAGTGAGAGAGAGAGGGAGAGAATGATTTGAGCAAAGGCAGATTGAGAGAGAGAGGGAGAGAATGAGAGAGAGAAAGGCTGAGTAAGAAAGGGGCAGATAGACAGAGGTAGGGTGAGAGAGAGATGCAATTGCCGGAGAACGGAGAGAAGAGAGGCCGACGCCGGAAAGAAGAAGAGAAAGAGATGGACAGATGCCGGAAAAAGAGAGAGAAGTCGCTGAAAAGGACAGACGGTGCGGGAAAAATAAGAGGAAGAAGAAGAAGAAGAAAAGAAAAAGGAGAACGGCGGACGGTCGCGCGCGCGGAGTCAACTTCGACCCCTCGGAGTCTACTTCGCCTCAGAGGCGGAGTCGACTTCACATCTCCCAAGTCAACTTCACCGGAGTCGACTTGACTTTCCCGGAGTCGACTTGACTCATCGACTTGACCTTTTTCAGATTTGATTTTCTTGTTTAATTTTCCTTAATTTAATTCAATCATTCCCATTTAATTTTATAAAATGATTCCTTTGCTAATGGCTTGGTAAAAATGTCAGCAACTTGTTCCTCAGTTTTCACATATTCCAAACAAATATCATGATTTTCAACATGTTCTCGAATAAAATGATGTCTTACATCTATATGCTTGGTTCTTGAATGCAATACTGGATTCTTTGTCAAACATATGGCACTTGTGTTGTCACATCTAATAGGAATATTGTAATAATCAATGCCATAGTCTTTTAATTGTTGTTTCATCCAAAGTAGTTGGGCACAACAGCTTCCGGCGGCTATATATTCGGCTTCTACAGTAGATAGAGCAACACTGGTTTGTTTCCTTGAATACCATGAAACCAACATATTTCCAAGAAATTGACAAGTTCCACTAGTACTTTTTCTATCTACTTTGTAGCCTGCAAAATCCGCATCCGAGTAGCCGATTAAGTCAAAAGTTGACCCCTTTGGATACCATAATCTAAGATTAGTAGTATTTATCAAATATTTAAAAATTCTTTTTACAGCCAATAGATGTGATTCTTTAGGACATGCTTGAAATCTAGAATACATACAAACACTAAACAAAATATTTGGTCTAGAAGCAGTTAAATACAACAATGATCCTATCATACTTCTATAAAGCTTTTGATCGATACATTTACCGTTTTCGTCCGTGTCGATCTTGATCGTAGAACTCATTGGAGTATTTGCTCTTTTTGTAGTTTGCATTCTAAATTTCTTTAGCATTTTTTTGAGGTACTTGGACTGATTTAAGAATATCCCTTCGTTTTGTTGCTTGATTTGTAGTCCAAGGAAGAAATTTAGTTCTCCCATCATGCTCATTTCAAATTCGCTCTGCATGATCTTAGAAAATTCTTGGCATAAAGTTTCATCAGTAGCTCCAAATATTATATCATCTACATAGATTTTCACAATTAAGATGTTTTTACTTTTATATTTGATGAATAAAGTAGTATCAACTTTCCCTCTTTGAAACTCATGATCAATAAAAAATCTATTTAACCTTTCATACCAAGCTCTTGGGGCTTGTTTTAGTTCATATAATTCTTTGGTCAGCCTATAAGCATATTTAGATTGATTCTTTTCTTCAAATCAAGGGGTTTGTTCAACATATACTTCTTCATTCAAGTATCCATTCAAAAATGCGCTTTTTACATCCATTTGAAACAATTTGAAATTCATGTGAGAAGCAAATGCTAGTAAGATGCGTATGGCTTCTAATCTAGCCACAGGTGCATATGATTCTTCAAAATCAATCCCTTCTTCTTGGGAATACCCTTTGGCTACTAATCTAGCTTTGTTTCTAATTACAAGTCCGCTTTCGTCCAATTTGTTCCTAAATATCCATTTGGTACCAATAATGGTATAATCATTTGGTCTAGGAACTAAATGTCATACATCATTCCTTTCAAATTGATTTAGCTCTTCTTGCATTACAATAACCCAGTTTTCATCATTAAGAGCTTGTTCAATAGTGGTTGGTTCAATTTTTGACACAAATGCATATTGTCCTCAAATATTTTGCTTTGATCTCCTAGTTTTTACTCCTTCATAAATATTTCCAATGACTTTCTCAATTGGATGGGCATTTTTGAACTTTAAATCAATTGGAGGTTTGTAGGAATCATTACCTTCACTTACCTCTTCCTCCATGGAGTTTTCTGGCTTGAGCTCGGTTTCTTTTTGTTGTTCTTATTGTTTTGCTTTTGTATCATCTGCGTCACTTAGTTCATCCTCCTTTCTCGGAGTTTGGTTAAATTTATCAAAAACAACATGTATTGATTCTTCTATTGTTTAATTTTTTTTGTTGAAAATTCTATATGCTTTGCTATTTGATGAATAACCTAAGAAAATAGCTTCATCACTTTTGGCATCTAGTTTTCCCAAATTTGTTTTTCTATTATTTAACACATAACAATACATCCAAAAGTATGGAAATATGATATGTTTGGTTTCCTGCCTTTCCAAAGTTCATATGGGGTCTTTTTCAATATTGCTCTAATGGTAACTCGGTTTAATATATGACAAGCTGTACTTACAGCTTCACCCCAAAATCTCTTGGACAATTTACTCTCATTTAGCATGGTCCTAGCCATTTCTTGAATTGTCCGGTTTTTCCTTTCAACAACTCCATTTTGTTGAGGAGTTCTTGGTGCAGAAAATGTATGGTGAATTCCCTTTTCATTGCAAAATTCTATGAATCGACTATTTTCAAATTCACCACCATGGTCACTTCTAATGGAAATGATTGAACTTTATTTTTCATTTTGCACCAAAGTTGAAAACGAGACAAACATAGAAAATGCTTCATCTTTGCTAGCTAAGAGTATAATCCAAGTAAATCTAGAAAAGTCATCCACAATAACATACACATACTTTTTCCCACCAAGAGTTAAAATGTCTGATGGCCCATAAAGATCCATATGTAGCAATTCAAGTGGTCTAGTTGTTGAAATTTCCTGTTTGGTCGAAAATGACATTTTTGGTTGTTTAGATAGTTGACAGGCTTTACAAATCTTATCTTTGTCATATTTGAGCTTTGGTAAGCCTTGTACCAAATTCTTTTTCCATAAAGTTTTAATATTTGACATATTTATATGTCCAAGCCTTGTATGCCATTTCCATGGATCATTTTCTATGGCTATTAGACATTTTTCTTCTAGGTCATCAAGGCAAACCAAATATACATTTCCATGTCTTTTGCCACTAAACATTATGTGCTCGTCATCATCAATAACATTACATATAGAGGATTCAAATACAACTTTATATCCTTTATCACATAGTTGACTAATACTCATTAGGTTGTGTTTGAGTCTTTCAACAAATAGAACATTTTCAATACATGCATTTGAACTACCATAGATATTTCTTTTACCTTTTATTTTACCTTTTTCATTATTTTCGAAAGCTACCATTCCTTCATTGCATAGGTTGATCTTGTGAAATAATCCTTTTTCTCCTGTCATATGTCATGAGCAACCACTATCCATAAACCATACGTTATTGGCCTTAGCTTTAAGACATACCTCTTGACTACTTGTGCAGTCCGTTGAAGTAGCTTGATCCTCCAAGGTTTCCGTGGCTGCAAAGCATATGTCGGTATTTGCTATGCATAAATTCTCGCGCAATCTGCTTCGCATTCTTCACTTGAGGAGCTATTTGTTGTAGATTCTTCTTCATTCACGTACATGCATCTTCCTTTGTTTCTTTGAAATCTTTTGTTGTCGCCTCGATCTGTTCTTTGCTCCTTTGCCTTGTTTTCTTCGGCCGTTGGACATTGGGCTTGCATGTGTCCCGAACCGCTGCATCGATAATATTTTGTTGTTTCTTTCTTTTTCTCTTTCTTTAAAATTTCTGCCTTTCCTTATAAATTTTTTGAATCGTTTTGTGAGTAAGGCAATTTCATCATCATTTTGTGAAGATGAGGTGTCGTCCGAGTCTTGTGCGGCTCTCAAGGCAATGGCTCTTTTGCCTTTGTGATGATCTTCATTTTTTTTCTTGATCAGCTCATGTGACATTAAGGAGCTAATAAGATTTTCCAACTTCAACGTGTTAAGATCCTTGGCTTCTTCTATTGCCATGATTTTTGGAGTCCATGATTCGGGTAGTGCCCTTAGAATCTTCATGACCTGCTCAGATTCAGAAATTGTTTTTCCTAGCCCTTTCAAGGTATTAGTAATCTTGGAAAATCTAGCAAACATTTCAGAAATATTTTCAGTTTCTAACATCCTAAAATTTTTCAATTCTCCAATCAAAATGTTTCTCCTTGTCCCTTGGACTTGAGAGGTTCCTTCATAGATAGAAGTTAGTGTATCCCATATTTCTTTGGCAGTTAAACAAGAGGATACTCTATCATATTCGGAGGCCGTAAGAGCACAAAATAATGAATTTATAGCCTTGGCATTGCTCTTTACAATTTTCACTTCCTCATCGGTCCATTTGGAAGCTCTTTCATCAATAGGCAAAGTCACACCGTCTTGGATTGCAATCCAAGAGTCCATATCTGTAGCCATGATGAGTTGTTTCATACGTAGCTTCCAATATCCAAAATTGTTCCCATCAAACAATGGTGGCCTAGTAAATGATTGGCCCTCAGCAAATGCAGAAACGGAAGTCGATTGGGATGCCATGTCAATAGATCTCTTTGGTTTAACTCAAAGACCCGCTCTGATACCACTTGTTGGTCCCGAGTTAATGGAAATTACCCAAGAGGGGAGGGGTGAATTGGGTATTATGAAAATTTAAAACTTAAACAGAAACTTTTACCCCGGATTAATCTAGTCCCCTTTATGAAGAAACAAAATGGTATGCAATATAATGTAGAGAGCAGAAATAGAAATCAACACACAAGATTTTATAGTGGTTCGGGCAACCTCCCTACTCCACTCTTCCAAGCTCACACCTCTTGTGACTTGGGTTCCACTATGTATTCCACGAATACAACTAGATCTCTACTCTCTTCTAGATTCTAGCTCTAGGAGGCATATACAATCAGAGCCTCTGCTCTCTTCTAGATTCAAGCTCTAGGGGGCATATACAATCAACACAAGTAGGTGATGAGTTACACTCTAATCACAACTCTACTTGCAACGTCTTGGTTTCAATTACCAAACTTAAACCAAGCACTAAAACAATTAATAATGTAAAAATAAAGAAGATCTACACTTTACTGAGTTGTGTAGCAAGTTTCAGCTTGAGGAAGAATCTGTAGGAGCAACCGATTGTGTTTCATTGAAGCAAATCGCAACTTTGAAGCTTGTTCTTCCTTTGAAAGTTTATAGATCACTCAAATTTAGAGAAAAGCAAATAAGAACTCTTGCTTGTACTTATTTCCTCTCTTTAGACTCTGTCTTGTGTATATTCACGTTTGCTTGAGTATCTATATATAGAGGAGGGAAGATTTTGAACGTTATAGAAGTGGTTGGCGCGCAATAAATGTTCCAACATTCAAAAATTCGAACGTTACTTTCCCAAGTCGCAGGTGGAGTCGACGTCGTCTGCGACTTCGCCCAAGTCGCATGCTGGAGTCGACTTCGTGTGCGACTTCGGCAGCTCTTCGGTTTCCAAGTCTGAGTTCTAGGTCGACTTGGTTTCAGACTTGGCCTCAAGTCGATCTTGGAGTCGACTTGGGATGCGACTTGACCAGTTTTTGTGCCAAAACAGTTTGATCCTTGTTGATTCATCTCTTGTTTGCTTAGCTACTTTCCTTCAATAATAGAAACATTATTTTCATTCTGGATTGGCTTCAAATCTTGCAAACCTTGTGATTCTTGGAGAACTTGAAAACTTGTATGGTCAAATCTTCTTTGATTTGGAATGAATTCATGTATCTTGCTCGCTTTAAAATTATATTAGTCTTCATATCTTGAATTGTCTTCATCTTGAAATGAGTTTGACCTTTTGACTTGGACTTGAGAAACTCAAGTTGATCTTGGGGTCGACTTTGTCTGCGACTTCGCCCAAGTCGCATGATGGAGTCGACTTCGACTGCGACTTCGGAATGTTTTGTCTCAAAATCAACGCTGGAAGGAAATGTGTATCTTCAAGTCGATACTGGAGTCGACTTCGTCTGCGACTTGGCTTCCAAGTCGCAAGTGGAGTCGACTTCGACTGCGACTTCAGCTGTTCACCTTCCAAATTCAAATCTGTCCATCAGGTACAGGTTGAAGTCGAATGTGGAGTCGACTTCGAGATCGACTTCGCCCTAAGTCGAAGTCCGAGTCGACTTGGCTGATTTTCATTCCTTAAGACATTCATCACACTCATTAGTAATCAATTTATACTCAAATTTGAATTTGTTAATCATCAAAACTTAAACTATTGTTTCCAACAGTGTCTATGGTGTTTACGTCCGGGGTCTTCGAGGAATTACCATTTTTAGGTTCTTGCTTTCTTCGAGTTGTGTTCCCTTGGTATGGTCATGGAGAGATGGTGTCATGTTTGATTTCTGCCTCCACTTGGTCCCCGGCTTGGAGGAATTGAGTGAAGTTGATGTAAGGGTGAGAAATGAGATAACCCGAGATGCTCGGGTGTGCTGAGTTGATGATGATGGAGATTTGCTCATCCAAAAGCAACTACCTCTTCATCTTTGCCACCAATGCCCGCCATCTAGCTACGTATTCGGAGAATGTTTCATCCCCTTTTTGTTTTAGCGCTTCGAGATCGGCCCTTTTGGGAGCCATGTTTAGCTTGTATGAGAAGCGGTCCATGAAGGCTAAGGAGAGTTGTTCCCATGTTTTGATCAACCGGCAATCCAGCGATGTGTACCACTCCAAGGCGTCCTTCTTTAGGCTATGTTGGAATAGTCTTATCAAGACTTCTTCGCTTTTCACCAAGAGGTATAGTATGCCGCAAAGGGCCTTTAGATGAGCCCTTGGGCATGAGTCTCCTTCATATGCGGGTAAAGCCGGTATTTCGAACTTCTCGGGTAGCTTGGTGTCGGGGAACGGGCATAGATCTTCTATTTTGGCCGAAGGTAGGCCCTCCCCTTGATGTTGTCGGATTCGCTCCTCCATTTCTTTTAGTTGGTTTTGGAGTTGGTTCTTGAGGTCTTGAATTTCATTGCGGCCTTGTTCTAAGACCAACTCTTCTTCTTTATAGTGATCATTCCGCGATCTGTGGGAAGATGGTTGAGGTCCACCGTCTTGTTCCGTGTTCGAGTTTTGAGAACAAAATGGTGGTGTAACCGTGTTTTGGCCGCCTATTAGAGGTAGTCCCATGTTTGACAGGACTTCCTCTAGCTTCTGCATCCTTTTGTCCATTGCCGCCATGTAGGCTTCAATGGATTGCTTGAACTGGTGATCCCGATCTTCATGGTGTGCGGATTGCTCAGACTCCATTCTAGACGCTCTCGATCTAGTAACCACGGGGCTTCGATCCACGGTTGACTTGTCTTGCCTTCGAGCTATGGTGAAAAACCTGAGCAATCAATAAAAAATGATTAGTGCTTGTAAACAGATAATAAAAGATCAACCTTTGGATGGATACTTGGAGGTCCAGGTTCTTTTGAGTTCTTTGCGGATTTTGTTTGTTTTAAGTTCCACGCGTAAAAATGTTCAGGATTCGCGGGTTTATTTTAAGTTCCACGCGTGAGAATGTTCGAGGTCCACGGGTTCTGTTTGCCTGAGGCGCCTCTGGAAAAGTGACCAGTTCGCTTGAAGCATCTCTGAAAAAAGGACCAGTTCTCTTGAAGCGTTTCTGGAAGTGTGACCAGAAAACTCCCAGGTTATGGAAAAGGAGTGATTTTTATACCGGATTTTTCTTAGTGTCAATTGATTTTAGATTTGCCGGAGGCCCTTGCTGTAGGCTCATTTTATGTGTCTGGACAGTTACGGGAAGATGTTCAATAGTTCACCCCCTTTACGAGTTCTTTCCAGTTTACGAGCTGAACGCCTCTGGACCTAAAAACTTGTTAGGTTTCTGCGTGATTTGGGCAGAAACGCCAGAAACTCACTGCCGGAAGACGGAAAAGCTCTGGGAACTCGCTGTTCAGCGAGGAAGAAGCTCCGATCTTCAAGTTTTTGTCCCTCTTGTGCCCGGTGTAGACCAGCAACGCCGTCCCCAGTGGAGTCGCCAAGCTGTAGCACCCGCCGTGAGCGCTACGATGGGCTCGGAATGGTTTTTCGTGCCTTGGAAATCTGGATTGTAGTGAATGAGTTTTCAACGCCTCCAAGACAGCAGCGTGGGCTTAGTTTTCCTGCATCTACATGGGGTAAAACGTGTTAGGATTCATGGTTTTTAGATAAATCTGGCATATGAGCATTTTCTCGTGGATTCGGCAGCATAACGGCTAAGACGGGGCTTTCCGTACACGGATCAAGTCACAACTCCGACAGCATAACGGCAGCGTATTATGCTGGAATCCGTGCACCCGCGTGCACCCGCCTTGCCGGGGCGTTAACTCAAATACGCACGCAAAAATAAAGAAAAAACGGAGTCGCCACTGATCTTTAAAGGGAGATCAGCCCCTGTTTAATGAAATAAGGCACTAATCATACAGAGTCCGGGTTCCGGCCTTCGGATTGAAGCAAATATGGCAAAATCTGCCAACCTGAGGCGGTTTACACGGCGTGAAAGGGGAAAAATGAAAGACTTGAGAGAATGGGAGAGATGGACAAGGGGCGTGGAAAAGAAGCTTGGAGCTCGTAGAGCGGAAAAACCGGGACGCCAGGATGTTGCTGTAGACTTCCATCCTCCCCTCTGGGATGCCTCTCCAAGTGTGTTTCAAGTGAGGGGGGTGTTCCTCCTTTTATAGATGTAAGAGTGGGCTTTGGACCACTTGGGGTTATGGACTTGGTCCATGGGCTTGAGCTTGACGTGGAATCATGGGCTTTGGGTCACTTGAAGGGTTGGACTTGGTCCATAGGCTTGAGCTTGGAGTGGGAGCATGGGCCTTGGGCCACTTGAAGTGTTGGACTTGGTCCATAGGCTTGAGTTTGGTGGGCTAGAGCTTGGCTAAGCCCGTTGCTTTAGGTGGGCCGTTGTGGAGGCCCAAAGTTGTAGAGAAGTCTGCTTCTGAGGCTTGGTGGGCTGGATCTAGCGGGCTAGAGCTTGGCTAAGCCCGTTTGCTGCGTCTGGTGAGTTGATTCTGGTGGGCTGCATTGTGGAGCCCATTGAGGTGGCATGTAGGAGCTTCGCTCTTTGTGGGCCGGACCTGGTTTGTTGAAAAAGTCTGCTTTGAGGCTTGGTGGAGCTTCGCTCCCGTGGGCTAAGTTCGGAAGGGTTTTCTTGGCTTGCTTGAATTTCCTTTTTCCTCAAATTTGCTTGGGCTTAGAGCTTGTTCCAATTTATCCATCTTTGGGCCCAAGGGTGGGGTGTCAACCGTATGCTAACACTAGTGTCCATTGAAGATTTTATGTTCTCTTTGCCAAGTTTCCTATATGTGGTGTCTCGTGTGATGTTGAATGAAAAGAAGTAAATATTTTTTCTAAAAAACATTAAAACCCGTTTATTAAGAGGAAAAAGTAACTTCCATTTTTTGTCCCTTTTAATTGATGTGATATTACCCACAATTATCCAACCCAACTCATAGCAACCGACGCTTCCAATTTTCGCTCTATATTTTTATCCAAAAGCATTTGTTTTATTTTTCTTTACTTCATTTCTATCATTATCCCTTACTCCTCTTGATCGTGGTTTGAAAATGAAATAGGCAACCTCTGTTAATTTGAGCTTGTTTTGGATTTGGGTCAGCAAATTTAGGCTCAGATATCAAGCTTGGACTTGATACTGAGCTCGAGTTGGGACTTGACAGGCCATACCAAAAGCGTTTAGCAACACACATTTTAGATTTGTCAATAATACGCTCCTCTTACAAACACATGTAAGCATCAAGCTAAGGCTTATGGACTCAGCCTAAACATTTACGCATGTTAAAGCAGAATGGACCAGAATTGGATATAAAAATTTTTGTGATTGCAAGAATTCCTTATATCCGGTGGACACGGACTGCCTTGAGTGACTGTTGGAAGCTTACTAGCATGTGTTCCCTTTGTAATTACTTCACACAGCTATGAGGTATATTTTTCCCGCAACTGTTAGTTGAATTAAGAATAATTTAAAACAGCCATAATGTAAAAACATATTTTTTTTATTGTTTTGAAAAAATTTGGATTAATTTCAAATATATCTGTAACCTTTATCTTTAATTGTAAATATACCCACAATTTATGAAATCTTTCATATATACCCACTACCAACGCCCCAAATATTAAATATACCCAAATTTATCCCCTCCTGTCAAAGAATCATGAAACAGAGTAAAATTGGCTGGTGTTCACAAATGACCAAATTATCTCTGATTCGTCTTCACATATTTTCATCT
The DNA here is from genome assembly GCA_030490835.1 of Annona cherimola. Classification (NCBI taxonomy): domain Eukaryota; kingdom Viridiplantae; phylum Streptophyta; class Magnoliopsida; order Magnoliales; family Annonaceae; genus Annona; species Annona cherimola. The sequence continues at coordinate 53,886,615 of CM059971.1, read as the reverse complement.
CGTAGCATTCTAATGAATGTGTTGCTGGCCATGAATCCTTTTAGGATTTGAATAGCACGAGAACCCCATCAACGTCGATCTTGTCAGTCACATTCCCATAGCCATTGAGTTCTTCCCTTTTTCCTCCCCCACCACCTCCTTCAGCGGCTTCAAGAAAGACAGCAGCAGGGAGAAGGATGAGACCCACTTGTGCTTCTCCGTCTGTTGCAAGACGGAATTTTTAGCAGCAATTGAGAATTTAAAAATAGGTCCATCATTCTACGAATTAAAATTTTGAGAAAGAGAAGAAAATACCAACAAAGAGAATTTTCGGGCCAAAGCAACAATCTGCTTAACAGAAGCAGCGGTATATCTTATCATTTAAAAAAAAAAAAAAACGCTACCCAAGCCCCAGACCGTGAGGGCATATTCGTCATCTCCTTTCAGCATGTACAACCTTCTAACGGTCGGTGACGTTACGAGGTATATTTGATATTTAGTGCTTTTTAAGTGGGTATATATATACATATATATATATGAAAGATTTTATATTTAGTGGGTATATTTGAAATTAAGGGTAAAAATTGTAGGTATATTTGAAATTAACCAGAAATTTTTTACTCGTACACAGCCCCACCTGTATCTTTCTCCAGGTGAACTTTCTACAATTTTTGAAATTTATTTGATAATTTATTTTGAATTTTGAAAATGGATAAAATGAGCATAATATATGCATAATTTTTTTTGAAAATAGTAGCCGTCTGGTGGGCGTAAATGATCAGGGTGCATTGTCCGTCATTATCATTTATAGCCAGCCCTAATTCGCTTTACCATCATTAGTTCCAGAATCAGCTCTTATTTAACTTGCAAAGAAAACTTGAACTTTGTTACTTAAATGGTGAAAGAAATTGATATTTGTCTAATTTTCTATCATTATCGACTAATTAACTCAGCATCATGTAAATGCATCACTCCATAGTTTTTCTCCCCTTCTGTTTTGAGGTCTATCCCTACGCTGGTTTCTTTTTTGTTTCTTTTCTCGTTTGCTGATTTGAACTAGTTTCATTGTCACTCCATACGTGTCTTAATCGACGAGCTGAAATCTGCAATCATTCGGGACTGGACGGGGAACTAAGCAGAATGGCTGCTGATAGTGACAGTCCTATTAGAATTTTATGTCACAGAAGGGACTCGGAAACGACCCCGGTCTTTTGCTTAATAGATTTACGGCTTTTCAATTTTCCCAGGAGCATGACATCATGGGATGTTTGTTTACCAAAAAAAAAAAAAAAAACTTTCCAAACTGAAATTTTTCAGTCTAAATTTTTCACAATTATCCTGTATTTCTATCAATTTTTACACAATTATCCTGTATTTTAATCATTTTTACACAACTATCCGTACATTTAACTTAGCTATTTCAACTTTATTTTCTTTACTCCTCGTCATTATCCCTATCATATCAAATCGTTCTCTCATTTCAAAAATTTTTACATCAAAAACTTTTCATTAGAAGTTTTATAACTTCCCAAACACACCCATCTTAAAAGAACACATTCTTTTATCAGATAGTAGCTGATAACGTGATATTAGCTGCCAATTTCTCAGATGCTGTATTTCTTTATTTCTTTATTTCTTTATTATGTATATTTCTATCAAATAACGTATCCAGATTACACACACCGTATCCAAAATGCAAGGCAACAACAGATAACACTGTAATTTATGGAACATTTGTTTGCCTTGGCAAGTTTACTATTGTTTCAATCTTTTTCCTATCTACTTATATTTCGTTTACTGATACCACGTCCCATGAAAGGAATTTGTCTCAACCAGAATTCACACTTTTTTAATTTAGCCAGTCTACTTAACACTACCTACAGCTGTTCATGATGGTCTACCAAACGAATCCTTCAATTGCCATTGAGCTCTTAACATGAGATCATATGTCCGGCTCTAGCAATGTCTAGAGGGAGTGGGATGAGGGGCAATGAACCCCATAGGACAATTGAGAGTAATCAAGAATTCCCAAGAAAGAAAACATCAACTTTCGGCTCATCCTCAGTCAAATTTACTACTGCTGATGTTGCAAGTTTTCACTTTGCCCGACATACATGAAAACCAACACATACAAGGCAGTAAGACTAGCCGGATTCTCTTGCACCACGTGGTAAGCACCCACACAAATTTTCTATGTGATTAGTAGCTATTCCAATATGAGAGAGGATGATAATGTCCTCCACAGGTTTCCATTTCTCACCAAAGAGTCTTCAAAGGAAACTGGATATAAACCTGCTACAAATTGCTCACCGCGCCATGGAGAGGCAGCAAGAATCTTCCCATTTGAATAGATGGAACAACAGACAGAGCCAACCACCCCCACAAGCTGCTTTTGGCAAGCCCATTCTATGCATTTTTACAAACTGCTACGAGCTTTCTCATAGATGTCATTCAATTGGTTTGCCGGTGCTTCTTGTAGCAGTCGCTGCAACTTCCCTCTTATGACTGTACAAGCCTATACTCTGCTCGTCTCCTCTGTTGTTGCTCTAGGAGATGGCTTGACAGAATCTTCGCTGGCTACTGTCAGCACCGTCGGCTCCAACCTGGGGATAACAGGGGGTTTTGTCCTATGAGTAACAGTCATCTTCAACCCCTCAGTAGTGTGGATGGTTGCACCTGTTGTCATATTCACCTGTATAGATTGTTTTCCCAATGTTTGTTATGTTATTACCATAGGCATTGGCTTGCACAGAGAATAGATTATGCAACAACGGAGAGAGACAACATCACTTACAGGAGGAGCACCAAGTGCTATCTGGAAGTTGAACCGCCGTACAAGCATAGCCAGGGCTACCACTGTCTGCAAAGATGTAAACTTTAAGCATAATGAAAAATTATGAATACTGCCGCAATCATTGAAACCATCTCTTGGGCAGCATGTCTCAATGTCTTTATTTCAATGTGGAAAAAAAAGGAGAAAATATGGCTTAAAAACTTATTGCATATAATTTCTCTCAGTCACTAGTCTACAGGTGATTCAGAGATACTTTCAACATTTAGTTAGTTTACTCTTCTATAGGTGATTGAGAGAGCGAGAGAGAGAGAGAGATGCTCATAGATTTGTGGTCGCGATCCAATACCTTTGGCAAGGAGGACAAATTTTACTCACATTATAACATTGTATTTTAGACTAGAGGAGTGATCCTCTTAGCCCGGGTTAAGTAAATGTCTCACTTAATCCACCTTAAAAACCTATTTACAACAACTTTTTTTTACTTTTTTTCTTCATGCCCTTGTTTATCTAAGTGTATTTAACATATAGACCAAGTTTTACCATTTTTGAATATATTTATCTATTTTTTGAGATTTTTAAACATCTGTGTATATATGTATTTAAAATAACCTTATTTTTAAAAATCTAAAAAAAATACATACACATATCCAAAAATGATAAAACTTGATTTATATATTAAATACACTTAAATAAACAAGTGTATGAAGAAAAAAACAAAAAGAAGTTGTTTTAAATAGAATTTTTGAGGTGGGCTAAGTGAGGCATTTACTTAGCCCGGGCTAACAGGATCATTCCTCTTTAGACTAAGGGGGTGTCTGTTTACACCAAAAGCATTTCAAAATAAATCTTTTCACTCTCCGCAATTACTTTATTTTTTAATTATTTTTTCGCTTCTTTCCATACAACTACCCTACTTTTCAATCATTTCTACACAACTTCCCATATATCTAACCTATCTATTTTAACTTTATTTTCTTTACTCCTTATCATTACTCTTATTGTATCACATCATTTTTTCTATTTCAAAAACTTTTACACTAAAAATTTTTCATAAAAAAATTTTATCACTTCCCAAACACACTTTAATATAAAATTTCTAAACCTGCTCTCTGTTACAAATTATAGGCCCACTGCAGAATCCATTTGAAGAGTATCATGCTTTCCTAGTCCATATGCATGTGGAACACAAGTATAATCTTCATTTCCTAAAAAAAGTGTGATCTTCATAAGGCACCCAGAGAATCATATGGATATAACTTACATTCAAACCGTCTACAATGGTTGCAACGTATATAGCCTAAGTGTATCAAGGTGGCACTGCACAAACTAATGGAAAGTATTTACTGTCAACTTTACCAGCATAACAGCCCACTTGAACCTTCTATGAAGGTGATAATCATCCAACAAGCCATTATGTGATGATTTATTTGATTAACTGTGAAGATTCAAGTAATTGCAAGATACTGAAGATGGAAGGAACAAAGCAACAGTCAATTTTTCTACAATATTTCTACTAGATAATTTCCCTGCATATACCATAATACATTCAACTAGATATTCTTTATAGTAGGCCACAACTTTTGTAGAGATGAGTTACTCTAGATGAATTTATCTAGAACCTCACAAAGATAGTAAGAATGACATAATAACAACTATGTTGGCTTATTCCTGTAGAGATAAAAATCAGGAGCAAGTACAATGAGCTGTCACTAGAGCCATTAATGGTACAATAGCAGGAAAAGTAATTATGCTTGAGGGCTCGCAAAGCGAATTTCACTATAAAATTGTATTAATCAAAATGATGAGAAGGGTTTCGTTTATCAGGAAAGAAATTTATATAGGAACCCTTGTAGAAATGGGATCCATAAAAATGACCCCAAATAGCTTGAACAAGTCTATGACATGACTTGAATTTTCTTCCATATCTCTCAATGTGCAGGACCTTTTGTTATACCCAATAAGACTTACCTCAAACGTTGCAAACATGTCTCCCACACACTTGCGTGGTCCTCCACCAAATGGCAAGTAGCTGAAACAGAAAACATTGACACTACAGATCCACCAATAGTAAAAGAACAATATAAAAATAATTTATTAATGATCCCTAGTAATCTTATCTCCTGCAGAGAGAGGTTAACAAAATAACCAAATGAACAACAGAAAGCATTTTCAATAGGCAAAGAAATTAGACACATTTACTTCATGTAAAACTAGCTATGCTAACTGAACAAAGACAGATCCCATAATGATATACAAGATGAAACCCATATAATAACTACTGACCTGAAGTTTTGGTTTACCTCATTAGGATTAGGTCCATCTAGAGGCCATCTTTCTGGATTGAAAGCATCAGCTTCCACCCAGTGATTGGGGGAGCGATGCAAATTCCATATGGAAATGAAAATATCTTCACCCCTAAATTGAAAATGATACAATGCAAATATTTTTAAAAGTTAAATAGGAGAGAGTTATCCATCATCTTATAATCAGATAGAACAGAAAGAAGAAATGCAACATAAATAATATGTGGAAAAAGTAAGATGGTAATAAAAATTTGAGATAAATGTTTAAGTGTGAGGATATGGAGCCATCTCGGGCATCCGAGTCAAGGCTGACCCAAGCAACTGTAGTCGACCGAGGGTGCGACTAAGACTTAGTTGTACCTCGTACCTTGGTCAAAATGATACCAATTGAGGTGTTGCAGACAGTGGTATTTTATTAGTCATAATGGGGGCAGCCCAAATCATTTTGGGTGTGTTTGGTTGGAAATAAAACTTTTGATGAAAAATTTTGGGGATAGAAGTTGTTAAATTGATAGAAAATGATGTGATATAATAGGGGTAATGATGAGGTGTAAAGAGAATAAAGTTGAAATAGATAAGTTAGTTGTATGGGTAGTTGTGTAGAAATGATTAAAAAGTAGGGTAGTTTGTATAGAAAAATGTGAAAAAATAATTAAAAAATAGAGTAATTATGGAGAGTGAAAAGTTTTGGGTTGAAAAGTTTTATTTGACATATTTTGGCCCCAAACAAACACACCCTTTATATACAACCCAATGGTTGTGAAGAGAAAGGAGAAATGGGGTTTCAATTGGAGCCTAGAGGGGAGATTTTGAGCTTAAGATTTGCATAGGTCTGGAGAGAGTGGAGCTTGGGCAGTGTTGGGGGCTTGGCTACACCATTACCAAATACATTGGAAACATGGATCCAAATATCGGCCAATACACAGCAAATCAGTCGTATCATATCCATATGGGTCATCTTTGATACTGGATATGGGGGCATTTCGTCTAAGGTTTCAAAAAACTAAATACATCAATTGATACAGAGGGTTTATCAGTCAGCAAAACATGAAATTCACTATATATTTTATATTTGCTTGTTGGATGGCTTTTTTAAAACCATCCCACAAGCCAATATGGTCTGATATTGATATTGTATGGCTATATCATATAGGTTTTAGGCAGACCTAGTACAACCCCCTGATAACGATATTTAGAACCATGGGTGTAAGATGTTTCCCGTAATTCTGTTGAATTTTATTGTTGATTTCATCATAGTGGATGTATATGATGGGTCACATTTTGGATATTGGGGTTTGGGGGTTTTTGTCCCTTTGTAATTTGAGATTTTATTGGGGGATTTTGCAAGGATCCTGTCTAGGTTGTGGATGTCATGCATGTATTATATGAGATTCTTGTGCTGTGTATTTTTTGGTTGGGATCTACATGATTTTGGGAGTTGATTCCCATGTGTTAAGAGTCATGGATGATGACATGGAATTACGAATGGGGTTTGATTGACGATGGATGCTTGTGTGATCATATTAATGGACATGAGACCGTGACATACTCTGGTAGCATGGTAGTAGAGTTGAATGTCAAAGAGCATTGGGAGTATCAACATGAGAATGAGATCCTTATGATGTAAGGCATCCTAGTAGTATGGCCGTAAAGCCAAATGTCAAGGACAGCCGAGAGTACCGGCCTAATTGGAGGTACTGACTTGCTACCCTTTTGGGTGTGGTTGTAAAATCAGACCCTTGGGTTAGTGACAACCTTGATGGACCCAATGTAGCGGCCAAGTTATGGGTTATTATTGAATGTTGCATATGGAGCACGTGCTTTTGTGAAACTAGTGATGAATCCAAGGCACTTGACATCACATTGGCATATCTTAGTGAGCATTGGGCGCTAGGAGGGAGCCAACTCACAGGTGGTGTTTGATTAGCATTGAAGACCACTTTTTTGTTTATTTCGATGTATTTTGGACACGAGTACTTGATTCATGAGGATGTCGTATATTGGGATTGATGTAGCCCTATGTGGCATTTATACCTGGAGGTTGGTGTATCAAATTACATTATTTAGTTTCTGCTTATTGCCTTATCATTGCTTTTATTTTCTTTCCATTGTGCCTTTTTTAACTATTGTAATTATTGGCTACAAATGTGGGCCCCTATTCCCAATATGTAGTGGATCTTGGGGTTGTTCATGACTAAGGTAGCACGGTTTCTGTAGAATGAAACAGCAAGGTACTGCAAATCTGATGTGGACAAGTATCTAGTGATGGATAGTATTACTCACAAAGCATTTACCTTGCTATGGTAAGAACCTAATAATTGTAGTAAATAAATTGCTCTCGCAGATTGATTGCTACACATGTACTTAGCTACTCAAATGTAAATAACATAAGGCTATTGAAATGGTGCTCAAAACTTAGAAAAGATGGGCAATGTGCACATGCATTTTTGCGAAAGTTGGTGGTTCATCGAGTTTCATTAAGACTCACCTTTTTATGGCATATTTTCCAAGTACATCATCCGTAAGTGAGCGTCGAATAAGAACTGGTGGTTGTGGATAGAGCCGCAAGGACTGCAAGAAAGCAGCAGAAGAGAATATCTGATGATGCATTCTACACCAATGTGATAAACAAAGAAAAGGAAAGTAACGGCTTGTGTTCAGTGATGCAGAAAGAAAACTAACTTCGTTGATTACTCTTGTGGTATACTTCAGTTTTTTCATGTCCTCAATGGTTGGAAATCTGTCTCCGACAACACAATCAACCTGAGGGGAAAAAAAAAATAAGATTAAGCTAAAGCAACAGTAAATCACCCATTTTAAGGGAACAAGGTAATTGCATTCATGATGATGGGTCGGAATATGGACACTAGTTTCAAAAACTAACCTCATCTTGTAGCTTAGACATCACACTAGGTTCCTGCAAAATATATATTTACATCACTTAAAATGGAATAGTTGATATAGCTTGAGCAAAGGCATTACTTGCATTTAGAAGGATATTTTAATGAGAAGGACGATTCCAAAGATGAGAAGGCACCCTTTGGAGGGGTTATGACAAAAGTCCTATTGTCCTCTTTGACCTTATCATCATCAAAGAATATTTCTCGATTAATAGATAATGATGCAAGAATTCCGTTCAATTCCAGTCCATAAAATACTGAGGGTATGTTTGGAAAGTTATAAAATTTTTGGATGAAAAGTTTTTGACATAAAAGTTGTTAAATTGAAAAAAAAAAATGATGTGATATGGTAGGGGAAATGATGGGTAAAGAGAATAAGGTTAAAATAGATAGGTTAGTTGTATGGATAGTTGCGTAAAGATGATTGAAAAGTAGGATAGTTGTATAGGAAGATGTGAAGAAATGATTAAAAAATAGGATAATTATAGAAAGTGAAAAGATTTGCCAAACACACACTAAATCACTCATGGCTATACATACTTTTTTTTCCCATTTTTCAAATAAATGTGTAACATGCATGCATTTCTCTGTTTATACGTGTGTGTTTAAAATGTATACGAGTAGTTTTAGAGCTGTCATCATTTCTGCTCATGATATGACTGGTTCTAGAGCTTTCATCATTTCTGCTCATGATATGACTAGTTTTAGAGCTTTGATCTTTGATACAGGGAATGCATACTAAATACCTTCGCAAGGAGATAAAATGTCCATGTTAACACTGCAGCAGATGTCTCATGCCCAGCGATGAGCATTGTCATAAGGTCATCACGCAACTGCTTGCTAGACACCTAAAGATAAGAAACATTTCTGGTTACTTTCAGGCAGAATTGGATACTGCATAGAGTTCTATAACCGAAACTGAAATTGCAGGAACAGACTCATGTTTGTGTGTGGATGATTAGTTTATGGTTGTAGTGTTCGTCTCTGTGTGTGCGTACGTGCATGCGCAAGAGAGCACGGGAGCATGGCGTGACAAGGGAGGGCCATACATCATCTCCTGAAGCCAATAAAAAGTGCAGAATGCTTGGATCCCGCTCATTCATGTATTCCTCATGAAACTGGAGCTCTTCCTCGTCCACCATCCTCTGCAAATACAGGAAGCAGATTGGAAGGATTGAGCTTCCAGATAGAAAACAGTTCCAGATTTAACAAAAAGTCGTGCTTCTATTGTCAAGCTACAAGCCGCATGTGGCAACTGAATATATATTGGCGGTTAGAATTTATTAAAGAACATGGAGTAGAATAATGATGCAATGAGACAAAATAAAATATACAGATAAACCAAGAAAATAAAAAGAATCCAACAATTCCATGATATCTTTGACGTAGTAAAATTCAAACTCCATTCTCAGATAACTCTGAGAAGTGTACCTTGCATGCTGCAATTAGCTCATCTAGCGTATCATTTATCAACTTGAGAGCTTCATTGACCTTTCTCTGCCGTGGTGAGATATCTTTCCATATTGGAATCTTCCAGGTTGGTATGGGGTAAACGCTCCTATCCTCTGCTTCTCTTAAGACTGTGTAAACTGCCTGAAGATGAAGCACAAGCGAGATGTCATGATCTGGGAACTAAAGCAGAGATCCAATCCATATTCGATAATGAAAAGGGAAAATGGACTATATGAAACAGGACTCGGATAAGTGATTTTGAGGTTAAAAATTCTGAACCACAAACTCAACCAAGACCTTGAAAATTTGGGGTTGTTTGATAACTGAGTTAGAGGTGGGAACTAGGGCGGGTCTACCCGTGTCCCACCTTGTCCCGACCCGTTTTTTACCCGGTAAAATCAATTTTTTTTAACCCCGTATAAGGATGAATCAGAAATTTTGACTCAAATTCAAAAATAAGATTGGAGTAAGTCGACCACGTCCCGACCCAGCCTGTGTATATTAATTTATTAAAAATTATAAGCGTATATTTAAATCTTATTATTATTTTCTTTCAAAATTCCTACATTTTTTTATAATTAACCATATCAACAATAGAAGAATCATTTTATCCAGAAAACAATATAAAAATCGATAAGACAAATTTGCACATATACATCTAACTCTCATGTATAATTGTGTATTGACTTATTTTAATAAATTTATACTATATTTTCTCATGTTTTATTTTAGTAATGATGTGTTTTTTTAATAATTAGTGAAATATTAAAATATATAACATTTAAATTTAGAAACGATGTATTTTTATGTTTGATAGGTATATAAATTATTAAAATCATTTTATTTGACCCTCGTTTTTTACCCAAATCACTGTTCCAAAACCAGTTCAATACCAACCCAAAGTTTATCCTGAGACCTATTAAAAAAAGTAATGGTCAAACCGACCTTGTCCTGACCCGGTATAAAAATAGAGTCAAATTGAATTTTTAAGAAGTATGTGCCCAATCCTGAGCCGGTACAGTCCGCCCACATTTCCACCCTTAAACTGAGTTTCGTGGGGTGGGATAGCAAATGTCTTATCCTCCCAATTTCCTCAGAAATTATTTAATAATTTAACAACCTTATGTTTCCAATTTTACTTCCACATTTCAATTATTTTTCCTTTCAACTATTCTATTTATTCCAACTTTACTTATATCAATCACACAATTTTCAAAACACTACATCTCTACTCCCCACCCTATCTCACAACCCTACAAAAATTGAACTTATCAAACGTCTCCTTTGTCTACCAGTCAAGGTTTACAAGCGTCAAATCAACAGTCTGTGTTGCTTATCCATAGGCTTAACCACATAATGTTAAAATTTCCTCCTAGCTTGCTAACAGAGAATTCTTATGTAAGATGTTGCTATCAGAAACGAAACTGAAGCAATAAGACAATACCTCAACTATTCCTGTGTCATTTGTCAAGGAATCAAAATCGTAGTTAAACACTGCCTTGCCAATGACATCCAATGTCAAACGAGAAAATAGAGATTCCATCTCCACATCCTCTCCATCAGATGAGGCTGCATCAAGCTTCTTGCATAGCCTATCTGAAGCTTCTCCAAATAGGTTAATCATAGCTGCTACATACTACATAACCAACCAAAAAATTTTGTGGGTGACAGAGACAGAGGGATCAAAAAAAAGAAGTGTAAACTTGCATATTCACACCGAAACAATCAGAAGAGAACACTAGTACAGAAGAACAAAATTCATGAAGTATTCGACCAACCTTTTGGTGCAAAGCTGGAACAATGGCCCGCCTTCGCACACGCCATATCTCCCCATCGGCAGGGATTAAACCCTTGCCCATGACGAACTCCAAAATTTCTGATAGAATGCCCTATCGAGAAAAGGAAGAAGCTAAGGACACATGCTATGATGCTTTCTTTTGACAGAGAAGAAGGGAGAAACTATGCTCTACACCAGTGTTAGCAATTTCGAATGTGTCGACCGCTGAAATTTTCGTTTTGCTGGGCTGCCAAAATATTATCGGTGCGGAAGGATACCCTCTACAGAGTCGAGACGTGTTTTCCACAAATTTTTATCATAACTTACAAACAAATTCAAATTTCTCCAGAAAATTTCGACCGTACAGCGACTTGTGCTTGAAGATTTTTTCTTTCAAAAATTATGTATAAAAATATCTATAAAATAAGGACAGTAATAAACTTCAGAATTTTTTTTTTTGGAATATCGTGCATAAAATCTCTGAATATAAAATAAGCCGAAAGTTATTTCTAACGTTAATAATTAGTTAATTGAAACGTTTTAAAATAATTTGAAATTTTCGTTTCTTTTAAATAAATATAAAGTAGGTAGTAAATACATTCTTATAGATAATTTTGGGATTAGTTATTTAAGAATGAAATTTTATATAGAGTTAGAATAACACAAAAAAATTTATTTTTTGTTTTAAAACTAGTCAACAATATTATTAGTAATCACCTTCATGAAAAGTAAAGAAAAATATTTACTTAATTATCGAAATAAAGAAATTATATTTCCCAAATATGGTAAGTAACTTTCAAAGGAGCACTCGTAACGTTGAGCAAGAAAATTTTGTTTTGATATATTTCATTAGTCAAATGTTGCAATTTAAACCGTTGCGTTTTATTCACAATCTGTATTTTTCATTATTTATTCAAAAAATTTTATTGAAAATTCATAATTTTTATTTATTTTATTATCTTTATTTTAATAAAATTGTTAAGCGAATTATCGATAATTTAGCAAAATTTCTTGCGAAATTTCCCCTTTTCGCGAAACTGCGAACAATGCTCAAGCTGCAATTGAAAAAAATTATTAACAGGATGTAATAAAAAAATAAAAACAGGGGGTTGGCTCACCTTTGAATAGGATTTTGAATTGTCTCTCAAGATGTGCTTGGCAATGGAAGGATCAGAAACTATCAAAAAAGACTGGAAGCAAGGAAATAAAAATAAAAAGAAAGTTAGGATCAGAAACTATCAACGCTGGGATTATTACAAAGCCAAACCTGATTCTGATTTCTGATCAAGTAAATTTTTAGCAAGATTGCCTTTTTGATTGCCGAAAACGTTTTCTATTTATTTCTTCTTCGCTTCCAATCCAAATGCAATGTGACTTCAAAACCCACATATTGAGCAGTGGGCTTTTGAAGAAAAAAAGAAAAGAAAAACCAACACGCAATACAGAAGAGAGAAAGACCGTACCTTTGGACCAAAGACCAACCTGAAAATTCCTCCATAGGTAAGAAAAAGCTCATAGAGTGGGATGAAGAAGGCCTCGCCCCGAACAGAATCGATCGAACCCTTCGCCGTAGGAATCCTCGGAGCATCTTGGCTGGCATTGCTCCCTCCAGAGAGGAATCTAATAAAGTCTTCAGGAACACCCAATTCCGAAAGACTCCGCCTCAGAAACCGCAGGAATCTTCGCCAAAAGCAAGAAAACGTCATATTCAAGCACAAATTTCAGGAAATCTTGGACGAGATTCCATTTTCCGAAAGAACGACAGCATACCCCGGACCGTCGTTGACCGTGAATTCTCCGGAAGCAATGCGGGCAGCAATCTCAGCCCGCCTTTTCTCCTCGAGCGGCCTCTTCACCTCCTTCACGCCGTTTTGGTCTGTGGAGTCCGGCGACCGGCCGTTGGAGGAGGAGCAGGAAATCCTCAAGCATCTGGAAGCTGCAAGAGGGAAAAAAACACAAGGAATTGGAAAAGAAACAGGAAAGAGAAATGGAGGGAGTGAGTGAGATGATTTCGTACTGTTGGCGTTTGTAGATGGGAATGTGGATTTGAGAGGCTTGGGAATTAATTTCTTGGTTTGGAGGGATCGGGAAGGGAGGGAAGGGGATTGCAGGAAGGAGAAACGGGTAGCAGTCGCCATGCAGAAAGGACAGAAATGGAAAAACCCCAGAAAAGATGGAATGGAAATTTCACAAGTGATTGCAGATCAGATAAAAGTCTGTGGAAAGGAGGAGGAGGAGGAGGAGGAGAAGGAAATCGGAAGAAGCATTTCTGGAGTGGACGCATTTCTGGAGTGTTGTTCTGTCGTATTGCGCTTGGATTGCCGGACTGCTTTGTCCTATTACAGGCGCACAGTACAGATGAAGATTCCATCCCAACCAGCCACTGCATGGGGACCACGTTTGGTAACCGAACCGTGAATCGAATCCCTTTTATGTCCGGTTTAGGTTAGACCAATTCAAAATTTATTGGATGTAATGTAAAATACTAATATATAATTCATTCGAAGTTTATTAGAATATTAAATAATTACGTATTAGCATTTTCTATAATCATAAAATAAAATATATGCAATAAAAATATTGGATGTTATGTTATGCACCTCAGAACACTTAGTTTTAGTACACTTAGGTGTATTTAACTTATTTTTGTATTATTTTGAAAAAAAATTACATAATTGTTAATCTAAGTGTATTTAAAATGTGTATCAATTTTTGTCATTTTTGGAGATTTTTAGATATTTGTTTTGAATTTTTTTTAAATCAGTTGCATTTTTAGTAATTTTAAATTACAAAAATGCGATTAATTTTAAAAACTTCAAAAAATATCTAAAAATTTTTAAAAATAGTAAAAATTGATACACATATTAAATACACTTAGATTAACATTCTTGTAAAAAAAAATTTAAAAATACAAAAAATGGGTATTTGCACCCGACCCGGGTGCATAATATCATACTCCTAAAAACATAAGAGACTTTTTAAAATGCATTTTGAGTGTACTTAGTTTCGATACACATGGGTATATTTAACTCAGTTTTTAATATTTTTTTGAAAACTTTTTTATATAACTGTTAATCTAAGTATAATTAACATGTACATCAAGTTTTACCATTTTTGTAGATTTATAGATATTTTTTTAGATTTTTTAAAATTAGTGGCATTTTCGTAATTCATAAATTACAAAACTACCACTGGTTTTAAAAAATTCAAAAAAATCTATAAATCTCCAAAAATGGTAAAAAATGATACACATGTTAAATACACCAAAATTAACAATTATATAAAAAAATTTAAAAAAATTTAAAAATAAGTTTTCACGCCCCGGTGCACTAGATCACATTCCAAAATATAAATATTTATGATGGTTTTCAAATAATATAAATTAAATAGTAAGCAAGTTAAAAGAAAAAAATTTTCTCACACGGCTTCGTGTTTACAAATGCATGCGGAAGCTACTAAGACCTTAGTGTTAGTGATACAATGTCTGCCCCATGAAGCCGGGTGTCGCTGGTTCGACAGATGACAACAGCAATTTCATATGTACAGTAGTGGAGTTATTCTCTCCTAAGTTTAGTGGGGGTGTCCACTAGTTGGGATATATAGGAAATGCCATTAGAAAAATTGAAATATTGGTAAAGATAATTGTAAAATGTTATTAGAAAATTATTAAAATGGCTCAGAGGCTTAATATAATACCATCATGCCCATAAAAAAATGCACGAGGAAATGTACACAAAAAAGTGTCAAAAAGTATGCACTTTTATTTTTTGGTAACTTGCAAATATACAAACATAGTCGATCATAATAACAAATATACTCACATAGTTTTAGATTTTATAAATTACCTCCATATAGTTTGATCATAATTGCAAATATACTCACGTCGATATGACATTGTTAGTGCACCATCATAGTGCGGATATGTGGCGCCCCAGCCCGAGCGTCACGTCCTTACCTCGGGATCTATCGACTGGTAAACGTGATCAGGATTGTTGCCCTGTCACACGGCGGGCTTATTGGATATTTATCCACTTAATCCTAACTCCTTAGGATTTTTTATCATTTATACATTCAATTTTCATCAAATGTCATTTTAGGCTAGTATATCATTTGAGAATTACACATGTCATCTCATAATCTTCATACTTAATCATATCATGATATTTCTGTTGGTCCCGAGTTAATGGCAAAACCCAAGAGGGGAGGGGTGAATTGGGTATTTAAAAATTTGTAACTTAAACAGAAACTTAACCCCGGATTAATCCAGTCCCCTTAACGAAGAATCGAAATGGAAAGCAATATAATGTAGAGAGCAGATAAATAAATCAAACACACAAGATTTTTATAGTGGTTCGGACAACCTCCCTACTCCACTCTTCCAAGCTCACACTCCTTGTGACTTGGGTTCCACTATTGTATTTTCTCAATACAATTAGAGCCACTGCTCTCTTCTAGATTCTAGCTCTAGGGGGGCATATAACACACTGCTCAAGTAAGTGATGAGTCACACTCCAATCACACACTACTTAGCATACACTTGATCCTAGTTCCTCAAACTAGATCAAGTTCAATCACAAATAAATGAAACAACAAAGAAATCTACACTTTACAGATGTGTAGCAACAATTAGGCGTAGAGATGAACTTGAAGAGTTGACTTTGAAGATTCTGAAATGAAGCTCTTGCAGTTTGAAGTAGAGTTCTTCTTCTTTGAGTGGCTTGATCTCTTTTGAGCTCTTGAAAGTAGTAGTTAAGCACACTTAATGATTCTCAGCTACTTCCCTCGTCCACCATGAATGCTATTTATAATTTTGGAGGGAATCCGAACGTTAGAGGGTAGGTGGCGCGCATTTAATGCGCCAACGTTCAAATAAATTCCGACCGTTGCGACCCAAGTCGCATGTGGAGTCGACTTCGGATGCGACTTCGCCCAAGTCGCAGATGGAGTCGACTTCGGGTGCGACTTCGCTTCACCGTCGCAACTTCAAGCTTCAGTCAGGGTCGACTTGGTCATCAACTTGACCCAAGTCGCTGGTGAAGTCAACTTCGAGTGCGACTTCACCTTGTCAGGTTCCAAGTCTAAGTCTTGAGTCGACTTTAGCTTCCGACTTCAACTCAAGTCGATCACGGAGACGACTTGGGTTGCGACTTGACTTGGTCTTTTGCAAAATACGCTTTGTTCTTCATTTGATCTTCCTCTATCTTGCTTGGCTTGTTTCTTTGATGATTCTGAGTTTTGAATCATGTGCCTTGCTTTGCATTTGACTTAGTTGGTCTTTAAGACTTGATAGACTTGATTTGATCTTGAATATGAATTTCAGCTTATCTTCTGAAAAATTGCCTCTGCCCGATCGAAGTCGATGTCGGAGTCGACTTCGGCTACGACTTCACCTCAAGTCGCACGTGGAGTCGACTTGGGGTGAGACTTTGGCACTTCGTGTTCTGAGCTTCAACTCTGGACAATTTTTGTCATCTGAAGTCGATGTCGAGGTCGACTTCGTTTGCGACTTGGATACCCAAGTCTCAGGTGGAGTCGACTTGGCCTGCGACTTCACTTGTTCTTCTCCCGTTTTCAATTCTGGACAGTTTTTCATGTTTGAAGTCGATAGCGAGGTCGACTTCGTTTGCGACTTGGCTTCTCAAGTCGCATGTGGAGTCGACTTGGGATGCGACTTCACCTGTAAGTTGGTTTTGCCTTTGAGGTTCTTTCTCAAGTTGATAGTTAAGTCGACTTTGGGATCGACTTCACTTTAAGTCGAAGTCCAAGTCGACTTGGGGATCGACTTGGCTTACTTAAGTTCCTTAAAACAAGTGGCAAACACATTAGTCCTTTAAATATACTCAAGTTAGTTATTGTTAATCATCAAAACTTAATCTTTGGTCAATTTTACTTTGTTTTGAAGTATTGTTTCCAACAATCTCCCCCTTTTTGATGATTGACAAAACTAAATTGAGCTTATACCTTTCAAGATGGATGCATTTAAATATTCTTCGAAAACAGAGTATAAGCAATCATTCCATAACTTTCAAAACAGATTTTTAGCAATCATTCAATCCATATAAGCACATTTCAAACATAAGCAAGTTTCATATCATTCATATTTTCAATTTACTATGTAAAGCAAAAGAAATGAAACTCCTAAATACAAACTACCCAACCCAAAATAACACAAAAAATTCTACTCAATTGCTATTCTATCTCCCCCTTTTTGTCAATCTTTCAAAAATGATTCAATTACTAAGGACTTGGTGAATTGAAATTGGGAAATGGGATAGACAGACTGAGTGTGTTTGATGGGACGGACATGAGCTGATGAGTAGAAGGAGGAAACGGGTGCGGGAGAAGGCTCGCAATGAACTGAACCCGATTCGAAGGGATCAAGTTCAGGCATGGGTCGCTTCTTGTGACGGCCTGAGGCGAGATGATATCGGATGGTACGCAATTCCCGATCGATTCGATCCTGTCGGGAATGCATATTATTGATTGCCGCCAATACTTCGGTCACAAGACTCGTCATCCGGTCTTCTTGGTGACCCATTTCTTCACGGACGGCAATGATTTCATCTCTCAGATCTTTTAGAGTGACCTCCTCAGATGAGGTTGGAGGTACCCGTTCACGTGCAGCAGATCCTTGTGGAGAATAGGATCCGTGCGATATGGGAGATGTTGGCTCCTCTTGAGCAGGTGGTGCCGCGGGAGGTTGCTCCCCCTCAGTCTGTGCTCGTTCTTCTTCCGGAGCTGCAGCCCTTAGTTCAAGCACGTTAATCTTCATCCGTTGAATGAGTGCTTTGTTGATGACATTGGTGGATTTCAGTACTTCGAAGGGCTCGCCTTCAATATCCACTTCAAAGTGTTCAAGGATCTTTGTGATCCATGTGCCATATGGTAGGACTCCCCGCGGATTGTCCTTTCTGGAGGCCAATGCTTCAAGAAATAGTCTTGGTAAGCTAACCTTAACTCTGTTTGCCACCTTCCAGAGTATCCCGGCTTCTTGTGGGTTTAATTGATTTCTTCCACCGCCCTTTGGGTAGATGCAGTGGGCAATGAGAAGTCTGAGTACGCGAAGCCTAGGGGAGAGATCCATGTAATGAAGAAATTTGATTCCTGGGTGATATTTATTGCTTCGGGTGAGCTGATTATACATTTGATCCAGCGTAAGATCTTTAGGAAGTGGCTCATCTATGTGGGGAACTTCAAGTATCTGACCAATATTTACCAAGGCCGTTGCCAAACTTGGAGTTATTCTTCTTCCAAAGAACATATCCACTCCTTTGACAAAGCTTCCATAGTACTCTTCATCCCACAGATAGTAAAAGATTCTGGTAAGATCTGGATAGACTTTTTCATCTTCTTTTAGGAGCTTCGTCCATCCTTGGAAATCCAATAGATCTTCTATGTCGGATCCATAATCTTTTAAGAACTTGAAATCAATAATCTTGGGAATGAATACCTTTCGCTCATAGAAATGTTTGTAAAACCTGCTGTGCTGGAGTTCGGTTTTGAAGTATGTTGTAGGCATTTTCAACACTTGAGCTTTAGCAGCTGGGTTGCCTCTTTGACGTGCCCCAGATTGAGTACTTTGTGAGGTTTGGGCTTGTTCCTCACGACCTGCTGTGTTTGACGGGGTTCCCGTTTGAAAACGCACTCGGCGGCCTGTGGAAGTAGATGGTTCTTCTTGGGCTCGCTTTGAGGAAGTGCGCTGTCTTTTTGGCACTTCGTCGTTGGTATGAGACGTAGATTGTCTGGGAACTGGTTTGAGGGATGGTTTTGAGACGGCTAGCTTAGGAGGTCTAGGTTTTGGAGCCATTGAGTTTGGAAGTTCGAAATGGAAGAAGAAGGGTTAGGAATGGAAGGTTTTGGAATGGCTGTTCGCCGGAGCTGGAACAAAGATTTTGCCGGAAACAGGGAAAAAGGGAGAGAGAGAGAGAGAGAGAAAGAAACAGAGGGAGAGAGAGAGAAAGAAACAGAGAGAGAGAGAAAAGCGGAGGGAGGCAAAGTCGCCGGAGAGGAAAACTATCGCCGGAGAGGAAAAAAAAAAAAAAAAAAATTGGAGAGGCCGGAGGGAAATGAGGAAGGAAGGAAGGAGAAGAGAAGAAAAGGAAGAAAAGTCGGCCGAATGCGAAACGTCGCGCGCGGAGTCGACTTTGCCCTAGGCGAAGTCGACTTCGGTACCTCAGAGTCGACTTCGCCTGGGAGCGGAGTCGACTTCGCTTCTGAAGTGGAGTCGACTTGACGCATCGACTTGACATTTTTCAATTGTAATTTTCTTATTTAATTTTCCCTAATTTAGCTCTATCATACCCATATCATTCCTAATTTTATAAAATGATTCTTTGGCTAATGGTTTGGTAAAGATATCAGCAATTTGGTCTTCTGTTTTCACATATTCTAAACATACATCATGATTTTCAACATGTTCACGAATAAAATGGTGTCTCACATCAATATGCTTGGTTCTTGAATGCAGTACAGGATTTTTAGTCAGACAAATTGCACTTGTATTATCACATCTAATAGGAATATCAACATAATCAATGCCATAATTTTTCAATTGTTGTTTCATCTAAAGCAATTGGGCACAACAACTACCGGCGGCTATGTATTTGGCTTCCGCGGTAGATAGAACAACACTTGTTTATTTTCTTGAATACCATGAAACTAACATATGTCCAAGAAACTGACAAGTTCCACTAGTACTTTTTCTATCTACCTTATATCCGGCAAAATCTGCATCCGAATAGCCGATTAGATCAAAGGTTGACCCCTTTGGATACCATAGTCCAAGATTGGTAGTTTTTATCAAATATTTAAAAATTGTTTTTACAGCAAGGAGATGTGATTCTTTTGGGCATGCTTGAAATCTAGAGCACATACAAACACTGAATAGAATATCGGGTCTAGAAGCAGTTAAATATAACAAGGATCCTATCATGCTTCTATAAAGCTTTTGATCGATACTTTTACCGTTTTCATCCGTGTTGATCTTGATTGTAGAGCTCATTGGAGTGTTTGCCCCTTTGCTATTCTGCAATCTAAATTTCTTGAGCATTTCCTTGACGTACTTGGACTGGTTCAAGAATATCCCTTCACTTTGTTGCTTAATTTGCAGTCCAAGGAAGAAATTTAATTCTCCCATCATGCTCATTTCGAATTCGCTCTGCATAATCTTAGAAAATTCTTGACAAAGATTTTCATTAGTAGCATCGAAAATTATGTCATCTACATAAATCTGTACAATTAAAATATCTTTGTTTTTGTATTTGATGAACAAAGTAGTATCTACTTTCCCTCTTAAAAACTCATGATCAATCAAAAATTTGTTCAACCTTTCATACCAAGCTCTTGGAGCTTGCTTTAATCCATATAGTGCTTTGGTCAATTTATAAACATACTTTGATTGATTCATTTCTTCAAAACCAGGGGGTTGTTCAACATATACTTCTTCATTCAAATAGCCATTCAAAAATGCGCTTTTTACATCCATTTGGAACAATTTGAAATTCATATAAAAAGCGAATGCTAGTAGAATACGTATGGCTTCTAATCTAGCCACGGGTGCATATGATTCTTCAAAATCAATTCCTTCTTCTTGAGAATACCCTTTGGCTACTAATCTGGCCTTGTTTCTAATTACAAGCCCGCTTTCATCTAATTTGTTCCTAAATACCCATTTGGTACCAATGATAGTGTGATTATTTGGTCTAGGAACTAAGTGTCATACATTGTTCCTTTCGAATTGGTTTAGCTCTTCTTGTATTGCAATAACCCAATTTTCATCATTGAGAGCTTGTTCAATGGTATTTGGTTCAATTTTAGATACAAAGGCATATTGACCATAAACGTTTTGTTTTAATCTTCTAGTTTTCACTCCTTCATATACATTTCCAATAACTTGCTCAATTGGATGGATATTTTTGAACTTTAAATCAGTTGGAGGTTTATAAGAATCATTACCTTCACTTACCTCTTCCTCCATGAGATTTTCTGGCTTGAGCTCAAGTTCCTTTGGTTGTTCTTTGCCTTTTGTCTCATCTGCATCACTTAGTTCATCCTCCTTTCTCGGAGTTTGGTTAATTTCATCAAATACAACGTGTATGGATTCTTCAACAACTTGGTTTCATTTATTGAAAACTCTATATGCTTTGCTATTTGATGAATATCCAAGAAATATAGCCTCATCACTTTTAGCATCTAACTTTCCCAAGTTAGTTTTTCCATTGTTCAAAACATAACATGTACATCCAAAAGCATGAAAATAAGAAATATTTGGTTTTCTTCCTTTCCATAGTTCATATGGGGTCTTTTTCAAGATTGCTCGAATGGTGACACGATTCAATACATGACAAGCTGTACTTACAGCTTCACCCCAAAATTTCTTGGATAGATTGCTCTCATTTAGCATAGTTCTAGCCATCTCTTGTATAGTTCTATTTTTCCTTTCTACTACTCCATTTTGTTGTGGAGTTCTTGGTGCAGAAAATGTGTGGTGAATTCCTTTTTCATTGCAAAATTCCATGAATCGTTTGTTTTCGAATTCGCCACCATGATCGCTTCTTATGGTCACAATAGTACTTTGTTTTTCATTTTGCACCAAATTTACAAAAGTTGCAAACATAGAGAAGGCTTCATCTTTACTAGCTAAGAGAATTATCCATGTGAATCTTGAAAAATCATCAACTATGACAAATACATATTTCTTTCCACCAATGGTTAGAATGTCGGATGGCCCGTATAGATCCATATGTAGCAATTCAAGTAGCTTGGTGGTGGAAATTTCCTTTTTGGTAGAGAAAGACATCTTGGGTTGTTTTGATAATTGACATGCCTTACAAATCTTGTCCTTGTCATATTTCAATCTTGGTAATCCTTCTACCAAACTCTTTTTCCATAGGGTTTTTATGTTTCCCATGTTTATATGTCCAAGCCTTTTATGCCAAACCCATGGATCATTATCAATGGCCATTAGACATTGACCATTCAATTCATCAAGTGAAACCAAATATACATTTCCATGTCTTTTACCACTAAACATGATATGCTCTCCATCAAATACATTACATATAGATGATTCAAACACAACTTTGTATCCTTTATCACATAATTGGCTAATGCTCATTAAATTGTGTTTGAGTCCTTCAACAAACAAAACATCTTCCATGCATGCATTTGAAATACTATGTATATTTCCTTTACCTTTAATTTTACCTTTTTCATTATTGCCAAAGGCAACCATTCCATCATTACAAGGCTTGAGTTTGTGAAACAAACTTCTTTCACCGGTCATATGCCTTGAGCAACCGCTATCCATGAACCATTCATTATTTGCCTTTGCCTTAAAACATGTCTGAAAAAAATAAGCAAGTAAATCTTATCTCCTTGGTACCCATTTTATGGGTCCATTTGGGTTAGTAATATATATTAATCTTTGTTGTTCTAACTTGGAAAGCCCAAATCTTGTGTTCCTTGGAACCCAAACTAATTTTGCACCATGGTCATATAATTTCTTAAAATTACATTTGTAAGTCTTATGACCCAATTTATTGCAGAAATTACAAGCCATAGGTAATCTTGGAGTAGGCCTCCAAGTATGCAATGGTTCAATAGTTGGTCTTCTAATCCACTTAAAATTTTTCTTTTGTGGCTTGTATATAGATGCAGTTTTAGTTTGATATTTCTCAAGTATTTGCACATTTATTTTGCTACTTTCTCCTTGCTCAAATGTATGATATCCAAGACCTCTTTTATGTGTTTGGGAGGTCATATTCAGAAACATTCTAACATTTTCTCCTGGATTAGAGAACTTAGCTAATGATTCATTTAATGATTTGTTCTCCTTTTTTAGCAAATCATTTTCATCTTTCAATTTGTCTAATCTTTCTGCAAGTTTACCATTTATAATTATTGTTGCATCACATTGTCTTTTCTTAATTGAAACTTGCTTCCTAATTTCTTCATTTCTTCATACAATGAATCATATGCAGTTTGAAGTTCTTCTAATTCAGTACATTTGAGGCAATCTTGAAAAGAAGAATAACTTGACTTAGAATGGGAGAGTTTGGAACTTACCTCTTCATTACTTGTGCATTTTGTTGAGGTAGTTTGTTCTTCTTGCTCGATTTGTGCCATACAGCAGATTCTTGCACATTCTTCTGCTTCGATTTCATCGGTTGAGGAGTTACTCGTTGTAGATTCCTCGTCATTCACGTACATGCCTCTTCCTTTGTATCTTTGGAATCTCTTATTGTCCCCTCGATCTTTTCTTTGTTCTTTTACTTTGCTTTCTTCGGGAGTTGGACATTGAGCTTGCATATGTCCCGAACCGCCGCATCGATAGCATTTGGTTGATTCTTTCTTCTTTTCTCTGGGAGTTCTATCCTTGAAGCTTCTGAAATTTTTGCCTTTCCTCACAAATTTTCTGAAACGTTTTGTGAGTAGGGCGATTTCATCGTCGTTTTGAGAAGAAGAGGAGTCATCTGTGTCTTGCGCGGCTTTCAAAGCAATTGCTCTTTTGCCCCTGTGTTGATCTTCATTTCTTCTCTTGATTAGCTCATGTGACATGAGTGAGCTAATTAAGTCTTCAAGCTTTAGAGTGTTAAGGTCCTTGGCTTCTTCTATTGCAGTGATCTTTGGAGTCCATGATTCGGGTAGAGCTCTTAAGATCTTCATGACCTGCTCAGATTCAGATATAGCCTTTCCGAGACCTTTTAGAGCATTAGTAATTTTAGAGAATCTAGCAAACATTTCAGAGATGTTTTCTCTTTAGAGAATAGATGGCAAAACCCAAGAGGGGAGGGGTGAATTGGGTTCTTAAAAATTTATAACTCAAACAGAAACTTTACCTCGGATTAAGCTAGTCCCCTTAATGAAGAAACAAAATGGAAAGCAAATCAATATAGAGAGCAGAACTAAAAATAGACACACAGAATTTTATAGTGGTTCGGGCAACCTCCCTACTCCACTCTTCCAAGCTCACACTCCTTGTGACTTGGGTTCCACTATTGTATTCTTCCAATACAATTAGAGCCTCTTGCTCTCTTCTAGATTCAAAGCTCTAGGGGGCATATACAACTAGAGCCACTTGCTCTCTTCTAGATTCTAGCTCTAGGAGGCATCAAACAACTAGCACAAGTAGGTGACGAGTCACACTCCAATCACACACTACTTTGCTAACACTTGATCTTAGCTACCTAAGCTAAATCAAGTTCAACACAAACAAGTAATCAATGAAAGAAATCTACACTTTACAGATGTGTAGAAGCAGTTTGGCGCAGAGAAGAACTTGTGGTAGGCTTTGAAGAATCTGAAATAAAGCTCTTGCAGTTTTGAAGCAAAGTTCTTCCTCCTTGAATGGCTTGATCTCTTTAATGCTCTTGTAGATAGGAGTTATGCTCACTTAATGATTCTCAGCTACTTCCCTCGTTCACCATGAATGCTATTTATAATTTTGGAGGGAATCCGAACGTTAGTGAGTAGGTGGCGCGCATTTAATGCGCCAACGTTCGAATAAAATCCGACCGTTGCGACCCAAGTCGCATGTGGAGTCGACTTCGGATGCGACTTCGCCCAAGTCGCAGATGGAGTCGACTTCGGGTGCGACTTCGCTTCTCCGTCGCAACTTCAAGTTCCAATCAGGGTCGACTTGGGTTCTCGACTTGACCCAAGTCGCAGGTGGAGTCGACTTCGGGTTCGACTTCACCTCGTCAGATGGCTTCACGAACTTGGAACTTGAAAGTCGTTTTCTTTTGCT
The DNA here is from genome assembly GCA_030490835.1 of Annona cherimola. Classification (NCBI taxonomy): domain Eukaryota; kingdom Viridiplantae; phylum Streptophyta; class Magnoliopsida; order Magnoliales; family Annonaceae; genus Annona; species Annona cherimola. Next base: position 53,861,663 of record CM059971.1, on the reverse strand, counting down.
TAGTCTTCTCTATGCCTTTAGTTCATTTGCACTTTTTGTATTACTTTCTGGATCCTTGTGACTTGCTTTCATTAGCTCCATAATTTGCAATCCTTAGAAGCTTGACTTGAATCTTGAATCTTTGGAGAACTTGAGTCTTGCATAGTGTATCATCATCTTGCTTTGCATTTGATTCATATTGATTTTCATGACTTGCTTATTTCTTCATCTTAGAACATGCTTGAAGTTCTTGTCTTGGACTTGAGAGACTCATGTTGATTTTAGACTTGAGATATCTTAAATTGTTCTTTGAAAGGAGCTTGAAACTGCATCTTTGATCTTTGAAAACTTCAAGTCGCACTTTGGGTCGACTTCGTCCGCGACTTCACCCAAGTCGCGCCTGGAGTCGACTTGGCCTGCGACTTGGCAGCTTCGTGCCTCAACTTTCAACTCTGGACGGATTTGCACTTTTGAAGTCGATAGTGAGGTCGACTTCGTTTGCGACTTGGCTACCCAAGTCGCAGGTGGAGTCGACTTGGCCTGCGACTTCACCTTCCCTTCTTCCGATTTCAACTCTGGACAGTTTTGCATGTTTGAAGTCGATCTTGGAGTCGACTTGGGATACGACTTGGCTTCTATACTTGATTTTCTTCAAATGATTATTCCTTAAACATTTCCACAAACTTGTTAGTAGCCAAGACTTACTCAAATTGATTTGTTAATCATCAAAATATGGATTTAGCTATATTTCCAACAATCTCCCCCTTTTTGATGATTGACAAAACCGATTTGAGTGGATACCTTTCATTAAAAATAATATGTTCATATTGCATTTTAAAATCATGCTTATGCTCATGCAAACAGAACATTCAAATATCATGTAAGCATATCCTACTCTCCTCCCCATTCTTACTCTTCTCTTCTTACATCTCTCTCCCCTTTAATCATCTCTCTCCCTTTTAATCATCTCTCTCCCTTTTAATCATTAAGACTTATACTCAATTTTTCAACTCAAATACTCTTCTTCTCCTTAAATCTCTCTCCCCCTTTTTGTCAATATATCAAAAAGATTAGAGGGTAATCAAAGAGATAGGTGGGTTAGCTCCCCCTAAATGGGTGCTCCCCCTGAGTTTATGCGTTAAGTGAATTCAAGCATTCCCATGTCATTTCTAATCTTATAAAATGCTTCTTTTGCTTGGGGCTTAGTGAATATATCTGCAACTTGATCCTCTGTTCTTACATATACCAAACATATGTCATGATTTTCTACATGTTCTCTAATGAAATGATGTCTAAGGTCTATATGTTTGGTCCTAGAATGCAGGACTGGATTCTTGGTTAGACATATGGCACTTGTATTATCACATTTGATAGGTATATCTTTGAAATCCATGTCATAGTCCCTAAGTTGCTGTTTCATCCAAAGTAATTGGGCACAACAGCTCCCGGCGGCAATGTATTCGGCTTCCGCCGTAGATAGAGCAACACTAGATTGTTTTCTTGAAAACCATGAAACCATCATGCTTCCAAGAAACTGACATGTTCCACTAGTGCTTTTTCTATCTACTTTGTAACCGGAAAAATCCGCATCCGAGTAGCCGATTAGATCAAAATTAGAGCCCTTTGGATACCATAAACCTAAATTTGTAGTGTCTACTAGGTATCTAAAAATTCTTTTCACAGCTACCAAGTGTGATTCTTTTGGGCATGATTGAAATCTAGAGCACATACACACACTAAACAAAATATCTGGCCTAGAAGCAGTTAAATACAATAAGGAACCTATCATGCTTCTATACAATTTTAAATCAACTAATTTGCCCTTCTCATCTTTGTCAAGCTTGATTGTAGAGCTCATGGGCGTGTTTGCTCCTTTGCTATTCTCCATGCCAAACTTCTTGAGCATCTCTTTGATGTATTTGGATTAGTTTATGAAGATTCCTTCATTTAGTTGCTTGATTTGCAGTCCAAGGAAAAAGTTTAGCTCTCCCATCATGCTCATCTCAAATTCTTTCTGCATAAGCTCAGAAAATTCTTGACAAAGAGCTTCATTAGTAGCACCAAAAATGATATCATCAACATAAATTTGAATGATCAATATGTCCTTTTCTTTATACTTGATAAACAAAGTGGTGTCTACATTTCCTTTTTGAAAATCGTGATCAATCAGAAATTTGCTTAGTCTATCATACCAAGCCCTTGGAGCTTGTTTTAATTCATATAATGCTTTGGTTAGCTTGTATACAAATTTAGATTGATCTTTTTTCTCAAATCCAGGTGGTTGTTCTACATACACCTCTTCATTTATATAACCATTCAGAAATGCACTTTTGACATCCATTTGAAACAATTTAAAGTTCATGTGAGATGCAAAAGCTAGTAATATGCGAATTGCTTCCAATCTAGCAACCGGGGCATAGGATTCTTCAAAATCTATTCCTTCTTCTTGTGAGTACCCCTTTGCCACAAGTCTAGCTTTGTTTCTTACTACTAGTCCACTTTCATCTAATTTGTTCCTAAAGACCCACTTGGTGCCAATAACACTACAATCATTTGGTCTAGGAACAAGATGCCAAACTTGATTTCTTTCAAATTGATTTAGCTCTTCTTGCATTGCTATAATCCAATTTTCATCATCAAGAGCTTGATCAATATTAGAAGGTTCAATTTTAGAAACAAAAGCATATTGTCCACAAACATTTTGCTTTGACCTTCTAGTCTTTACACCTTCATACACATTTCCTATATCTTGTTCAATTGGATGTGCATGTTTGAACTTTAGGTCAGTTGGAGGTTTATAAGAATTGTTACCTTCACTTACCCTTTCCTCCAAGAATTCCTCTTGCTTTTCCATATGCAATTTTTCAAGATTGCTTGCTATGTCATCTGCATCACTTAAATCATCCTTTCTTTTGAAGCAAGGGTTAGTCTCATCAAAAACAACATGTATGGATTCTTCTACAACTTGGTTTCGTTTATTGAAAACTCTATATGCTTTGCTATTTGATGAATAACCAAGGAATATAGCTTCATCACTTTTAGCATCTAGTTTTCCCAAGTTGGTTTTTCCATTGTTCAAAACATAACATGTGCATCCAAAAGTATGAAAATAAAATATGTTTGGTTTTTTTCCTTTCCATAGCTCATATGGGGTCTTTTTCAAGATTGCTCTAATGGTAACTCGATTCAATACATGACAGGCTGTACTTACAGCTTCACCCCAAAATTTCTTAGATAATTTTCTCTCATTTAGCATAGTTCTAGCCATCTCTTGTATAGTTCTATTTTCCCTCTCCACTACTCCATTTTGTTGTGGAGTTCTTGGTGCAGAAAATGTGTGATGAATTCCTTTTTCATTACATAGTTCTATGAACCGTTTGTTCTCAAATTCACCACCATGGTCACTCCTTATAGATATAATGGTACTTTGTTTTTCATTTTCCACCAAGTTTACAAAGGTTTCAAACATAGAGAAGGCTTCGTCTTTACTAGCTAAGAGAATTGTCCATGTAAATCTTGAAAAATCATCAACTATGACAAACACATATTTCTTTCCACCAATGGTTAAAATGTCGGATGGCCCATATAGATCCATGTGTAGCAATTCAAGTGGCCTTGTGGTGGAAATCTCCTTTTTGGTAGAAAAAGACATCTTTGGTTGTTTAGATAATTGACATGTCTTACATATTTTGTCTTTGTCATATTTCAATTTAGGCAAGCCTTTCACCAAATTCTTTTTCCATAGGCTTTTTATGTTTCTCATGTTTATGTGTCCAAGCCTTTTATGCCAAACCCATGGATCATTATCAATGACCATTAGACATTGACCATCTAGTTCATCAAGTGAAACCAAATATACATTTCCATGTCTTCTTCCACTAAACATGATATGCTCACCATCAAATACATTGCATATAGATGATTCAAACACAACCTTATATCCTTTATCACATAATTGGCTAATGCTCATTAAGTTATGCTTGAGTCCTTCAACAAACAAAACATCCTCCATGCATGCATTTGAGCTACTGTAAATATTTCCTTTACCTTTGATTTTACCTTTCTCATTATTACCAAAGGCAACCGTTCCGTCGTTGCAAGGCTTAAGTTTGTGAAACAGACTTCTTTCTCCAGTCATATGCCTTGAGCAACCACTGTCCATGAACCATATGTTGTTTGCCTTTACCTTTAAACAAATCTGAAAAATAAACAGGTAAATCTCATCTCTTTGGTACCCATTTTATGGGTCCATTTGGGTTAGTAAAATGATTCAATCTTTGTAATTCTAACTTAGAAAGCCCAAATCTTGTGTTCCTTGGAACCCAAACTAATCTTGCACCATGGTCATATAATTTCTTGAAATTACATTTATAGGCTTTATGACCCATCTTGTTGCAAAAGTTACAAGCCATTGGTAATCTAGGAGTAGGCCTCCAAGTATATTTTGGTTCAAGTGTTGGCCTTTTAGTCCACACAACATTTTTCCTTTGTGGCTTGAATGTAGGTGCAGTATTTGTTTGATATTTTTCATGTATTGGCACATTTGATTTACCACTTTCTTTTTGCCCAAATGTATTGTATCCAAGACCTCTTCTATCTGTTTGTGAGGTCATATTCAAGAACATCTTCACATTTTCACCGGGATTAGAGAACTTTGCTAATGATTCATTTAAGGATTCGTTCTCCTTTTTCAGTTTCTCAACTTCTTTCAACAACAATTCATTTTCTTCTTTCAATTTTGTTGACATTTCAGCTAGTTTTCCATTTTCAATGATAACAAAGTTACATTGTTTTCTTTTTAATGTCAACTTGTTTCCTAGCTTTTTGATTTCCCCATACAATGAATCATATGCAATTTGTAGTTCATCTAATTCGGCACATTTGAGGCAATCATGAAAAGAAGAATAACTTGATTGAGAATAAGGTTTGAAAGTTACCTCTTCACTTTCTGTGTATTTTGTTGAGGTAGATTGATCTTCCAAAACTTCCGTTGTGTTCAAGCATAGCAGTTCTTCTTCTTGTTCGATTTGTGCTACGCAGCATATTCTTGCGCAATTTGCTGCCTCGTTCTCATCGGTTGAAGAGCTGCATGTTGATGACGTCTCCTCATTGACGTACATGCCTCTTCCCTTTGACCTTTGATATCTTCTGCCTTCATGATTTTCCTTTGGCCTTTCTTCCGGTGTAGGACATTGGGTTTTCATATGTCCTACGCCCCCGCATCTATAGCATTTGATTGGTTCTTTCTTTTTCTCTCTGTAATTTCTGTCTTTGAAGTTTCTGAAATTTCCGCCTTTTTTCACAAATTTTCTGAATCGTTTTGTGAGTAGGGTCATCTCGTCATCGTTTTGAGAGGATGAGGTGTCATCCGTGTCTTGTGTAGCTTTCAAGGCAATTGCTCTTTTGCCTTTGTGTTGATCCTCATTCCTTTTCTTAATTAGCTCATGTGACATGAGTGAGCTAATAAGATCTTCAAGCTTCAATGTGTTGAGGTCTTTGGCTTCTTCAATTGCCGTTATCTTTGGAGTCCATGAATCCGGTAGAGCTCTCAATATCTTCATAACCTGCTCGGATTCAGAAATAGCTTTTCCAAGACCCTTTAGAGCATTAGTAATTTTAGAAAATCTCGCAAACATTTCAGAAATATTTTCAGTATCTAGCTTTCTGAAATTTTCAAACTCTCCAATCAAAATGTTTCTCCTAGTCCCTTGGACTTGGGAGGTTCCTTCATAAATAGATGTTAGAGTATCCCATATCTCTTTTGCAGTCAAACAAGAAGATACTCTATCATACTCCGAAGCCGTAAGAGCACAAAATAAAGAATTCATTGCCTTGGCATTGCTCTTGACGGTTCTAACTTCCTCTTCGGTCCATTTGGAAGCTTTGTCATCGGTAGGCAAAATCACACCATCTTGGATAGCAATCCAAGAATCCATATCGGTAGCCATGATGAGTTGCTTCATACGAAGCTTCCAATAGCCAAAGTTGTTCCCATCAAACAAGGGTGGCCTTGTGAATGATTGGCCTTCAGCAAAAGCGGGAACGGAAGTGGATTGGGATGCCATAAGGTTGGATCTCTTTGATTCAATTCAAAGACCTGCTCTGATACCACTTGTTGGGTCCCGAATAGATGGCAAAACCCAAGAGGGGAGGGGTGAATTGGGTTCTTAAAAATTTATAACTCAAACAGAAACTTTACCTCGGATTAAGCTAGTCCCCTTAATGAAGAAACAAAATAGAAAGCAAATCAATATAGAGAGCAGAACTAAAAATAGACACACAGAATTTTATAGTGGTTCGGGCAACCTCCCTACTCCACTCTTCCAAGCTCACACTCCTTGTGACTTGGGTTCCACTATTGTATTCTTCCAATACAATTAGAGCCTCTTGCTCTCTTCTAGATTCAAAGCTCTAGGGGGCATATACAACTAGAGCCACTTGCTCTCTTCTAGATTCTAGCTCTAGGAGGCATCAAACAACTAGCACAAGTAGGTGACGAGTCACACTCCAATCACACACTACTTTGCTAACACTTGATCTTAGCTACCTAAGCTAAATCAAGTTCAACACAAACAAGTAATCAATGAAAGAAATCTACACTTTACAGATGTGTAGAAGCAGTTTGGCGCAGAGAAGAACTTGTGGTAGGCTTTGAAGAATCTGAAATAAAGCTCTTGCAGTTTTGAAGCAAAGTTCTTCCTCCTTGAATGGCTTGATCTCTTTAATGCTCTTGTAGATAGGAGTTATGCTCACTTAATGATTCTCAGCTACTTCCCTCGTTCACCATGAATGCTATTTATAATTTTGGAGGGAATCCGAACGTTAGTGAGTAGGTGGCGCGCATTTAATGCGCCAACGTTCGAATAAAATCCGACCGTTGCGACCCAAGTCGCATGTGGAGTCGACTTCGGATGCGACTTCGCCCAAGTCGCAGATGGAGTCGACTTCGGGTGCGACTTCGCTTCTCCGTCGCAACTTCAAGTTCCAGTCAGGGTCGACTTGGGTTCTCGACTTGACCCAAGTCGCAGGTGGAGTCGACTTCGGGTTCGACTTCACCTCGTCAGATGGCTTCACGAACTTGGAACTTGAAAGTCGTTTTCTTTTGCTTAGTCTTCTCTATGCCTTTAGTTCATTTGCACTTTTTGTATTACTTTCTGGATCCTTGTGACTTGCTTTCATTAGCTCCATAATTTGCAATCCTTAGAAGCTTGACTTGAATCTTGAATCTTTGGAGAACTTGAGTCTTGCATAGTGTATCATCATCTTGCTTTGCATTTGATTCATATTGATTTTCATGACTTGCTTATTTCTTCATCTTGGAACATGCTTGAAGTTCTTGTCTTGGACTTGAGAGACTCATGTTGATTTTAGACTTGAGATATCTTAAATTGTTCTTTGAAAGGAGCTTGAAACTGCATCTTTGATCTTTGAAAACTTCAAGTCGTACTTTGGGTCGACTTCGTCCGCGACTTCACCCAAGTCGCGCCTGGAGTCGACTTGGCCTGCGACTTGGCAGCTTCGTGCCTCAACTTTCAACTCTGGACGGATTTGCACTTTTGAAGTCGATAGTGAGGTCGACTTCGTTTGCGACTTGGCTACCCAAGTCGCAGGTGGAGTCGACTTGGCCTGCGACTTCACCTTCCCTTCTTCCGATTTCAACTCTGGACAGTTTTGCATGTTTGAAGTCGATCTTGGAGTCGACTTGGGATACGACTTGGCTTCTATACTTGATTTTCTTCAAATGATTATTCCTTAAACATTTCCACAAACTTGTTAGTATCCAAGACTTACTCAAATTGATTTGTTAATCATCAAAATATGGATTTAGCTATATTTCCAACAATATGGAGTACTAAACCTCCAACTTATCATTTTTCACATATTTTTCATAATTCACACATTGTGCTCACTTTTAAGCACCTAATTGATATCCTATACCTCATATATTAATCTCGAAATTTGAGATTATCATTATTGATCAAAAAAGTAACATAATCCATGTGTTTCATCACATTTTTCATGCATGTTTTATTTTAATATCTCACATAAATCATTCATCATTTATTCATGTTTATCTCTCCATACATGTCCATTTTACAACACATAATTCATGTGTTTCTTAAAAATTTTCAAATCAGCAAGTTGTCTTCTAATCCAGGGTGATTATCCACCTTAATTAACACTTCACTTAGTGTATTTTTATGGAATTTTAATCCACTAATCATAAGGTTCCAAAACAACAACTTTGGGACCCGTTTTATACACTTTCAATGTCTCTTTTGATACTTATATCAAAACAGATTTTTAATCACTTAATTTCAGAAAATAACCATGCTTTTCTTAACCCAAATTTAAGTTATTATCATATATTTAAAGTCCAAAATTCTTTTTCTTCCATAATAGTAATATCTTTACACATATTGGGTATCCATTTGACCCGTTTTGACATGTCCAAACATATGCCCATAAAATCAGATTTAGGGCTAATCTTTTCAAACCCTTTTGGACACTCAAAGTACCTTAAACATGGGGTATTTTACCCTCCATAACATCCATAAATCGTTTAGGTTAATTCATGTATCATTTTTAACATAAAAATATGGAATTCGGGTCATATATGTAACCCTAATTCATATCCTTTCTAAAATTCATAACCTAAGCCTAAATCAACATATATAATTCCTTAAATCATGAATCATCATATAATCATAATAACACATCAAAACAGCAGCATCATATATGAATTTAAGAAAATTTCAATTGAGTTTATCAACTCATATTCAACCTTAATCACCATTTTCTTCCTCTTGAACCCTTGTTTGCATACTTGTCATTAAATCTCCATTCAATACCCTAATCAAGAGCATCATGAATCATCCTTTAAGGGTTCATTATGAATCATATTCATGACTCATAAATTGAATTAGAAAAATTGAGTTTAAATGATTCAAAACATGAAGATAGCTTACTTGTATTAAATCACACTTGAACTTAACTTCTCTACCTTGAATTCCTTGCTTTCTTTCCCTTTTTTTCTTCCTCTTTTTCTCTCCTTTTCTTGATCTTTTCCCTTGATGGAATAGGAGACATGAAGCTGCTGGAGTTTAGGGGGTTTGCTCCTTGAAATTTTTTCTCAAAACATCCCTTACACATGTGGTCCTCCACCCCTAAATATAAGCTGAATTTTTTCAGCTTTGTGGCACCACTTGCCACATTATTTTAAGGGTAATTTAATACATGTTTATCCCCTTTGATGACATGTCAAAAATTCATCCAAATAAATTAGATAATTATCTTTGAAAAATCCATCAAAATCCATGCATTGATGATCATGTTGTTGTCCACCATTTGGACGTCCACTTTGCAGCAACTTTTGCAGTTTTTCCACACCTAATTTCAACTTTAATTTATGGTTATTTAATTACCCTAGTAATTATCTTCCTTATCTGTCCATTTGGCATTTCAAAAAAATCACAAAAAAAATCCAAAAGCTGCCTTGAACGTCCACCTCTCTCCCTTGCTTCATTGTTGTCCACTTGATGATCACATGCATATGACCTTGATTTGTCACCTTTGGCCACGATTTTCAATCCAATTTAAATGCTCATTTATTTACCTTGATCCCTAGCTGACCTAGGTGTGGATTTTATAATTTTAAAAAAATCAAAAATCCACTTTTTGGAGCTCATAACCGTCCACTCTATGCCATGTCTATATGCCTCCCTTAAGCTTTTCCATTAGCTCCTTAATTCCCATATTAATGCAGGGGATTTTTCATGAATTTTGTCATTTTAGATAATTCACAAAATCCACTTGTAATTACCTCCTTTTGCCACCTCATTTTTACCATTAATCATTTAATTATTTTATTCAACTTTAACATAAATGCTAGTTTCTTTAAGGTGCAAAAGTCAAAAGATGCTTCACCTTTTTCGTGCAAGCTTAATCCCCAAATCACTTAGCTTAATCCAAGCCTTTCATTTCATAGATCTCATGATTTTAACCGTTCATTTCAAATTTTATCTCAATCCGACTTTTCTAGCTTAAGTTATGACCATTTGAAGTCATCTTTGGACTTTGGATGGTAATGATCGATTTTCACCTTAATCCTATCCAAATTTTCATAATCTAACATTTTCATAAGATTAAGCACGAAATTATGTGTTTTCCTTTCAATTTTCATCTTAATCCGTCTTATAGGCGTCAAGTTGTGAATTTTCTAACATTTTTCAACTTAACTCCCTAATCGGCCTCTTAATTTCCATTAATCACATTATGAAAATTAAATTAATTTTCATGGCACAATAATCCCTTTCAATACTCATTAGGCCACTTTAATCATATTGACCCATATCGACTTATAATGATTGATTTAATCATCATTCATAACCTCTGACCTAATTGTCATAAATCATAAATATTGTAAATAAATCATTCATAATTCAATCAACTCATACATGAATTCTATGTTGGTCAGGGTTTCATAGGATATAATTATAAAGGTTTGCAAACTATGTGGGTATATTTGCAAAAACTAAATATACTCATATAGTTTGTAAACTTTTGCAAATTTACCTACGCCATAACGATACAGTAATGACCTCATAACCTTTGTCCAACCACTCGTAATTTAGTTTTAAAAACATTGTGCGAGAGTGGAAGCATACCTCATTTAAAAAGCTAAAACCCATCAACTCGTGCATAGGCTAACTTCTTATGCTATGAGAGCATACTTGATCGTCTCACCCTCTCGATGGCCACTGATGACTACATGTACCTAGGTGCATTTAGCCTTAATTTAAATCTATATATTTAACTTTTTTTTATTTTTTGAAATTTTTATATAACTGTTAATCTAAATGTATTTAACATGAGTATCAAGTTTTATCAATCTTGGAGATTTTTAAATATTTAACTCATATTTATGAATTACGAAAATGCTACTGATTTTAAAAAAAATCTAAAAATCTCTAAATTTGATAAAACTTAATACACATATTAAATACACTTAGATTAATAATTTTATAAACAAATTTAAAAATATAAAAAAAATGAATTTTTACAGCTGAATGCATTGAAGTTAACATCCGAATGCACTACATCGGAGGCCTTCAATGACCAGGCAAGATAAGGAGGATAACCCATCAACAACTTGGGGTTTGCTTGACCACGTTAACAAAAGAGATTAAAAAATAAATAGATTCCGCGTGTTCCAGAGTAAGTTAGGATTCCTAATTTTGCTTAAAAGTTGATTTTCTGTTTTCTGTATGCAATTATCAAACACTTCCCATTAAAATCTATACTAATTTTAAAGGTTGCCAAAGCGCTTAACTCGTATAATAAGCAGCGCCAAAAATACCCTTAGTCATCCAAGTCATAATAAGGCATATATTTATTAAGCAGTTTGGAAATTGACCAAGCCGCATCATGAAAATGGCTAACATCATCGTAATACAACTGTTCATGTATTTAAAATCATTTATTTTATCATATGACCATCACAATCGTACGTATGCTACGTTCGCTTAAAAATATAAATTTATGTATAATTTATAAAAAATTCTTAAATTCATCCATAAATGCTATATGTCATATGAGAATAATATATTAGAAGCTTTATATATTATAAATACAATTTTAAATTTAATAAATAAATCTTATAATTTAATTTTATTATGTTTCTTTTATAACTTTTTTAAAAATTGGTGGATGCAATATTTTCGTGTTTGAAAGGGAGAAAAGTGTGGAAAAAAATTCTACTAATTTTTCGCGCCTTTTTTACAATTATTTCTCTATGATTTTTTATAAAATATTTTACCTATTTTAATTCTATTCCTTTTACTCATGTGTTTGGAAAGTGATAAAATTTTTAGATTAAAAAATTTTTGATGTAGAAATTTTTGAAAGAAGAGAAAATGATGTAATATGATATGGGTAATGATGAATAATAAAAAAAATAAAGTTAAAAATAGATAGATTAATTGCATGAGTAGTTTTGTATAAATGATGGAAAAGTAGGATAGTCTGTATAAGAAGACGTGAAGAAATAATCAAAAAATAAGATAGTGTAAAGAGCGAAAAGTTTTAAATTAAAAAGTTTTAGTTAAAAAATAAACACACCCTTGATCGTTGTCTTATATATTTTAAAAAATTTTGGATCAAAAATTTTTAACCCAATTTTTGCTTCTTCCTGAACACAGCTCTAAAATAAATGGATAATTTTGAGTCCAATGGCAAAGACAGAACAGAAATTTTTTTTTTCTTTATGAAAGACCGATTACGTAAAACCAAGCCCCATGCATTCAGGATCGCGTTTCGGTGCTTGGCTAACAACGCTTAAACGTGTCATTACCAGCAGATGAGACGTGTGAGTGGAGATACGCTGGCACGTGTGGATAGCGTTGAGGTACGGTGCAATTTTATTCGCATTGGCACCGGTGACAAAATACCAAATTAGATTCCGTTCAGGATGTTTCTCGTGGCTTTTTGGCTTCCACTTACTGCGCCATATGTTTGCTCGTACATGTGATCATTCAAACCACTTATTTTTATCATTGGTGTATTTTACATCATATCTTAATTATTATCATTAAATTCTGAGATAATTTTATTAAAAAATTTAAGATAATTTTTATAAATTGTCAAAGGAGACTACAACTTCCAAATATCACCAGGAGACAAAGCTCCCAAACTACCAATTCAGAATTATGAACCCGAGATCTATTCTAACATAGATGTCGTCTTTGACCACCAACATTAGCTACGGTTAGTATTCAAACCATTTATTGGAAACCACATAGGTGAAGACTGGAGATGGAAAAAAAATTGTACATTAATTGAATTGTGGCATGCGTATTGGTGGCTATCAAAATTCAAAGCATTTAATATCGTTTAGTTGATTGTTGACAATTAATCAAAATTTTGATTAGATCACCATATTTAATATCATTAATTTAGTTTTTTAATTCAAATTTTTCAAAAATTATAAAACTAGGTTTGAAATAAGAAAGTCACTTACATTTATGAGTAATGATTTAATACTTACTATAAGGATAAAGGCTCTATGTCTACTACTGATTTTTAATTTTAAAAATATTATAATTAAATGTTGAATTAAAATATTTTTCTCATCATAAAATATTAGTTCCAATTCACCTTTTATTATTTTTTACAATTTCTTTTCATTTTTACATAGGCCCACTTATATTTAGTTCGTAATTAAAATCTAAATTCACTTTTTTTAATTTTATATATTTTTACAATTTTAAAATATAAGTTTTTACTCATATATAGCATAAAATCATGGTAAATTTTGAGATATCTATATCTATATATATAAAGATCACATGTAGATACACAAAAAGAAAAAGAAAATTTTAAAAACTAAAAAACTTTTGCTCTAATTTTTGAATACCTAGTTAATTGTGATAAGGAGCTATTAGAGACAACAGAGACGGTAGAGACTCAAGAAAAGATCATAGCAGTAGAGGTTCAAGAATTTAAAAAAAAAACAAGAAAGGGTGTGATTAGTTACTTCACCCTATGGATAAAGAATTAAGACAAGTATTTGAGGATCATTTGGGTTTGCTAAATCATATTATTATTGCCTTAGAGGCTGAAGATACTCATCTATAAGAGAAGATTGATTTAGTAGAGAAAAAGCTCAAGGTAGTCAAATAACAACTGATGGCTAATGAATAAAGAGTAGATCAAAAAGATTATGACTTATGTCTTTGGAAAGTTAAATCTATTTATCTAGAAATAGATAATTCCAAATTTACACTTATCTTAGGAAGGGTGTGCTATATTAAGTATAATGAAGTGTATAGCAATAGAATTTTAAAATTGAAGGTCGAATATGAGAGAGAGTAGATGGGTTGAGGTGAATACAAAGATTTCAACTAGTGAAAACTGAAAAGATGAATGACTTAATAAAAGCCTAAGATGTACCCTTACAAATTAACGAAGCGATTGAAGATATATGGAAACCCTTAGTTTGAAATTAACGAAGCGATTGAAGATATATGGAAACCCTTAGTTTGATTAAATAATAAATATTTGAGATTTGATCTCTATATATGAATTTTAAGTCTCGAGAGAGACATAATTTGGGGTTAACTTGATTTGAGATGAATGTAAGCATGAGTGTAGTACACAGCATGTTTAGAATTTATTTAAATGGATTTGAGTGAGATTCGAATGATAGATTTGACAGATTGTTAAAAATTAGCCTAGTTGTAGAATTAAGCATAAAAAGAATTAAAATAGTGAAAATAATCAAAAATTGTAAATGAGAGGCATAATTTTCATGAGAGTAATTCTAACCATGTTTAGAATGCATTTATAGAGCTTCGGAAAGGATTAGAGATTGTTAATTTATAAAGTTAAGCCACTTAGGGCTAATTGTGGAATTCAATGGGAAATAAGCTTAATGGATGAAATTTTAAAAATGATATGGGACTTGTTTTTAGCATAAATGTGATTATATATATAGTATGCAATAAATGCTTTAAGAAATATTGAAGGTGATGAATGAAAATTATACTGTTAAACTCGTTTTGGACAAAAGTTGTGTTATAAGGCCAAACTATGTTTAATCTATAGTGTAATTAATCTGATGATTAGATTATGACGTTGGAGGAATAAAAGAGGTATGAGAATGATCAAATGGATGTTAGATGATTTTATGCACAAGATAATCCTTAAGTTGGGGGAAATTGGTGAAAATAATTAAGGAAAGAGATGCATATTTAGGGTGTGTTTGGTTGAGGGGAAAACTTTTGATGAAAAGTTTTTAAGGTAGAAGTTGTTAAATTGATAGAAAATGATGTGATATAATAAGGGTAATGATGAGAAGTAAAGAGAATAAAGTTAAAATAGATAAGTTAGCTGTATGGGTAGTTGTGTAGAAATGATTGAAAATTAGGATAGTTTGTATAGAAAAATGTGAAAAAATAATTAAAAAAAAAGAGTACTTATGGAGAGTGAAAAGTTTTGAATTGAAAAGTTTTGGTTGACATTTTTTTGCCTCAAACAAACACACCCTTCGATTTGATTTGAGTATGGTTTTGATAAACATGTTGGAATAATGAATATATTTGAGGAATGTTGATGAGATGTTTGGGAAGATTTTGATATTTATAAGATCATCAAAGTTGAGAAGAATCGACAAAAATGAGGGGCAAAAATTGTAAAATACGAAAAACCAGACATAAAGGGGTGTTAACAGTCACTAGCATGCCCATAGGCTTGTGGAATGGTAGCCGACATGTGTTGATTTTAGAATTTATTAAGGGCATAAATTTTGCCCTTTCATTTTCATTTCTTTCCTTCTTCATCATCATCTCTCTCTCTCTGCTCTTCCACAACCATAATTGTAAACCCACATGACAATTCTTCCTAAAATATCTAGATTTATATCATTTAGCACCAAGGAGTTTGACGGAGCAAGAAGGAAGCTTGGAGTTTTGGAGATTTTTGAGAAAAATTCACCATAAAGGTAAATGGAATGTCTTTTCTCTCAATTTTCTTGTTGTGGCAGCGCTATCATATTAATAAGTCACATCGTGATTTTTACCATAGTTCTGAATATCGATATCATTGGGTGTATCAACCCTCTAAACTTATAAGATACGTGTGTATGGTATCGGTATTGGACCATATCGACTTATCTCAAATTGTTTTCTTAAGCTGAAGAATATGAACAAAATATTCAAAAAATTATGAAATACAATTAGGTATTTTAATTTATCTTTAACATGTATCCATAAGGGATTTTTGCAAATATGCCCATGAAGTTTAGCATATTTTGGGCATATTTTGCAAGTGGATCCCCACAAAACGATTTTCCAAAATGGCGTTAGCTGATGAGTGAATAGTACTTTTAGAATCTCTAAATTACCCTCATTGAAATGATAAAAGCATGACATAGAATAGGTTCCTTCTTGTGGGTGGAGTTCATTAAGGTGGGTGGAGAAGCTCCAAGAGAGGCGTTGAAAGAAATCTAGGTAAGTAGTTTTTAGTCGTTGTTTGAGTTTTTTTAATTTCTGTTAAGTAATCTGTCCGTGGTGGGTATTTTTGAGTCATTGGTTGAAATTTTCATTTGTTTGTAAAAGTGGCAGATGCGCAAAATGTGTGAACTGGATTCCATGACATTATTTTATATAAATTATGTTACAATAAGTTGCAGATGCATTAAATAGGTGTTGGCTAGCACATTTTATGGTGTCGTAGTTTATAAATTATGTTCACAAAAACTATCGACACTACGAATTGGTATGGATTAGATTTTTCAATATAAATCTATTTTTTTGCATTTGATCCGTTTTTTACGAGATCTAATATGTTCATAAAATTTTTTGCATTAGATTTGTTCATTTATAAAAATTTTGTTCATTCTCATATGTTATTTTTTGGGCACTTATAAAAATCACATGCACGATATTAATAGCTTTGATTTAAATTTTTTTAGGCATTAAATAGAAATTTTATTTTTAATGGAAATCGAATTTGTGCTCTTTCAATTCTTCACATGATCTTAATCTATTGTATTTGGTGAAATTGTCAAAGAAGATTAACGATGAATCTAAGTAATCTCCTTGATATCCCTTGGTATGGATTAGGAACTCGCAAGCCAAAGCAATCAAAAATAGAAAAAATCCCGGTAGATATTTTTATACATGCCCAAGAAAGATAGTGATATGCTTTTGTATTTGCATTTTATGTCTAATATTTTATCGATGTCTATACATGATTTCAAAGCTAATTACAATGTATGCTTAGTGAAGGACACAAAGATTTGTAATTTTTTCACTTAGTGTGATGAATATTTCAATATTAAAAGGGAATGCAACTGTTCAAGTTCAAGTGCATGAAAAATTGAGGCATCAGAAGAGGTGAAATTGCTTAGACGAGAACTCGAGGTTGCATCTGAAGAGGTGAAAATACTGAGGTTGGAGTTCGAGCTTGTTGTGAGAGCACTTAATGTGGCAAAGAAAGAGATTAATATCATGCAAAGAGAAAAAGAAATTGATGCTGCTGAGAAGGCATTTCAAACAATTGTCATTGATGACTAGGATTTAGTTTGAGCATCCTAAACATTTTTAAGGACCTTGACTTTCTAGTATTTTTGCCTTTATAACTTGGATTTAATTTTACTACCTCAAACTTATTGATTGTAACCTTATTTTGTGAGCAATGGAATGGTAGAATTTACTACGACTATTAAAAAGGTCTGCACCATTTAGACACCCCACTTATATAGATCTAACATTTTAAGCCAATGAGGTGATATGTCCAAAGTGTATTAAAAGAATCAACTTATTAATAAGGTCTCATGCCTCATTTGAGAAAAAAAATCTGAGAATTTTAGGTCCTTCATTATAATCCTTTAAAAAATCAGCCATTTGCTTGCATATTTTAATGGAGAAGCTCCTGAAAGCATCTAATATAAGGTGCAATCAAGTGCCCAAAGATCATTTCAATTACAAAAGCGGGAGGAAGAAATGAACAACCTTGATTAAAAAAAATTGAATATAGATAATGATATTTAATCTAGAAAGAGAATAATCTATATTGGTACTTCATTAAAGAATTTCAACTCTAGTTAGAAAAAGTTAGACATGACAGTGTAATGACCAGAAACATTCAAATAAACAAGGAGACATGAGTGAAGACTAAAAGCATTGAAATAAATTATGCTGCTGATTACAAAAAGAAACTAACCTTTTAGAAACATTATAGAATGCAGATGACATAAATTAGTCTTTGACATTGAAATGATCATATCCCCCCAAAAAATGATGATTATATACCCAAAAAAATTACAAAACCATCACAAATCAACTTCCATTGTTCACATGTCACTAAAGTAATATCAAAATAATTCTTCTTCTTTAAAATAGTCATGTTGCAATAGACTTAGTCTTATCAACAACAGAAGTAAAGCTCTTACACCACATATGAGTTGCTTCTAAAAACTAGAACCTGCAAAGCAAAATTGATATAAGAATCTAGTGATATATTAAAGTGTACACGAACAAAGCAAAGATGAATACAAAAATGCTTTACAAATTAGACCTGTTTGTGAAAGGATAATGTTGGATGCTTGGGTACTGGGTCCTCTTCGTAGGTTTCTTCTTAGAATAGGTAGTTTCTCTCTTGATGTGGCAAACCTTGTAGATACTTTTAACAACATATAAGAATCAAAGTGTACATGTAAAATATATGAGAATTATATAAGAAATTAACAGAATTTAGTCAACCTTAAAATGAAAGTGGCATACCTTCATCTCCTATTGGAACATCGATGTAGGGGGATGATTGTCCTCTTCCTCTTCCCCTTCTACAACCTCTTGTTTGGTTACCCCTACCCCTACCAAATTGTTCATTGCCTGTACCTTGGTTTGTATTATGAGGAATTGGGTAGGAACTTCTATTATGACCAAGTTGTCCACTTCTTCCACAATGAATAATAAGCCCTTTTAGATTTTTCCTCTATTTACTACATTCCTCACCCTCACTCTTCTGCTTATTCTTCTTTGGCCTTCCTAGACCTTTTACGCACTATTGGAGGTAGAATTTCAGAAAATGTGCTCACTTGATTCCAATGAGATCTATGTGGAAAACTATGGATAATTGGAGCATATGTATCTCTATAAGTATCAGCACTGAAAAATGAAGAATAATAATCTTCTGAACATAAATAAAGAATAATGATGATTTCCAAAGAATGTAAACATGCCCTGCAAGTACAACATCTCTTATCCATCCAAACTGTGTGTTGAGATTCACGCCAATAGACTCAAACTCTCCCTCAGATGCACGTATCACATGAATTGTCCTTGCATCATGTAAATTATTTGAAATTAGTAGAAGCACACAAGGAACAACTTTAGATGTCATTCATGAGCCTTTCTCCCACCTCTGTTGGTACACTCTCTGTGGCGTCCCGGCCCAAGCGTCACAACCTTACCTCAAGATCGTTCGATTGGTAAATATGATCAAGATTATTGCCCTGTCACACGGCGGGTTTTAATGGATATTTTTCCAATTAGATATATTCTCTTGGGAATTTAATTCTTCATATTTTCATTTCATGCATATCTCAGTCATTTCCAACCATTCAACACATAATAAAGCATGATGTTCGAAAACATTTCATCATTCTCATAAATCAGATGTCATTGCATGTATTATCATAGTTGTTAACATAAACCATCAAGGTAAATTTACAATCAATCATTCAACATAAGTTTTTCACAACATGAAACTTATATTATTCTCCATTTCCTCAATGGTCAGCTATTGCTCTTTTACCAGGTCTCTTCTTTCACCTGTCTATGGGTTTGAAAAATGAAAACGTGAGTCAAAACTCAATAAGCAAGCTGCATATTTTACAGGCAATTCATTTTGAAGGCATGTTTATTTAAAAGCATTTTTCTCCCTTTGGTAGAGACACTTATCAAGTGATCAACTACCTGTGGAGCAAAAACCTTTTCATAAACCTTGCATAAACATTTCATGAAAATCATTCATGAAAAACCATTCACGTAAACCATTCGTAAAACATTTCATAAACATTGGATGTGCAAATTCATCATTTCCATTAATAACGTTATCCTTCATGTGACGGTACGCTAGCTTGAGGAACAATATTCCATGATATGTCCTTTCCATCCTTAGCGCCGGACCTACCGACTTGGAAACGTCAAGGGGGACTCCTTGTCCACTTACTACCTCGACTAGCCTACTTGATTTTCATTCCATGCATGTCCTTTAGTCACCCCAGCATTATATACCTCCTTACACATGGAACTTGTCATTCTCATATAGAGAATTCTTTGCACCATCCCTCTTTAAACACTATTTCAATGAAACATCATATAAACTCATGTTTCAACACATTTCAAGCATAAGTGCGAAACCATAAGCAATCATTTATTTCAAAAGAAATAAAGACTTCAATACATATATAAACAAGGAATGACCATCCTTAAATACCTTGTAATGAAAACCAAAATCATTTAGAAAGCTGCTTGCTTACCCGAAGTTCTTAGCTTTCCGTCACCACTTTCTCTTTGCCTTTGCCTACACAAAAATGATATAATTTTTCATACATTTATTTTTTCTCATATTTCATTTAGTTTTACAACCCATTCCATATACACACATCATTTATCTGACTTCACAAGTCATCATACACGTATATGGCTTATTTTGCACCCATTAGCGTAATTTACACACATTCGGCTATCATACAACATAGCATATACATATAACCCTAAAATTAGGGTATCCATTTCAATATCATAAATTTCACTCAATAACCATCATTCATAGGTTCATTGAGCTTACTTGGCCATTTTTTTCCATTTTTCCACCATACACCCATCGGTGCTTGCTTCTACGTACATATCATTGCTTTAGCTTCATAAATCAAATTCCAAATTTTGGAATTAATATCATACCATCTCAAACAGATCCATAAACATGGGATTCATCTCATTTTCATGCATTTTTGCATAAAATCACTTTTCATAAGTCATTCATCACCCATGTACCGTTATCCCTTCATATAGGCTTATTTAGCACATAAACACAATGTCTTTCATAAAATTTGCTAACTTAAAATTTAATCTATTTTCAATGGGTTAATTACCCTTAATTACCTCTGCATTTAGGATATTTTCACGGGATTTAAATCCATTCAACCATAGGTTTCCAAATCAGCAAGTTTGGAACCCGTTTTCCACCCGTTTTACGCGTCTTTCGACACATACCCCTATGCAGTCATATAATTCCGAATTTTCAGCAAATAAATCCATTTTTCCTAATCCATATTTAGGAATTTAACACATAATTAACATCCATGCATTATCATTTCTCGAAACAGCAAGTAGCCTACATGTTTTGAGTCCCGTTTCACGTCGGTTTGACGTTCTTTCGTAAAATTCATAAAAATCAGTTCTAGGGTTTATTTCTCCCAAATCTTTTGGGAATCCATCATACCTTAAACCTAGGGTATTTTACCCTACATAACAATCTTAAAACATGCAAGTCCATTTCCATAACATTTTTAGCATATAAACATAGGAATTAGGTCAAAATCATCACTTTGCATTCCATAATTCCAAAAATTCATCACTTAAGTATAACCCATCATATATTTTGCATAAATACATGATTCATAGCTTAATCAAAACACCAAATAGAAACAGAAACTTTTCTTGGAGATTTAGGGTTTAACAATTTGGATTTTCCACTTAATACACATGCTTAACTCCATCTTCATCAATCTTAACTTCAAAATCCATTCATAAAAATTAATATCCATTCCATATTCATGAAAAATCATATTAAAATACCACTTTACAGATTCTTTAAGTATGCTTTTCATTTCCAAGTTTTGATTTTAAGAACTCAAGTTAAACAACTTAAAATCAATCACATATTTACTTGTTTTTGAGCTAACTCAAACCCTAATCTTTTGAGATGATTTTTTCTTCAAATTTTCCTTATTTTTCCCTTGGTTTCTTCTTATTTTTTCTGGAATTTTTGGACGTGAGCTGCTGGTTCCCCTTGGACGTTTTCAGCACTTAGAATTTTTTTCCAAAAATCCTCTCATTTCAACGTGCAAAGGGGTATATATGTTGCTGGAATTTTTCCAGCTGTGGGGCCCACTTGGTACTGCAATTCCACACCCCTTTAATGCACCCTTATCTACCATATGAGGTGGCTAATTCTCAGCCAAGTAAAATTGCATTTTACCATTTCCAAAAATCAAAAGCTGCTCCATAAATCCTAGCCGTCCATGCACCTCCATTTCACATCCAGCTTTGCATTCATTTTTCCATTTTTATTTTATGCAAAAACGTGGGTAATTTATACCTCTAATTACCCTTTAATTCATGCATTAATTTTATGTAAATAAATTTAACAAATATTGCAGCAACTTAGTACAAAAATCACATTTTCCATTCCCTCAAAGCTGTCCACGTTTTCAGCAGTATATACCTGCCTTTTTCCATTTTTTTAATTGCTGAAAATCTCCATTATTGTATGCACATATCATGTACTTGCATCGCTGCAACATATATGCATTTTTTTAAAAATGCAAAAATAAAAAAGTAGCACCAAAACAGCCCTTGGAGGTCCCCTCTTGGACACCTCCTCCATGACTTTGAAAATCCATCATAACTTGCATTATATGGTTGGATAATTCTCACCTTTATATATGGAAAATAATTGCATAAAATTCCCAAGGAATGGCCTGCAATTTTTCACCTCAAATTCCCTTTCCATCAAGCATTTATGTATGGTACTCTAGCATTAATGGTAGGTTGCTTTTGTGGAGCATAAGTTAAACATGCTCACCTTTTTCAATGCAGGAATTTTCTCAACACTTCATGCTCAATCCAATCCATTCAAAATAAATATCTCACCATTCCATTCAACCGTTTCAAATTTCAACTCAATCCGAGTTTTCTAGCTCCCGATATAGCCGTTTGAAGTTAACGGTTGAAATTGATATCTACTTAAAAATTCATAATTCTCATTTAATCAAGGATTTTCATAATCCTTTCATTCCATAATACCAAGCCCATCATTACTAACTTCCATTTATAATTTTACTTGAATCCGCCTTATAGGCGTTGAGTTATGATTTTTTCAATATTTTCCATCAAACTTGTCAATTTCCATATTAATCTCCATAATTCATTTTAAATAATGGAAAATGATTTTTCATGATATATTTGCACATTTAAATCACAAATGATTTATTCTAAACCCATTGTCTCATTTTAGCTCAAAATCGTTAATCACATCATCATTGCTAACCCATAACCCTAATTGCAATAATTAGCAAAAAATCAAATAATGCCTTCATAATTCCATAATCCACAAATAATCATCATATACACGTTCAATACATACTTATGGGTCCTACATGGGTTAGGGTTTCACATTCTCATCATTACTTTCCTTATAGATTCAAGAGCTTCAGAAACTGGCATGCCTCGTTGCACTTTAACCCATATATTGAAAGATTCGGCAGCATTATTTTCTATATGAGGAGATGACACATCATGTAAGAACCATGATCTACCCTAATGTCTACCATTGATGTAAGAAAACCAGTTATAAGCTTCAATTATTTTCATCTTCTCCTCGAGGCTAGTTGAATGTATGCTTTTGATGCTGCCCATGCATTTGTTTTCAAGAGATTGGCTTTGCCGAAAGGTATTCTCCTTAAGTTCCTAACCAAATGATTCATGCAAAAGTGGTGTGAGCTTTGTGGAAAGATCTTCTCTACTACTGACATCAACCCTTTTTGACGATCAGACATGATAATAAGGTGTTGCTCTCCTAATGTAGTCATTAACAAAGTTAACAACCATGTTTAACTCTCTAAGCATTCTATATTGACAATAGCATAAGCAAGTGGTATAATCCCATGGTCACCATCAAATGTAGTGGTAGCCAACAACACACCTCAATACATGCCATGTAAAAATGTGCCATCCAACCTGATGAAATCTGCATCCATGTATGAAAGAATCAACAAATGCATGGATAGATATGAAACCCCTTTCAAAGTGTCCATCATTAGATATACAGTACTCAACTATAGACCAAGATTCAATCCTTGAAATGTTTGACAATATGATGGAATGAGCTCATAAGATTTCTTATAAGATCCATCCAATTTAGTAATAGCCTTTTTCCGACCTCTCCAAACCTTATGGTACTTTAACATGATCCCATCTTCTCATTTAAAATGATCTTATAGTGTTGCTATTGATAGTCTTTGCTTCCTAGACATTTGCTCAATTGTCTTTTCATGTACCCAACTTTGAGATGCAACGTTTTCCCCCACTCCCTTGCAATGCATTGCAAGTGTGTTTGTTGTGTAATTCCTTAATTTGGAACCCAATTCTATCTAGCATCACCCTAACATAAACTTTCCACTTACATTCTTTCACTTTACATATTGCTCAGACTTTCCTTCTCTCATTAGATATATAGTAGAAGTTGAAATGATGCTTAATTGCATACTCCATGAGGGCCCTTCTCAAGAGCTTTAACTCAAGAAATTGCATCCCCATTGTTAGATCAAGTTTCTAGAGATCACAAATCTTGAATTTAAACAAGTTTAGCTTGCTTTTCCGCTATTCAATTTCATCTTCATAAGAATCATTTGATTCAAACGAGGAGTCATCTTCTCTATGTACACTGGCTCATCAACAACTTCATTCTCATTGGTGTTGTCGTCATCATGTCTCTCTACAGTGGTCATATGCTCCTCACAACCAGCATTTTCATTATGCATATCTATATTTCCGGCACAATGATAACTCATGAAAATGCGAGTTATCATGACTCATTTCAGACTAGTTTTGCATGTTAGTCCAAGAGAATGTGGTTACTTTGTACCCATTTAGCTTAGTTTTCATTCACTTTGCGTTTTAGGTACAACACATAATTTTTATGCTTTTTTAGTGTAACCGAGGCAAACCTTGTGAACTTCAGGTTGTAGCACTAACACCTCATCATTTATAAGTACATTTATTGGGTGTTAGTTGGTTTTGCAGGAAAGATGGGTGGCTAACCGCTTTGGAATATGATGGGACGAAGAACGGAGCAAATTGAGAAAGCAAGCTTACTGGTGCCCCGATGTCGACCTATGGGGCCTAGGCGCCACTTCACCGCCATACAGGAACTCACCAAAAATCCTTAAGTAGGCAGGCTTCCAGAAAGTCGGTGCCTAGGCACCGTACAATCGGCGCCGCGGCGTTGACCCCCACACATGTGCATTTTGGCACGTGTCTCGTACTAAGTTCAAGGGGGTATAAATATGCACTTAGGGTTCGTTTGGGAAAAGAAGAGAACGCATGAGGAGCAACCAAGGGGGGGAGAAAAGAAGGGACTTCCAAGCCAAGAGCACCTGAAGAGGAGAATCAACTTCGTTGGTAGAAACTAGCAAGTTTTAGCTTCTTTTTCTTGTTCTCTACATATTTTTCTTTTCTCTTTTGTTGGGAATGTATTCAAATTGGGTTTCAATGAGATTTAACTCCATGTTCATGAGCGAAACTTCAATAGATGGGAGGTTGAAATGATTCGATGCTTAAACTATGTTATTTTGGTTCTTAATGATTTGAAAATGAGTATTTGATTGTTATATACTTGTGCTGTGCGGATTTACCTTTGCATGTGGTGTTTTAATACTTTTACAAGACTAGCTACCTTGTAAGATGATTTAGATGCTGGATTTATCTTTGGAAAAAGAGAATCTAAGTAAAGTTCATGTGTAAGGTATAGGTTTCTCTCTTGATGAATAAAGAATGCTTAATGGATAGGAATATATCGTTAAATCCTATATAGTCATGAGCAGGTTACGTATAGATCAATTCCATCATATTCATTTGCATGAGAACATAGAAATTGGGTATTGTGTAATTAGCTTTATGTGTGTTGGAAGACATATCTAAAGATTATTGAACTTGGACTAGGAATTCCCTGCACAATCTACTGAAAAGGAACCAATTTAATACAATTTAGAGTCAAGGATTCCAACTATCACATCTACCAACCCAACTTGATAAACCCTTTTTTTGCAATTATGCTCTTCCATTACACTTTCTCTTATTTCTTTTTACTTATCTTGCACATTCAATTACATTTGTGACAATTCTTTCCAATCACCAAAGACAATTGAAGTAATTGACATAATTAGTTTAGACAAATTCCTTGTGGCAACGATACTCTACTCACTTAATATTACTTGATCGACGCGTATACTTGAGTGAAAACTGTTGAGATTATTGATCATATGCTTGCTTTAAGAATGATTAATTTGATTTTGATGATTAACAAATAATTGAAATATCATTAAAAAGGATCTAACACATTTGTCTAAGTGTTCTAAGATATTTTGTCTCTAATTATGTGTATAAAAATGAAAAGGCGAAATAATTTAAGTTTCAAGTGTTCAAAGATCATGAATTGCAAGTTCAGCAAGTGAAGTCTCAGCCCAAGTCGACTTCGCTTGTGACTTGGGTGAAGTCCCAGCCCAAGTCGACTTCGCCTGCGACTTCGGACAAAACAGCAAAGTGAAGTCGCATTCCAAGTCGACCTCACAAATCCGAAATCGACTTCACTCAGCCCAAGTCGACTTCACCTGCGACTTCAAAGCCAGAATTTTGGACAGAGTGTTGACAGCGAGTTTTTACAAAACGAAGTCGCACCCCAAGTCGACTTCACCCATCCGAAGTCGACTCCACTCATCCGAAGTCGACTCCACTTGCGACTTCAACTCGTAACGGTCGAAAATCCGAACGTTGGAGCTCTAGATGCGCGTGAACCTCCACTCCAACGGCTAGAACCTTTTTTTCTCTATATATACCATTGAAGAATGAACGTGGAGAGTAGAGAGAAGGAGGAAAGAAAGAGAAAAACACAAATTGAGCTTCCATCTTCTAATATTCAAATGTGTTGAAGTTATTTGAATAACTATTGAAGCTTCAAGTGCTACAACTTTCAAGTGCGCTTCCAAGATTATCATCTCTACAAGACAAGGAGCTTCCGGAGCTTATCGAATACACGTTGTAAAGTGTAATATCTCTTTTGTTTATTTTGTTTGGTGTTGTTGCCTTGGATCGGTATTGGAGACCGAATTCAAGAAGAAGCAAAACAGGGGGTTGGTTTGAGTTTGTCTCACTAACGGGTTTTGCTTGATTGGTTGGAGTTTGTCTCACCAATCGTTTGGACTTGGTTGGTTGGAGTTGGTCTCACCAACAAGTGATTATTGTATATGCCCCCTAGAGCTAGAATCTAGAAGAGAGCGGGTGCTCTAGATTGTATTGAAAATACAATAGTGGAACCCAAGACACAACGAGTGTGTGCTTGGAAGAGTGGAGTAGGGAAGGTTGCCCGAACCACTATATATCGTTGTCTCTTGTTTGGTTTGATTGTTTACATTTTTATATTCCATTTGCACCCTCTCATTCTATCTCATATCACGTTTCATCAAGGGGATTAAAATTATAAGGGGTTAAGTTTTAATTTACCAAAGAATTTTTCAAGAACCCAATTCACCCCCTTCCCTCTTGGGTTTTGCCATAAACTCGGGGCCAACAAAAACGAGCATTTTAATTAGACATATACGCTGCTCATCACATAATAAAAGTTGGGTTACTTTAAGATATATTTTATACATGTGCTAAACTAATATGAGCGAGAAACCCTAAAAATACAAAAAAAGTCACAAATGAACCTTGTAAATTTTCAAATGTCATCACATCCACATCTTGTTCCACATTCTTCTGTTGAAGTACTTGGGTTTGCACATTGTCATATTGGGTTTCGAGATTAGGAACATCTACTGTATGTCAAATAATATAGTCAGTTAACACAAGTACAATGAACCAAGGCTCCACAAGTTCATATAGTAGATTGATGTAACATACCCAAATACATGTCGACTTCATCAGCTTCGGTGTTTTAGCCTACCGTAGACTCTCCTTGCATAGAGCTCTTTCCACCTTCAGGAACTCAAGAACTGCTTCCAACTTTAGACATAGATGTACCATACAACATAACCTTAGGAACACTCATCTAATTATTGCTTGTGTACATTGCAATCATTTGTTTGATGTCATCATCTCCATTGCCTTGCCTAAGGGAATTAGAAATTTCAACATTAAGAATTTTGAAACTAATTATGATGTCTTCCTTTGGAATTTTCGATAATTCACAAATATGATCCAACAAATCAAGGCGACACAATGTGTCACGATCAACAATTTGCATATCTACTTTTTCTTCCCAATATCTTGTGACACTCTGTAGAACCCCAAATTTTAGGACCATGTATAAACCCTAAGGTCATGAACCCTGGGTTATTGATTTTTTTTTAAATATATAATTTTGTAATATATGGAGTTGAAGGACTGAATAATTAATTTAATAAATAGTAAATATGAATAGTAATCATGTGATTAAGATAAAGTGATAAGTTAATCACTTTGGATTAACTTAATCACGAAAAGACCAAATTACAATTTTACAAAAGTGAGATTAAATTATAAATTTAGAAAAGATAATTGATTGGTAATTTTGACAAGCATGGAGACAAAAAGGGGACTTAATGAGAATTTACAAAGATTATATTTAGAATTTATAAGAAAACGGAGGGTAATTTATGATCCCACTAAGATTAGTTATGAAAATAAATTTTTACAAATATTTTGGGAAGGAATTTCAAAATTCTGAATTATAAAAATTGAAACTGTTTAAATTTACGGAACTTATGAAAAAAATAAAAATAAATGGAAAATTTTGGGCTAATTAGGGGCTCTAATTAAGGGTCTATATTCATCCTTACTGTTTTGATTAGATCTAAACATGCATAACTCAGAATCACATAAAAATTTAATAGAAAGTACTAAATTATATGCTATCTAATCTAGACGGATTAGATT
Organism: Annona cherimola; assembly: GCA_030490835.1. Lineage (NCBI taxonomy): Eukaryota > Viridiplantae > Streptophyta > Magnoliopsida > Magnoliales > Annonaceae > Annona > Annona cherimola. The sequence goes on along the minus strand of CM059971.1, from coordinate 53,833,203 downwards.
ATGAAAAATAGTTGGCTAAATTACCTAACTTGAGTGCATCAAAAAAAACATGCCCAAAATAATGCATGCACGTACACGTTGATATTTTAATTTTTTATATAATTATTTAGTTAATTAATATCTTGATGTATATAAGATTTTTTGAGATGAAACTTTTGGAGCAAGCCTATTTTAATATACCCTACATGATGAATGAATTAAATTTTGCAAAATATGTCTACAAATTTTTTAAATGAAATTTTATGAGAAAATATGATTTTGATTAAGTTAAAATATGTACTTCGCTCCAATTGAGGTGAAATTTTATGGGTAATCCTATTTTAACATGCTCAATTTAATGAAGGAATGAAATTTTGGAAAACATGTCTCCAAAATTTTAAAATGAGACTTTTATCCAAATATGAATTAGTTCATTAAAATAAAATAGAAATTTTTTTCAAAATTCTAAAAGCTACATTTTGTGAGCATTTGGATATATACTAATAAGAAAATTTTTCATAATATATAAGTATGTATATAGACAGTTATGAATTAATTTATGCAAAAAATAATAATAATAATAATAATAAATAAATAAATAAATAAATTTTGCATGAACGTGGACAGCTATGCATGGTCGGTAATTGTGTGGCATCTACATGTGAAAAACGAAAAATTCACACAAGTGCTGGACGTCCCAAAGAAAGGGCAGCTGTAATTGTTTGCTGATTTATAAAAAAAAAGAAGCAGCTGCTGGACTTAGATTTCAGCGGCAACTGCAGTGTGGTTAAAACTCAACCATAGTACACCGCTTAAAGGATATATATAAAGAGCCGTTGCTGGAGGCTATTGAGGGTTGCTGAACTTGGACGTTTTGGACGGGCAGCAGCAACAAAAAAAAAAAAAAAAAATTTTGTTTCTTTTAAGACAAGCATCAAGCAACGTTAAAGCAACGGTCTAAGGTATTCAGCAAAGCATATTTTTATTTCACGTCTATTCTCTTCTGAACTGCTGCTGGATGGTTATATAATTTCTACGTATGATATTTTGACTTTAATACTTTTAACAATCTATGCAGAACATTGATTAATAAATATAAAACACATGTTGTAACCATATTTAATCGTTCCTACATAAATGTTTTGCATTAAATAGAATTTCAATCTATATGCTGCTGGACATTCATATACCGTTTTATTAAGCATGATTTTTTTTCTTTTCATGATTTTAATTAAACTCTGAAAATGCTATCCTATTCCATGCTTAAAATCTGATGCAGAAGCTCTACCCTACTGAACGTTAATGGATAAAATTTATGTATATATTAATTCAGCTGCTGGACAATCGATGTTGCTGAATATATAATTAAAGTCATTAAATTAATTCAGTATTAAACTAATTTATGGATATTTTCATGATTTATTTGATAAGGCTAAGTTAATCTTGATATATTGCTTTAAATCTGAAGGTTATGTGATGTTAGAAACCAAAATATGAACGAGATAATAAACGATTGATTTTTTCCATAAAAATTTTTGTACAAGCTCATTATATTATGATTAAGGAACGACCAAAATTTCAGCTTAAAATATTAAGCAGGTTGTAAATTAAAAATCCGAGAATATTAATTTAAACAGGGTAAAACGGGTGACAGGATCAGCTGTAGTAAATGATTTTTCATAATTAGTTTAGAAGGAATTTTAATCTGAAATTTTGATATGATGTACAAGATATTATTATTATCACACGAAAAATATTAAAGATGATTTTTGGATGACATAAGTATGGTTTAAAAATAACGTGATTAGGGACAGTGATCATGAACAGTAATCACGAATAGTAAACAAAATGAATTGGACAGAAATAAGATTGATATTTATAAGGATGTATGAATGGAATTTTTAAAGATTTTTGGGATAAAAAAATTCATATGTGGAAATAGAGACCAAATTAACCTCTATGGGAGATATGAAGGAAAATAAAGTGATTATGATATATGCATGGGTTAGAAACCCTAAGATGAATTCAGAATTAATAGTAGAAATGTGCAAGCATGGGATATTATGTCTATATGAGAAAAATGGTTCTTTTCATTTGTATAGGAAAATAAATGGGTACAAGTGAAAGGTACAAGTTGACTATGCAGGTAAGCAAGCAAACCCTTTGAAAATATAATTTTATACGACTTTACTTTGCAATCTTAAATTGTTTTGGAAATTGCTTCGTTAGAAGCAAATCCTTTTAATATTGAAAAATATTGAAATGCAAATGTTGAAAAGGTTTTGTTGAAAGGAAAATGAGTTTTTTTTTAAATGATATTTGAAATAAATGTATTGAATAGTTTTATTTCAAGGTTTTGAAGTATTTTAAGGATATGTTTCAAAGGTTCTCTAAATATTGGATTATTTTGGAATTTCCAAAATCCATTGTTTCGAGCAGGATTTAAGGAAGGCCAACACGATAAATTAATTTGAAAAACGATTTGAGTAATGTTCAAAGGATTATACAAGTCTATCACATATAGAAATGAACAATAAGACAGGTAGACAAAAGTATATGATATTAGATGAAAGTTTTAAATATTTTTAAAGACGTTTTGTCATTCAAAAATTATTTACAAAAACGGTTAGAAAATATTGTTATTTTAAATGTTTTCCTTGAATACTTCAAATTATTTATGAAATATAAATGTTTTAAGGTTGGCCATCCTTACAAAACGTTTTGAGCATATAACTCGTTAACATGGGTTAAGCCCAGTTTTTATGATTTGAAAGGAATACAGGCGGAGGTCTGTAGTATTTTATGAAAGCATATTAGCATCAAGTTTTCAGAAAAAGGACACAGACTGTGGTCTGTGGTTTTTATAAAATCATGCTAGCATATGAATGTGAAGGAAAAGTGTGCACAAGGGTTATGTACTAGGTCTACTGTAGAGGATATGCATACCGGACGCGGTTGCAAATTGGGCCCCCTTTGCATAGGCCGAGTCGCTTGAATAAGGCTAAATGCCGGCGGCGCCCTCCCTGCAATGGGAGATGGACACGGATAGCCACCTAGCTCGTGGGCTATCATCTGGAAGGGTCTCTCTCCTAAGGAAGGATGATCACTTGATAAGTGTCACCTACCAGATGGACAGAGACGTATTGCATGTTGCATATGCTTAAAAAGAGTTTTATGAAAAGTATTTTAGGACATGACAATGTCCTATGAGAAAAGGAGCTTCGATGAAAAATATTTTAGAACATAAATATGTTTTTATATGTCAAGTTTTATAAGCATATGTTTGCCATGAAATGGGATTATGAAATGTTCATGAAAGGTATTTATGAAAAGGTTTCCTCCAATTGCTAGTCGAACGCTTGTTAAGCGTCTACTACTGAAAGGTGAGAAATGCATTTAAAATGAAAAATGCTTGCTTATTGAGTTTCGACTCATGTTTTGTTTTCCCCAACCATAGACAGGTACCACATAGGCCATGAAGGAAAGGAAAAGAGTATGAAGAAAACTTTTCAACAAGTTGGTCTGTATATGGTATGAATGATTATATGGAATCTTCAAAATATGTATGTATGAAATGTTTATATTGAAAGAACTTGTGTTGTAGATAAGTCAGTTATTGTGATATGAACAATATATGTGAAATTGATATTAAGAATATGTTCATATATGATGACATGATGTTATGTGATGAGATACTACGTGTATCATGTGTAAAATTGATGACAAGTGTTTGTCATGTGATGAAAGAAAAAAAATTTGGACGAGATCCAAATAAAAAATCCCGCCATGTGATCAGGGCAACAATCCTGAGTCACGTTTACCAATCAATAAAGATCTCGGAGTAAGGCTTCTAGGCACCCGGTTCGGGGCGCGACACACTCATCCTTGACTTCCTATGAAAGGTGCCCCCATAGTGGAAGGCAATTGCCTTCAAATATATCTATCCAAAAGTAATAGTAAATTATCCACTATATGAATCAGTTTTACAACTAAATGAATAGTAAATCATTATAAATGAATAGTCTATACTGAATAGAGCAAACAAAAAAGCAACCTCCATGAAAAATTCCAAATTGTATATGGTAATTAGTTCACTATTTTTTTATAAGACAGATGGATTTTAGTTTAATTTCCCAAATGTATACTACACACTACACATTGCATATCTAAATGCCTTATTATATTTCAAAGAGGGCTTACAATGTGTGCAAAGAAAAACCATGTATTATTTTGGGATTGAGGTCTAATATGTTGGATTTATTAGCAAATTTTCACAATATGCGTATGTTTGACAACTAAAAGAATAGTAATTCATTCATTCTTTTGCATTCGTGAACTAACCAAACAAAATAGCAACCTAAAATTTGTGACTACAAGTTTCTGCATTTTTGGTGGCCTAATAAAGAAAAATGCCTATCAATTTCGCCCCATAGTACAATGTCTTCGTCCTAATGAAGATTTCTGCTGTAATCCAAAAATTGTAGTCTTGACACTATGAACTTTGTGTCCTACATTTAGACATGTCACTTTCAATTAGTACTAACAAAACACAAGCACAAGATGCATAAAAAATCCAAAACGACAACATTGATGCTACCAAAAATGGAAAAGAGAAAACCCACAGATTCGACAATCTAAAAGCATACCAGGTGATCGCATACCAAAATATTTTCACATCAACAAGCCACTTGGTATGCTTGGCATGCTTGGTCCAATCGCTGGCAAGTCTAATCAGCTCATTGGTGAACCAAGAACCTCACCAACATAAATAATAATCTAGCTCTTGAATTGGGGACTCTAAAAATCATCAATATTAATCAAATAAACACGCCTGGAAGAAAAAATAATACGTTTCATGAAGACGTGGAAGTCCTTGCTGCTCCCTGCTGCTAAAGGTAGTGAGAAAACTAGAAGAGTTCGCTTCTTGGAGAGGAATCTACTTCTTATAGTGAGGGAGACAGGATAGAGGCAGATGGGACGGTTAACAGGTTAGGGATTCCAACCTAAAGGTAAAGCTTAAGGGGTATAATTGACATTTCCCTTCATCATAGGCCAGTTGTTTAACTCCATTTTGGAAAATCATTATGTGGGAATACACTTGCAAAACGTGCTAAACTTTGTGAGCGTATTTGTAATATTTGAAAACTTGGGAATACGTATGCAATATAAGTAAAATTTGTAGACATATTTATAAAAATCCCTACTAATAATGTTCAATAATTCAATTTCCTATTAAAAGTAGTTGAATATAAATAAAATAAAAGAAATTAGGCATTTTCGAGACATTAACCAATATCATGTGAGCATGATAATACGTATGTGGTATGACTATATCATATAATTATCAATCGATATTAAGAACTATAATCCTTATTCCAAGTAATCAAAATTAGTGGTGGCTTGAGATAAGGTTATTGTCCTAACCACGCATACGGAAGTCTTAATTGTGAACTCAAATAGCAAATCAAAAGCAATCTATGTTTTGATGATTAACAACTCAAATTTAAGAGTTTAAAGGTACTAACATGTTTGGTGCAATGATTTTGAATTAGATTTTTCAAAAATAAGGTATGACAGTTCAAGTCACAAAGTCAACTCAACTCAGACATCAACTCAAGTCAAGTTGATACCCAAGTTGACTCAAAGATCGACTTCAAGGGCCATTTTTTTATTAACGTTGAAAATGGAGACGTGTGAGTAGGCAAAGTCGACTCCACTTGCGACTTAGGTCAAGTCACAACCCACGTCGACTAAAGTTGCGACTTAGGAGACTTCAGGCTGCTAAAGAAGAATCCGAAGAAGCCAAATCGCATCCTAAGTCGACTCCAACATGTGACTTAGGTAAAGTTTCATATCAACTTGACTCAAAAATATGACTTAGACTACTCAAGCACAAGGATGAAGAATTTGAAGGTACAAGTATGCAACGTATATCGAAGTTATGTACACAAGTTGACTCCACTTGCGACTTGGGTCAAGTTTCAAAACCAAATCGACTCAAGTACACAACTTAATGCTAAGAAATTCAAAACTTGAAGAATAAAATTCAAATATCAAGAAATGATGTTCAAATGATGAAGAATTGAAGTCTTAAGTACAAGATTAGGATCAAAGGAGATTATATTTTCTAGATCACAAGAACTTGAGAAGACCAAATGAAATTGAGGCTTAGAAGATTAATTCATGAAGAAATGAAGAATCCATGATTATAGAAATGTAAATAATAAAGACTTAAAGTTTCAAGCACATAATGTAAAGTGAAGTCGCAACCCAAGTCAACTTCACTTGCGACTTGGCTCAAGTCCTAGACCAAGTCGACCTGAAAATGAAACTTGGAGAAGAACATAAGGAGTAAAGCACTTGGGAAGAAAAGGAGAAGATTGGAGTCCTACCCTAAGTTGACTCTAATTCGCGACTTGGGTGAAGTCACATATGAAGTTGACTCAAGATGTTACTTGGCTCGTAATGGTCATAAAAATTCAAATGTTGGCGTAGTTAATCCACGCTACCTACCCTCCAACATTCAAAATAACTTCACATCTATTTAAGACATGTTAAGAGGAGTTATGGGAGCTAGTTAAAGCATTCATTGAGCTTTCATCTTCCTTCCTATAAGCTATTAAGTGTACATTAAGTACTCTACAAGGAGAGACTCTCATTCTCATTGCAAGTGCTATAAGTTCTAATCTTTCTCCAGCATTCAAGAGTTCTCTTTGGTGTTGAATTTGTTTTACATAATCTATAAAGTGTAGATTTCGTTTTCTTAATTGCTTTTATCGTATTGTGATACTTAGCTTGGTATTGGAGACCCAGGCCAATCGAGAAAGTAATGTATTGTTGAAGTAAAACTCACCGTCTATTTATGCTATTGCTGTAAAGGTCCCCTAGAGTTATAATCTAGAAGTGTACAAGGACTTTATTTGTAATCTTGTTGAGATAGTGGAATCCAAGATATAAGGGAGTATTTTTCTTGAAGAGTGGAGTAGGGAAGATTGTCCCAAACTGCTATAATTCTTTGTGTCCTTTGTGTTTAATATTCTTATCTATCTTTTGCTTTTTTTTCTTCATATTTTCATTCAAGGAGACTAAACTCAAAAGTGATTAAAATCTTAAAGAATCAAAGAATTATAAAGAACTAAATTCACCCTTCCCCTCTTGGATTTTTTCATAAACTCAGAACCACTATTAATCTCATCTTAATTAAAACTACACCTAAATTTTTTTATAGATAAGATATACTTGTACCTACTTTTGCATGTTTAGGTTTTTCAGTTTCCTAGTAATTCTACTATGTCTCGATGTAACACATGGGATGTAGTAGAATTTATATAATCTTGTTTGTCGCGTAAAGTCTATAACACGACTGATTATTTAGTTATATAACATGCATGATCTAGTAACTCTATTATATCATTCATCACAATACATCAACCCAAGTATTTTCATAAGTTTCATACATAAGAATTATTTAATAATATGAAGTATTTCATGTTCCCATTCTATTTCAATAATATCATATCTATCTACATATCTAAAAGTTTTATAAAAAACAAAACATGAGTTTTGAGACTCAATAATAAAGCATATAAGTCATATAATTCACTTTTAGTACATCTACATCATCTATTTGTTCATACCTACGCAACACCAGCATTCATAATTTCCTTTCATAGGCATGATACTAGCAAAGTACCTACCACCTTGAATCACCCCAATTTGGGAGGCATATAGACCATTTCTTACGACTTGGCCATATGAGAGATGGAAATCGGTTCACTTATAACTCTATGTTGACCTCCTTTTCTATATGTATTATGATCCATGCTCATACTAGCATGGATGTCCTATAAAATGGTTTAGAAACATTTTACATATACACAACCATTTAGCAAAATCATAGTTTATACAAATCATTACAATAATAAACAATTTCATTTGTAAGGCGATCACTCATTTCTAAAGAAGTCCAAATATGTAGGGAATGACCATTCTCAAATCATTACATTGAAAAGAAAATATTTAGAGAAAGAAGGCTTACTTACCTTAGATTAAAATTCCTAAAATTCTTCTTCCATTTTCCCTTCCCTTTACCTATTCAAATAAAAGCATGTATAAGCATTTGTTATGTCATTTTTATACTTTTCATGCCTAGATGTATGCATCTCTATTATTTATTAGTCTATGTAAGTGACGGGCTGCAGATCAAGTAATAAAGAGTGAGAAGAGTATCGTTCCCACGAGGATTGTGTTAAACAAATCAGCACTTTAAATCTCATTTGTTTAAGTGAATTGGTAAAGGGAATGAGATTTGTATTCAAAGAATTGAATTAAACTAAACTAAGCAAAGCAGTAAATGACCAAAGTGGAGTGGATATCACCAAGATTGCCTTGAGATGATTAAGATATGTAGGAATATGAATTCATTAAATCATAGCTATGTCGTTTGATCCCATTTAAGTTAGTTATGCAGAGATTACTAATCTAGGTTCATTCCTATTCATATATGTCTTCCACCACATACAAACCTAACTAAGTTTTAGCTATGTGCTATGTTCCCATGCACACAAGTAAAACAAGGTTGATAACCACATAACCTAATCAAGATTACACAGGGTTAATAGGTATATTCCTATCCATATTAACATCCAACACAAACAAGAGCTAGAACACCTGTGCCTTATATATGGATCTTATTCAAATTTCACTTTTTCAAGCATGAATCTGAATATTCAATCAATCCATAAGGTTGCAAAGCTTGTAAACGCATTAAGCATAATATATAAGGGTAATCCCAAGCAACTCAAGTCACAGCACAATTGTATTATCATTTCAAGCATAAGAAAACCAAATAACATAGACTATGAGTTCAAATCCTACATATTTTCCACCATAGAAGATTCAGCCCATAAACATGACTTCAATTCCCATTAAAATCAAGTTTACAATCATCCCAAGCAAGGAGAATAACAAATATGAAGAGATAGATGAGAAGAGGAGATGAAACTCAAAGGATTTGTAGTGACAGCTTGTATCTCCACTTGCTCTTCTCTCATTCCTTGAAGCCTTGGTTTTCTCCCTTTTCTCCACAATAGCCACGACACCTCTCCCTTCCTTAGGAAACCCTAAAAGATATATTTATATCCCCCCAAACATAGCTCAAGACACATGCTAAAACTCACTCATGTGGGGGTCGGCGCCTAGGCACCAACTCTCTGGAAGCTCGCCGACTTAAGAATTTCTTGAGAATTCTTGTAAGGCGGTAGATTGGTGTGACACCCCAGCCCGAGTGTCACATTTGTCCTTACTCCGGGATCTTATTGATTGGTAAGTGTGACTCAGGATTGTTGCCCTGATCACGCGGCGAGTTCTTAATTAGATATCGTCCAATTTTTTTTTCTTCTCATTCGTCACTTAAGCATGAATAAATCATATAATCATATACTCATCATCATTCATAATAGACATATCCATATCATCATAAAATCATCTACTTTCATTAAAATATTTCAATATTCATATAATTACATTCATACTTGTATTATTCATAAAACATGTCTTAAATACTATCTTCACACATTCGCCCCCTTGGACGCATACATAGAATTGCAATTAAATTTGCAGGTCATTTCTACCTTGCATCCTTTATGAGTCAGCTCCATAGCCTGTTTGTCATTTTCAAAACACATATGAGTAATAATACTCAGTAAGCAAGCCTTTTTTCTTTTGGCAAGTAAACATTTTCCTTTCATTCAAATGCATTTCTCCCCATTTGGTAGGAGACACTTACCAAGTAATCTGTGGAACCCCGACCGTATACGCGTCATTTCGACCATATACGCGTCATTTCGACATTTGTAATTTTGAAGATTATTTTATGAATAAATGAAAATTTATGAATTTTATTAATGGACATGTGTATTTGAGGTTGTAATAATGCAGTTGAAAATTTAACCCCGTGAATAGTGCACGTGAATAGTAAACGTAAATAGTAAACAAGAGGTTAAGATGTATGATTAAGAGTTAATCACTTGGATTAACTTAATCATAAAAGACAAAATAGAGATTTAATCACTACAGGACAAAATAGCAATTCTTTTGGATATTTTAATCCAAATTTGGATTTTTGTGGAAAAATAGAAAAAAATTCATAAATTGCAATCCGGAAGTCGGAATTCGATGAAATTTTTTATGGATGGTTAAAAATTCATGATGGACATGATGAATGGGCTAAGATGTGATGAAAATCACAAATCAAAGGTCAAGATGAAACGTCAAATGCAAAGTGAAAAAGTAACTTCACTTTTTCATTAATTATGTATTTGACTTTAATTAAAATTAATAAATAAAAATTAAAAAAATTAAATGCAATGCAGCAACATGTCAGGTCGTGCAGGGGGGGTACCATGACCAAATCAATGGTCCAAATTCATCCAAATCACAAATCAAGGGTTTAGATTTAATTAGCTTAAATTTAATTAAATAAAAAAATAAAAAAATAGGAAAAATAGGCCTGCAAAATTGGGCAGCTGGAGCAGGGTAGGGAGGCTGCACAAGGCTCTAAGCACCTTTGGGGAATTAGAAAAAAATACCTTTGCAATTTTACACCCTAAGCTAGAGTGGGTAAAATGCAAATTCATGAAAAATGGACCCCTATAAATAGAGGAGCAGGCCATGGACGAAATTCACAACCATCCCAGCTCAAAAATCACTTGAGCAACTTCATTTCCCATCCCCACACGTTTTAGCCTTAAGGAAAGAGGAGAATCGAAGGTTGAAGTGAGAAAAGGCGAGTTGAAGAGGCATAACTTCGCTTGAGGTAAGTGGATTCCCCTCAAACTTGTTTTGAATGTTAGATGAGGTAAAACCATGCTTAGATAATTCCTAAGCATGAGAAAATAAGTATAGATATAATGTTTAAATGGAATTATGCCAAAACATCAAAAATTTGGAGCGAATATAGGGTATTTGGAAAGATAGCATATGATATGTGAAAATAATGCTCCAAAATTGATAAGTGATGATTTGGGATGTATGATTATGATAAATATGATGTTGGAATAATGATATATTAATTTCATGATTTTTGGAATTAAGGATTATGCTTAAGTGAATTTATGATGATTTTTAGTATATGGAGAAAATGATTTTTTTGTCCAAGTAAATGATGATAAATTCAAAATATAAGAAATTTCCAATGATATACTAGGCATAAGGTATATCATGGTATTTTTTATTTTTGGAAAAAATATCAATTTTTGAAACCCATGAACAGTAACCACAGATGAACAGTGATTTTGCTACAGTGATCTGCTACAGTGAACAACGTGATTTTAGAGAAAATTTGGAAATTAATATTTGAATATAAGTATGAAATTTTGGAAGAATTTATGGACAAAAATATCTATGTAAAGAAATAAAACCAAAAATTATAAAGCATACATGGGAAGCAGCTTAAATAGAGGAAATGAAATATCCTTTGTCCTTGAATAGGAAAAGGAAAATAGAAGGTCGAAGACACCTCCTAAAAAGGTAAGCAAGTTATATGTTTTGCAAATTTATTTCAAAATGCTTGAAATTGTTTGTGAATTGCTTTATGAAATTTATTTAAGGTTGGCCATACCTATAACTGCTTTACATGAACTGAAGTTTGTGAAATTATTTATTAAATGTTTTTTATGATTTGCAAATATCATGCCGGCATGTGTATGAGAATGAGCATGTGCACGAGGAATAGGCCTTAGTCGAGGTAGTAAGCGGACCGGATGTCCCCATCGCTATTGCCAAGTCGCTTAATAGGCCCAGGCCGGCGGCGACCTCCCTGAAATGGGAGCATGTATGGGATGGTCATGAATGCACATGCTCATTCTCATGAATGCTAAGGAATGTCATGAATGCTAAGTATGCATTGCATTTGCATTTTATGAAATGCATGAAAATGATTAAAAAATTATGTATAGCTTGCTTACTGAGTATTATTACTCACCCATGCTTTTTCAACAACAGACAGGAAATGATGATGAAGGCAGCATGCCAAGTGTTATGTAGTTTTTGATATAAATGATATTTATGTAAACTTTATGTAAAGTCAACGATGATAATTTTGAGATGAAAAGGGAATATTTTTATTCCAACGAAAATGTTTATGGAATAGTTTTTTTATCATAACTGTGTTATGTGAAATATATTTCAAATTGGATGAATGATGGGAATTTTCCATGTATTGATGAAAAAAAAAAAATCCTGCCGTGTGATCAGGGCAACAATCCTGAGTCACGTTTACCAATCAAAACGATCCCGGAGTAAGGCTTCTAGGCACCTCGGTTCGGGGCGCCACATAATCAATTACCAATGGGACAGAAACCTTTTCATGCATTTCATGAGAATGCAATGCATTCATTCATTCATGACTTTCCTTATGCCTCTAACCTCTGGGAGGACGCCGCCGACACACAGCCCTTGCGACTCGGCAATAGTGAAGGGGGACCCTCTGATCCGCTTACTACCTTCACCAAAGCCTCTTCCTTATGTACCATGTTCATACATATAAATGCTGGCATGACATGCTCCATAAAACTTGATAAATCATTTAGAAAGTAATTTAACAAGTAGTTAGCAATCATTTCATGTAAAGCATTATAGGAATGACCATCCTTAAATATAATTCATAAAATACGTAAGCAAACAATTTGCAATCATTTAGAAATATTTTAGAAAGCATATAGCTTGCTTACATTCTCAGTCCATGTCTTCCTTCTTTTCCTTTCCTTTTCCTATACATGGAAAAATGATATTTTATCTATATCATTCCATGTCTTAGTTTACTTCCTATGCATGCTTTATAATAATCCATTACCTCATTTTTATAGAGATTAATCATATAAATATACTTGGTCATTACCTCCTTATATGGATTTTTATCCATACATTCTTTAAAAATTCCATCCATATATCCTCATAAAATATAAAAATAAATCTCAATTTTTCCCAAAATCATGCTGTTTACTGTTCATGGTTACAGTAGCAAATCGCTGTAGTAGTTACTGTTCATCCGAGATTACTGTTCACAGAGACGTGGTTACCGTTCATGGGTTCCAAAAATTGATATTTTTTCCAAAAATAAAAAATAAAATGACATAGCTTATGCCTAGTATATCATAGAAAATTTCATACATTTTGAATTTATCATCATTTACTTGGCTAAAAAAATCACTTTCTCCATATACTAAAAATCAACATAAATTCACTTAAGCATAATCCTTAATTCCAAAAATTATGAAATTAATATATCATCATTAAAACATCATATTTATCATATTAATACATCCCAAATCATCATTTATAAATTTTGGAGCATTATTTTCACATATCATATGCTATCTTCCCGAATGTTCCATCTTTGCTCCAAATTTTTGATGTTTTGGCATAATTTCAATTAAGCATTATATCTATACTTATTTTCTCATGATTAGGCATTATCTAAGCATGTTTTTACCCTACTTAACACCCAAAATAAATTTTGGTAGAAATCACTTTACCCGGAGTGAAGAACTCCTCCCTTCCTTCTCACTTTCTCTCTCTTTCTTTCTTTCCTCCTTTTCCTCTTTCTCTTTGGCTTGTGAACGTGTGGGAGCAAGGGATTTTGCTCAAATGGAGCTGGGTTGGAATGCATTTGGACGTCCCCAAGCCTCCCTATTTATAGTATTTGATTTTTCATCAAATTGCATTTTACCCCCTCTAGCTCCTCGGGTCAAATTCCAATTATTTTGCCACCTCATTTTCCATGTCATTTTCTTTATTTCCTTAATTTCCTATGTGGATTTTTGTGGTCCACATGTTGCTAAAGCTAATCCTTGCCATTAAATGCCAAATTTTCATAAAAAGGAGTGATTAATCTCCACCATTGATCTTCCATGATTGATCACATCTTTGCCATTGATTTTTTTTTATCAAAATCCATGCATTTCCTTGGGCCAAGTTCAGCCCACAAACGTCCCTAGCAATGCTCCTCATTTATGCATTTTGTTTTATATAAAAATGCATATTTTAATCCAAATTCATCCAAGCCATTGATCACTTGATAAGATCAAATGTGAGCCATAGATTTTGGCTCAAAAATCAACTCCCCTTGCACGTCCAAGCTGCCTTGGGGTTTGTGTAGATTTTGCATTTAATAAAAATGCTTTTTAATTAATTAATTTAATCAAAAGTCAAACCTTAATTAATGATAAAGTAAAAAGTGGTTTTTGATCTCCAAATGATATTTGATCTTGACCTTTGATTCATAATTTTTTATGAATCTTGGACCACTCATCATGTTCACCACAATATTTTGGCCATCCATAAAAAATTTCACTCCAATCCGACGTCCGGATTGCAAGTTATGAATTTTTCTTTATTTTCTTTCCAAAAATACCTTAAAATTCGAAAATTATTAAAAAAAATTCAAAAGCAACTCTTTTTCCTTTTCTTCCTTTAGTGGGAAGCTTCCTGTTTTGTCTTTTTGTGATTAAATTAATTCAGAGTGATTAATTCATCACTTTACTTTAACCACATAGTTACTATTCAAGTGCACTATTCACGTACTCTATTCATCCAAATTTCATAAATAATTATTTTAATCTCTATTTCCACATATTTCATTCCCATGAATGTACATTTTCCAAATATATTACCCAGGGTTTACAACCCTAGGGTTTTATAGACGTGTCTCAAATCGGGGTTTCACAATTGGTGCCTAGGTGCCATTAGTCGACGCTGGGGCGCCATTGAACTTGATTCTTCTTTTGGCACCATTCTTCATTTCGTCACACTCACAAGCGGTTAGCCACCCGTTTTTCCCGCAAAATCAGCTAAAACCCAATAAATGAACTTATAAATGATGAGGTGTTAGTGCTATAATTCAAAAATTAACAAAATTTGCATCTATTTTATACTAAAAATGCATAAAAACTACATGTTGTACTTAAAATGAAAAATGCGTGAAAACTAAGCTAAACGAGTGCAATTTAACCACATTCTCTTGGACTAACATGCAAAACTAGTCTAAAATGAGCCGTGATAACTAGCATTTTCATGAGTTATCAGTAAGTACATTACTTATCTTTTGCTTAAGATATTTGCCCATTTTCATCACATAGTAACTTTTTCATTTAACTTAGTTTTCATGAGTTATAGCTTCTTACATATCAAAAATCACATATTACACGTGTGAAGGCTTAGAGTTCCACAAAGTTCTCATTTGAGAGCTTTATTTTGGGCATTTCTTCAAGCTCGCATAACTTGCTATAAACAACACCTTTTTAAGGGGTTTAAAAGCCTAAATTCAATAATTTTATACAAAAAATTTGTTCCAATCCTCAAATCAAGATTTTCGTATAATACACTTTACCATTTTCATATTGCGAGTCTAAGTTAAAATAGCTTATAACCCTTTAGTCTTATAACTTCAACGGTTAAGTTTCATACCCAAATTGTAATACATCAAGTAACAATTCTTAAAAATCATCTTAAATATCGATACATACGTAATTACATATCCTCCTATCATTTCTATCCCATTCATAATAATTTTATCAAAAATCTCATTTTACCTTTTATAAATGGAATTCTTCGTTACTTGAACATTAAATTTTCATAAATGAGTTTCAAATTCCTAGAAATCTGAGGAATCATCTTATATACATAATTAAGCATGTTCCCATTTATAAGTAGTGAAAATAATGCGTAAGAATGGTTCAAAAGGCTAAAATTCAGTTTGTACATAGATTTGATACTAGTTTTGAACCTACCTTGACATGCTTGTTTGAAAGGCTTTCTTAGCTCACATAGTCATGAAACTTGGCGAATTTCTTACGCATATATATGACTTTAATCACCCTAGTTTCATAATTTTTTGAGCACATTAGTGCAATGCCTACTAGCCAAAACTTGCTCCTATGGCCGATGTGTGAACCAACTAGATGAATTACAAATCAAATTACTTACAAGTTTTGATGATTAACAATTAATTTTGAGAATATTGAGGCTACTAATGTATTTGGTTTCATGTTTGAAGTTAAAGTTTCATAATCTAAGTGTAAATTAGTCAAGTTGCAAAGTCAAGTCGTCGACTTAGGGCAAGTCGATACCTAAGTCGACTTTAGCATCAACTTCAAATGACCTTTTGGAGTTAGAGAGAAAAGTGTTGAGGTTTGACAACCAAAGTCACACCTAAGTTGACTCAGCATGCAACTTGGGTGAAGTCATAAACTGAAGTCGGCTAAGAATGCGACTTGGACTGCATCAGATGGCTGAAGTCCCATCTAACTGAAGTTTGAAGAATGAAGTCACAACCCAAGTTGACTTTGTTGATCATATGCTTGCTTTAAGAATAATTAATTTGATTTTGATGATTAACAAATAATTGAAATATCATTAAAAAGGATATAATAAATTTGTCTAAGTATTCTTAGATATTTTATCTCTAATTATGTGTATGAAAATGAAAATGTGAAATAATTTAAGTTTCAAGAGTTCAAGTTCATGAATTGCAAGTTCAGCAAAGTGAAGTCTCAGCCCAAGTCGACTTCACTTGCGACTTGGGTGAAGTCTCAACCCAAGTCGACTTCACTTGCGACTTCAACTCGTAACGGTAGAAAATTCAAACGTTGGAGCTCTAGATGCACGTGAACCTTCACTCCAACGGCTAGAATCTTTTTTCCTCTATATATACCATTGATGTATGAACGTTAAGGAAGAGAGAAGGAGAAAAGAAAGAGGAAAACACAAGTTGGGCTTTCATAAGTTATTTGAACAACTATTGAAGCTTCAAGTGCTATAACTTCCAAGTGTGCTTCCAAGATTATCATCTCCACATGACAAGGAGCTTCCGGTGCTTATCGAATACACGTTGTAAAATGTAATTTCTCTTTTATTTATTTATTTTATGTTGTTTCCTTGGATCGGTGTTGGAGACCGAATTCAAGAAGAAGCAAAACAAGGGGTTGGTTTGAGTTTGTCTCACCAATAGATTGGAGTTGGTTGGTTGGAGTTGGTCTCACCAACAAGTGATTATTGTATATGCCTTCTAGAGCTAGAATCTAGAAGAGAGCGGGTGATCTAGATTGTATTGAAAATACAATAGTGGAACCCAAGACACAATGGGTGTGTGCTTGGAAGAGTGGAGTAGGGAAGGTTGCCCGAACCACTATCTATTGTTGTCTCTTATTTGGTTTGATTGCTTGTATTTTATATTCCATCTGCACCCTCTCATTCTATCTCATATCACGTTTCATCAAGGGGATTGAAATTATAAGGGGTTAAGTTTTAATTTACCAAAGAATTTTTTAAGAACCCAATTCACCCCTCCCCTCTTAGGTTTTGCCATTAACTCGGGACCAACAAGTGGTATCAGAGCAGGCCTCTATCTTATTTGAGGTGATCTCTACTATATATCTATGGCAACCTACTTAACTTCTGTACCTGCATTTGCCGAGGGCCAATTATTTTTAAGGCCACCTCTATTTGATGGCAATAATTTTATTTATAGGAAGTTGAGGATGAAACAACTCATTATGGCAACTAATATGAATTCTTGGATAGCCATACAAGATGGCATTAAATTACCAAAGGGGGACAAGGCGTCCACTTGGACAAAAGAAGAAACTATGTCTGTCCAAAGTAATGCCAAAGCTATGAATTTCTTATTTTGTGCATTGACCGCAGCAGAATTTGATAGAGTTTCTATATGCATAACAGCTAAAGAGATATGGGATAAATTGGTATCTATTTATGAGGGTTCCTCCCAAGTAAAGGGAACTAAAAGGAATATCCTTGTTGGTGATTTTGAAAGATTTCAAATGTTAGATGGTGAATCTATTTCAGAAATGTATGCTAGATTTTCTAAAATCGCTAATGCTCTTAAAGGCCTAGAAAAGCCAATTTCTGAAAGTGAGCAGGTTATGAAGATACTTAGAGCATTGCCAAACTCGTGGAATGAAAAGATCACAGCTATTGAGGAGGCAAAGGACTTAAACAAGCTCAAAGTAGATGACTTGATTAGCTCACTCATGTCTCATGAGCTCATCAAAAATAAGAAAGAAGAATCTCAAAGAAGTAAGAAGTGTATTGCGCTCAAAAGTATGATAGAGAGCTCAAGCGAATCTACATCAAGTTCATACTCCAACATGAAGAGAAATAAATATTTGAGCTCACACAAGAAAATGAAGGATAGAAGAAAGGAATTTCCAAAATGTTATAAATGTGGTGGTGTTGGACATATACAAATCGAATGCACCACACCGGATGAATTGGAAATTCAAAATAAGAGAATTTTTTCAAAGAGAAAGGCTAGAAGAATGCTTACAAAGGAATATACTACCACAAGCTTTAGCACCTCATCAAGTGAAGGAGAAGATGCAGTAAATTGGGTAAGAATTTGCTGCATGACCATTGTAGAAGATGAAAAGAAAACTTGCCAAAAATCTGAAGAAATTGATAATGCAATAAAATTGGAACTGTCAATATTGGATGCATCTATGGATATCGAGGTAAGCCCATCCGATTCTTATTCATCTTCTAATGTTTGTTCTAGATGTAATGCATTAGTTGAATGATTTACAACAAACTTATGACTCATTATTTGATGAATTCAAAAGCCTTGATATCAAATATGTTCAAAAGAAAAGGCAATTCAATACAACTGCCATTGCAAATGGAAAATTAGCGGAGGAGAATGCATCCTTGAAAAATGATATAATCGCCGTGAAGAATGAAGTAGAGGTATTGAGAAAGGAGAACCAAAATTTGAAGGATTCATTGGCCAAGTTCTCCAACCGGGGAGAAAATGTCCAGAAATTTTTGAGAATGACCACTCAAGTTAATAAGAGAGGTCTTGGATTTGTAAAACACATTAATGCCAAACTAAATAAAACAAACTCTCCTATTTGGATTAAGGCTTCTAGTGTTGGTCCCGAGTTAATGGCAATTACCCAAGACGGGAGGGGTGAATTGGGTTCTTATAAAATTCTTTGGTAAATTAAAAAACTTTACCCCTTGAACGTTTAATCCCCTTGATTGAAGCAATAAAATGGAAAGCAATATAATGTTGAGAGCTGAAATAAAAATCAAGCACACAAGATTTTATAGTGGTTCGGGCAACCTCCCTACTCCACTCTTCCAAGCTCACACTCCTTGTGACTTGGGTTCCACTATTGTATTTCACAAATACAATTAGAGCCACTACTATCTTCTAGATTCCAGCTCTAGGGGGCATCAACAAATCACAGCACAAGTAGGTGATGAGTTCCACTCCAATCACACACTACTTTGCTTACACTTGATCTTAGTTCCTCAAACTAAATCAAGTTCAATACAATCAAATGAAATAACAAAAGAATCTACACGTTACAGTTGTGTAGAGACAGTTTGGCGTAGAGAAGAACTTGTAGAGTTGGCTCTGAAGGATCAGCAGTTGAGCTCTTGCAGTTTGAAGCAAAGTTCTTCTTCTAAGGATTGGCTTGATCACTTAATGCTCTCGAAGATGGGAGTTATGCACACTTAATGATTTTTAGCTTCTTCCCTCGTCCACAATGAATGCCTTTTATAATTGTGGAGGGAATCCGAACGTTTGAAGGTAGGTGGCGCGCATTTAATGCGCCAACGTTCGAATAATTTCCGACCGTTGCAACCCAAGTCGCAGGTGGAGTCGACTCGCCCAAGTCGCAGATGGAGTCGATTTCGCCTTCCGTAGCGACTTCAAGTTCCAGGCAGGGTCGACTTGGGCATCGACTTGACCCAAGTCGCAGTTGGAGTCGACTTCGGAGTGCGACTTCACTTCGTCCGGTGGCTTGATGAACTTGAAAAACTCCGGGATGCTATGTTGTGCTTAGGCTTCTCCATTCCTTTAGTTCTTTTGCATTTTTCTTATCTCCTTGAATCATTGTGTCTTCTCTTTAGCTTGCTTTCATTTTCTCTCATGTTTTGCAAGCTTTGAATCCTTGAATTCTGAACAATCTTCTTGGTTGAGTTTATACTTCTTGCTTGGACTTGGATTAGTCTTCATATGTCTCAGTTTGAGCATCTAGGTTGTCTTGATCTTCATCTTCTTACAGGTTTGTTTTGTAAAATTGGTTAATTCAGCTTCCCTTCTGAAAATCCCCTCTGCCTGATCGAAGTTGATGTCGGAGTCGACTTCGTCTGCGACTTCACCTCAAGTCGCAAGTGGAGTCGACTTGGGGTGCGACTTCGGCACTTCGGGATCTGGACTTCAACTCTGGAAGGATTTGGCATGTTGAAGTTGATGCCGGAGTCGACTTGGTCTGCGACTTCGACCCAAGTCGCATGCGAAGTCGACTTCGTTTGCGACTTCGGCAGTTCAGCTCTCCAATTTCAACTCTAGAAGGTTTTGGCGCATTGAAGTCGATGTTGGAGTCGACTTGGGGATCGACTTGGCCTTTGGAAATCGACTTATCCTTCCATGATCTATTTTCTTCAAATGTCTGTCCCTTAAACACTTCCACAAACATGTTAGTAGCCAAAACTAACTCAAATTGATTTGTTAATCATGAAAACATAGATTTAGCTTATTTTCCACATATTTCCAACAATCTCCCCCTTTTTGATGATTGACAAAACCGATTTGAGTGTATATCTTTCAATTGCTTAAGAATATGCTAAGTTTGCATTTTTGAAATATTATCATACTTATGCTTATGCAAACTTTCAAGTTGAAAATATTCAATTTAAACACAATCATAAGAACTTGTACTCTTAGGCTATTTAGACTTAAATCATCTGAACTCAAATCCTACTCTTCTCCCCCTTTTTGTCAATATATCAAAAAGTTAGAGGGTAAAGAAAGAGACAGGTGGGTTTGCTCCCCCTAAACAAGTGCTCCCCCTCAGTTTGTGCTAAGTTAATTCTAGCATTCCCATATCATTTCTAATTTTATAAAATGGTTCTTTTGCTAAAGGTTTGGTGAATATATCCGCAATTTGATCTTCAGTTCTTACATATTCTAAACATATGTCATGATTTTCTACATGTTCTCTAATAAAATGATGTCTAAGGTCTATACGTTTGGTCCTAGAATGCAATACTGAATTTTTAGTTAAACATATGACACTAGTATTATCACATTTAATAGGTATATCTTTAAAATCCATGCCATAGTCCCTAAGTTGTTGTTTCATCCAAAGCAATTGGGCACAACAGCTCCCCGCGGCAATGTATTCGGCTTCCGCCGTAGATAGAGCAACACTAGTTTGTTTTCTTGAAAACCATGAAACCAACATGTTCCTAAGAAATTGACATGTTCCACTAGTGCTTTTTCTATCTACTTTGTAACCGGCAAAATCCGCATCCGAGTAGCTGATTAGATTAAAATTAGAGCCCTTTGGATACGAAAGTCCTAAATTGGTAGTGTCTACTAAGTATCTGAAAATTCTTTTCACAGCTACCAAGTGTGATTCTTTTGGATATGATTGAAATCTAGAGCACATACACACACTAAATAATATATCAGGCCTAGAAGCAGTTAAATATAATAAAAAACCTATCATGCTTCTATACAATTTTAAATCAATTGTTTTTTCTTTCTCATCTTTGTCAATTTTAATTGTTGAGCTCATAGGGGTGTTTGCTCCTTTGCTATTCTCCATGCCAAACTTCTTCAGCATTTCTTTGATATACTTGGACTGGTTAATGAAAATTTCTTCATTTAGTTGCTTGATTTGCAGTCCAAGGAAGAAATTCAACTCTCCCATCATGCTCTTATCAAATTCTTTCTGCATAAGCTCAGAAAATTCTTGACAAAGATTTACATTAGTAGCACCGAAAATAATATCATCAACATAAATTTGAATAATCAATATATCCTTTTCTTTGTATTTGATAAACAAAGTGGTGTCTACCTTCCCCTTTTGAAAGTCATGATCAATCAGAAATTTACTTAATCTATCATACCAAGCCCTTGGAGCTTGTTTTAATCCATATAATGCTTTGGTTAATTTGTATACAAATTGAGATTGATCTTTTTCCTCAAATCCAGGTGGTTGTTCAACATACACCTCTTCATTTATATATCCATTCAAAAATGCGCTTTTAACATCCATTTGAAATAATTTAAAGTTCATATGAGATGCAAAAGCCAGTAAGATGCGAATTGCTTCCAATCTAGCAACCGGGGCATAGGATTCTTCAAAATCTATTCCTTCTTCTTGTGAGTATCCTTTTGCCACAAGTCTAGCTTTGTTTCTCACTACAAGTCCACTTTCATCTAATTTGTTCCTAAATACCCACTTAGTGCCAATAACAGTACAATCGTTTGGTCTAGGAATAAGGTGCCAAACTTGGTTTCTTTCAAATTGATTTAGCTCTTCTTGCATTGCTATAATCCAGTTTTCATCATCAAGAGCTTGATCAATATTGGATGGTTCAATCTTAGATACAAAAGCGTATTGTCCACAAATATTTTGTTTTGATCTTCTAGTTTTTACGCCTTCATATACATTCCCTATAATTTGTTCAATTGGATGGGCATGTTTGAATTTTAAATCAGTTGGAGGTTTGTAGGAATTATTACCTTCACTTACCCTTTTCTCCATGAAACCTTCTTGCTTTTCCACATGCAGTTTTTCAAGACTACTTGCTATATCATCTGCATCACTTAAATCATCTTTTCTTTTGAAGTATGGGTTAGTTTCATCAAAAACAACATGTATCGACTCTTCTACAACTTGGTTTCGTTTATTGAATATTCTATATGCTTTGCTATTTGATGAGTAACCAAGGAATATTGCCTCATCACTTTTAGCATCTAATTTTCCCAAGTTAGTTTTTCCATTGTTCAAAACATAGCATGTGCATCCAAAAGCATGAAAATAAGAGATATTTGGTTTTCTTCCTTTCCATAGCTCATATGGGGTCTTTTTCAAGATTGCTCTAATGGTAACTCGATTCAAAACATGACAAGCTGTACTTACAGCTTCACCCCAAAATTTCTTGGATAATTTGCTCTCATTTAGCATTGTTCTAGCCATCTCTTGTATAGTTCTGTTTTTCCTTTCAACAACTCTATTTTGTTGTGGAGTCCTTGGTGCAGAAAATGTGTGATGAATTCCTTTTTCATTGCATAATTCTATGAATCGTTTGTTCTGAAATTCACCACCATGATCACTTCTTATAGTCATAATAGTACTTTGTTTTTCATTTTGCACCAAATTTACAAAAGTTGCAAACATAGAGAAGGCTTCATCTTTGCTAGCTAAGAGAATTATCCATGTGAATTTTGAAAAATCATCAACAATTACAAACACATATTTCTTTCCACCAATAGTTAAAATATCGGATGGCCCATATAGATCCATGTGTAGCAATTCCAGTGGCCTAGTGGTGGAAATCTCCTTTTTGGTAGAGAAAGGCATTTTAGGTTGTTTAGATAATTGACATGCCTTACAAATTTTATCTTTGTCATATTTCAACTTTGGCAAGCCTTCTACCAAACTTTTCTTCCATAGGGTCTTTATATTTCTCATGTTTATATGCCCAAGCCTTTTATGCCAAACCCATGGATCATTATCAATGGCCATTAGACATTGACCATCTAATTCATCAAGTGAAACCAAATATACATTTCCATGTCTTTTTCCACTAAACATGATATGTTCTCCATCAAATACATTACATATAGATGATTCAAACACAACCTTATATCCTTTGTCACATAATTGACTAATACTCATTAGATTGTACTTGAGTCCTTCAACAAACAAAACATCTTCCATACATGCATTTGAAATACTACATATGTTTCCTTTACCTTTAATTTTACCTTTCTTATTATTACCAAAGGCAACCGTTCCATCGTTGCAAGGCTCAAGTTTATGAAATAAACTTCTTTCTCCGGTCATATGCCTTGAACAACTGCTGTCCATGAACCATACGTTGTTTGCCTTTGCCTTGAAACATATCTGAAAAATAACCAAGTAAATCTTATCTTTTTGGTACCCATTTTATGGGTCCATTTGGGTTAGTAATATGATTCAATCTTTGTTGCTCTAACTTAGAAAGCCCAAATCTTGTGTTTCTTGGAACCCAAACTAATTTTGCACCATGGTCATACAGTTTCTTAAAGTTACATTTATAGGTTTTATGACCCATTTTGTTGTAGAAATTGCAAGCCATTGGTAATCTAGGAGTAGGCCTCCAAGTATGTAATGGTTCAAATGTTGGCCTTCTAATCCACATAACATTTTTCCTCTTTGACTTGTATATAGGTGCAGTTTTGGTTTGATATTTCCCAAGTATTGACACATTTGATTTTCCACTTTCTTTTTACTCAAATGTATAGTATCCAAGACCTCTTTTATTTGTTTGAGCAGTCATGTTCAGAAACATCTTTACATTTTTCCCTGGATTAGAGAACTTTGCTAATGATTCATTTAAGGATTCGTTCTCCTTTTTCAGTTTCTTTACTTCTTTCAAGAGCAATTCATTTTCATCTTTCAGTTTTGATGTTCTTTCAGCTAGTTTTCCATTTACAATAATGACGGAGTTACATTGTTGTCTCTTTAATGACAACTTGTTTCCTAGCTTTTTGATTTCCTCAAATAATGAATCATATGCAAGTTGTAGTTCTTCTAATTCAGCACATTTGAGGCATTCTTGAAAAGAAGAATAACTAGATTGAGAATGACAAAGTTTGGAAGTTACCTCTTCATTGCTTGTGCACTTTGTTGAGATGGTTTGTTCTTCAAAAACTTCCGTTGTGTTCAAACACAACGGATTTTCTTCTTGTTCGATTCGCACCATGCAACATATTCTACCACAATTTGCCGCCTCAAATTCGTCGGTTGAGGAGCTGCTTGTTGATGAAGTTTCTTCGTTGACGTACATGCCTCTTCCCTTTGGCCTTTGGTATTTTCTGTTTTCATGTCTTTCCCTCCTTTCTTGTTGATCTTTTGATTTCTCTTCCGGCGTAGGACATTGAGCTTGCATATGTCCCATTCCGCCGCATCTATAGCACTTTGTTGGCTCATTCTTCTTCTCTCTTCGTGGTCTTTCTTTGAAGTCTTTGAAGTTCCTTTCTTTTCTCACAAACTTTCGAAATTTGTGAGTGAGCAGTGCTGTCTTCATCATCATTGTGAGATGAGGAGGTAGATTCTTCTGAGTTGTGGGTGGCCTTTAGTGCAATAGCTTTTTTCCCTTTGTGTTGATCTTCATTTCTTCTCTTGATTAGCTCATGTGACATTAATGAGCTAATAAGATCTTCAACTTTAGTATATTTAGGTCTTTGGCTTCTTCAATTGCCGTAATCTTTGGAGTCCAAGATTCCGGTAGAGCTTTTAGTATCTTCATAACCTGTTCAGATTCAGAGATAACCTTTCCAAGACCTTTCAAAGCGTTAGTAATTTTAGAAAATCTAGCAAACATCTCAGAAATATTTTCTGTTTCTAACATTTTGAAGCTTTCCAAATATCCTATCAAAATGTTTCTCCTAGTCCCTTGGACTTGAGAGGTTCCTTCATAAATAGATGTTAAGTATCCCATATTTCTTTAGCGGTTAGGCAAGAGAATACTCTATCATATTTAGAAGATGTAAGAGCGCAAAATAGTGAGTTCATAGCCTTAGCATTGCTCTTTACAGTTCTTACTTCCTCTTCGGTCCATTTGGAAGCTCTTTCATCAATTGGCAAAATTACACCGTCTTGGATTGCAATCCAAGAGTCCATATCGGTAGCCATAATGAGTTGCTTCATACGAAGCTTCCAATAGCCGAAATTGTTCCCATCAAACAATGGTGGCCTAGTAAATGATTGGCCATCGGCAAATGCGTGAATGGAGGTCGATTGGGATGCCATATGATTAGATCTCTTTGGTTTAACTCAAAGACCTGCTCTGATACCACTTGTTGGTCCCGAGTTAATGACAATTACCCAAGAGGGGAGGGGTGAATTGGGTTCTTATAAAATTCTTTGGTAAATTAAAAAACTTTACCCCTTGAACGTTTAATCCCCTTGATTGAAGGAATAAAATGGAAAGCAATATAATGTTGAAAGCTGAAATAAAAATCAAGCACACAAGATTTTATAGTGGTTCGGGCAACCTCCCTACTCCACTCTTCCAAGCTCACACTCCTTGTGACTTGGGTTCCACTATTGTATTTCACAAATACAATTAGAGCCACTGTCTCTTCTAGATTCCAGCTCTAGGGGGTATCAACAAATCACAGTACAAGTAGGTGATGAGTTCCACTCCAATCACACACTACTTTGCTTACACTTGATCTTAGTTCCTCAAACTAAATCAAGTTCAATACAATCAAATGAAATAACAACAGAATCTACACGTTACAGTTGTGTAGAGACAGTTTGGCGCAGAGAAGAACTTGTAGAGTTGGCTCTGAAGGATCAGCAGTTGAGCTCTTGCAGTTTGAAGCAAAGTTCTTCTTCTAAGGATTGGCTTGATCACTTAATTCTCTCGAAGATGGGAGTTATGCACACTTAATGATTTTCAGCTTCTTCCCTCGTCCACAATGAATGCCTTTTATAATTGTGGAGGGAATCCGAACGGTTGAAGGTAGGTGGCGCGCATTTAATGCGCCAACGTTCGAATAATTTCCGACCGTTGCAACCCAAGTCGCAGGTGGAGTCGACTTCGGGTGCGACTTCGCCTTCCGTAGCGACTTCAAGTTCCAGGCAGGGTCGACTTGGGCATCGACTTGACCCAAGTCGCAGTTGGAGTCGACTTCGGAGTACGACTTCACTTCGTCCGGTGGCTTGATGAACTTGAAAAACTCCGGGATGCTTTGTTGTGCTTAGGCTTCTCCATTCCTTTAGTTCTTTTGCATTTTTCTTATCTCCTTGAATCATTGTGTTTTCTCTTTATCTTGCTTTCATTTGCTCTCATGTTTTGCAAGCTTTGAATCCTTGAATTCTGAACAATCTTCTTGGTTGAGTTTATACTTCTTGCTTGGACTTGGATTAGTCTTCATATGTCTCAGTTTGAGCATCTAGGTTGTCTTGATCTTCATCTTCTTACAGGTTTGTTTTGTAAAATTGGTTAATTCAGCTTCCCTTCTGAAAATCCCCTCTGCCCGATCGAAGTCCATGTCGGAGTCGACTTCGTCTGCGACTTCACCTCAAGTCGCAAGTAGAGTCGACTTGGGGTGCGACTTCGGCACTTCGGGATCTAGACTTCAACTCTGGAAGGATTTGGCATGTTGAAGTTGATGCCGGAGTCGACTTGGTCTGCGACTTCGACCCAAGTCGCATGCGAAGTCGACTTCGTTTGCGACTTCGGCAGTTCAGCTCTCCAATTTCAACTCTGGAAGGTTTTGGCGCATTGAAGTCGATGTTGGAGTCGACTTGGGGATCGACTTGGCCTTTGGAAATCGACTTATCCTTCCATGATCTATTTTCTTCAAATGTCTGTCCCTTAAACACTTCCACAAACATGTTAGTAGCCAAAACTAACTCAAATTGATTTGTTAATCATCAAAACATAGATTTAGCTTATTTTCCACATATTTTCAACATCTAGTACATCAAATGTGAGGGGACATTTTAAGAAGCTTGTTGATAAATCATGGACAAATATACCTGCTTGGCAACCAAAGAGCTATCATGGTACTCCAACCTATGCTAGAATCACTTGCGATTATTGTAATAAGTTTGGACACAAAATATATCAATGCAAGGCAAGAAAAATGGTTTATAATGGAGTTAAATTGGTTTGGATGCCAAAGAGACACATCTAAGGTAGAACCAAGTCTTCTTGAGTTCCTATGCATTATGGTATTAACATTCATGGTCCCATAACACGGGTACCAAAAGGAAAGAAAATATCATATTCGTGTGCAGTTTTTTATTTCAAATAAGTACAAAGTCATCTAGAAAATGAAGGAGCATGAATTGCAAAAAAAAGGGGGAGTTGAGCAAAATAGTAATGATAACTTTCATCTAGGGTAAGTAAAGGTATGTTGCTCTCCTAAAGAAATTAATAAACAAGTGGTACTATAGTCATATTATAGATCATATGCTTGACTCAAAATGAATGATTTGTATGAAAAAAAGGGGAGTGAGCGTAGTATGAACCTATTTTATATGCCCCATTTGTGCTACCTTTTTTGTTGATTGACAAAAAGGGGGAGAGAGTGTAGTATGAAAATATCTTAAGAAAAGAGAATAATATTGCATATAACTTAGGGGGAGAAGTATTTCCATCTATATGAAAAGAATATATATTATTTTTGCGTTTATTGATGAAAATCATGATCTTCATGTAGACATATCTGTGATTCATTTCAGAAGGGAAGATATTTCAATTAAGTTTTGTCAATCATCAAAAAAGGGGAGATTGTTGATCATATGCTTGCTTTAAGAATAATTAATTTGATTTTGATGATTAATAAATAATTGAAATATCATTAAAAAGGATCTAATAAATTTGTCTAAGTGTTCTTAGATATTTTATCTCTAATTATGTGTATGAAAATGAAAATGTGAAATAATTTAATTTTCAAGAGTTCAAGTTCATGAATTGCAAGTTCAGCAAAGTGAAGTCTCAGCCCAAGTCGACTTCACTTGCGACTTGGGTGAAGTCCCAGACCCAAGTCGACTTCGCCTGCGACTTCGGACGACAGCAAAGTGAAGTCTCAACCCAAGTCGACTTCACTTGCGACTTGGGTGAAGTCCTAGACCCAAGTGGACTTCACCTGCAACTTCGAAGGCAAAATTCTGGACAGCAAGTTTTACCAAGACGAAGTTGCATCCCAAGTCGACTCACCCATCCGAAGTCGACTCCACTTGCGACTTCAACTCGTAACGGTCGAAAATTCGAACGTTGGAGCTCTAGATGCACGTGAACCTCCACTCCAATGGCTAGAATCTTTTTTCCTCTATATATACCATTGATGTATGAACGTTAAGGAAGAGAGAAGGAGAAAAGAAAGAGGAAAACACAAGTTGGGCTTTCATCTTCTAATATTCAAGTGTGTTGAAGTTATTTGAACAACTATTGAAGCTTCAAGTGCTACAACTTCCAAGTGTGCTTCCAAGATTATCATCTCCACATGATAAGGAGCTTCTGGTGCTTATCGAATACACGTTGTAAAGTGTAATTTCTCTTTTATTTATTTATTTTATGTTGTTTCCTTGGATCGGTGTTGGAGACCAAATTCAAAAAGAAGCAAAACAGGGGGTTGGTTTAAGTTTGTCTCACTAACGGGTTTTGCTTGGTTGGTTTGAGTTTGTCTCACCAATAGATTGGAGTTGGTTGGTTGGAGTTGGTCTCACCAACAAGTGATTACTGTATATGCCCCCTAGAGCTAGAATCTAGAAGAGAGCGGGTGCTCTAGATTGTATTGAAAATACAATAGTGGAACCCAAGACACAACGGGTGTGTGCTTGGAAGAGTGGAGTAGGGAAGGTTGCCCGAACCACTATATATTGTTGTCTCTTATTTGGTTTGATTGCTTGCATTTTATATTCCATCTGCACCCTCTCATTCTATCTCATATCACGTTTCATCAAGGGGATTGAAATTATAAGGGGTTAAGTTTTAATTTACCAAAGAATTTTTTAAGAACCCAATTCACCCCTCCCCTCTTAGGTTTTGCCATTAACTCGGGACCAACAGACTTCATAATGCGACTTGGGTGAAATCAAATTCAAAGTCGACCCAAATCTTAAGACTTAAAGATTCGAATGAAGAAACAAAAATTTTGCTAAGTACCAGAATTGAAGTTGCAAACCCAAGTCGACTTTCCATGCGACTTGGGTTAAGTTTCACATGAAGTCGACCTAAAAACAAAACTTAAATGAAGGAAGATTTGAAATTTTAGAATCCTAATATATAGTGAAGTCAAAGACTAAGTCAACTTCACATGCTATTTGAGTAAAGTTCTAAGACTAAGTTGACTTTGAGTGGAACTTAGAGAGTAAAAGCAGAAGACAATACTTTAGAAGCATTTGAGAGACCAAAGTTGCAAGCCAAGTTAATTCCAACATAAGACTTGGATGAAGTCGTAGACCAGTCGACTTCAGATGTGACTTAGTTCCAACAGTCATGAATTTTTTGAACGTTAGCACATTTAATGCGCGTCGTCTATCTCTAACGTTCAAGTTTCCCTCAAATCTATTTAAAGCACATCAAGTGGAGTTATGCGGGTTAGCAAGAAAATTCATTAAACTATAACCTTCCTACATTCAACTATTAAAGGGTGCAGTTAGTGATTTTTCAAAGATTCTCAAGTTCATTGTAAGTGCTTTAACTTGTCATCTTCCTCAAATTCTCAAGAGTTTGCTGTTACACTTAAACTTCTTTACACATATTAGTAAAATGTATACTTACTTTTTTCATTCATTTTTCAGCTCGGCGTTGGAGACTAAGGCCAAGGTGAAATACAAAGTGATAAGTTGGAGTGGTACTCACTGTCTACTTATAAGTGTGTTGCAAAAGGCCCCTAGAACTAAAATCTAGAAAAGAGGTGAGATTGTAGTTGTATTTCTGCTAAGATAGTGAAACCCAAGATACAAGAGAGTGTGTGCTTGGAAGAGTTGAGTAAAGAAGTTGCTTAAACCACTATAATTCTAGGTGTTCTTTGTGTTGGTGCATTTATTCTATTTCTTACTCTCTTACTAGCTTTTTATGTTTCATTCAAAGAGATCGATCCCATCAGGGGTTAAATTTAAATTGCAGATAAAAATTTAAATAACTCAATTCACCCTTCTCCTCTTGGGTTATACCAACAACTCAGGATCAACATGATGGGTCGTTAGCTCAATCCAGGATCGGATGTACAAGAGAATGTTCATTCACCTGTACAGGCTAATTGTAACATCTAACATAAGAATAACATAGCAATGGAAATATTATTTTTAGTTATATCAAGTTAAACCACCCATCTGAATTTACAAATAAGTCTATTAATTAAAACCCTTATTCTCAAAATATAAACTAAGAATCAGTAAATAGTATAGTCTAATCATTATGTTCTTGCTAAGCATCCCCGCCATCACTGATACGCATAATGTATCCAACAAGGTCTACTTCATTACCTAGCATAGTTATTGATGATAATAAGGTGAGTCTGGATAAACTCAGATAGTAGGACAGCAGTAAAAATCAACTGAAATTCTCAATGCCGAAAAGAACTCATGATAATAAAATGACATAATACATATACTCAAAAGATCATAAAACCATTGATAATACAATTAGCATTCCATATGCGTGCATGTTTATTTTATTAATCAAGTTCTTTTATTATTAGTATTAGTATTATTATAATTATACTTTTTTTAAACATTAGAATTATAGATGGTCTACGTTATATACCATCATAACAAAACCTGTGGATCATGGATGATCAACCTTCTTTTATGAGCGGCTGGAAGTTGCCCTCTTGTAGGCTACTTCCATTGCTGTTAGATGGGTTCTGGTCCATTCAAATGACTTAGTGCCAACTCATGCATGGCTTGCATTGTTCTCCTCTTGGTGTTATTTTTCATTTATTTTATTTTTTTCTAAAACTTCTTTAGTCGCATTTTTACTTTGGCCACAGTAGTAGATTATCTCATTTTAAAAAAAGTCGTTTCGATTTTCCATCTTTTATGACTCTCCAATGCACACAAATAATGTGATGTTGAATATATAGTAGTTGATTAAGATGCCAAAATTTCTTGGATGGTGGGGACTTTTGATTGAATGGCCATCAATTTCTAGGTCTGAGTCCGCGTGCTAAAATTTTTATTGGCAGCGTTTAGGTAAAAACATTCGTGCTTAATTAAGCAAATGGTGGATTTTCTTTTGCATTTTAGATGCTTCGAATATACATTTCTTTTCTTAATCTGAAGCTTTGCGTATCTAGGAACCATATAGTTTGTCTTTGTTATTTTTTTATCTTGCATCTTTGTTATTTTTTAAACCCTATTATTTTATATAGGGTGTGTTAGGGAAGTGATAAAACTTTTGGATGAAAAGTTTTAGTATAAAAGTTTTTGAAACGAGAGAAAATGATAAGATAGGATATGAGTAATAATGAAAAATGAAAAGAATAGAATTAAAATAGATATGCCAGTTATATGAGTAGTTGTGTAGAAACGATTAAAGGTACAGTAGTTTATATAGGAAGACGTAAATAAATAATAAAAATAAGATAGTTCTGGAAAATAAAAAATTTTAGATTGAAGAGTTTTAGTTGAAAAGTTTTTTTTAAAAAAACATACCTGTAGCAAAAAATATAAAAAATTGTCCTTCATCCTGATGCATCAGGGTGCAAAACCTCATTTTTTAAAAATATTTTTATAAAATTTTTAATCTAGGTGTATTTAACTTATGTATTAAGTTTTACCATTTTTGAAGATGTATATAAATTTTGTGATTTTTAAAAAATGAATATTTTAGTCATTTAAAAATGACTAAAACTTCCCCTATTTTAAAAAATAAAAATATATACATATTCAAAAATGTTAAATTTTAGTTTATAGATTAAATTCACCTAGATTAATAATTTTATAAAAATATTTTTAAAAAATGAACTCTTGCACCCCAATGCATTAGGATGCATTGAAATATCACTCCGTCTCAGTTACAATAATTGAAAATACCCCTTTCAACATTTTCCTTGATATCGTAAACTCTACTGGCGACTCAACTTTAAGCACAACAACTTACAATGGATATACATTGAGCAAGCTACTCAATAAAAAAAAGTTATACAAACTAATTAAAATAATGAACCAGGCATAATTCAATGGCATGACAACCGGTGTGTGTTTGTGATATTCCAGTACCAAATCTACAGGAAAATATTTTTCTCCTTATAATATATAGATTGTAAGTTGCTGTACATCGAGACAAGTTTGTCTCAGATTTTTTAAAAATAAGTTTATCTTGGATTTAATTAATAGCCTCAATCATTAAGATAAGTAATACACTTTTGTTTTGTAGTTTTCATTTGTTGATTTTGCTTTATGAATGAATAAAAAAGTTTTAAAAAGTAAATTGTATTTACGTTTAGCTACAATAATTTTGTAACTTTACATCTCTTCTATGGTGTGTTTGGCATTCTATGAAGTATGTAAATTTAAAACTTTTTACTCTCAATAACTACCTAATTTTTTAATCATTTATTCACATCTTTATTTAAAACTACTCTACTTTCAATCATGTCTTCATAGATACCTATATAACTACCCTACCTATCTTAACTTTATTTTGTTGACTCTTTATTATTATCTCTATCATATCACATCATTTATTTCATTTCCAAAACTTTTATATAAAAAAATTTTCATTAAAATTTTTTATGAAATATTGAACACACTCCTAATGTTAGTCTTATTAGCTATATCATATTTAGAATTAAGAGTAAAATTTGTGCTCATCAGTACCATCTTTACAAATAAGTGAGTATATCTATAAATAAAGGTGTAAGTTGTGTTAATAATTAGATTTAATTCTTCTATATAATATCTCATCAGTCTATAGTTTTTCAATTGATTAACATATATATTTTGATTTACTCTTCCATTTAGAATCAGTTGGCCTTAATCTTGAATACCAATATTAAAGCTATACTTATATATTTAGCCTCTGCAAGTTCCACTTGTGTGCTAAAATATTTAAATTTCCATTTCACAAGCGATTAACAAGTATAGAAAAGTGTAGAATTTTTTTGAAAAAGTGAGTGTGATTTGACATAAGTGGAAGTGATTATGAGTGAATAAATGATGTATTTGGGAAGTAAAAAAACTTTTGGATGAAAAGTTTTTGACGTAGAAGTTTTCAAAATAATATAAAATAATATGATATGATATGAGTAATGATCAGAAGTAAAGAGTATAAAGTTAAAATAGATAGATTAGTTGTATATGAAGTTGTGTAGAAATGATTGAAAAGGAGATTAACTGCACAG
Organism: Annona cherimola; assembly: GCA_030490835.1. Taxonomy (NCBI): domain Eukaryota; kingdom Viridiplantae; phylum Streptophyta; class Magnoliopsida; order Magnoliales; family Annonaceae; genus Annona; species Annona cherimola. The sequence goes on along the minus strand of CM059971.1, from coordinate 53,799,326 downwards.
GAATACGCAAAAAAATAATTAAAAATACGGTAGTTGTGGAGAGTGAAAAGTCGTAGATTAAAAAGTTTTAATTTGAGAAGTTTTATGTTTATCCTAACACATTCGAATAAAAATGAAATAGATAGAAGCCTGTGATCATTTTAGATAAGTCTAAAATTTGATGATTTCAGACCGTCCAAACATATTTTTTCATTTTTTTGAAATTTTTTTATAGATTTTTTAATCTAGTTATAATTAATATATAAATCAAAATTTATTATTTTTGGATATGTATACATTTTTGTTTTGGATTTTAGAAACAGGGATATTTTAGTCATTTTTAATAATTTAAAGTGACTTAAATTCCCCTATATTTAAAAATCCAAAATAAATATGTATACATATCTAAAAAGGGTAAAACTTAGTTTATATATTAAATATAACTAGATTAACATATTTATAAAAAAATAAAAAATATATATTTGGATTGGTTTGAAATCACCAAATTTCAGATCGGTCTGAGAAGATTTGGACTATAGATATAATAGATATAAAAAATGTGTAAAATAATTAAAATTTAAGGGTAACATAGAAAAATATGGTTACTAATTAGAAAAATTGTTGGGTTACATTAAGGTAAATTTTTGGATTATATTAAGAGCCATGCTTCTATAAGTTTGTGCCTCTTTACTTGTGTATAAAATTTTTTTGTTTTTATAAAATTGTTATTCTAGGTACATTTAATTCATAAATCAAGTTAAGTATACACATATATTTTTGAATTTCAAATATAAGAGTATTTTAATAATTTTGAACCTCTTAAAAATACAAAAATACCCCTATATTTGAAATTAAAAAAATATATCTTTGAAAATGATAAAACTTAATATATGGGTTACTAGGGTAATACTTTTATAAAAGAATTTTTTTATAAAAAGTAAGTTAATGGGTTAGCCACATGGTATTAAGATTCTTATATTAAAATTACTCATTCTCTGCTTTCCTCACCCTTCTCTGAAAATCTTATTCCCTACTTTCCTTATGCTCCTTCAAGCTCAGCCAAATAATAAGCACAACTCAAAAGTCAATCTACCCCCTTTCTCTCTAATAATGATATGTTAAAGAGATTCTCTCTACTATTTCTGTACGATAAGGAGATTTGAATTCTCTCTTACTCTCTTCTCTTTGAGGGGAGAAAAAAAAAGAGAAGAAGAGGAAAACCCCAGATATCCTGAGATATGGTAAGGGGAGAAAAAAATAATAATAATAAAATTTTTGTAGATCCCCAGATACCCTGAAATATGGTGAGGGGAGAAAAAAAGAAAAAGAAGAAAAAAAAGAAAAAAAATGAAGATAAATTTTTTAAAAAATATATATATACATTAACTGTCACTATCATAATTTTGATATGAATGTTGCTTAGATTGGATGAGCTGAAAATAACTTATTTATCAAATGCCCATTTGTTCTTTTGTACACGAATAAACATGCTATATACTCTTTTATGCATCATGAGATATTTTTACTCATGTTCACTAAAGAAATTTACTTCTAAATGCCTACTATCATTATTAGTAGTACACTTAGATCTTTATAAAATTAGTAGTACATTATGATTAAAGAAAAAAAATAATAATAGAAATAAAAAAAATATTTTTATATTAAACTATTTACATTGCTAAGGGACTAGCAATATTTAAGTTGGGGGGTGTGATAAGTCTAGAAATTTTCAGGTAATTTCATATTAAATTCACACTTTTTGAGCGTAAAATGTTAATTAAAGGTAGATTTTATATAAAATTTTGTAAACATTACATTTTTCATAAAATCTTTAATTTTTCTATAATACGGGTCATCTGGCAATATTTTTTTGAAAATGTAAAATTATGAACCAATAAGCTAGAAGATTTTAACATTGAAATATGTATTAGCCTGTTAATATAATTTGGGCAAATTTATAAAACTATTTAATTCGGAAAATCACACTTATATAACTACAACTATATTTTAAAATATGGGGAATGAAGTAGAATAATTTTAGATAAAATAAATTAATTGATAAAATGAATACCAAAGAAGCCAAAAATTAGATTAAGAAGATATATGATGTGATCGAAATTATTTAGCCAAGAATTAATATTTAAATTTGTGTTTAAATATCCTCCTGGTACCCCACTTATTTCTTGTGACATAGGCGGAATAACATTTGATAAAACACTTTTAGACCTTGGGGCTAGTGTAAATCTCTTACCCACTTCTGTTTATGAAAAATTTAACATGGGAGAATTAAAACCTACTTCAGTCATTCTACAACTTGCAGACAGATCAGTAAAAACCCCACGAGGACTTATTGAAGATGTTATAATAAAAATTAAGGATTGTTATTTCCCAGTGGATTTTCTTATTCTTGACATGACCTCAAATTCAGAGCTAAACAATGCACCAATCATCTTAGGGCGCCCATTCTTAGCCACAGCAAAAGCTAATATTAATTGTGAAACTGGTATAATGGACATCTCATTTGGGGGTGAAAAATTCAAAATTGATATTTTTAAAGCTTCTAAGTACCCAAACTGTGATGAAGGGTGTCTTACGGTTGACACTATCAATGATTTGTCAAGTTTTCCGCTCGATTTTGAATATAATTCCATAAATGAGGTAAATATTTTAAATAATTGCCCTTAGTCTTTTAACTATTGGAATAGTGTTGAATCTTTACCAATTTTGCAATCTCAGCCATCACCTACATCTATTGAGTTACCACCACAACTTGAGCTTAAATCTCTACCTACCTCTCTTAAATATGCATTTTTGGGTCCTAATCAAACACTACCAGTAGTGATAGCCTCAAATCTAACTATAACTCAAGAAAAACAACTTGTTGATATTCTTAGAGTGCATAAGAGTGCTATAGGTTGGTTAGTGGCTGATTTGAAAGGAATTATCCATCTATTTGCATGCATCACATATACTTAGAGGAAAATGCTAAACCAAGTAGAGAAATGCAAAGAAGACTAAACCCTATTATGAAAGAGGTAGTGAAAAAGGAAGTTGTCAAATGGCTTGATGCGGGAATCATTTATCCAATCTCTGATAGTAAATGGGTAAGCCCAACCCTAGTCGTACCAAAGAAATCTGGACTCACAGTAATAAATAATGAAAAAGGTGAAGCAATACCTACTAGATTGACCACAGGATGGAGAGTTTGCATTGATTATAGAAAATTAAATGCTATGACTAAGAAAGATCATTTTCCACTCCCATTCATTGATCAAATCCTAGAAAAATTAGCAGGTCAAAAATACTTTTGCTTCCTAGATGGATATTCAGGATACAATCAGGTTGCTATTTATCCAGAAGATCAAGAAAAGACTACCTTTACTTGCCCATATGACACATTTGCATTTAGGAGAATGCCATTCGGGCTATGCAACGCACCGACAACCTTTCAAAGGTGTATGATGGCAATCTTCTCAGATATGGTAAGGGAATTTCTTGAAATTTTTATGGATGATTTTTCACTTTTTGGTGAGTCATTTGACGTTTGTTTGAAAAATTTAGAAAAAGTGCTAAAAAGATGTATAGAAAAGAATCTAGTACTGAGTTGGGAAAAGAGCCATTTTATGGTTAATGAGGGAATAGTTCTTGGCCATATTGTCTCAGAACGAGGGATAGAAGTGGATAAAGCTAAAATCTATTTAATTACTAATCTACCTCCTCCAACCTTAGTAAAACAAGTTCGATCATTCCTTGGTCATGCTGGTTTCTATTGCCGATGTATTCAAGATTTTTCTAAAATCTCTAGACCCTTAACAAGTTTACTATGTAAAGATTCCCCATTCAACCTAGATGAATCCTACTTGAAAGCATTTGAGCTATTAAAAGAAGCATTAAATAAAGCTCCAATTCTTCAATCCCCTGATTGGTCCCTACCATTTGAAATTATGTGTGATGCCTCTGATTTTGCTGTTGGGGCTATTTTAGGGCAAAGGGTAAATAAGAGGCCTGTTGTAATTTACTATGCAAGTCGTACACTTACTGATGCCCAAATCAACTATACTACCACAGAAAAAGAACTACTTGCAGTAGTATTTGCCCTTGAAAAATTTCGTTCTTATCTATTAGGAGCCAAAGTTATTATCTACTCAGATCATTCAGCCTTAAAATATCTATTATCTAAAAAAGAGGCAAAACCAAGACTTATTAGATGGATTCTCTTATTACAGGAATTTGATATTGAAATTCGAGATAAAAAAGGTTCTGAAAATGTAGTAGCTGATCATCTTTCTCGAATCGTTACACCATAGAGCACATCTATAAATGACTCTTTTCCAGATGAGCATCTTTTAGCCATTACTCAAACATTGCCCCCAAGGTTTGCACACATTGTCAACTATAAAGCAGTAGGGCAGATTCCAAAAGATTGGACAAAGCAAGAAAGAGATAGATTCTTTGCTCAAGATAAATATTATATTTGGGAAGATCCGGAGCTTTTTAAAATTTGTTCTGATAATATTATTTGCAGATGTGTTCCGGAAAATGAACAACAAAGTATTTTGAATTTTTGCCACAATCTCGAATGTGGAGGACATTTTTCAGGAAAGAAAACAGCAGCTAAGGTTTTGCAATGTGGTTTTTATTGGCCGACTCTTTTTAAAGATGCCTGTAATTTTAGCCAATCTTGCATTAAATGTCAAGCAATAGGAAATGTTACAAAAAGAAATATGATGCCTTTGAACCCTATTCTTGTCGTTGAAATATTTGATGTATGGGGAATAGATTTTATGGGACCATTTCCACCATCTTATGGATATGAGTACATCTCAGTGGCAGTAGACTATGTATCTAAATGGATTGAGGCTGCTGCAACTAGGACTAATGATCACAAGGTAGTTTTAAAATTCATTCAAAAAAATATTTTTTCTCGATTTGGTTTTCCTAGGGCCATTATTAGCGATGGAGGAACACACTTTACCAATTATCAGTTTAAAACCCTACTAAAGAAATATGGAATCACCCATAAGATAGCCACAGCCTACCATCCTCAAACTAGTGGTCAAGTAGAAGTTTCTAATAGAGAGATTAAAAATATATTGCAAAAGACTGTTGGCCCAATCGTAAAGATTGGTCGGGTAGATTAGATGATGCATTATGGGCCTATAGAACAACATTTAAAACTCCTATTGGAATGTCTCCTTTCAGGTTAGTGTATGGAAAAGCTTGTCATCTCCCGATAGAATTAGAACATAAAGCTTATTGGGCTATCAAGCAATACAATTTGGATTTAAATACTGTAGGATCACATCGAAAGTTGCAATTAAAGGAGTTGGAAGAATTACGCAAAGAAGTGTATGAAAATTCTCAAATTTATAAAAGCAAAATGAAAATATTTCATGACAAACATATATCTAGAAAAACCTTTGAGCCCAACCAAAAAGTATGGTTATTTAATTCAAAGTTACGTTTATTTCCTAGAAAATTAAGATCTCGTTGGGATGGACCTTTCGTTGTGGATAAAGTATTTCCTTATGGTGCTGTGAAAATTCGTGACCCGAAGAATGGAAATATTTTCACAGTGAATGGTCAACGACTTAAACCATATATTGACGACATCTCTGATAATAAGGTTATTGACAAGGTTGGACTGATTGACCCACATTGATCGAAACTTCACAAGGTCTGGCTGAAGACGTTAAACTTAGCACTGATTGGGAGGCAACCCAATATTTTCCATATATGTTTTTTTTCTTATTGCAGGAAAAGAATATTTTGTTGCAGAGGAATATTGTTGATAAATCAACAATTGCATTGTTCAATTACAAAATTACACCCCAGGTTGTCTCCTTGCCTGCTATCCTATCTTAATAAATTTATATTTTGTGCATGATTATAACAATATTTAAGTTGGGGGGCTGATTTGTTTAACTTGATAAAAACATATATATATATTTCTAAAAAAAAATTATAATAATAAAATAATAAAAATAAAAATAAAAATAAAAATTATTATCATATATATATAGAAAATATTAAAGAAACATAGAGATAAATCAAAGTGCACTTGCTATGCTTGGTAGTAAGCGAAGAAGCAAATTGGAATTAGTCATATTTGTAAAAAAAATTTCATGGTGTTTTTAAAATTTTATTAGCACTGATTGCACTTACACGCCAATGAACTTTAAGGGCACCATGATAACATAATTTTTCTCTCTTATTCAAGCAAGTAACCTTTAATATTATTGCAATTGATAGCTATTAGTTAAAAAAAAATCTTTTATATCCCCAGATATCCTGAAATACGGTGAGGGAAGAAAAAAAAAGAGAAGAAGAGGAAAACCCCAGATATCCTGAGATATGGTAAGCGGAGAAAAAAATAATAATAATAAAATTTTTGTAGATCCCCAGATACCCTGAAATATGGTGAGGGGAGAAAAAAAGAAAAAGAAGAAAAAAAATGAAGAAAAAAATTTTAAAAAATATATATATATATATATATATTAACTGTCACTACCATAATTTTGATATGAATGTTGCTTAGATTGGATGAGCTGAAAATAACTTATTTATCAAATGCCCATTTGTTCTTTTGTACACGAATAAACATGCTATATACTCTTTTATGCATCATGAGATATTTTTACTCATGTTCACTAAAGAAATTTACTTCTAAATGCCTACTATCATTATTAGTAGTACACTTAGATCTTTATAAAATTAGTAGTACATTATGATTAAAGAAAAAAATAATAATAATAGAAATAAAAAAAATATTTTTATATTAAACTATTTACATTGCTAAGGGACTAGCAATATTTAAGTTGGGGGGTGTGATAAGTCTAAAAATTTTCAGGTAATTTGATATTAAATTCTCACTTTTTGAGCGTAAAATGTTAATTAAAGGCAGATTTTATGTAAAATTTTGTAAACATTACATTTTTCATAAAATCTTTAATTTTGCTATAATACGGGTCATTTGGCAATATTTTTTTGAAAATATAAAATTATGAACCAATAAGCTAGAAGATTTTAACATTGAAATATGTATTAGCCTGTTAATATAATTTGGGCAAATTTATAAAAGTATTTAATTGGGAAAATCACACTTATATAACTACAACTATATTTTAAAATATGGGGAATGAAGTAGAATAATTTTAGATAAAATAAATTAATTGATAAAATGAATACCAAAGAAGCCAAAAATTAAATTAAGAAGATATATGATGTTATCGAAATTATTTAGCCAAGAATTAATATTTAAATTTGTGTTTAAATATCCTGCGGGTACACCAAACAATCGTGCACCACCTGGGCATGAACCCAGCTTGGTTCGGTGCTCCACCATGCCCAAAAGCGTAGCATCAATGGCGCCGTCTAGTCCTTGCCAGCCACGTCACCGATCTTCCTTCTGTGGTGGCTCACCGTCGAATTCTGCTCCAACATCGCCATGTTCTCATCTCCAATGTCTTCTTGTCTGATTTATCCCATTCCTGTCTAATATGGTTCATCTTCGGATTTTCAGGGCAGCGTCAGATCATTCCGCCAGACAGGAGGTTTCCAAAGACCGTCGTTGATGCATGTTTGGAGCCCCGTATTCTCTTTTCTGCCGACTTCATTGTCTGTGACGGATTTTCTGTCCGTTTTGGCTCAGCGATCTTAACAAGATCACCATCCGACTTTCATCCAAGCCGGCATCTGTTCCAAACCAAGCCTTGCACCTGCTCGATTTGGGCAACAGCAAAACCAGCAACCATCGTTCATTAAAAAATCCAACTGTTGCCCTTACCCAGCCATCTGTCCGCACAATCCGAGCAGAGGAGCAGCCAAGGCTTTACTGAAGAAATCACCGAGCAAGCCATCAATCTCTGCTTGCCATCCACAAAACCTGCCTCAGTATCTTCAGTTACCGGCTGTCGAAGCATTTAGCCACGCCATGACAGCAATCGAAAATCCAAGCAAAGAGCAAGAACTGCCCGTGCCCTTTTAATTTCAGCAATTCCGGCAGCAATAAAAATCAGCAGCCCTCTGTTTTTAAACGAACCAAGTCCAGCAGCCATTGTTGACCACCAGAGACAACAGCAGAAAATTGCCACTGTCAACTACAATCGGCACTTCTCAAATTCGTCTGACAGAAGCGGCAGCTGCACCCTTTAATTTCAGCAATTAGAGGCAGCCATGATTCAGCCATCCGTCAGCAGCATCTTCCACCACACCCCATCTCATTTCTCATCTCCCCTCAAGCCCTTTCCATTTCTCTTCCCAATCTCATCAAAATCCCTCAATCTCCCCATCTCTCCTTGTCCGTCCCTTTCCACACTCATGGATCCATCCAACCCGTAGAATGACCGAAGAACGCTGCGACATGTCCGAAGACGATGCCGAGAAAGTACCAGATCTAGGCAGCGGCAGCACCACCAACAGCTGCTACTGCGTCAGCACTGGATCTAACAAAACCCGCAACATCGAAGGTTGGGATCCGTCGTCTTCCTCTTCCTCCTCTTGTACTTCGTCTTCTTCCTTCTCTACTGCCCCGGATTAGGTCCTCGAAAACGTACTCGAAAATGTCCTCCACTTCCTCACCTCACCAACATCGACGCCTCCCGCAGCGATCGTCTTCTCGAAGCCCTCTTCCTCCATTTTGCACCGTTTATCTGGCCCCACAACCCCGAATTGGACAACCCCAGAAGAAACCCATTCCTCGATTACGTCCTTGGGAACCTCCCTGACCGTCTGCTCCTATTTCCGCACCGCCCGCACTCAACGAGCTCATCGACGAGCTGACCGATAACGACCGTTTCCAGCTCCCTCAAATTGCCTACAACAATCCATTCCACCGAGCCAACTGTTGCAACAAGAATTTTAGCTGTCCCTTTGATTTAAACATGGACCGATCGACAGCCCCAAACTCGAAGCAACTGCCGCTCCATCTTCAAATCCTGCATACATCTTCCCCCAAACTCACAGCAGAAATTACTCACCAAAGCAGCCGTTCAAAGAATACTGCAGTCATTCTTAAAATCACGGCAACTGCAAACCAGTGGCCGAATTCTCCATTGCCCCCAAATCAGAGCTAGAGCCAGCCATGACCACCATTTCCAAGTTTTGAAAATTCAACAAGCAGGCCTAGACAGGCCATTGGCAGCCCCATTTTCCACCAAATAGCAGCAGAAAAGAAATTCAAACCCACGAAAATCTGTCCGGCCAAATTTTCAACTGACACATGCTGCTCCATTCTTAATCACGAGCTTCTCCCATTAATTCTATTGTCGGCCAAAATTCAGTCGACCAGCCTTTTACAAATAGCTACCGAACCCATTGCCGATCAAAGCCGTTCTAATACGCAGCAGCTCCGCTCGCCCACAACCGAATTCGCAAGGACGGTGGCAAGAAAGTTAATGTTTAGATGAATAGAAGGGCAGGCAACGAAACGGAGAATCCCACATCGGATTCCATATTGGAGGGAGGGTCCCTCACACATCTATAAAAGGGGTCCCTCCACTCATCCCAAAACAACATCTCTCCCATCACTTGAAGTGGGGCCCATTTAGGTGGGACCTTTGCCAAGTGAGAAAAAGCTCCAAGGGCTTGGAATGATTCTCAAAGAGAGTGGTTTTTCGAGCAAGAATTGGGGTAAATAAATTTTCTGTTAATTATAGTTTTCTTTAATGCTTTGTAGTTGTAATATTTAGCCTGGATTTACCGCTTTATGCATTGTAATTTTCAAATTACATTTAATGCAATTTTCATTCTTGTTTTCGTAGATTAATTTTTACTTCTGTAGTCTTTTAATTACTGTCCTAGTTTAGATTTAATTTTTAGTTAATTGCAATTTCTCCTTTCCTTTCTCTGTCTCTAATTTCTTTCTCTTATTTATCTTCTTTCTCTCTCTTCTTTCTTTCTCTTTCTAATTCTCCTTTCTTCTCTCTCTCTCTAATTTCTTATCCTTTCTCTCTAATTTCTTTTTTTCTAATTTCTTTCTTTCTCTTCTCTACACCCTCTTTCACTTTTCTCTTTTATTTTTGCTTAAAATAATTCAAAATATATAGCCTCTCTGTGGATTCGACCCGACTCACCATTATTCTACACTATTATCCGCATAGTGGTAGCTTTAATGTGTTTCGGTTAATTTTAATTAAACTGGTGATCACAGTGCTCTTAACGACAAACACTTGGTGCGCATCAACATGTTATATTTGATGAATTTAATCCTAATCCCAAAAAGAAGGATGAGCTAAGTGATATAGATGAAACATCAAAGAATCCTGAAAAGCAACAATTGGATCAATAAGGAGAATCAGAAACGAAGCAAGTGCAATCCATGGATGAAAAGGTAAGTGAAGGTAATGATTCTTACAAACTTCAATGAATTTAAAGTTAAAAAATGACCATCCAATTGAACAACTTATTGGCAATGTATATGAAGGAGTAAGACAAGGAGATCTAGACATAACATTTGTGGAGATTTTTCCTTTGTGTCTAAAATAGAACTAAATTCAATTGACCAAGCTCTTAATGATGAAAATTGGATTATGACAATGCAAGAAGAGCTAAATTAATTTGAAAGAAATCAAGTATGACACCTAGTTCCTAAACCTAAGGATTGCACTGTCATTGGTACCAAATGAGTTTTTAAGAACAAACTAGATGAAAGTGGACTTATAGTGAGAAACAAGGCCAGACTTGTAGCAAAAGGATATTCCCAAGAGGAAGGAATTTATTTTGAGGAATCATATGCTCTGGTGGCTAGATTGGAAGCCATACGTATCCTGCTAGCTTTTGCTTCTCACATGGACTTTAAAATTTTCAAATGGATGTGAAAAGTGCATTTTTGAATGGATATCTAAATGAGAAAGTATATGTTGAGCAACCTCCTATTTTTGAAGAGAAAGATCAATCCAAATTTGTTTATAAATAAACCAAAGCTTTGTATGGATTAAAACAAGCTCCAAGAGCATGGTATGAGAGATTAAGCAAATTTTTGATTGATCACGATTTTCAAAGAGGAAGGGTTGATACCACACTGTTTATCAAATATAAGAGTAAAGATATACTAATTTCTAACCATCATGGTTGAACTCTATGTCAATTTTGATGGTTGAACTCATGGGCATGTTTGCCCCTTCGTTATTTTACATTCCAAACTTTTTGAGCATGTTTTTGATGTATTTGGACTGATTTATGAAGATGTCTTCAGTTAGTTGCTTAATTTGCAACCCAAGGAAGAAGCTTAGCTCACCCATCATGCTCATTTCGAACTCACTCTGCATAATCTCAGAAAATTCTTGACATAGAGTTCAACCATCAAAATTGACAAGGATGAAAAAGGTAAATTTGTTGAACAAAAGTTGTATAGAAGCATGATAGGATCTTTGTTATATTTAACTGCATCTAGACTAGATATCTTATTCAGTGTTTGTATGTGTTCTAGATTTCAATCATGTCCCAAAGAATCACATTTAATAGCTGTAAAAAGAATTTTTAGGTATTTGATCAACACTACTAATCTAGGTCTATAGTATCCAAAGGGTTCAACATTTGATCTAATCGGCTACTTGGATGCGGATTTTTCCAGTTACAAAATAAATAGAAAGAGAACTAATGGAACATGTCAGTTTCTTGGAAACATGATGGTTTCATGGTTTTCAAGAAAAAAATTAGTATTGCTTTATCTACTGCGGAAGCCGAATGTATTACCGTCGGGAGCTGTTGTGCCCAACTGCTTTGGATGAAACAACAACTTAAAGATTTTGGGATTGAACAAAAAGATGTAGCCATTAGATGTAACAATACAAATGTAATATGTTTAACTAAAAATCCTGTACTGCATTCTAGAACTAAACATATAGATATGAGACATCATTTCATTAGAGAACATGTTGAAAATCTTGATATTTGCTTAGATTATGTTAAAACCGAGGACCAAATTGTAGATATTTTTACCAAACCATTAGCAAAAGAATCATTTTACACAATAAGGAATGATATGGGTATGATTGATATTGATTCATAATTTAGACATATGAAATCTTGCAAATTAAAAAAGGGGAGTAGAAAATAGAAAGTGTATTGAACTTGTGTTGGAGGAGCCAAGTTGACTCCACTTATCCCAAGTCGACTTCAGATGAGTGAAGTCGACTTCGATTAGAGTTCGAAGTCGCCTTCGGGGGCGTCATTTCAGCTGCCCCGAGCCTACAAGAGGCGGGGGCGCCCTCAACTCCCTCATTTTCATTTCTCTCAACTCTCTCAACTCTCCCATTTCTCTTCTTTCTCATTTCCATCTTAGATTCTTCTCAAATTTCCATACCCATTTATACTGCTAAGATCTAGCTACCCTAAACCCATGGCACCCAATGCCATTTCCAAACCTAGCAAACTACCCGTTTCAAGACCGTCCAGATCACAGACAAGGGAGGATGTGCCTCGAAGACAAAGGACCCTATCCAAGAGAGTCTGGGAAGAGGCTATAGCGTCTACAGGTTGACGGGTTAGGTTCCATGAAGGTAATCCATGCACCTCTGCACATAGAGAAGAGGAAAATATGGAATCTAGTGACAACTCTGAGTTGGGTGGAAAGAGAAAGGGTACCCCCACTCAACAAGGCCAAGTTCTCAAAATGTCGTTGACTATTTTAGAACCGAACGTCAACATAGTAGGTTTTACCAGCACTTCTACGAAAGGAAGACCTTTGTGCCCAAAATTATAGACTTTAAATTCTTGTAAGAGTACGAGTTTGGAATTGAAGAATTACTAGATTTCCAAGGATGGACCGGGCTGTTAAAAGCAGATGACAGGATATACCCTGATCTAATGAAGTTATTTTATTACCTATGGGATCAGGATTATTTAAATACTTATGTCAAGGGAGTAGAAATAAATCTGGGGGTCGAACATGGAACTAGTAAAAGAAATGCCATTGATCGAATCGGCAACATTCTAGGAGTACCTAGAGATGATAAACCCCTTCCTAAACCCTTACTCATATGTACAACCAGCTTACAAACAGTAATAAACACCATCCAGGAGTCAAGTTTTTACATTAGATGGACCTATCCCAAAGACTAAGGGTCCTACAACTGTTGATTGCCCACTGCATCTACCCCAAAGGCGGCGGCCAGAATCAACTCAACCCACAGGAGGCTGAAATCTTATGGAAGGTGGCAAACCAGGTCAAGGTTAATCTTCCCAAACTATTGATGGAAGCTCATGAGCTGAAGAAAGAGAATCCACGGGGCGTTCTACCATATGGCACGTGGATTACCAAGATCTTGGCTTATTACCACGTTGACTTGGAGGATAAGCTGTATGAAGTACTAAAACCGACCAACGCCATCAACCGTGCCCTCTTGACTCAGATGAAATTTGATGTGGAGGTGTTTTGTGTTGAACGGCTACGAGAGAGAGTGGAAAACTAGTTCCAAGACATTCCTGTTCAACCAGAAGTCCCGGACGCTCATCCTGAGGGGGAGGATATCCCTAGACATGACCACTTTCCATCTCCACCTCTAGCACCTCTCGCTCCCGCATCACCCATATCACATGGATCATGTTCCCCTCATAGATCGTGGGCAATCGATCACTTCGCCTGCTCCTCAGAATAACCGTCCACATCCAAGGCTATCTTAGAATATCTACAACACATGGAGAGCCGGATATCACAGGAGTTGGGGAACATAAACATTGCTTTGATGGAAATGCACAATCGACAAGATAAGTTGGATTAAGAGATGATAGCGACAAGGTACAAACTTGCCTCGGGCAGTCGTCGTGGTAGACCCATTCCTAGCCTCCCAGAATTTAACCCATATTGGGGCGAGTCAATTAGAGTTGAACCCACCATTCAGGCTCCATCGTCCCCATTCTCATCGGCCTGCACCCATCCTATCCCTCCATCCTATCCCATCTCCTATCCCATCTTAGCCTTTCAATTTCATAAATCTCGTTTCCCATACATACCTTTTTGATGCCTTGACAAAAAGGGTGACGAACCGCATATATGTCTATTAAAATGCTCATTTTAATACAAGTATACATGTCGATCAAATAATAAAGAGTGAGTAGAGTATCGTTCCCACGAGGATTGTGTTAAATGGATTAGCACCTTAAATCTCAATTGTCTAAGTGAATTGGTAAAATAAATGAGAGTTTGCTTTTAAATAATTAAACTAAACTAAAAAAAGTAGTAAATGACCAGAATGGGGTGGATATTGTTGAGATTGCCTTGAGATAATTAAGATAGGTGGGAATATGAATTCATTGAATCATAGCTATATTATTTGGTTCCAATTAAGTTAGTTGTGCAGAGATCACTAATCTAGGTTCATTCATATTCATATATGTCTTCCAACATATACAAACATAACCAAGTTTTAGTTATGTGCTATGTTCCCATGCACACAAGTAAAGTAAGATTGATAACCACATAACCTAATCAAGATTACACAGGGTTAATAGGTATATTCCTATCCATATTAACATCCAACACAAACAAGAGCTGGAAAACCTGTGCCTCGTATATGGATCTTATTCAAATCCCACTTTTCCAAGCATGAATCTGAATATTCGATCAATCCACAAGGTTGCAAAGCTTGTAAACGTATTAAGCATGACATATGAGGGTAATCTCAAGTAACACAAGTCACAACACAACAGTGTTATTAGTTCAAGCATAAGAAAACCAAATATCATAAGCTATGAGTTCAAATCCTACATATCTCCCACCATAGGAAGGTTCAGCCCATAAACATGACTTCAATTCCCATTAAAATCAAGTAATAATCATCCCAAGCAAGGAGAATAACAAATAGGAAGAGATACATGAGAAGAGGAGATGAAACTCAATGGATTTGCAGTGATATCTTGGATCTCCACTTGCTCTTCTCTCCTTCCTTGAAGCTTTGGTTTCCTCCTTTTTCTCCACAGCAGGTCTCTCCCTCTCGCATGAATCCCCAGGTTTCTATTTATATTGGGTAGCGTGTGCAGCACACATATAGAAACCCGTGTGTACAGATGCGTAGTAGCGCTTAGGCGCCCTTAGCCGGCGCCTGGGTGCCAACTCTCTGTGTGCTATGTAACTTAAAAACCCTTCGGGATGTCTTGCATACTTGTGCCATGGAGCCTGGGCGCCAACTCCCTAGAGTCCTTGTGGTATGGAAGCTCTCTGGAAGGCCTGTATACTATTGAAGTGGTGCCTAGGCGCCCCACGCCGGCGCCTAGGCACCAACTCACTAGGAGCTTCTTGCGGTGTGAGATGTTGGATCTTTTGGCTAAGGCATGTGGGGTGGCGCCTGGGTGCCTGCCTACCTGCTTCTTCACTTTGCTCCGTTTCGCCTTCGACTCGCCCGCATGCCTGTGAATTTCTGTCCTTCCTGCAAAAATGAATGAAACTAAATGAATGAACTAAACATGCCTAATTTATACTAAAAATGCATAAAAACTACATAATGCTCCTAAAATGCAAAGCGAGTGAAATTTTAGCTAAATGGATGCAAACTAAACCTAATCTCTTGGACTAACACACAAAAATAGTCTGAAATGGGCCATGATAATGCAAGTTATCACATCGCTAAACTTAAATATTGTTAGTCCTCGACCAACACATGCAAATATAATGAATGAATGAATGAACAAATGAATTTGGACTCCGTCAACTCAACCTGTGTGGTGCCCCGAACCGAGGCGTCCACATAGTCCTTACTCCAAGATCTTGTCGATTGGTAAACATGACTCAGGATTGTTGCCCTGATCACGCGGCGGGTTCTTAATTGGAACTCGTCCAATTTTTTTTTTCATTTCTTTCATCATATAAACATATACTCATCATCATTCATAATGGACTTATCCATATCATCATAAATCATCAACTTCTCATATTATTCATAACTTCATAATTTCATACAACCTATGTCCTTTTTCACCATATCCCATTAGGGCATTTATTTATACAAAAATCTACTAACCTTTGTAGATTCCTCTTTTCCTTTAGCAACACATGCCCTTCATCTCTTGGCTTTTCCTACACTTGTCTGAGGTTGGGAAAACAAAACATGAGTCGAAACTCAATAAGCAAACATTTTTCATTTTAAATGCATTCCTCTCCATTCGGTAGAAGACACTTACCAAGTGATCAACTACCAACGGAATAGAAACCTTTTCGTAGACAATTTTTGGAAACCTTTCATAAACCATTCATGTAAACCATTCGTAAATGCATTTCTCTCCATTCTATAGGAGACACTTAGCAAGTGATCAACTATCAATGGAATAGAAACCTTTTCATAAAAATCATTTCATAAACATTGGATATGCAAATGCTTTCTTTCCACTCCTGACATAAACCTTCGTGTGCGGGTATGCTAGCCCAGGGAACATCTCACATAGCATGGTCCAATACGTCGGTTGTCTCTGACTTGGCCTCATCAAGGAGAACCTCTCTTCTTCTTGACACCTACATGGTTCCTACATGCATGACTTTTGATTTTTCCGGCATTATATACCTCTTACACCAGGTGACTTGTCATTCTCATGTAGAGAATTATTTGCACCATCCCTTAAAAACAACATTTCAAATCCATACTTTCCTTTTCAATCCATGTATGAAAATGCAATGCATTCATTCACACATAACATTCCTTTGCCTCCACCTCTAGGGAGGACGCCGTCGGCACACAGCCCAACAACTCGGCAATAGTGAAGGGGGACCCTTTGATCCGCTTTCTACCTCCATTAAAGCCTCTTCCTTGTGCCCCCACCTCTTGGGAGGATGCCGCCAGCACACAGCCCTTGCGACTTAGCAATGGTGAAGAGGGATCCCCGATCCTACTTCCTCCACTAAAGTCTCTTCATTATGCATCATACATGTGCGCATGTCCATGATTATCACATGATATCAATATGCTGGCATGACTTTTCATAAAAACTCATAATCATTCATCATTTCAAAACATTATAGGAATGACCACCCTTAAACGTATTTCATAAATACTTGATAATAAAATATATTTTCAAAAGAGTTGCTTGCTTACCTTTGCTTTGCTTCAACCTAACTCCTTTGTCCTTTCCTTTCATTTTCCTATACAAGGAAATTGGATATTTTATCCATCTATTCCATGTCTTAGTTTGCTTCCCATGCATGCTTTACGATCACATATTACCTTATTTTTATAGACGTTATCCTTTTATAAATACTTGGTCATTACTCATTTATATGAATTTTTTGTTGGTCCCGAGTTAATGGCAAAACCCAAGAGGGGAGGGGTGAATTGGGTTCTTATAAAATTCTTTGGTAAAAAACTTAACCCCTTGAAAGTTTAATCCCCTTGATTGATGAAATGAAATGGAAAGCAATATAATGCAGAGAACAGAAATATAAATTAAGCACACAAGATTTTTATAGTGGTTCGGGCAACCTCCCTACTCCACTCTTCCAAGCTCACACTCCTTGTGACTTGGGTTCCACTATTGTATTCCTCAAATACAATTAGAGCCACTGCTCTCTTCTAGATTCCAGCTCTAGGGGGCTTCAACAAATCTCAGCACAAGTAGGTGATGAGTTCCACTCCAATCACACACTACTTTGCTTACACTTGATCTTAGTTCCTCAAACTAAATTAAGTTCAATACAAACAAATGAAATAACAAAGGAATCTACACGTTACAGTTGTGTAGAAGCAGTTTGGCGCAGAGAAGAACTTGTAGAATTTTCTTTGAAGATTCAGAAGTTGAGCTCTAGCAGTTTGAAGCAAAGTTCTTCTTCTTTGGATTGGCTTGATCTCTTTTATGCTCTTGAAGATGGGAGTTATGCACACTTAATGATTTTCAGCTGCTTCCCTCGTCCATAATGAATGCCTTTTATAATTGTGGAGGGAATCTGAACTTTTGAAGGTAGGTGGCGCTCATTTAATGCGCCAACGGTCGAATATTTTTCGACCGTTGTGACCCAAGTCGCAGGTGGAGTCGACTTCGGGTGCGACTTCACCCAAGTCGCAGATGGAGTCGACTTCAGGTGCGACTTCGCCTTCCGTAGCAGTCTTCAAGTTCTAGATTGGGTCGACTTGGGCATCGACTTGACCCAAGTCGCAGGTTGAGTCGACTTCGGGTACGACTTCACCTCGGCAGATAGCTTGATGAACTTGAAAACTTTGGGATGCTTTTGTTTTGCTTAAATTTCTTCATGCCTTGTTGTTCTTCTCTGATTTGGTTCTTCCTTGAGTCATTGTGTCTTCATTTTAGCTTGCTTTCATTAGCTCCATGTTTTGCAAGCCTTGAATCCATGAGTCTTGAATCATGTAATCTTGAACAAGTTCTTGGTTGAGTCTATGCATCTTGCTTGGACTTGGATTAGTCTTCAAATGTTGTAGATCTTGTGAATCTTGGAGAGCTTGAAAACTTGTATGGTTGATTTGCCTTTGATTCATGCACCTTTCTCTCTCTTCATATCCCTTGATTTGTTCTTGAGAAAACTCCAGTTGAATCTTGGAATGAGCTTGAATCTGCATTTTTGAACTTTGAACACCTCAAGTCGATCTTGGGGTTGACTTTGTCTGCGACTTCACCCAAGTCGCAACTGGAGTCGACTTCGTCTGCGACTTCGGTATTCTTTTGTCCCAAATTCAACTCTGGAGTGATTTTTCCGTCTGAAGTCGATGCTGGAGTCGACTTCGTTTGCAACTTGGCTTCCCAAGTCGCAAGTGGAGTCGACTTGGCCTGCGACTTCACCTGCTCTTTTTCCAATTTCAACTCTGGACGGATTTGACTTCTTGAAGTCGATGTTGGAGTCGACTTGGGGAACGACTTGGCCTTCCATGCTCTATTTTCTTCAAATGTATATACCTTAAACACTTCCACAAACATGTTAGTAGCCAAGACTTACTCAAATTGATTTGTTAATCATCAAAATATAGATTTAGCTTGTTTTCAACATATTTCCAACATTTTTATCTATAACTTCTTTAAAAATTCCATCCATATATCCTCATAAAATATAAAAATAAATCTCAAATTTTCCCAAAATCACGTTGTTCACTGTTCATAGTTACTGTTCAAAATCACTGTAGCAAATTACTATTCACGTTCACTGTTCAAGTTTACTGTTCACAACAACGTGGGTTATTGTTCATGGGTTCAAAAAATTGATATTTTTCCCAAAAATAAAAATACCATGACATAACTTATGCTTAGTATATCATGAAAAATTTTATACATTTTGAATCTATCATTATTTACTTGGTTAAATAAATCATTTTCTCCATATACTAAAAATCAACATAAATTCACTTAAGCATAATCCTTAATTCCAAAAATTATGAAATTAATATAGCATCATTCCAAAATCATATTTATCATATTCATATATCCCAAATCATCATTTATTATTTTTGGAGCATTATTTACACATATCATATGCTATCTTCCCAAATGCTCCATCTTTGCTACAAAATTATCATGTTTTGACATGATTCCATTTTGGCATGGTAACTATACTTAATTAATCATACTTAGGCATTATCTAAGCATGTTATACCCTAAATAACATCATGAACAAATTTGAGGAGGATCCACTTACCTTAAGTGAGTCAAAATCTCCTTTCCTCCTCCCTTTCTCTCTTCCCTTCCTTTCTCTCCTCCTCTCTTGCTTAGAACGTGGATGGGGTGGGGAAATGAGCTTGCTCAAGTATTTCGAGCTTGGGATGGGTGTGAAATTCGTTCAAGGCACCCTCCCCTATTCATAGCATCCCAAATTTCATGAAATTGCATTTTACCCCCTTGAATTTTGGGCTAAATTATAAATATCTTTACTTAGGTCATTTCCACCTCATTTCCAAGCAATTTCTCATTATCCTAGGTAGAAAATTGCTGGCCACAAGTTGCCAAAGCTGATCCATCCATTAATTGCTTGATTTTCATCAATAGACGTGATTAATTTCAACCGTTGATTATCCTTGATTGAGCTCATCTCAACCATTGAATTTTTGGCACAAATCCCCATGCTAGCTCACGTTTTCCCATGGTGGACTTTGGGGATTTTTATATTTTTTTATTTCATTAAAATATCATATCTTAAGCTACTTTTTCAAAAAGTAAAAAGTAGAATTAATGACTTGCTTTGGAAAAGTTAAGCATCACTTACTTGCTCTCTAAGAAACACATTTTTCATGATATTTGGCTTAATCCAATCCATCCATCATAGTCGGCATAATATTTTAGCCATCCATATAAAATTTCACCTTAATCCGACTTCCGGATTGTAAGATATGAATTTTTCTTCATTTTCACTCAAAATTCCACTAAAAATTTGAAAATATTATTTTAATCCAAAAAGCACTTTTGTCCTTTAGTGGGAAGCTTCCTTTTTTGTCTTTTATGATTAAGTTAATCCAAAGTGATTAACTTAACATATTCCTTAATCCCATGTTTACTATTCACGTTTCACTATTCACATTTACTATTCATCCGAATTAACATTCCATAATTAGCTATTTAATCCTCCAATGCCATATATTACAAAATATCATTATATTACCCAGGGTTTATAACCCTAGGGTTTCATACATGTGTCTAAGATCGGGGTTTCACCACCTGATTCCCATTATACTTTTAACAATCACATCTCTCTATTCAACAAGATCAAGAATAATCTTAACTTGAAAAATCATCCATCTCTCAAAATAGGACATGCATTTTCATTTTTCATTCTCGAACCAAGTTACATGTATATGACAGCATTTCTAGTACAGAGTAATAATTCCATCATGCTAATCTTTCTCCTGATCAACAGAAACTAGTTAGAAAACAGGTGAACCAAGGTTTAAGCTGAACTAACTAATTAAAGGAAATGGTTGTCATTCACTGGATTCAATTTTTTCCCAACTGCACATTCTTTCCCCCGAAACTTATTGCAAGACTCTCCTCACCATATTTTAGGATATCTGGAGATCTGTTTTTATCTTTTTGTTTGATTTTTTTGGGCTCCCCTCACCATATTTCAGGGTATTTGGGGAGAGTTTTCTTTTAAAAGAATTATTACCGTGATTTTCCTTTTCTTTTTTAAGCGAACCTTGAAATTTGTTGATGTCAAGTCCCGGTTACCCAACTTAGGTCAATCACCCCCTTTTTATGATTCCGATAACTTGGTAGGGATACTGAACATGCAAGAAAATTTGTGAAGTATTACCATTTCTGAGACATTAATTCCCTTAAAGCACATGGTTAACATTTGTTTAACTCAATTCTTATCATTTCAGTTGAAAAGATTAGCATGGAATTGAATTATAACAATGTACTATGAAATTCTTTTGATTCTTTCACATGTCACTTGCAACTTGCTTAACACATAGTCCTTAGCCTGAATTTCCGATTTTTCATGAAATCGATTTCAAGTTAAAGTTTTTCTCGACCTTGCACATATTTCATCAAAATGGATTGAAACAAGATAATTTTCGTAGGAAAAATTTGACATGATGTGCAATCTAAAACATGTATACAAGATATGAATCAAAACACACAAAAAGAAATTATACACCCCCCCAAGCTTGAGGGATGCATTGTCCTCAATGCATGCAACTACATGAAACCTACATGATCATAGACTGAGAAATAAATAGAAAAGGAATACAAAATGGAAAGGACAGGTACTCCCCAAGGCGTCTGATACAAAGGAGTTGTCATCATCATCACGCTCACTTTCTTCACCAGGCTGATGTGAAGATTGACCAAAACAGGCTCAAAACTCGGGAGGTGTCAATGGGAATGGTGGTAAAGCCTTCATATCAATCTGTCGGTCCTCTATGAGTCTTCGAAAGTGCGCCTCCATAGCCCGATTGGACAGCTGTAGAAACCGAGCTTGGGCTGCCATTAGATTCTCCAAGTTGATCAGCCTCACATTGGTTGGGAGTAGTTGAGCGCAATGTCACAAATAGGAAGAAGGAAGAACGAGCAGCACAATATTGAAAAGTGCACTGCAAGCTCAACTGTCCATGTCTTTACACCCCAAATTTAATTCATACAAGCTCTTCTTAGGCAATCCAACTCAAGTTTCAAGTCATATTATTGATGCCACAAGTGCAGTCCATAAACTCCTCCCCCACTACTTTAAACTCTTAGCCACAACAAAATAATGGAACAGCTTGAACGAAAAAGCTACTCACAAGCAACACATCCACATGCCCGCAAATATATGAAAAATGCAAACCACCCACTTGCACACCTTTTATTTAAAGTAATAAAATAGGTGATTCATTAAAAGCAGTAAAATAAATTGTGTAGAACTTCAACTGCCCAAAATATGTAAAGATGGAGGATTTTGATATTTAAAATGATATCGACTAAGCAAACCATGGTTTTCTTATTGACGGGCTTGAAAGATTCTTTTCGTTGATATGTGGTAGCTCTTGTAACTCCTTCGGGATCAAAAGTTATGGCCAGTTGAAGTTTGCATGCTGAAAAATCGTGTTTTGCCATTTTTTATGCTGGCTGGGGGGACGGCGCCGGGGCGCCAAAAATTGAGGCCGGGGCGCCAACTTGCTAACTCAAAAGTTGCAACATGTTGTTTCCTTGAAAAAGTATGGCGTCGGGGCGCCGGATCATGGCACCGGAGCGCCACTTCTTTGATCTCAATTTGCTGCAACATGTTCTTTTACAAAATCTTAGCACCGGGGCGCCAAAAGTTGAGGTCGAAGCCTCACTCCAACTGCATTTTCTTGTCTTGAATGATGAATATAAACTTGAAACTCCTTGATTCCATCATGTATCAACTTCAAAGTGGATTGAAAATCCATATGATAATCCTATCCTTCCTTGCCTTGGGAGATACTGCTTTATTCTTGGATCAAAAATCAAAAAGTGTAATGGGTTGCCTCCCATTCAAAGCTAAATTTATCATCTTCAGCCCGATGTCTCATTATGATTAACCAATTCCCGCTCTATCGAACTTCTTCCATGTCGATTGTGCACTGGAAGTTCAAATCTCTTCTTAGCCTCTTCAAATAGATTAGTTAGCCTCTTTTCTTGAATTTCATAGAGACTATAAAAAAGGTTTTCAGGGTCTTGAATAAATGATGACTTCAAGATGCTTCTTTCCAAGGCTATGCATTGATCATCTAAGTCATGTTGCACCTGAATTTTAGGAAGACGAATTAGAAGCGTGTTGATATGATAATTTTCAACTTTCTTCACTATATCAACCTCTATTTCTTCATCAATTTCTTCTTCCACTTCTAGGCTTTTCATTGGCTCGGCCAATTGTTCAAGCACAAATTGAGGGGCAACATGTTCTGCTGCACAAATGGATATATCTTCTTTGATGCTTGTAGTGACTTTGTAGGCCTCACTCAATGCAGTTTCCTTTGAGTCCTCATCAATATCAGTTGAACAAGACTCTTGATACCTACTTTGGATTGCAGTAGCCAACTGCTCCACCTGCTTTTGCATGTTCAGGTTAAACTCCATTTGGCTCGTCATGAATTGCATGAATATGTCCTCCAACGATGACCTGCTTTCAGGTGGTGATGGCTCCCCTGCTTGATATGCTTGAAATCCAATCGGCATCATATTTTCTGATTGAGGGTTTCCATAGTTGTCCTGTACATCATTTGAATGATCAAGATGGCCCATGGATGCTGAGAATACACACATTGATTTAATAAATGTCCCTTGCCTCCACACAAGTCGCAGTAAGTTGAATAAAAATTGTTCATATCCTGCATTTGATTGTCAACACCTGCAAATTGAGCTGGAGGTGCCCATATATTTTCATACTCATGGAAACCTATTGTATTTGGTCAGCGGAAGGCAGGAGATCAGCGGTGCCCTCTCTGAGATGGGAGCAGGTTCAATGAACAGCTGCGTACCTAGCACGCTGTTATATGATAGATTTCTTTTTCAAAAAATAGATGATCACTTGGTAAGTGTCACTACTAAATGTGAAGAAAAGCATTTGCATATGCTTTGCTTTTGAAAAATCTAAAATTACGTCATAAAAGTGTTTACATGAAAGGCTTATATATAAAGGTTTAGACAAAAAGATTGCTATGCAAATGCATACATAAAAAGGGTTTCATGCATATGCTTTGTTTCTAAACAAGCCCCAAAATGGGGTCATGAAAAATGATTTACAAGAAAAATGTCTTGGGACATCAAAATATCCACACAAGAAAAAGATTTACATAAAAAGGTTTATATGCATATGCATTGCCTTTGAAAAGCCCAAACATTGGGTCTTTATGAAAAGATTTCCATGAAAATGTTTATAGAAAAATGTTTGCCTGACAATGAAAATGCTTGCTTATTTAGTTATCACTTACGTTTTATTTTTCCAAACCCTAAACAGGTACAAGGAAGCTTAAGAGGTAAAGAACTAAGTACTCGAGGAAAAGTATGGGATGATATTCTTTTGTATGCTAAAATAATTAGCTACTTTGTATGGAATGGTATAACTAAAATTTTTAAAGAATGCTAATGTATGTGAACTTACTAATAGTTCTTAATTCTATGTGAATTGATGGTTAAATATATGTATACAAATATATATGTCGAATATCTGATTACGAGTGTATTTTATATGATTATGGTGTGGTCAGGTTGACAAAACCAATGATGTAAGGGAACAAGATGAAATTTTATGAATGATATATATAATTGATGACAAGTGCCAGGAGGTGAGATTATGAAAATATATATAGGGAAGAAGAACCAATTAGTATTTTGAAAATGCTATGTGTGACGAATTACAAGTGTATCATTGCTTGTAAAATGAATAGAGTGAAATGTAAAGAGATGAAATGATGAAGGAAAAAAGGATGAAACGAAAAAAAAGAAAAAAAAATTGGACGAGATCCAATTTAAGAATCCGTCGCGCTATTAGGGCAACAATCCTGACTCACATTTCTCAATCAATAACAATTCCGGAGTAAGGCTTTGTGACGCCTTGGGTAGGGGGCGCCATTGTGAAACCCCATCTATTCTAATCTTAGTCAATATGACTTGAAGCTATACAAGGGGAAAATGTGATTTTATACAAACGATGATTTTTAGAATTATTTTGGAAAGGAATTCCAAAATTTGAAATACACTGCATTGAATGGTTTGAAATTGAGAAGCTTATGGTAAAATGAATATAAATGGAAATTTTGATCCCTGATTGGTTTCAAATGTAGAGTTTATATCTATCAATGACTATTTTCATTAGATCTAAGCATGCTTAACTCCAATTGAGATGAAATTTTGAAGAGAAGTGTGAAACTACATGCTGTATGATCTAGGTGGATGGGATTAAGCAATTTGATTAAGAAAAGTGTTCAAAGTTAATCACTTTGATGTACGCTAAATGACAAAAAGAAAACTTCCTACTACAAGACTTAATAGGAGCAGAGCCAAGTAAGGTAGCTTGGTCATTAATATGATACTCTGAACAAACGTGTCTCATACATGTAATCTAGGCATGTAATTAGTGTTAATTATATGATTGAAGTGGATGGATGAGATTAGGGTAAATGACTAACTAAGGTGGTTAAGTTAATCACCTTAGCCCAATATAAGTTAATATGCTCAAAAAGGACAAAATGAGGTATGGAAATGATGATTTGGCATGATATTTAATTCCATTAATTATGATTAAGTTGATGATAATTATGACTATTGCTAGAAAATTCATAACTTGACGCCTATAAGGTGGAATGAGGTGAAATTTGAAAGGTAAGCACATGATTATGTGCCCAACCTTATGAATGGATAGGATTATGAAAATTTTGATTAGATTAGGGTGATAGTTATTTATTTTCATCCAAATCCAAAAGATAATTTTAAATGGTCATAACTTATGCTAGAAAGGTACTTTTGAGATGAAATTTGTCATGAACGGTTAAAACGATATGGTAAATCTTATGGATGGGTTTGATTAAGCTAATTATTATGAAAAAATTGCTTAACCAAAAAAGGACAAAAGCGTTTGACTTTTGCCCATCAAAAGTGACATGCTATTAATGAACCGAAACTGACAAGTGACACATGTTGATACGGAATTTGTTGAACAGGATTTAAAGTCAACTAAATAAATGAGAAGTTGACTTTTGAAAAGTAAATGAGACACGTGTCATTGTAGGATTCATTTGGAATCAACTCAATTAATGCTAAAGTTAATAAATTTAATTCAAGTGGACACATGTCAACGTAGGGTGAAATGGGTAGATTTTTAAATTTAAAAAAATACAAAAATGTATGGATAATGAGGCACCCTTTGGACATGTGTCATCATAGAATCGATTTCGGAAAAAGGGAAAGTCAACCCATTTAATGTTTAGGACCCACTTTTTGAGGGTCATGAGATAAGAATTTTGAGTATTTTGTGATTTTTAGAAAATGCAAAATGCATGGATAATGATGATGATGATGTGGATGAAAATTGGACACATGTATGGAGGGGATGAATGGACACTTGGACGGTCCATATTGTGACACCGAATTAAGGCCAATTTAATGCCTCTAACCATGGTTAAAATGGTGCAAACCAATGGTAGATTTTATCCCCTAAAAAAGAGGCAAATGGGCAGCCCTTGGACATGTTTTGCAAGGCATCAAAGTGAGGAGAAAATCCTCAAAAAGGGGTAGCAAGTGGGGGACTTCTAAGGAAGCCCTATGTAAGAGAGAGAAAGGGCACTTTACGTCCCATTTAGTGGATGTTTTGGGAGAAAAAAATCCAGCAAGGTGGACGGCCAAGCAAGGAGGAAAAGGAAGAAAAAGGAAGAAGAAAAGAGGAGGAAAAGAGGAGAAGAAAGGGAAGGAACCAAGCTAGGAAAGGTTGAAGCAAGATTTTACAACTTCAAGTATTGAATCAAGTTTGATTCATTTAATTCTAAGTTTTTTTTGCTTCATTCATGGGTCATAAATTTGATCTATTATGAACCCTAAATGATGAGTTATGAAGCCCTTAATAAGGGTACTAAATGCTAAATGAATGGGAAGATCCAATTCAAGGGTTCAAGGGAGTTAAGCATGACTTTAGGGTTAATTACCCTAGAATACCTAGCTGAAATTTTTGGAAAATTCCCAAATATGTTGCTGTTTTAAGCATGTTCCATGTTTGGATTATGATTAATGATTACATGATTTATATATGTTGGATTGGGCATGATTTAAGTACCTTAGAAAGGTAAAACCTAGGGTTAATGATGTGGACAAGATTCCACTCTTTTGAGATGAAATTTGTACATGGACCAAACAAAGTAATACATGGATGAATTAAAAGGTAAAATACTCTAAATTTAGGGCACATGGGACGTCCAACATGAGGATGGGAGAAAATGCAAAAATCTGATTTTTTGGAATTTATACGTGGACGTCCAAGGGTGGCCGAGATGTGCATGGAAAGTTGCTGTTTTGGGCAACTTAAATTATGGACTTTAAATCCATGTAAGTACCCTAAATATGGGATAAGAAAAGTATGTTTAAGAATGGCAATTAATGAGGTAAAAATCTGTTTTGAAACATATGTCCATAGGGACGTTGAAAGGGGGAAAGAACGATAACAAAGTTGCTGTTTAGGAACTATGTGATTAAGAGATTTTAAGCCTATGAAAATACTCAAAATTATGTGCTAATTAAGTTTTTTAATTATGCAAAAATAGAGGACAAATTTCTATTTTGAAAAAGATTAGAAAACACATATTATATATGTAATAAGAAGGGTGCACATAAAGGGTATGTAGGGCGAATATGAGAAATGAGTAAATGAGATTTGCTAAAATACAAAAATGGATGGAAATGTGATAAAATGTCAAAACAAAGTGTTGTTTTATATAAACTTGAATTACACATAATATATGTGTGTTCAAGTGAGTAAATATGGGAAGTATGGATGGCAAGAAGGGAGGATGACCATGTATGAGTAGCTAAGCTGCACAAATGGAAGGAAAACATGGTAAAATGAGGAAGTATAGGGCTGTTTTGAGAAAATTATAAAATCTCAAAAATTTGAGATTGAGATTAGTAGCCCTAACTCATGAACAGGTGCCTTAGATGAGGACCAATGTGAAAAATGTAAAGAAGGGATGTTAAATGATAAATGGGAGGTAATGAACCTCCATATGTGGATTAAATAAAAGGTTATGATATGTTGAAATGTTTACCCTAAATAAGGGTATTAAAAATTGAATGAATGGATGATGTGATGAACAAGTTATGTTGTTATGTATAAAATACCCGACTTGAAAGAGAAGTGGGTTAAGCTAGTTTAATGTGAATCCAAATGGATTCATGTAAGATTGGGAAACCCTAAGGGATGCAAGCATTCAAAATTTATGCATATAAATGAAATATTTTTTTCATTTATCTAGGCAAAGGTAAAGAAAAGTATGGAGGAAAGGGATTAAGACTATCTAAGGTAAACAAGCGAACTTTCCAAAATATTGATTTTCTCTTATGTGTTGAAATGATTTAAGTTGTTTATGTTGATGCTTTTATGAATTTCTTAAAAGTGGGCTAGCACAAATTTTGAAAATGTTGGCTTTAATGAAAAACCACAAGTTTCGAAAATGATGGCTTTAATAAAAAGCTTAAGGATTGCTTCATGCGAAGCAAACAACACTGTTTAAGATAATTATTTTATCACAAGTATTGCAAGGATTAGGAATGTTTTATGTTGACTATTTTAAGAATTTGCTTACAAGAGAGCAAGTTCTCATGATGCGATTTTCAAAAAGATTTTATAAAGAAAAAGAGAGAGTTGGACTTTTCACAAAGTAATACTTACAAACAAGTTTAGAGTGTACTCCCACGAGATTTTGTGAAAAACAAGTGTGTTTACAAAACAAAATGAAAAAGGGATTTGATTTATAGAAAAATATTGGTTTTTTCCATGCTATGATACTAATACATAAACGAAGACACTTACACATAAATAATGATTTGGACATGGTCCATCAGTTTGAAATGATATTAGGAAAGTTTTGATTTCCTTTAAAGATGGAAATACTTTGAAAATATCTTGAAAAATATTTATATGGTTGTTGTTACAAAAGGGTTTAAGGATGGCCAACCCGATAAGTTGATTTTATAAAATGGTTTGATTTTGGGTTGCTAAAATAGGATACGAAAGGCTATGCAAGCCCCTCTTTATACAAAAATGACAAGAGTGGTATGTGGAACAAGAATATGATACTAGGGTGGATAAAAGGGGAATGATGCAGTTGCATAACCTTTGTGGGCGAAAAGGCCCACAATGGAAACTAAGAAAATGCTAGCGAAATACGTGGTTTATTCTTGAAAATTCAAAAGCTTTGAAGTTTCGTTATCATGATGATTTTAAGATTTATTACAAGCAACATTTTTAAAGAAGATTATTTTCTCAAACATTACAAATGATTATCAAAATGTTTTACCTAAAATGTTTTTAAAAGTATTTAAGGGGGTCATCCTAAAACTAGATTTCAAATGAAAACTTGTTTAAAGTGGGTGCACTCACTTTACAAGTTGACACGGACTGCAGTCTGCGATATTTTTTTCAAGATGGTTTAAAAGGACACGTACTACGGTCTGTGATGTTTTAAACCATATGAACTGCGGTCTGTGATGTTTCAAGAGATCATGCTAGCATATGGACATCTATGATGATGATCTATGGTGCACCAATGTGGCGTCTCCGACCCGAGGCACCGAAACCTTACTCCAGGATCGTTTATTTAGTAAACTATGAGCAGGATTGTAGCCCTGTTTACGTGGTGGGATTTTCAATTCAATCTGATTTCAATTTACAAGCAATCATTTACTGGCAATTAAAATCATATAATATTTACAAATCACTAAAATACCTTTACACCATCAATCCTTGTAACCTTATAGTACTGTACTCTTAAAACCTCACCATTCATCAAAATATATGAGAACAATACAACCTTAAGAGTCTCTAAATTGAGACATTTTTTTAAACCTTACTGTACATGTCTAAGGTTGGGAAAAAATAAAATGTGAGTACTAGACTCAGCAAGCAAGTATTTTTATTCAAGTAAACATTCTCATTCCAAAATTTGGTATTTCATAAATAATGCACATGCACATGCACATTTCACATTCATGTCTTAAACCTTCATTAGATGGTGCGCCAGCCAGGCGACTATCAATTCGTCTACCCTCTATTTTAGGGAGGGCACCGCTGGCCTTTGGGCCTATATTAGCGACTCGGTCACATTAGAGGGGGACTTTGGTCTGATTACACCTCTAGAATGAACCTATACATTTGTGCACTATGCTTCATACACATTATGAAATACTTTTAAGAAATAATCACATTGATCATTTTGCTCTCTTTTCAAATTTAAAAAAATGGCATGATCATTTATAGAACAAATTAATAAATTCATTTTTCAAACCATATTATGAGAATGACCATCCTTAAATAATATTGAAAATGCAACAAGAAATGAATTGCAAGTCATTTAATTATTTTGAAAAAATAAATTATTTCAAAGCGTTACTTGCTTACCTTAGAATATCAGCTTGCCACCTCAAATTTTTCTTTTCCTTTTCCTAAACAAATGAAAAGGGCTTCCTTATATATTTGCATTATATTTTAATACTTGCATACCTATTCCTTTATTACACCATATATACCATTAATGTGGTATGATTTCAACTCATATCATATCATTCACACAGGTAATAGTGGTGGAAAATAGGAATTTCTATTTTTATGTTATTCATTTAACAGTTAGATTTTTTTATTTGTAATTTTCACAACTCCCATAAATTACCCATAATTGAGTCTAAGTATGGATCGTATATGGCCTACGAAATTTCTATTAATCATAATAAAAATAAAATAAGATAAAAAAAAACATAACTCTGTTTTAAGCGTAAATAGCAGCAATCCATTTTGTTCAATTTTGGGTGTTAAGGAAACGATATATTTCATTTTATTCAATCATGTTATTAACATAGGTCCCAATATATGTATAAATTTAATTTTCTGTTTGAATATATTATTCATCAGTGTCAATAGGTGCAGTCCAGCTACGTTAATTAAGAAATATACATAATATGGACGATCCATAAAAGCCACAACTATCTATATATAAAGAAAAGAAAAAAAATCATGGAAATTAAATAATATTTATGTACTTATCTAACTGTAAAGCCATGCATAGCAAACGGGAAAAATGGGGAAAAATTTCTTCTCAGCATCCATACCTGTTTTGGACGTTGAGCTGGATAAATAATAATTAAATTTTTTTAAAATATCATCTTATTTGGATGCATATAATATCCCTGGAGGTTGTTTAATTTTCTACCATTCAGAGATGGTTGGACGTCTCACTTGTCCTTTTCTCTTTCTTTTTTTTAGTTAATTGCAGTAATTATATTAAAAGTATTTAAATCAACAAAATTATGGAATGGGGTTTGGACGTTGGAAGCATGCCTGATATAACATGAAAATGATAGAGCTTATATAGTAGCGGACGTGAATCCAGACATGAAGGAAGAAAAGGAAAGAAAAAAAATTCTGTAACCTGTTAGCCGTCCAGAGGTTTCTCCTCCCGCTCGTCCTTTTGCCTTTTCGTTATTTAATATTACACACAGCTGCATCTTTATACCTCAGCCATTTAAGAGAATTTTTGTCGCCAAACTCACGTCCACAAATCACAAGTGGACAAATCATGGTTGTAATTGTCTTCCCATGCATCGTTTTACCTTTAAATGCAGCCAGCATTTTCGCTTTAATTTTAATTATTATTATTTTTATATATTTTCAACTACTGCCATGTTATTTAATAGATGGGAAGGTATGACTCCATGACTACAACGATGCCTATCAAGACCGACCTTCACTTTCTTCCAAAATAATTATTTTATATACATAAAGTATAGCTAGCATTTAAATTATTAGCGAATGAAATTCTATTTAATTTTGGTAAAGATATTATTTATAATTTATTCCATCTATGTTTTAAAGTGTACAAAATTAGCCGTTCATATCAAATTTCATATCAAAACGATCCAAATTGGTTAAGATATAAGAATTTGAAATTAACTAATGCAATTCATTGAAGATTTAATTTTTCTACCCATTTTTAATCATATTTTATATAATCTAATCCATTCACTAAATAAAGTGCATTATTCTAGGATTACCCATGGAATTTTATCTCAAATGGAGTTGTACATATATAATTATTTCAATTAATGAAATGTGAAATATATGGTGAAAATGTTGCATATGCATGTTCCGAGGGATAGGGACATACCATGCATTGATGAATTCATACACGTTTTTCAATACAAAATTTGGAATTATATAAATGTGATACCTGGACCCAAGTAGGACTCATATATATGTATTGGGAATGTAATTATGAAGTGTATATGTATTAAATGGATTTTGAATATTTTTGTGAATTATGCCACATTTTGAATTAAGGTTTCTATTGGAAACGATGATTAAAAATTTAATTGCAGGAGCCCAAAGTGAGTCGGTATGACCCGAGGAGCTTAATGAGGATTTAAAGGTGACAATGTGTCATGAATAATCATGTTAATAATCATGATTTAATTTATGAAGAATAAAATATAATTATGAAATTAAGGTGAAAAATGATAGAAAATTTGTAATTCGAAGTCCACAAAGAGGATTTCGATGAAATTTGAAAGGTAAGCTCATGACGGTGAGCCCAATCTTATTAATGGATTGGATTAAGGGAATCAAGATGGGATTAGGGTGATAATTAATTATTTTTAACCCAAATCCAAAAGATAAATTCAAGTGGTCATAACTTGAGTTAGAAAAGTTGGTTTGAGACGAAATTTGAAAGAGATGGATAAAACGATATGACGAATGGTATGGTAGGAATGGATTAAGCTAATTACCATGGAATTTTCTTAATCACTACAAGATGAAACACATTTGTGGGAGAAAAGACAAAAAAAATTAATGCAAAATCAAAGGAAGTTGCAAGGGGACGTTCCAAGCTCCAAAAATCTGATTTTTTGGATTTTTTAAAAATATGAAAATTACATGTAAATGGGCTATGACTTAGGGAAGTTAATGTATGGTATATTGATGTGCATTTAAGGCATAAAATGCTAAACTAAAGGGCTGTGGGACGTTGCAAGTGGACAGCAACATGGCCCATCAATGCTTAGATTTTGTGAATTTATGAAGAGTTAAATGATGAAATTATCTTGGAGCAAATGATGCCATGTGTTTAAGGGGATAAAGAGGCATTTAAGTAGTCATTAAATGGGGTCAAATGAGAGCATTAGTTGCTGGAAAATTCCAGCAACTTTCTAAGGAGACTTAACGTGCAAGGAAGGAAGGAAAGAGAGAGGAAAAAGGAGAGGGGAGAAAAAAATCTCCAAGGACCAGCTGCTGTGCACGTCCAAACCCAACAAGGAGGAGAGAAAAATAGAAAGAAAAGGAGAAGGAAAAGACGAAGGCAAGGCTTGGTAGCAAGCTGGGGGAGTTCGGGACAAAGAATCGACAAAATCGGATAAGTACCCGTTGAGTTTAAGCCTTCCAATTTCCAAGTTTTCTTCTTGATTTAGAATCATGGTTTTGAGTCATAAAAGACCTCTTAAAGAAAATGTTTCAAATATTAAATATGCTTAATTAAATACGTTGGTTTATAAAGTTTAATTTGGAGATTAATCAGCCCATATCATTTAATATACACTCATGTGTAGTAAATCTGGACCTGGAAAGGAAAATATGGAAGAAATATTTAATAAAAGATTTTTATCGTAAATATTTGTGGGAAGACTCATGATGGGATAATTAAGGAACGGAAAAATTTTTAGCTTACAAGTATAAGCATGTTACAAATTAAAAATCCGGAAAAATCAACCTAGACAGGATTGAAAGGGGTGGCAGGATCAGCTTCAAAAAATGATTTTTAATACTTTTTATACAAGTGATTTTGGGCTGAAAATTTTACATGATATATAAGAAATATTTAATATCATAAGAAAAAAATAAAAATTAGGTTTTTATGGGTATAAATATACCCCATAATTTACGTGATTCAGGCTGTCTGAAAAGGATGCAGCTGTCTAGCAGAGTAAAAATACTAAAATAAATATAAATACTAAATATTTCATGATAAAAATATTTATTTTGATTAATTCATGTATTATTAAGGTATGGTAGAAATTTCATATCAAAAATACTTGATTTGATATTAATTCAAAATTTTAAGAATTCAGTGTGCCTGAATTCAACATTATAGACAGTTTAAGGAATAAATCAACATAAATGTTAAATTTCAGGTTTTGTGATGGAATTTAACTTATAATGGGATATAAACAAGTGATTATGAGGGTTTAACCTATTAGAGGTAAACAAGATTACCCTAAATATGATTTTTTTAAAGATACGCAAAGGGATATTCAAAGAGGGGTGCAGAGGGTACCCAAAGTGTATACGGAAGTTGCTGTTTTGGAAGCAACCAATATATGAATTTTAAACATATGTTAATATCCTAAATTTTATTTAAGAAAATCATGATTAATTACTGAAATTTAGGGATTAAAAATCTTTTTTGATTTAAGTATCCCGAGAGACGTTAAAAATGGGTAAAACGGGTCCAAAAGTTGTTGTTTGGGAACCCCATGATGAATGGATTATAAATCTGAAATTAAACCCTAAATTATGTGTTAATTAAGGGGTTTAATCATGCAGGAATTAGAGACAATTTACGGTGTTGAAAAATTTTAAGAAACACATGATTTATGTGTTGAGAAATGGACATATATGAAGAGATAAGTATGAATAAATGATATATGGATCATGTAAGTTATTAAAATGAAAAAATGCAAAAAAAAATTATGAAAAACATGGATTAGGGTACTTTTAAAGTAAATAATGATAATCTCAAAATTTGAGATTATTGTATGATGTCTAAATTAGCAACTAAGTGCTTAAAATGAGCACCGTTGTATGAAAAATGGAAAATATGTTAAAAATGATAAATGAAGGTAATGAACCTCCAAATAATGATTTAATGAATGATCTTTATATGCATGTAAGTTTACCCTACATAAGGGTATTAAAAATGATTGGATGATTTGATATGTATAGGCTATGTCGATACGTATGAATACCCGACTTGAAAGACAAGTGGGATAAGCTAGATGAACTTATGTAGGTTGAAAAACCTAAGGAATATAAGTATTTAAGGATGATGCAAATAAATAAACTGTTATTTTCATTTATCTAGGCAAAGGCAAGGAAAAGAATGGAAGAAAAAGATTATGGCGATCTCAGGTAAGCAAGTGAACCTTTCAAATTATGGATTTTTCTCTATATGTTGAAATGATAATTATGTCAATGCTTTTATGATTATGTTTTAACGAATGGGCAAGCACAAGTTTTGAAAATAACAGCTTTAATGCAAAGCCACAAGCTTTGGAAAATGATGGCTTTAAGGAAAAGCCTCAAGGTTTGCTTCATGGGAAGCAAACAATATTTTTAAGATAAAAAAATTTATCACAAATGTTGCCTTTGATTAGCAATGTTTATGTTAATAGGATTGAGGAATTTGCTTATGAGTAAGCAAGTTATCCATAATGTTAATTTCACAGGATTTTATGTTTTATGTCGATGGTTTTAAGAATTTGCTTTTAAGTAAGCAAGTTCTTTCTGATGTTGTTTCAAAATTGTTTTATAAGAATAAGGGAATTTTACCCTTTTTCAAAAAGTAACAAATGTAAATAAGTTTTGAATTTCTCTTATGATGTTTTATGATAAATAATCGTGTTATAAAAGACAGAAAAAGAAGATTTGATTTATGAAAAGATTAGTTTTGTTATGTTATGATAACTAAATATCAACAATGATTTGGACATAGTCCATTATTTTGACATGATATTCGAAAAGTTTTGATTTCCTTTAGATAAGGAAATCTATGATGAAAATGCCTTCAAAAATGTTTATACGAATGTTGTTGAATGAGATTTAAGGATGACCAACCTAATAGGGGATTTCATGAAATGGTTTAATTTTAGGTTGCTAAATGGCATGCAAAAGACTGTGCAATTCCCCTTTATGTAAAAATAGTATAATAGATATGAGGATAATAATTTAAATTTTTAGGTTGTGGTGAAGGGGATGGTATAATTGCATAACTTTGTAAGCAAAAGGTTCTGAAATAGAAACTAAGAAAATAATAGAGAGAGATATATGGTTTATTGTTGGAAATCCAAAGGTTTTGAAATTCTTTTATTACAAGGGTTTTTAAGATGTATTGTTTCTCAAACATTTCAAATATTTATCAAAATATTTTACTCAAAATGGTTTTAAAAGAATTTCAGGAAGGTCATCCTAAAACTAAATTTCAAATGACAACTTATTTAAAGTGAGTGCGCTTGCTTTACAAGTTGACACGGACTGCGGTCTGTGATGTATTTTTGAAAATAATGTTTAAAGATATAGACTTCGGTCTATGATGTTTTGTGAGTATGGTTGAAGGCAGCGGTTTGCGATCCCGGTTTAAAAGGTCATGGGTTGCGGTCTGTGATATTTTAAACCAAACGGACTACGGTCTGTCAGAATAATGTATGGTGCACCAGTACAAGGAATAGGTCGGTTGTAGAGCACGGCTGGAATGACCGGGGCCCACTCTAAATAAGGCCAAGTCGCTAAGAGATGACAGGAGTGCCAGCGGTGCCCTCCCTGAGATGGGAGTAGGATAAATGAACAGCTGTCTGGCTAGCGTGATGTTAATGATTCTCTTCCAAAAGGTAGCATGATCACTTGCTAAGTGTCACTACTGGATGGAGAGAAATGCATTTGCTTATGTTTTATTTTTGAAAAGCCCAAATATTGGGACATGAAAGTATGTTTTTATGAAAGTTATCCTAAAAGGATTTTTATGAAATGATTACCTGAAAAATAGGGTGTTTTACACAAAAGTGTAAATAACAGGAATGAAAGGAAATGTTTTTATGCAAATGTATTTACGAAAATGGTTTATGTATCTTATACGCCTTGTTTGTTATAAACAACCCTCAAGACGAGGATTATGAAAAGGATTTATGTCAAACTTGTTTTTGGATATAAGAATGTCCATTATTAAAGAGCCTAAATGAAAATTGTTTTTGGACATGAGAATGTCCAATGCCAAAGTGTTTTAATGAAAGGTGTTTTAAAACATAAGAATGTCCATTGCCAAAGGAAGCTATGTTAAAAATGTTTGGAGACATTAAATGTCTCTTGTCTAAAGGATTTTATGATGAAAACAATTTTTGGGCATAAAAATGTCCTTTGCCGAGAAAGGCTTATGTGAATGATGTTTTAGGACATGAGAATGTCCTCCTTTGTCAAAGAAATTATGAGAAAAATGTTTTGGATGTAAGACGTCCACTAGCAAAAGATGGTTTTATGTAAAGTTCTTGGAACATTGGAAATGTTCACTCAAGACAAAAAGGAATTAATTATAAAGGGTAAAACATGTATGTTTTGCTTTAACAAGCTCGGACATGGCTTGTAAATGATTTTAAGAATGAATGTTTTATGAAAATGTTCAAGGACATAGAATTGTCCTCATGAATAAAGGATTTCATGATAATGTTTTAAGACACATACATGTCCTCAGGAAAAAGGTGTTCAAGGTGTTTATGAAAAAGGTTTTAAATTAAGTCTTGTCCTAATGATAAAATGCTTGCTTACTGAGTTGCCACTCACGTTTTATTTTTTCAAACCTTAGACAGGTACCGGGAAACTCAGGAGGACGCAAACCTAAGCAATGAAAGAAGGTATGTGATGGTAGCTAGGATGTATGGATAGCATGGTTTAAAGTGCTAAGGTATATTTTATGTATATATGAACTTAATTAGAATTTTAAGTTCCATGTGCATCAATGAATGAATGTATGAATGTAAGGAATAGAAAAGTTATGAATTAGTCAAGAGGACTTTCATTGTAGAAAAGTATGAAGGGATCTATGAATGAAATGATGAAATTTAGTACAAGTGTATTGTTGCTGGTATGATGAAAGATGTAGTGGGGAATAAAATGAATGATGATAGACGAAAAATGAAAAAAAAATTGGACGAGATCCAATTAAGAACCCGCAGCGTGATCAGAGCAACAATCCTGATTCACATTTACCAATCAATAAGGTCTTGAGGTAAGGAAGTGACGTCTCGGTTTGGGGCGCCCACAGAAGTTGGTATCAGAGCATGGATTGGTAAATAGGCATGGTAAGAAAAGATTTGATATCACAAAGATGATATTTCAGCAAGGATTGATAGATAGATATAGAAAAAAATGGAAAATAATGAAAGTGATAGATTGAGATTATAAGATATATACGATATGTATTATTTTATATTGGGCGTCATTATGACACAAGAATATGGTTATTTAAGGAAATATAGCTGGTTTGCTACATTTCATAGTGTAGTTGGTATATGAAGGAAAAAATGATATGAGGATAATGAGATGAAGCAGGAGGTAGGAGAATTTAAGGAAAGACAAAGGATAGAAGGAAATCAGAACAAATGACGGGTTATGGAACCCTACATAGAGGCCCCCCATATCTAAGGCTTTACCATATCTCACATAAGATAGCACAAGACGGTACTATATGATATATATTTTTAAGGTTCAGAGCTATGGTGGACACATGGAAGGCACCAAGGTACCAAATTTCTAATTGATTATTGGTTTAAGAATTTATAGTTATACTAAATTGACAGGTTATGTAGGCATAATCTGTATGTGTAAGGAAAAGCGACCTTACACCATGAAAAGAGAAGATAGAAATGAGAAAGGTAGGGAAAAGGGAGTTTCTTTTTTACTCCTAATGTATGATGTTTGATGTTATGAAAATATGAATGCATTTGATTTTATTCAAGTGCTAAGTGTATATGAAAAAGGAAAGATCATTGATCTTTCTAGATTATAAAATTTACTATGTATGATGATTCTATGAATAGAAATGATCATATTGACTATGTGTGATATAAATGAATATTTTTATAAGAAATGCTATTGATATAATTTTATATGTTGCATTCTACAATATGCCTATCACCTTAGTTTTGAACAAGGGAAAGACAGTTGCCGATACGAGTCTATAGGAAAGAAGAAAAGCCAGTAGCAAATCTAAACGACCAAGACAAGTGAGTCTATGAGCTCGTTAACGATGGGCAACTATAAACCCTAAGTCAAAGGATTGAAGGTGCTACCTCTACAGGTAATACCTCACAGGTAGAAAGAATAAATAATTGCGGCCATAAAAAGAAGCCGTGGGATAAGCCACCCAAGGTTGGGTAGCCTAAATGATAGAAATGGTTCAAAATCTTTGGATTTTCCCTGATAGGACCAGACAAGAAGATAGGAAGGAAACAGGCCGATGTAGGCTGCACTTTCTATAAGAATGAATGATAAGGAGATAGAAACATGAAAGGCCCAATAGGACCAATTAGAATAAGGCGAAAACATGGACTGGTACAGGTAATGACTCTTAACCTAGTACTAAAACCCTTAAAGATTGATGATGTTATGATAAAAGCAAGTAGGGAGGTTATCAACACCTTTCTAGTTAAGCATCCACTTAAGTTCACAGGTGAATTAGATTTTATTCAAGCTGAGCGGTGGATGACCGAACCCAAGAACATGTTCAAGGTTTGAACATGTAGTCAAATGTAATGTCAAAACACTGATTGACAATGCTTGTGAATGATAGGAAACCCTAATGGCAATTATGTCATAATCAAAGAAGGTAATCTGGAAGAATTGATAAGAAATATCTTCCAACAGGATATCAGGATATAACACATGTTGATAATGAACATGTACAATTAGGGCAAGGATAACTTGACCCTAAAGATTAAGGAATCTGATGTAGGAAAAGAAAAGAGTA
Organism: Annona cherimola; assembly: GCA_030490835.1. Classification (NCBI taxonomy): domain Eukaryota; kingdom Viridiplantae; phylum Streptophyta; class Magnoliopsida; order Magnoliales; family Annonaceae; genus Annona; species Annona cherimola. The sequence continues at coordinate 53,759,505 of CM059971.1, read as the reverse complement.
AGAAAGATCAACTCAATCGATAGCTATAGTTGATAGGAAGTCTCTGTAACTTAATGCAGAAAAATGTAGCAAACTATACCTAGTTAGCATGTATGGAAGGGAAAGAAGATTACACATATGATGCCACAGAAGTTGGTGTATCATAGCAAGGAATGGTAGATAAATGAAGAAAAACAAAGGCAAGAATGATTGCTGGAATTCTCTTCAATTCTGATGTGATCAGAAGATAGGTACGAGAGAAATTATTTCTCTACGATATTCATAAGAAATTAGATTAGAAAAAAAAATTGAAAATGATAAGGACCCTTACTAGTTTATGAAAACTGGAAAGGGAGATAAAGAAGAAAATATTGTAGCCTGATTTAGTACCAGTATTCCTAATGGATTGTCTACGATGGTAAAATCTAGTTGTGGACATTATGAGAGGAGAAAGAATGGATAACTTAGCAAAAGTGTCTTTTGCAAAGACATATATGAAATTTAATGTATGAAACTCTATATGAGAGCAACTTTTGCTCGATATTATAAAATGAATGTATTATTGATGATATGTGAAAATGATTGTTATAGATTTTTATGAATGAATGGGTAGCCTAGATTTTATCCTATGATAAAATGAGAAATTCAATAATTTCTCTATGTATAAGAATAATAGTATGCCTACCATAGGAATAAGAGATGAATGACATAAAGAAAAGAACAATTTCAATAAGATGTCCATAAGGGAACAGGAAACAGGAAGTAGTAGAGACAAGTGATAGGTTTATTGGACCAAGGCCAAAAATGCCACTAGGACAGAGTAGCGCAGTGGAAGCGTAGTGAACCGTTTAAATATTGGAGGAAGATGATAAGTTAGCAAATTTATATGAGCTTTACTCCCGATATTTGAAATGTAATAGGTTTCGGGACAAAACCTATTATAAGAGGGGGAGGATTGTCATACCCGGACCCAAGTAAGACTCATATATATGTATTAGGAATGTAATTAAGATGTGTATATGTATTAAATGGATTTTGAATGATTTTTGTGAATTATGTCACATTTTGAATTAAGGTTTCCATTGGAAACGGTGATTAAAAATTTAATTGCAGGAGCCCAAAGTGAGTCGGTATGACCCGTGGGGCTTAATGAGGATTTAAAGGTGACAATGTGTCATGAATAATCATGTTAATAATCATGATTTAATTTATGAAGACTAAAATGCAATTATGAAATTAAGGTGAAAAATGATAGAAAATTAGTAATTCTAAGTCCACAAAGAGGATTTCGATGAAATTTGAAAGGTAAGCTCACGACGGTGGGCCCAATATTATGAATGGATTGGATTAAGCGAATCAAGATGGGATTAGGGTGATAATTAATTATTTTTATCCCAAATCTAAAAGAGAAATTCAAGTGGTCATAACTTGAGTTAGAAAAGTCGGTTTGAGACGAAATTTGAGAGAGATGGATAAAACGATATGACGAATGGTATGGTAGAAATGGATTAAGCTAATTATCATGGGATTTTCTTAATCACTACAAGACGAAACACATTTATGGGAGAAAAGACAAAAAAAATAATGCAAAATCAAAGGAAGTTGCAAGGGGACGTTCCAAGCTCCAAAAATCTGATTTTTTGGATTTTTTAAAAATTTGAAAATTACATGTAAATGGGCTATGACCTAGGGAAGTTAATGTATGGTAGATTGATGTGCATTTAAGGCATAAAATGCTAAACTAAAGGGCTTCCATGTGGGACGTTGCAAGTGGACAACAACATGGCCCATCAATGCTTAGATTTTGTGAATTTATGAAGAGTTAAATAATGAAATTATCTTGGAGCAAATGATGCCATGTGTTTAAGGGGATAAAGAGGCATTTAAGTAGTCATTAAATGGGGTCAAATGAGAGCATTAGTTGCTAGAAAATTTCAGCAACTTTCTAAGGAGACTTAACGTGCAAGGAAGGAAGGAAAGAGAGAGGAAAAAGGAGGGGAGAAAAAATTCTCCAAGGACCAGCTGCTGTGCACGTCCAAACCCAGCAAGGAGGAGAAGAAAAGAGGAAGAAAAGGAGAATAAAAAGAGGAAGACAAGGCTTGTTAGCAAACTCGGGGAGTTCGGGACAAAGAATCGACGAAATCGAGTAAGTACCCGTTGAGTTTAAGCCTTCCAATTTTCAAGTTTTCTTCTTGATTTAGAATCATGGTTTTGAGTCATAAAATACCTCTTAAAGAACATGTTTCAAAGATTAAAGATGCTTAGTGTGAAACCCCGACCTAAGTAGGATTCAATATATGCATTGAACATTCACATGTGCTTTATAAGTGAATTTATTGAATTCTAAATGATTTTCGTGATTTTTGCTAAACTATAGTAATTAGGGCTAAGGATTAGTAATAATAATTCGAGTGATCATTATAAGCTGATATGGTACAAAAGGATTAAGGTGAATTTTTTGTGATTGAAATATACCAATGTATCATGGATAATGATTTTAAATTATTTAATACGAATTATGAGAATTTAAAAGGATAATTCTCAAGTTAGTGGAAAAATACTAGAAAATTCATAACTCAACGCCTGTAAGGCGGATTCAAGTGAAATTTGAGATGAAAGTTGATGATGTTGGGCTTGATATTATGGGATTATTGAATTATGAAAATCCTTGATGAAATGAGTGTAATGATTTATTGATCATATTTCAAATCCAACCGTTAACTTCAAACGGCTATAACTTGAGTTAGGAAAATCGGATTGAGATAAAATTTGAAACGGTTGAATGAAATTATGAGATTAAAATTTTGGAAGGTTTAGATTAATCATAACATGTTGGAAAAATACCTGAATTGGAAAAGGTGTATATGGTTGACTTTTACACCTCAAGAGTACCATGCTTTAAATGTTAGAGTACATGGAATTAATGCAATTTTTAATGGACCAAATAGGTGTCAAATGCAGGTGCAATGTAGGGTATTTTATGAATAATTATAAAATGCAAAAATCATATGAATTATCCAAGCATTGATGTCCACAATTATGGGGCTAAGAGTGCTCAAAGTGAGCATAGGCAAGTGTGGCACCATGGACGTCCAAGAGAGGGCTATTGCTGGATTTTTTTTTAATTTTTAATTTTATAAAATATGCACCCACCTAGCTGACATGTAGGGACACATGAATGGGCATTTATTCATGTGAAAACAACCCCTGAAAATTCGTGAGCAACAGCTGCTCATTGATGATGCAACAACTTGTGTATGCAAATGATGTTCACTGTTTGATGCTGCTGTAATAATTTTTGCTAATTTTTTTATGCCAAATTAATGTATTAATTAAATGATAATTAGGTGTATGATTTACCCTTGAAATGAGATTATTAAAAAATAGAAAAGAAATCTGAAAAGGGGCAGCAATAGGGACGTGACAAGTGGACAGCTTGGATGGCCAAGATCTTAAGCAGATTTTTGGTTTAATAAAAAATAATAAAAATACTTTTCTATGGCTGTAATTTACACAGCACATAAGGGGATAAATATGCATTCAATGGCTGTGGAAAATTCAGTAACAAGTGGGGCCCATAGCTGGAAAATTCAGCCCTTATAAAAGGGGGGGCACGTCCATGTGAAGAGAGGCTTGGAAAATATTTTTCTAAGTGTTGAAACTTGCACCCCAAGAACAGTAGCTCACATCCAGCCCTAGCCCAGCCACGAAGGAAGAAAAAAGAAGGAAAAAGAAAGGGGAAAAGGAGGGATTACCAATTAATCGAGTAAGTATATGTTAATTTTGATTTTATACTTCAAATCTGGAAGTTATATGATATCATAAACCAAAATATGAACGAAGTAGTAAACGAAGAATTTTCATCATGAAAATTTGTTTTAAATCTCATTATATTATGATTAAGGGACGAAAAAAATTTCAGATTGAAATATTAAGCAGGTTTCAAATTAAAAATCCGAGAAGATCAACCTAAACAGGGTAGAACGGGTGACAGGATCAGCTGTAGTAAATTATTTTTAATAATTTTTGTGGAAGGATTTTTTATATGAAATTTTTATATGATGTATAAGCCATCATGAAGATAACTTTACAAAAATTTTTAAAAAAATTTGGGTGATATTAGTATGGGTTATAATTTACGTGATTAGGGCTGACCCTAAACTCACAGCACTGTCTAGCACAGTGAAAATGCCAAATAAATATATAATGTTAATATTTCATGTTGAAATATTTATGAAAGTTCATTGATGTATTTATTGATGTACGAAAGAAATTTCAGAATTAAATACCTTTATTTGATTATAAATCAAGATTTAGAGATATCAGTACGCCTGATTTCAGCATATGTGGATAGTTTGAAAAAACAATCAAAAAGAAATATGAAACCTATGTAGAAATGATCCAAATTGATATATATGTTAGGAAAGAGTGTAATAAAGGATTAAGGACAGCAAAGGTGATTGATAATTGATGTTATTATATGTATATGGAATTAATGGGTAGGGGTGCAACTCGGATCGGGTTATACCAGGTTGGAGTGAACCCAAACCCTAAGCCAACCGGGTTGGGGTAAACCCAAACCCAAACCCTAAGAATTTAATTCGGGTTCGGACCGGGTTCGCATTGGTTTTGGTTTGGTTTCGGGTTAGAATTCGGGTTACCAATAAACTACTTTTTTTCCCCAAATTTAATTATAATCTAAAAGAAAATTATTAGAATATACATACCTGTATTTATGAAGTCAAGCTTCACGCTGAATTCTGCAACATCCTTTCAAAGAATTCTACAACATCATGCTGAATTCTGCAACATCCTTTCAAAGAATTCTACAACATCATGCTGAATTCTGCAATATTTTTTGAATGAACTCTGCAATCAATTTTTCAGCACCCTGTAGACACAAATAAATGACAAATTAGTTAGTTTTATGACTAGTTAGTCATTTCTATTTAATAGCTAATGGGAATGACTCAAGTGTAGCAAATAGAAAATGAACATATCATATCAACTATTGTAGTTAAAACTAAACATTATCATAAAAATTGCTGAAATTAAATTCAAACTGAATATTTATCATACAAATTGCTAAAATAGAAATTGGCCACTTGTTATACCAATAAACTTAAAATATGAATCAAATTTATACTACAATCCGAAATTCAAACTAACAGATTTCATATTCTAACAGAAAGTATAATATAAAATAGATTATTATGCCAACTCAAATTCAAACATAATTCATATAATAGTTATTCAAAGCAACTAAATCTAAATACACTAAGCATAATAGTTCAACATTCCAATCTAATTTAAGTGCAATCCAAATTTAAAATGACAATATAAACAAATCTCAAGTTTAAATAAGTTTACATCCACTTTTAAACGAATTCAAAATTTAAATGAGTTCATGTCTCTAAAGTTTGCAAAAAAACTAAAAAGCTATTCAAAGACTTCCAAGTAATTTCTCCATTGATTTCCATCTGCATTTCTAATGTCAATTTCTTCCTCCTTGATTACATCTTTGAAAATAATATGCATCAATCTAGACAAAAAAAATGCATGCAACTATTAACAATAAGAAGATAATAATCATAAAAAATCATCCTAGAAATTAAGTTACCTCAAACATGCTTTGGTAATGAAGGAAGAGATTATTTGTCTGAATTAGAGTTGGTAATGCCTGAAACATGTATACATATTAATATTACAAAAAAATACATATATAATTTATAAAAAAATTATATAAATTACATCGGGTTCGGACCGGGTCGGGTTTTGGTACCGAGTTGGTGTGAACCCAGTTTTGGTTTCGGGTTTCTACGTGTCAGGTTGAAACCGGGTCTATTTTTGAAAAAATCTTTAAAATAAAACCCATTTTTGGTTTTGGTACCGGGTCGGGTCGGGCGGGTTCGGACCGACCCGGGTACCAAGTTGCACACCTATTAATGGGTAAATAAGAAGATGGAACTTAGTGAAAATAAGAAGACAAGGGCTGTTTTGGAAACCTATGATTAGTGGATTAAAATCCTATAAAAATATTCTAAATAATGTGCTAATTAAGGATAATTATAATGCCGAATTAGTGACCAAGTTGCTGACTTGGAAAATTTTATGAAATGCCTCTTATATGTGTTGCTAAATGGGCATATGTGAAAGGATAGACATGCATAGGTGATAAATGACTTATGTAATTTGATTTTATGCAAAAATGTGTGAAAATATGATAAAATTTTGTGAATATATTGCTGTTTAGATGCATGATGTTAATCTTAAATTTTTTGATTAATTAATAAGGCTTAAGGCAACAACGTGTGCTTAAAATGAGCACCAATGTAGAAAATTTTGGAAAATAAGTGAAAAATGGTGTATGAAAGGTAATGAACCTTTAAATGATAATTATTGGATGATTATTATGTGATTGAATGGTTACCCTATTTATGGGATTAAATATGTGCTATTTATGCCTAATGACTTGAGAAGTCAAATGGATGATGTATGTTAATGAAAATGGATTGAAAAACTAAGTTGAATGTAAGCAAAAGGAATATATGAAATGTTATATTATTCTCATGTAGGCAAGGGCAAAGAAAAGGCGGATTCGGAAAGCTAAAGTGAGATAGGTAAGCAAGCGAGATTTCTAAAATATTGTTTCAAAGGAATTTTATGAAATTTATGAACTTGCTTTAATAAGTTGATTTCATAGTTGCTTACAAGATAAGTAAGTGAATTTTCAAGAATAATGTTTATATTCAAGTATTAAAATTACTTGATCATGTTTATATTAATGATGTGGAGAATTGCTTATAGAGTAAGCAAACTCAGATCTTGAAAATATGATATGGGTTTTAAGATGGTTTTAATATAAACAAGTCAATACATGTGTGGTTTACAAGGAGTTTTATTGAAAAATATAATTCTTTACAAAATGGTTTCTAGAAATAAATAGATGTTTTGAGATGTATGTAGGTGTTTTGAAATAATCTATCAGGGTGCTTTTCAACTCTTAGAGTTGTAACACTTTGAAGATGCTTTACTCTGATGTTCCAAAAAGATTTAAGGGTGACCAGTCCTACAAAATGATTTGGTGGATTTTATGTGTAAATAACGATCAAAAGATTATGCAAACTCCTCTATGTTGGAAACAATGTTCCAAACAAAACAAATTGACCAAAGCATAAGTTTTGATGATTAAACAAAGACTAATTTGAGTATATAAAGGGTACTAATGAGTTTGCCAAGTGTTTAAGTAAAACAAAGAAGTCAAGTCGATTACCAAGTCGACTTGGACTTCGACTTGGGGTGAAGTCGATACCTAAGTCGACTTCACAAGCGACTTCAAATGGCAAAAGGTGGATAGCATTTGAAATAGAAAATAAGCAAATGAAGTCGCAGGCCAAGTCGACTCCAGGTGCGACTTAGGAAACCAAGTCGCAGACGAAGTCGACTCCAGCATCGACTTCAGGTATCCAGAGCTGAAAAGTGGAAACGAACATGACGAAGTCGCAGGCGAAGTCGACTCCAGGTGCGACTTGGGTGAAGTCGCAGACGAGGTCGACTCCAACTACGACTTGAGGATTTCAGACTTGAAGATTGAAGTTTCAAGCTTATTTCAAGAATCCATTTGGAATTTATCAAATCCAAATAGGATGCAAAGTTCATTCTCAAAAAGCAACTAAAGTTTCTTGAAGATCAAAAGCTAAGATGCATACTCAAAGTTCAAATCAAGTCTATCAAGTCCAAAGCTAAAGCTTACTCCAAATGAAGCAACACCCAAGTCATGAAGACCAATTTTACAAAGATTCAAGACAGTTCAAGAGGATCAAGGTGTTTTTGCAAAGGACCAAGCCAAGTCGCAACCCAAGTCGACTCCAGGATCGACTTGAGTTGAAGACTGAAGGCCATGGTGACCCAGACTCGGACTTGGAACTCTGAAGAACTGGAGTCGCACACGAGGTCGACTCCAGGTGCGACTTGGAAGCCAAGTCGCAGGCCAAGTCGACTCCACATGCGACTTGGGTCACAACGGTCGGAATTTATTTGAACGTTGGCGCATTAAATGCGCGCCACCTACCCTCTAACGTTCGGATTCCCTCCAAAATTATAAATAGCATTCAAGATAGACGAGGGAAGTAGCTGAGAATCATTAAGTGTGCTTAACTACTACATTCAAGAGCTCAAAAGAGATTAAGCCACTCAAAGAAGAAGAACTCCATCTCAAACTGCAAGAGCTTCATTTCAGAATCTTCAAAGCCAACTCTTCAAGTTCTTCTATGCGCCTAATTGCTGCTACACATCTGTAAAGTGTAGTTTTCCTATTCTTTCTGTTGTATGTGTTAAACTTGATTTAGTTTGAGGAACTAAGATCAAGTATAAGCAAAGTAGTGTGTGATTGGAGTGTGACTCATCACCTACTTGTGCTGTGTTTTGTTGATGCCACCTAGAGCTGGAATCTAGAAGAGAGCAGTGGCTCTAATTGTATTGAGAATACAATAGTGGAACCCAAGTCACAAGGAGTGTGAGCTTGGAAGAGTGGAGTAGGGAGGTTGCCCGAACCACTATAAAAATCCTGCGTGTTTGATTTATTTATCTGCTCTTTACATTATATTGCTTTCCATTACGATTCTTCATTAAGGGGACTGGATCAATCCGGGGTTAAGTTTCTGTTTAAGTTATAAATTTTTAAATACCCAATTCACCCCTCCCCTCTTGGGTTTTGCCATTAACTCGGGACCAACAAGTGGTATCAGAGCGGTTCTTTGAGCTTACCAAAGAGATCTTATTAATATGGCATCCCAATCTACTTCCATTCCCGCATTTGCTGAAGGCCAATCCTTTACAAGGCCACCGTTGTTTGATGGGAGCAATTTTGGATATTGGAAGCTTCGTATGAAGCAACTCATCATGGCTACCGATATGGACTCTTGGATTGCTATCCAAGATGGTGTAACACTGCCCATAGATGACAAAGCTTCCAAATGGACCGAAGAGGAAGTAAGAACTGTGAAGAGCAATGCTAAGGCAATGAACTCACTATTTTGTGCTCTTACAGCTTCTGAGTATGATAGAGTATCCTCTTGCCTAACCGCTAAAGAGATATGGGATACTTTAACATCTATTTATGAAGGAACCTCCCAAGTCCAAGGGACTAGGAGAAATATTTTGATTGGAGAACTGGAAAACTTTAGAATGCTAGAAAGAGAAAACATCTCTGAAATGTTTGCTAGATTCTCTAAAATTACTAATGCTCTAAAAGGTCTCGGAAAGGCTATATCTGAATCTGAGCAGGTCATGAAGATCTTAAGAGCTCTACCCGAATCATGGACTCCAAAGATCACTGCAATAGAAGAAGCCAAGGACCTTAACACTCTAAAGCTTGAAGACTTAATTAGTTCACTCATGTCACATGAGCTAATCAAGAGAAGAAATGAAGATCAACACAGGGGCAAAAGAGCAATTGCTTTGAAAGCCGCGCAAGACACAGATGACTCTTCTTCTTCTCAAAACGACGATGAAATCGCCCTACTCACAAAACGTTTCAGAAAATTTGTGAGGAAAGGAAAAAATTTCAGAAGCTTCAAGGATAGAACTCCCAAAGAAAAGAAGAAAGAATCAACCAAATGCTACCGATGCGGCGGTTCGGGACATATGCAAGCTCAATGTCCAACTCCCGAAGAAAGCAAAGCAAAAGAACAAAGAAAGGATCGAGGGGACAACAAAAGATTCCAAAGATACAAAGGAAGAGGCATGTACGTAAATGACGAGGAATCTACAACAAGTAACTCCTCAACCGATGAAATCGAAGTAGAAGAATGTGCAAGAATCTGCTGCATGGCACAAATCGAGCAAGAAGAACAAACTACCTCAACAAAATGCACAAATAATGAAGAGGTAAGTTCCAAACTCTCCCATTCTAAGTCAAGCTATTCTTCTTTTCAAGATTGCCTCAAATGTACTGAATTAGAAGAACTTCAAACTGCATATGATTCATTGTATGAAGAAATGAAGAAATTAGGAAGCAAATTTACTATTAAGAAGAAACAATGTGATGCAGTAATAATTGCAAATGGTAAACTTGCAGAGAAATTAGACAAAATAAAAGAAGAAAATGATATGCTGAAAAAGGAGAACGAATCATTAAATGAATCATTAGCTAAGTTCTCTAATCCAGGAGAAAATGTTAGAATGTTTCTGAATATGACCTCCCAAACACATAAAAGAGGTCTTGGATATCATACATTTGAGCAAGGAGAAAGTAGCAAATCAAATGTGCAAATACTTGAGAAATATCAAACTAAAACTGCATCCATATACAAGCCACAAAAGAAAAATTTTAAGTGGGTTAGAAGACCAACTATTGAACCATTGCATACTTGGAGGCCTACTCCAAGATTACCTATGGCTTGTAATTTCTGCAATAAATTGGGTCATAAAACTTACAAATGTAATTTTAAGAAATTATATGACCGTGGTGCAAAATTAGTTTGGGTTCCAAGGAACACAAGATTTGGGCTTTCCAGGTTAGAACAACAAAGATTAATATATATTACTAACCCAAATGGACCCATAAAATGGGTACCAAGGAGATAAGAGTTACTTGCTTATTTTTCAGATATGCTTTAAGGCAAAGGCAAATAATGAATGGTTCATGGATAGCGGTTGCTCAAGGCATATGACCGGTGAAAGAAGCTTATTTTATAAACTTAAGCCTTGCAACGATGGAATGGTTGCCTTTGGAAATAATAAAAAAGGTAAAATTAAAGGTAAAGGAAATATACGTAGTATTTCAAATGCATGCATGGAAGATGTTTTGTTTGTTGAAGGACTCAAACACAATTTAATGAGCATTAGCCAATTATGTGATAAAGGATACAAAGTTGTGTTTGAATCATCTATATGTAATGTATTTGATGGAGAGCATATCATGTTTAGTGGTAAAAGACATGGAAATGTATATTTGGTTTCACTTGATGAATTGAATGGTCAATGTCTAATGGCCATTGATAATGATCCATGGGTTTGGCATAAAAGGCTTGGACATATAAACATGGGAAACATAAAAACCCTATGGAAAAAGAGTTTGGTAGAAGGATTACCAAGATTGAAATATGACAATGACAAGATTTGTAAGGCATGTCAACTATCAAAACAACCCAAGATGCCTTTCTCTACCAAAAAGGAAATTTCCACCACCAAGCCACTTGAATTACTACACATGGATCTATACGGGCCATCCGACATTCTAACCATTGGTGGAAAGAAATATGTATTTGTCATAGTTGATGATTTTTCAAGATTCACATGGATAATTCTCTTAGCTAGTAAAGATGAAGCCTTCTCTATGTTTGCAACTTTTGTAAATTTGGTGCAAAATGAAAAACAAAGTACTATTGTGACCATAAGAAGCGATCATGGTGGCGAATTCGAAAACAAACGATTCATGGAATTTTGCAATGAAAAAGGAATTCACCACACATTTTCTGCACCAAGAACTCCACAACAAAATGGAGTAGTAGAAAGGAAAAATAGAACTATACAAGAGATGGCTAAAACTATGCTAAATGAGAGCAATCTATCCAAGAAATTTTGGGGTGAAGCTGTAAGTACAGCTTGTCATGTATTGAATCGTGTCACCATTCGAGCAATCTTGAAAAAGACCCCATATGAACTATGGAAAGGAAGAAAACCAAATATTTCTTATTTTCATGCGTTTGGATGTACATGTTATGTTTTGAACAATGAAAAAACTAACTTGGGAAAGTTAGATGCTAAAAGTGATGAGGCTATATTTCTTGGATATTCATCAAATAGCAAAGCATATAGAGTTTTCAATAAACGAAACCAAGTTGTTGAAGAATCCATACACGTTGTATTTGATGAAATTAACCAAACTCCGAGAAAGGAGGATGAACTAAGTGATGCAGATGAGACAAAAGGCAAAGAACAACCAAAGGAACTTGAGCTCAAGCCAGAAAATCTCATGGAGGAAGAGGTAAGTGAAGGTAATGATTCTTATAAACCTCCAACTGATTTAAAGTTCAAAAATGCCCATCCAATTGAGCAAGTTATTGGAAATGTATATGAAGGAGTGAAAACTAGAAGATCAAAACAAAACGTTTATGGTCAATATGCCTTTGTATCTAAAATTGAACCAAATACCATTGAACAAGCTCTCAATGATGAAAATTGAGTTATCGCAATGCAAGAAGAGCTAAACCAATTCGAAAGGAACAATGTATGACACTTAGTTCCTAGACCAAATAATCACACTATCATTGGTACCAAATGGGTATTTAGGAACAAATTAGATGAAAGCGGGCTTGTAATTAGAAACAAGGCCAGATTAGTAGCCAAAGGGTATTCTCAAGAAGAAGGAATCGATTTTGAAGAATCATATGCACCCGTGGCTAGATTAGAAGCCATACGTATTCTACTAGCATTCGCTTCTTATATGAATTTCAAATTGTTCCAAATGGATGTAAAAAGCGCATTTTTGAATGGCTATTTGAATGAAGAAGTATATGTTGAACAACCCCCTGGTTTTGAAGAAATGAATCAATCAAAGTATGTTTATAAATTGACCAAAGCACTATATGGATTAAAGCAAGCTCCAAGAGCTTGGTATGAAAGGTTGAACAAATTTTTGATTGATCATGAGTTTCTAAGAGGGAAAGTAGATACTACTTTGTTCATCAAATACAAAAACAAAGATATTTTAATTGTACAGATTTATGTAGATGACATAATTTTCGGTGCTAATAATGAAAATCTTTGTCAAGAATTTTCTAAGATTATGCAGAGCGAATTCGAAATGAGCATGATGGGAGAATTAAATTTCTTCCTTGGACTACAAATTAAGCAACAAAGTGAAGGGATATTCTTGAACCAGTCCAAGTACGTCAAGGAAATGCTCAAGAAATTTGGATTGCAGAATAGCAAAGGGGCAAACACTCCAATGAGCTCTACAATCAAGATCGACACGGACGAAAACGGTAAAAGTATCGATCAAAAGCTTTATAGAAGCATGATAGGATCCTTGTTATATTTAACTGCTTCTAGACCCGATATTCTATTCAGTGTTTGTATGTGCTCTAGATTTCAAGCATGCCCAAAAGAATCACATCTCCTTGCTGTAAAAAGAATTTTTAAATATTTGATAAAAACTACCAATCTTGGACTATGGTATCCAAAGGGGTCAACCTTTGATCTAATCGGCTATTCGGATGCAGATTTTTCCGGATATAAGGTAGATAGAAAAAGTACCAGTGGAACTTGTCAGTTTCTTGGACATATGTTAGTTTCATGGTATTCAAGAAAACAAACAAGTGTTGCTCTATCTACTGCAGAAGCCGAATACATAGCCGCCGGTAGTTGTTGTGCCCAATTGCTTTGGATGAAACAACAATTGAAAGATTATGGCATTGATTATGTTGATATTCCTATTAGATGTGATAATACAAGTGCAATTTGTCTGACTAAAAATCATGTACTGCATTCAAGAACCAAGCATATTGATGTGAGACACCATTTTATTCGTGAACATGTTGAAAATCATGATGTATGCTTAGAATATGTGAAAACTGAGGACCAAATTGCTGATATCTTTACCAAACCATTAACTAAAGAATCATTTTATAAAATTAGGAATGATATGGGTATGATAGAGCTAAATTAGGGAAAATTAAATAAGAAAATTAAAATTGAAAAATGTCAAGTCGATGAGTCAAGTCGACTCCAAGGGCGTCAAGTCGACTCCACTTCAGAAGCGAAGTCGACTCCGCCAGAGTCGAAGTCGACTCCGCTCCCAGGCAAGTCGACTCCGAGGGACCGAAGTCGACTTCGCCTAGGGCAAAGTCGACTCCGCGCGCGACGTTTCGCATTCGGTCGTCTCTTCTCTCTTTTTCTTCTCTTCTCGTTCTTTTCTTCCTCATTTCCCTCCAACCTCTCTATTTCCTTTCTTTTTCCCTTTCTCCCTCTCCGGCGACAGCCTTTTTCTCCGGCGGTTTCTCCCTTGTCTCCGGCAAACCGTCACACTCTCTCTCTCTCACTCCCTCAGTTTCTTTTTCCTTCTCTTTCTCTTTCACACTATCTCTCAAACTCTCTCTCTCTCTCTCACTCGCATTCCCTCTCAGATTCCATAAACTCCAAGCTCCAAATGGCACCAAAGAAAGCCGTATCAAAACCATACCCCAAACGGGTTCCCACACAACCACAACCTTCATCTCAACCAAAAGAAGTTCCTAGAAGAACTAGGACTCCATCAAAAAGAGCTAGAGAGGAACCATCAACTTCGATGGGTAAAAGGGTACGATTCCAAACCACTACTCAATCATCTGATCAAGCACCCAGGTCGGAAAGTCAACAACAAACTTCACAGAGCACACAATCCGGGACAAGCAGAAGGGGCACTGCAGCTGGAAAAGCCCAAGTATTGAAGATGCCCACTACCTACTTCAAAACCGAGCTCCAACATAGCCGTTTTTACAAAAAGTTCTACGAACGGAAGGTATTCATACCCAAGATTATAGATTTTAATTTCTTGAAAGAATATGGATCCGACATAGAAGATCTATTGGATTTTCAAGGATGGACAAATTTGCTAAAGGAGGACGAAAGGGTCTATCCAGATCTTATCCGAATGTTTTATTATCTGTGGGATGAGGAATACTATGGAACCTTCGTCAAAGGAGTAGAAATGGATATTGGAATCGGGATAATTTCAGGTCCGACTGACATAATGAGTCATTTAGGACACATACTTGGAGCCCCGTATGAGGATGAGCCAATTCCAGAAGACCTCACCTTGGATCAAATGTATAATCAGCTCACCCGGAGCAACAAGTACCATCCGGGAATCAAATTCCTTCGGTACATGGATCTGTCACCCAGGCTACGAGTGCTCAGACTTCTCATTGCCCACTGCATCTACCCAAAGGGCGGTGGAAGAAACCAATTAAACCCACAAGAAGCAGGGATACTATGGAAAGTGGCCAACAGGGTCAAAGTGAGCATACCCAAATTATTTCTTGAAGCCTTGGCTTCTAGAAAGGATAACCCACTAGGAGTCCTTCCCTATGGCACATGGATCACAAAGATTCTTGAATTCTTCAAAGTGGATATTGAAGGCGAGCCTTTCGAAGTGCTCAAATCCACAAATGCCATAAATAAAGCACTAATCCAAAGGATGAAGATCAATCTGCTGGAACTAAGGCATGAAGCTTCCGAAGAAGAGCAAGAAGCCAATGCACAAGCTGAGGGGGAGCAACCTCCCGCGGCACCACCTGCTCAAGAGGAGCCAGCATCTCCCACATCGCACGGATCCTACTCTCCACAAGGGTCCGCTGCACGAGAACGGGTGCCTCCAACCTCATCTGAGGAGGTCACTCTAAAAGATTTGAGAGATGAAATCGTTGCCGTCCGTGAAGAAATGGGTCACCAAGAAGACCGGCTGACGAGTCTTGTGACCGAAGTGTTGGCGGCAATCAATAATATGCATTCCCGACAAGATCGAATCGATCGGGAATTGCGTACAATCCGATATCATCTTGCCTCCGGTCATCACAAGAAACGACCCATGCCTGAACTTGACCCTTTCGAATCGGGATCAGTTCATCGTGAGCCTTCTCCTGCACCCGTTTCATCCTACTACTCATCCGCCCATGTTCGTCCCATCAAACCACCTCAATCTATCTATCCCATTTCCCAATTTCAATTTACCAAGTCTTTGGTAATTGACACACTTTTTGAGTGATTGACAAAAAGGGGGAGAAAAGATAGGTTTGAGCGTTTTCTTTTTGGGTTGGGTAATTTGTATAGGTTTCATTTTTGTTTTACATTGTATTTTGAAACATGATACATATATGAAAGTTGTGTTATGCTTGCAATATTTAATATGCTTGAATGATGAAATGCTCTGAATATATTTTCTATGATAATGGTTTGAAAAGCTCTGAACCATATGTTTGAAAGTACCAAGGACAATGCTTTGTTTTTCAAAAATTATATATGAACATGATTAATGTTTTGAAAGGTATCAACTCAAATGTAGTTTTGTCAATCATCAAAAAGGGGGAGACTGTTGGAAACAATGTTCCAAACAAAACAAATTGACCAAAGCATAAGTTTTGATGATTAAACAAAGACTAATTTGAGTATATAAAGGGTACTAATGATTTTGCCAAGTGTTTAAGTAAAACAAAGAAGTCAAGTCGATTACCAAGTCGACTTGGACTTCGACTTGGGGTGAATTCGATACCTAAGTCGACTTCACAAGCGACTTCAAATGGCAAAAGGTGGATAGCATTTGAAATAGAAAACAAGCAAATGAAGTCGCAGACCAAGTCGACTCCAGGTGCGACTTAGGAAACCAAGTCGCAGACGAAGTCGACTCCAGCATCGACTTCAGGTATCCAGAGCTGAAAAGTGGAAACGAACATGACGAAGTCGCAGGCGAAGTCGACTCCAGGTGCTACTTGGGTGAAGTCGCAGACGAGGTCGACTCCAACTACGACTTGAGGATTTCAGACTTGAAGATTGAAGTTTCAAGCTTATTTCAAGAATCCATTTGGAATTTATCAAATCCAAATAGGATGCAAAGTTCATTCTCAAAAAGCAACTAAAGTTTCTTGAAGATCAAAAGCTAAGATGCATACTCAAAGTTCAAATCAAGTCTATCAAGTCCAAAGCTAAAGCTTACTCCAAATGAAGCAACACCCAAGTCATGAAGACCAATTTTACAAAGATTCAAGACAGTTCAAGAGGATCAAGGTGTTTTTGCAAAGGACCAAGCCAAGTCGCAACCCAAGTCGACTCCAGGATCGACTTGAGTTGAAGACTGAAGGCCATGGTGACCCAGACTCGGACTTGGAACTCTGAAGAACTGGAGTCGCACACGAGGTCGACTCCAGGTGCGACTTGGAAGCCAAGTCGCAGGCCAAGTCGACTCCACATGCGACTTGGGTCACAACGGTCGGAATTTATTTGAACGTTGGCGCATTAAATGCGCGCCACCTACCCTCTAACGTTCGGATTCCCTCCAAAATTATAAATAGCATTCAAGATAGACGAGGGAAGTAGCTGAGAATCATTAAGTGTGCTTAACTACTACATTCAAGAGCTCAAAAGAGATTAAGCCACTCAAAGAAGAAGAACTCCATCTCAAACTGCAAGAGCTTCATTTCAGAATCTTCAAAGCCAACTCTTCAAGTTCTTCTATGCGCCTAATTGCTGCTACACATCTGTAAAGTGTAGTTTTCCTATTCTTTCTGTTGTATGTGTTAAACTTGATTTAGTTTGAGGAACTAAGATCAAGTATAAGCAAAGTAGTGTGTGATTGGAGTGTGACTCATCACCTACTTGTGCTGTGTTTTGTTGATGCCACCTAGAGCTGGAATCTAGAAGAGAGCAGTGGCTCTAATTGTATTGAGAATACAATAGTGGAACCCAAGTCACAAGGAGTGTGAGCTTGGAAGAGTAGAGTAGGGAGGTTGCCCGAACCACTATAAAAATCCTGCGTGTTTGATTTATTTATCTGCTCTTTACATTATATTGCTTTCCATTACGATTCTTCATTAAGGGGACTGGATCAATCCGGGGTTAAGTTTCTGTTTAAGTTATAAATTTTTAAATACCCAATTCACCCCTCCCCTCTTGGGTTTTGCCATTAACTCGGGACCGACACTCTATATATAAGAGTAACAAGGAAGTGATGTAGACAAGACAGATAATGTCATTACAATGGATAGAAGAATATATTTTGCTCATAAAAATGTTATCAAGAAAATTTTTGTCTGTGCAAGTTTTGAATTAGTTCAAAAGCTTCTTAAAATGATAATTTCAAAAGTTGTTTAGCAAATCTTTATAGTTTTGCAAGATATTGTCTTCTCAAATATTTCAAATGCTTGGTAAAATGAATTTATTAAAACATTGCTAAACTCTTTAAGGGTGGTCATCCTAACATCAGGATTTGGAAATAGTTCACAAAAATATTTTATTTTCAAAACAAACCATGCCCAGTTCTTAATTCGAGAAGGGCATAGTCTGCAGACTGAGTGGTTTAAAATATTTTATTTTCAAAACAATCATGCCCAGTTCTCAATTCGAGAAGGGCATAGTTTGCGGACTAAGTTGGCTTTATACATATCAAGCTGAGGCTTGAAATAGGGCATAGTTAAATGACTGAGCTAAGTTTTGTGAAAATCATTGCTAGCATACGAGTGTATGCAAAATGATGTACTAGGCTCATGGTGGGGGCGGTTACGGACCAAAATGGTTGTAAACCAGAGCTCACCTCTACCTGTAGCCGAGTTGCTCAGGGAAGGCCGGAGGCCGGCGACGCCCTCTCTGAAATGGGAGGAAGCTCATGAGCATACGCCTGGCTCGCGTGCTGTAAGGTTTCTTTCCTAGGGAAGGATGATCACTTGTTAAGTGTCACCAACCTGAGGGTCAGAGACACAGATCCATATGTTTTTGGAACATACATATGTTCCCTATGTTTTAAAAGTCCTAAAATGGGCACCGACGCTGTTTGATTTTAAATGGATTTGTGTTGGTTTCTAATGGATTTATGTTTAGTTTTCAGAAGATACCAAAAAATATTTTAGGACATGAATATGTCTGCCATGTTGGTTTAAAAAGGGTTTGGTATCTTATATGCGGGTTAAAAAAGGTTTATATGGAAAAATATCTTTGGATATGAGAATGTCCGCATAGATAAAAGATTTCTATGCACATGCATTGCTTTTGAATAACCCCGAGTTGGGTTACAAAGAAATTTAAATAAATGATGTTTTAAGACATGTAAATGTCCTCATGAGGAAAAAGGTTATAAGAAAAATATTTTAGGACATATAATTGTCCTCATGCCATATAAAAAATATTTTTGGACATAGATATGTCCTCATGATAGATGAAAAATATTTTGGGACAAACAATTGTCCCATGAAAAATGGTTTAGATGTATAGACATCACCTTTGAAAAATCTCTAAATGGGGACATGCACAAAGTTTTATGGGTATATTATAAGGAAGATTTCTATAAAAGGTTTCTTCTTATTGGTAGTTGATTACTTGATAAGTGTCTCCTACCGAATGGGCAAGGAATGCATTTAAATGAAAAAATAATGCTTGCTTACTGAGTTTATCACTCACATTTTGTTTTTCCAATCTTAGACAGGTTTAAGGCTCGAGGAAAGGAGCAAAGCTAAAAGGTATTAGCATGTTGAAGAATGAATGGATGAATGCATTTCTTTTAATAAAATGGGATTGATTATGTATGGTGTAATAGATAAGTGATTATGTATAAAATTCTACGTGAATTGTTATTTATGAATACATTACTGTCTACAATATGAAAGTAAAGATACTTGTACGATAAATTTTATGATGATATGGATGAGTCCACTATGAATAATGACAAATATATGCTTATATGATGAAAGGAAAGAAAAACAATTTTGGACGACATCAAATTAAGAACCCGCCGTGTGGTCAGGACAACAATCCTGATCACATTTACCAATCGAAATGGTCTTGAAGTAAGACTTATGGAGGCATCTGGTCGGGGGTGCCACACTTAGTTAAATATGTTGGTTTATAAAGTTCAATTTGGGGATTAATCAGCCCATATCATCTAATCTACACTCATGTGCAGTAAATCTGGACTTGGAAAGGAAAATATGGAAGAAATAGTTAATGAATTATCTTTATCATAAATATTTGTGGGAATACTAATGATGGGGTTATTAAGGAATGACCCCATTTTAAGCTTAAAATAATAAGTACGTTGCAAATTAAAAATCTGGGAAAATCAACCTGGACAGTATTGAACAGGTGGCAGGATCAGCTGCACCAAATCCTTTTTAATAATTTTTATACAAGAAATTTTTGGCTGAAACTTTTACAGTATATATAAGACATATTTAGGATCACACTACCAAAATAAAAATTAAGTTTTTATGGGTATAAATATACCCCATAATTTACGTGATTCAGGCTGTCAGAAAAGGGATGCTGCTGTCCAAAACAGTAAAAATACAAAAATAAATAGAAATACTAAATATTTCTTGCTTAAAATATTTATTTTTATTAATTCATGTAGTTATTAAGGTATGGTAGAAAATTGAGGTCAAAACTACTTGATTTCATGTTAATTCAAGATTTTGAGAATTCAGTGTGCCTGAATTCAGCATTATGGACAGCTTAAGGAATAAATCAACATAAATGTTAAATTTCAGGTTTTGTGATGGAATTTAACTTATAATGGGATATAAACAAATTATTATGAGGGTTTAACCTATTAGGGGTAAACAAGATTACCCTAAATATGATTTTTTTAAAAATATGCAAAGGGATGTTCAAAGAGGGGTGCAGAGGGTACCCAAAATGTACACGAAAGTTGCTGTTTTGGAAGCAACCAATATATGAATTTTAAACATATGTTAATACCCTAAATTTGGGTTAATAAAATCATGATTAATTTCTGAAATTTAGGGATTAAAAATCTTTTTTGATTTAAGTATCCCGAGAGACGTTGAAAATGGGTAAAACGGGTCCAAAAGTTGTTGTTTTGGAACCCTATGATGAATGGATTATAAATTCAAAATTAAACCCTACATTATTTTTAAATTAAGGGTTTTAATCATGTGGTAATTAGAGATAAGTTTCGGTGTTGAAAAATTTTAAGAAACACATAATTTATGTGTTGAGAAATGGACATATATGAAGAGATAAGTATGAATAAATGATATATGGATCATGTAAGTTATTAAAATGAAAAAATGTATAACAACATGATGAAAAACATGGATTAGGGTACTGTTTAAGTAAATAATGATAATCTCAAATTTTGAGATTATTATATGATGTCTAAGTTAGCAACTAAGTGCTTAAAATGAGCACCGTTGTATGAAAAATGATAAATGGAGGTAATGAACCTCCAAATAATGATTTAATGAATGATTGTTATATGCATGTAAGTTTACCCTACATAAGGATATTAAAAATTATTGGATGATTTGATATGTATAGGCTATGTCGATACGTATGAATACCCGACTTGAAAGACAAGTGGGATAAGCTAGATGAACTTATGTAGGTTGGAAAACCTAAGGAATATAAGTATTTAAGGATGATGCAAATAAATGAAATGTTATTTTCATTTATCTAGGCAAAGGCAAGGAAAAGAATGGAAGAAAAGGATTATGGCGATCTCAGGTAAGCAAGCGAACCTTTTAAATTATGGATTTTTCTCTATATGTTAAAATGATAATTATGTCAATGATTTTATGATTATGTTTTAACTAATGGGAAAGCACAAGTTTTGAAAATGACGGCTTTAACGCAAAGCCACAAGCTTTGGAAAACGATGGCTTTAAGGAAAAGCCTCAAGGTTTGCTTCATGGGAAGCAAGCAACATTTTTAAGATAAAAAAATTTATCACAAATGTTGTCATGGATTAGCAATGCTTTATGTTAATAGGATTGAGGAATTTGCTTATGAGTAAGCAAGTTATCCATAATGTTAATTTCACAAGATTTTATGTTTTATGTCGATGGTTTTAAGAATTTGCTTTTAAGTAAGCAAGTTCTTTCTGATGTTGTTTCAAAATTGTTTTATAAGAATAAGGGAATTTTACCCTTTTTCAAAAAGTAACAAATGTAAATAAGTTTTGAATTTCTCTTATGATGTTTTATGATAAATAATCGTGTTATAAAAGACAGAAAAGAAGATTTGATTTATGAAAAGATTATTTGTGTTATGTTATGATAACTAAATATCAACAATGATTTGGACATAGTCCATTGTTTTGACATGATATTCAAAAAGTTTTGATTTCCTTTAGATAAGGAAATCTATGATGAAAATGCCTTCAAAAATGTTTATACGAATGTTGTTGAACGAGATTTAAGGATGACCAACCTAATAGGGGATTTCATGAAATAGTTTAATTTTAGGTTGCTAAATGGCATGCAAAAGACTGTGCAATTCCCCTTTATGTAAAAATAGTATAATAGATATGAGGACAATAATTTAAATTTTTAGGTTGTGGTGAAGGGGATGGTATAATTGCATAACTCTGTAAGCAAAAGGCCCTGAAATGGAAACCAATAAAATATTAGAGAGATATATGGTTTATTGTTGGAAATTCAAAGGTTTTGAAATTCTTTTATTATAAGGGTTTTTAAGATGTATTGTTTCTCAAACATTTTAAATATTTATCAAAATATTTTACTCAAAATGGTTTTAAAAGAATTTTAGGAAGGTCATCCTAAAACTAAATTTCAAATGACAACTTGTTTAAAGTGAGTGCGCTTGCTTTACAAGTTGACAGGGACTGCGGTCTGTGATGTGTTTTTGAAAATAATTTTTAAAGATATAAACTTCGGTCTATGATGTTTTGTGAGTATGGTTGTAGGCAGCGGTTTGCGATCCCAGTTTAAAAGGTCATGGGATGCGATCTGTGATATTTTAAACCAAACAGACTACGGTCTATCAGAATAATGTATGGTGCACCTGTACACGGAATAGGCCGGTTGTAGAGCACGGTTTGGATGATCGGGGCCCACTCTATATAAGGCCAAGTCACTAAGGGATGGTAGGAGTGCCAGCGGTGCCCACCCTGAGAAGGGAGTATGATGAATGAATAGCCGCCTGGCTAGCGTGCTGTTAAGGATTCTCTTCCAAAAGGTAGCATGATCACTTGCTAAGTGTCACTACTGGATGGAGAGAAATGCATTTGCTTATGTTTTATTTTTGAAAAGCCCAAGGATTGAGACATGAAAGTTATCCTAAAGGGATTTTTATGAAATGATTACCCTAAAAATAGGGTGTTTTACACAAAAGTGTAAATAACAGGAATAAAAGGAAATGTTTTTATGCAAATGCATTTATGGAAATGGTTTATGTATCTTATTCGCCTTGTTTGTTATAAACAAGCCCCAAAACGGAGATTATGAAAAGGATTTATGTCAAACTTATTTTTGAACATAAGAATGTCCATTATTAAATAGCCTAAATGAAAAGTGTTTATGGACATGAGAATGTCCAATGCCAAAGTGTTTTAATGAAAGGTGTTTTAAGATATATGAATGTCCATTGCCAAAGGAAGCTATGTGAAAATGTTTTGAGACATTAAATGTCTCTTTGCTAAAGGATTTTATGATGAAAAATATTTTTGGACACGTCCACTGGCAAAAGATGGTTTTATGTAAAGGTCTTGGAACATTGGAAATGTTCACTCAAGACAAAAAAGAATTAATTATAAAGGGTAAAACATGTATGTTTTGCTTTAACAAGCTCGGACGTAGCTTGTAAATGATTTTAAGAATGAATGTTTTATGAAAATGTTCAAGGACATAGAATTGTCCTCATGAACAAAGGATTTCATGATAATATTTTAGGACACATAAATGTCCTAAGGAAAAAGGTGTTCAAGATTTTTATGAAAAAGGTTTTCAAGGAAGTCTTGCCATAATGATAAAATGCTTGCTTACTAAGTTGTCACTCAAGTTTTATTTTTCCAAACCTTAGACAGGTACCGGGAAACTCAGGAGGACGCAAACCTAAGCAATGAAAGAAGGTATGCGATGGTAGCCAAGATGTATGGATAGCATAGTTTAAATTGCTAGGTATGTTTTATGTATATATGAACTTAATTAGAATTTTAAGTTCCAGTGCATCAATGAATGAATGTATGAATGTAAGGAATGGAAAAGTTATGAATTAGTCAAGAGGACTTTCATTGTAGAAAAGTATGAAGGGATACTAGGAATGAAATGATGAAATTTATTACAAGTGTATTGTTGCTGGTATGATGAAAGATGTAGTGGGGAATAAAATGAATGATGATAAACGAAAAATGAAAAAAAATTAGACGAGATCCAATTAAGAACCCGCCGCGTGATCAGGGCAACAATCCTGATTCACATTTACCAATCAATAAGGTCTTGAGGTAAGGAAGTGACGTCTCGGTTTGAGGCGCCACAAAAGTTGGTATCAGAGCATGGATTGGTAAATAAGCATGGTAAGAAAAGATTTGATATCACAAAGATGATATTTCAGCAAGGATTGATAGATAGATATAGAAAAAAATGGAAAATGATGAAAGAGATAGATTTCGATTATAAGACATATACGGTATGTATTATTTTATATTGTGCGTCATTATGACACAAGAATATAGTTATTTAGGGAAATATAGCTGGTTTGCTACATTTCATAGTGTAGATGGTATATGAAGAAAAAAAAGGATATGAGGATAATAAGATGAAGCAGGAGGTAGGAAAATTTAAGGAAAGACAAAGGATAGAAGGGAATCAGAACAGATGACGGGTTATGGAACCCTACATAGAGACCCCCCATATTTAAGGCTTTACCATATCTCATAAAAGATAGCACAAGACGGTGTTATATGATATATATGTTTAAGGTGCAGAGCTATGGTGGACATATGGAAGGCACCAAGGTACCAACTTTCTAATTGATTGATGGTTTAAGAATTTATAGTTATACTAAATTGACAAGTTATGTAGGCATAATCTGTATGTGTAAGGAAAAGTGACCTTACGCTATGAAAAGAGAAGATAGAAATGAGAAAGGTAGGGAAAATGGAGTTTCTTTTTTACTCCTAATGTATGATGTTTGATGTTATAAAAATATGAATGCATTTGATTTTATTCAAGTGCTAAGTGTATATGAAAAAGGAAAATCTTCTATAATACCCAGCTAATCCCAAGAAACTCCTAATTTTGGTAATACTTGTTGGTTTTAGCCATTTAAGAATTGCTTCAATTTTCTGAGGGTCAACTTGAATTCCTTTTTCAGATATAATATGTCCTAAAATTGCGACTTGCTTTAGCCAAAATTGGCATTTCTTCAATTTGGCATATAATTTTTCTTTTCTCAACTTGTCTAAGACCATTCTAAGATGCATTTGGTGTTCTTTCTCTGACTTTGAGTAAATTAAAATATCATCAATGAACACCATAACAAATTGATCCAAGTATTCTTGAAATATTTTATTCATCATGTCCATAAAAACAGTAGGAGCATTTGTAAGTCCAAACGGCATAACAAAAAATTCATAGTGTCCATACCTTGTTCGGAATGCTGTTTTGTGAATATCACCAGGGCTAATTCTCAATTGATAATAACATGATTGTAGATCTATTTTTGAAAAAGTGGATGCTCCTTTGAGTTGATCAAATAAATCATTAATTCGAGGAAGAGGATATTTATTTTTCACAATGACTTTATTCAATTTCCTATAATCAATGCACAATCTTAAACTTCCATCTTTCTTTCTTACAAACAAAACCGGGGCTCCCCATGGTGACACACTGGGTCTAATAAATCCTTTATTTAGCAATTCTTGAATCTGAGTTTTTCGTTCTGCCGTTTCTGTTGGAGCCATGAGGTACGACACCTTAGATATTGGAGACGTACCTGGTATAATGTCGATTACCATGTCCACTTCTCTTTTTGGGGGTAGGTTAGGCAACTCCTTTGGGAAGACATCCATAAATTCATTTACCACTGGAATTTGTTCAATTGGTATTTCTTTTTCCTCTACAGTGTTGGCTGCCTCAACTTTCCAATAGATATTTCTTTATATGGAGCTGCCTCGAACTGTACTTTCTTATATTTACAATTTATTGTAACTCCCCATTGACTCAACCAATCCATGCCTAATATTATATCGAATTCAGTTATCGGTAAGAGGATTAGGTCTGCTTCTAAAATCATTTAACCTATCTTAATAGGGCATACTTTACAAATTTGATTAGTACTTGTCAACCTATACATAGAGGATTCTACGTGTATAGTATTATTAGTATTATTTGTTTCTTTTACCGACAGTGCATGACTGGTTACATATTGACATGCTATAAATAAATGCGTAACACCAGAATCAAACAATGCTATTACACAATTTTCCAAAACATAAACCATACTTGTAAATACTTTTCCTTCTTGTTCTTGTGACTTAGTGCAAGTCAATACATGCACTTGTACTGGATTTGTAGAAGTTCCCTGACGATTGGCAATTGCAGTTATTCTCTGTTGGGCCAGTCTTCCTCGTCCTTGTGCTCCTTGTATTCTGTTTGGACAATTTGGAGCAATATGTCCTACTTGACCACAAATAAAGCACTTTATCATCCTTGTTTCAATAGTTCCACAATCTTTTGCCATATGACCTGTTTGACCACATTTGAAACGCTTGTTTGAGCCCTTTAAACATTCACCGTAGTGGCATTTTTGACAATTCTTACAAATAGGAGGAATTTTATTTTTTCTTTCCTCAAATAATCTCTTATTTTTCTCCTTCCTTGCATCATTTTCTTTGATTTTAGGAACAAATTGCCTTTACCCTTGCAGTAATTCTTGAGTCCTCAGTGCCTCTATTTCTAATGCTCTTGCTTTTTCTAAGCTTGATGCATAATCCTTTATTAAAAGGGTGCAAGACTCTCTCGTAAATGTGGCCTTAGCCCTTGTTGAAATCTTTGATCTTTATTCTTAGGCACATTTGCAATCCAAGGTACATATCTTACTAGGGTGTTAAACTTGGTTGCATATTTTGTAGTTGTCATTATACCCTGATAGAGTCGTTCAAATTCAATAACTTTTTGACTTTGAAGACTTATTCGGAGATATTCTTTATTAAGTTCTTCCACAAAAGTCTGCCAAGTCACTTTTTCAGGTTCTGGCATAGTGGCTAATAAAGTTTTCCACCATTCACTTGCATCTCCAGCTAATAACTGGGTAGCACACAAAACCTTTTGATTATCATTGTAAGGTGAAATCCTAAATAATTTCCTTATCTCTGCTATCCATTGCTCAGCTTGAGCAGGATCTGGTTTGCCTATAAATTGTGGAGGATGTTGAGCTAAAAAGGCATTAATAGCCTTTTGGTCGGCTTCCAATATATCATTCTCAACTTCTACTAGTCTAGGTTGCGGGTTAGGAGTCGCTACTTGAGCAAATCTTCCTCTTTCATTCCTTCCTAGTTGGTTTTGTTGAGTTCTTTTCTAAAGGTTTTAGATTATTTCAACCGTTTGGGTTGCCCATTCTCGGGTTGCTTGCTGCATAGCTTCCCTTACAGCTGCAGCTATTTATTTTTCTATCCACCTGGCTTGTCTAGTATCATCCGTGGCAATTTCATTTTCAATGGCTAGATCAGGATTTACATTACCTTTGCGTTGACGGGTTCTCTGATTTGGTTGTTCCCTTTCAGTTGGTCGCTTAGATACATTACTAGGCTCTCCTATTTCATGTTGACTTACAGGTTCCTCATTTGCAGCTGCTTTTCCTTTATTTAGCCTAGTCCTTGCTCGTGTGTTAGGCATGGTGTTATCTAGATATAGAAAAATTATATTAGTAATATCCCTTATTACCTTAAAATAATCACACACAATTATTTATAACAAACACAAATATCAATAACAACCATTTCTTTTTCACATACACCAGTATGGATTAGTTTGTTTTTACAAAAAAAAGTGCTTTAGTATCAAAATATATCCAACACATATTACACACTCATACATACCATCAACATCAAAAGAAAAATCTGCTAGACCCATCTATTCTAGTCTCACTAGTGGCTCCTAAGCCTAGGCTATTCAAGTGTAGGCCCCTCAGTGATAGTACTGGTATTTGACCAGTTTGGTTCATTTTCATTTATAATAGACCCTTCACTGGGGCCTTCATCATCATTCTCACTTATTTCCTACAGGCTCATCATCATACTCTCTAGAATTGTTAGTATATATTCATTTGGTTGTTGTGGAGGGGCTTCTTATACTACTTCCTCACCCTGGGCTCGAGCTTCTTCCCTTTTCCTAACAAATTTTTTTTCTTCTTGGTCTATTACATTTCGACTTACCCCATAGCGGAAACGGATATATCCTCCCGCAAAACAGTACCAAGGCCCCCGGTAAGGCGGAATAGGGGTGGGTATCTGAACCCAACACATTTACAACTCTCTATTATTAATTATATCAGTAACCACAGGGGGAAGTGGTCATGGGCTTGCTCGAAGGGGTGGAGTAGCCTCTCGTATTGAAGTTCTACTAGTAGATCTCCTAAAGCTGGGTCCTGGTTGCAAGGGGTGATGGTGAGGGCCAGTTGCACCTTCTACTTTCATAGAGGATATAGGGTTTGAGTTGAGGTACTCCTCAGGTATGGGGGGTCTAAAAGAAATATCTGTTTCTGATGCCCACCATCTATTCAAACTCTCTTCTATCCTTTGCTTTTTTTTGCTTTTTCTGCCTCTCTTCTCATCATGTTTGGGTCCATTATTGCCTTTCTCTTATTTTCCATCTATATTTCAAAACATAATCAATTAGCTATATATTACAAAAGAGTCAAAACATTACATCACAGTTTTACACATATAAATGATAATACATGACATATAAATATTACAAATTAATTTCATTTCATTCATCATTTTAATATATATATATTAACGCATATTTACTAACACCTCGCTCTGATACCACTCTCTATGGCGCCCCCAACCCGAGGCACTGGAACCTTACTCCAGGATCGTTTATTTAGTAAACTGTGAGCAAGATTGTCACCCTGTTCATGTGGTGGGATTTTCAATTCAATCTGATTTCAATTTATAAGCAATCATTTACTGGCAATTAAAATCATATAATATTTACAAATCACTAAAATTCCTTTACACCATCAATCTTTGTAACCTTATAGTACTGTACTCTCAAAACCTCACCATTCATCAAAATATAAGAGAACAATACAACCTAAGAGTCTCTAAATTGAGACATTCTTTTAAACCTTACCGTACTAATCTAAGGTTGGGAAAACAAAATGTGAGTACTAGACTCAGTAAGCAAGTATTTTTATGTAAGTAAACATTTTCGTTCCAAAATTTGGCATTTCATAAATAATGCACATGCATATGCACATTTCACATTCATGCCTTAAATCTTCATTAGATGGTACACTAGCTAGGCGACCATATATCAGCGACTCAGTCACATTAGAGGGGGACTTTGGTCCGCTAACACCTATAGAATGGACATGTACCTTTGTACACCATGCTTCATACACATGCTAGCATAGTTTTAAGAAATAATCACATTCATCATTTTTCTCTCTTTCAAATTAAAAAAATGGCATGATCATTTATAGAACAAATTAATAAATTCATTTTTCAAATCATATTATGGGGATGACCATCCTTAAATAATATTGAAAATGCCAACAAGAAATGAATTGCAAGTCATTCAATCATTTAGAAAAAAATAAATTATTTCAAAGCGTTACTTGCTTACCTTAGAATATCAGCTTGCCTCCTCAAATTTTTCTTTTCATTTTCCTAAACAAATGAAAAAGGGCTTCCTTATATATTTGCATTATATTTTAATACTTGCATGCCTATTACTTTATTACACCATATATACCATTAATGCAGTATGATTTCAACCCATATCATATTATTCACACAGTTAACAGTGGTGGAAAACAGGAATTTTTATTTTATTCATTTAACAGTTAGATTTTTTTTTGTTTATAATTTTCACAACTCCCATGAATTACCCATAATTCAGTCTAAGTGTGGATCGTATATGGCCTACAAAATTTCTATTAATCATCATAAAAATAAAATAAGATAAAAAAAAAACATAACTCTGTTTTGAGCATAAATAGCAACCATCCATTTTGGTCAATTTTGGGTGTTAAGGAAATGATACATTTCATTTTATTCAATCATGTTATTAACATAATATGGTCCCAATATATATATATATATAAATTTAATTTTCTGTTTGAATATATTATTCATCAGTGTCAACAGGTGCAATCCAGCTACATTAATTAAGAAATATACATAATATGGACGATCCATAAAAGCCACAACTATCTATATATAAAGAAAAGAAAAAAAATCAAGGAAATTAAATAATATTTCTGTACTTATCTAACTATAAAGCCATGCATAGCAGATGGAAGAAATGAGGAAAAATTTCCTCTCAGCACCCATACCTGTTATGGACATTGAGCTGGATAAGTAATAATAATAAAAAATTTTAAATATCATCTTATTCGGATGCATATAATATCCTTGGAGGTTGTTTTATTTTCTACCATTCAGAGATGGCTGGACATCTACGCTCGTCCTTTTCTCTTTCTTTTTTTTAGTTAATACCAATAATTACATTAAAAGCATTTAAATCAATAAAATTATGGAATGGGGTTTGGACGTTATTGGAAGCATACCTGATATAACAAAAAAATCTTAGAGCTTATATGGTAACGGATGTGAATCCAGAAATGAAAGAAGAAAAGGAAAGAAAAAAAAATTCTGTAACTTGTTAGCCGTCTAGAGGTTTCTCCTCCCGCTAGTCCTTTTGCCTTTTTGTTATTTAATATTACACACAACTGCATCTTTATACCTCAGCCATTTAAGATAATTTTTATCACCAAACTCATGTCCACAAATCACAAGCTGACAAATCACGGTTGTAGCTGTCCTCCCATGCATCGTTTTACCTATAAATGCTGCCAGCATTTTCACTTTAATTTTAATTATTATTATTTTTATATATTTTCTACTACTGCCACAATATTTAATAGATGGGAAGGTATGATTCAATGCTACAATGATGCCTATCAAGACCGACCTTCACTTTCTTCTAAAATAATTATTTTATATACATAAAGCGTAGCTAGCAT
Source organism: Annona cherimola (assembly GCA_030490835.1). NCBI lineage: Eukaryota > Viridiplantae > Streptophyta > Magnoliopsida > Magnoliales > Annonaceae > Annona > Annona cherimola. The sequence continues at coordinate 53,728,824 of CM059971.1, read as the reverse complement.
TTAAATTATTAGCGAATGAAATTCTGTTTAATTTTTGTAAAGAGATTATTTATAATCTGTTCCATCTATGTTTTAAAGTGTACAAAATTAGTCGTTCATATCAAATTTCTTATCAAAATGATCCAAATTCATTAAGATATAGGAATTTGAAATTAACTAATGCAATTCATTGAAATTTTAATTTTTCTACCAATTTTTAATCATATTTTATATAATCTAATCCAATCACTAAGTAAAGTGCATTATTTTAGGATTACAAATAGAATTTTATCTCAAATGGAATTGTATATATATAATTATTTCAATTAATGAAATGTGAAATATATGGTGAAAATGTTACATATGCATGTTCCAAGGGATAGGGACGTACCATGCATTGATGAATTCATGCATGTTTTTCAATGCAAAATTTGGAATTATATAAACGTATTATTTAATCCTTTTTCATATTCCAATCTATCCATATTATAGAGATATAAATTTAACCATCTATCTCACTTTTCATATCAAAATAATTTGTATGGTTTAAGATATTGACATTTAAAATTCATTTATGAAATCTTATGTAATTATGGTTGTTTAGAAATTTTTAAAACATAATTTTCATGATCTAGTTCTTCATTACATAGGGTATGTTAAAATAGGTTTGCCCATAAAATTTCATCTCAAACAACTTTAAATATCCCAAGATATTAATTTAATAAACAATTAACTTAAAATAAAAAATTATGAATGGCTGGCTTCTGTACGTGGAAGCTAGCATGGGTTTGACTTCTTGGCACGTTTTCCAATGCACTTAAGTTAAGCATTTTAATCAATTATTTTTCATAATCTAATCCATCTTGATTAAAGAGCATATAATTTAATATTTCCTATTAAATTCTCTTGTTGATCTGAGTGATATATTTTAAGATATAATGAAAATAGCATGAATCAGTCCTTAATTAGGACCCCTAATTGGTCCAAATTTTTCAATTTTTTTTATTTTTCCATAAAGTCTGTGAATTTAAATAGTTTCAATTGGTATAATTCAGAAATTTGAAATTCCTTCCCAAAAAATTTATAAAAATTCATTTTGATTTCTAATATTTATGAAATCATTATTTACCCCTTTTTAAATTTGTAATTTAATCTCACTTTTCTAAAATTGCAATTTAATTATTTGTAAACATACACATTTTTCTATAACTTTACAACAATAATATACACACCATAAAACCTTTCGGTATACCTCACATTTACTAATTTTCAAATAACATGGGTTTCACAACCAATAGAAGGAATAGACCGGTTGTAGAACACGATCGGATATGGACCGGGGCCCACTCTACATATGGCCAAGTCGCTAAGGGATGGCAGAAGGCCATCGGTGCCCTCCCTAAGATGGGATAAGGATTAAGGAATGGCTGTCTGGCTCACTTGCTGTTAATGATGGATTCTCTTCCAAAAGGTAAAATGATCACTTGCTAATTGCTACTACTGGATGGAGAGAAATGCATTTGCATATGTTTTGCTTTTAAAAACTCAAAGACTGGGACACAAAAACATTTATACGAAAAGTTATCCTAAATGAGATTTATGAGCCGATACAAAAATTTTATCCTAAAAATAGGGTGTTTTACACAAAAGGTGTAAATTAAAGGATGAGATGAAATATTTTCTATGCAAATGCTTTCATGAAAAAGGATTATTTGTTTTTGTCTTGTTTGCTAAAATGGTGCAAACCAAGGTAGATTTTATCCCTTATAAAAGGGGCAAATGGGCAGCCCTTGGACGTGTTTTGCAAGGCATCAATGTGAGGAGAAAATCCACAAAAAGGGGTAGCGAGTGGGGGACATCCAAGGCAGCCCTATGTAAAAGAGAGAAAAGGGCACTTTACGTCCCATTTAGTGGACGTTTTGGGAGAAAAAAAATAAAGAGAAAAAAATCCAGCAAGGTGGACAACCAAGAAAAGAGGAAAAGGAAGAAGAAAAGAGGAGAAGAAAGGGAAGGAACCAAGCTAGGAAAGGTGGAAGCAAGATTTCACAACTTCAAGTAAGTATTGAATCAAGTTTGATTCATTTAATTCTAAGTTTTTTTGCTTCATTCATGGGTCATAAATTTGATCCATTATGAACCCTAAATGATGAGTTATGAAGCCCTTAATAAGGGTTCTAAATGCTAAATGAATGGGAAGATCCAATTCAAGGGTTTAAGGGAGTTAAGCATGACTTTAGTGTTAATTACCCTAGGAATACCTGGCTGGAATTTTTGGGAAGTTCCCAATTATGTTGCTGTTTTAAGCATGTTCCATGTTTGGATTATGATTAATGATTAAATGATTTATATATGTTGGATTGGGCATGATTTAAGTACCTTAGAAAGGTAAAACCTAGGGTTAACGATGTGGACAAGATTCCACTCTTTTGAGATGAAATTTGTACATGGACCAAACCAAGTAATACATGGATGAATTAAAGGGTAAAATGCTCTAAATTTAGGGCACATAGGACATCCAACATGAGGATGGGAGAAAATGCAAAAATCTGATTTTTTGGAATTTATATGTGGACGTCCAAGGGTGGCCAAGATGTGCATGGAAAGTTGCTGTTTTGGGCAACTTAAATTATGGACTTTAAATCCATGTAAATACCCTAAATATGGGACAAGAGGAGTATGTTTAAGAATGGAAATTAAAGAGGTAAAAATCCGTTTTGAAACATATGTCCATAGGGACGTTGAAAGGGGGAAAGAACGGTAACAAAGTTACTATTTTGGAACCATGTGATTAAGGGATTTTAATCCTACGAAAATACCCTTAATTACGTGCTAATTAAGTGTTTTAGTTACGCCAAAATAGTGGGCAAATTTCTATTTTGAAAAAGATTAGAAAACACATATTATATGTGTAATAAGAAGGGTACATGTGGCGCCCCAAACCGAGACGTCACTTCCTTACCTTAAGACCTTATTGATTGGTAAATGTGAATCAGGATTGTTGCCCTGATCACGCGGCGGGATTTTAATTGGAACTCGTCCAAATTTTTTTCGTTTCTTCATTTATCATTATTGCATTTATAACATAAGCAATGGTACACTTGTACATATCCTTTAAACCATTTCAACATGCTGTTATACATCATAGGCCTTCTTGACCTAATCATTCTAGACATACATTCATCCATACATACATTAGTTCTCCTAGAACTTAGAACTTTAAATAAATTCATATAAGTTACCATACCTGAATACTTTCATTCATATCATTCTACTCACTATGGCTAATCCTTTTAGCCCACATGATACTATCTCGTACCTTTTCTCCATTTCTTAGGTCCTCGACCGCTTGAGTCTCTCAGTACCTGTCTAAGGTTTGGAAAACAAAACATGAGTGATAACTCAATAAGCAAGCATTTTATCTTTTAGGGCAAGACTTCTTTGGAAATCATTTCATTAAACATTTTGAACACTTTTTTCTTGAGGACATTTATATGTCCTAAAACATTATCATGAAATCCTTTGTTCATGAGGACAATTCTATGTCCTTGAACATTATCATAAAACATTCATTCTTAAAATCATTTACAAGCCACGTCTGGGCTTGTTACTGCAAAACATACATGTTTTACCCTCTTTAATTAATTCCCTTTTGTCTTGAGTGAATATTTCCAATGTTCCAAGACATTTACATAAAACCATCTTTTACTAGTGGACGTTTTACGTCCAAAACATTTTTCTCATAAATCCTTTGGCAAGGGAGGACATTCTCATGTCCTAAAACATTATTTACATAAGTATTTCTCGGCAAAGGACATTTTTATATCTAAAAATATTTTTCATCATAAAATCCTTTAGCCAGAGACATTTAATGTCTCAAAACATTTTTCACATAGCTTCCTTTGGCAATGGACATTCATATGTCCTAAAACACCTTTCTTTAAGACACTTTTGCATTGGACATTCTTATGTCCAAAAACAAGTTTGACATAAATCCTTTTCATAATCCCTGTCTTGGGGTTTGTTTATGACAAACAAGGCATATAAGATACATAAACCATTTTCATAAATGCATTTACATAAAAACATTTCCTTTTATTCCTGTTATTTACACTTTTGTGTAAAACACCCTTTCTTTTAGGGTAACTTATACATAATAGCTCATAAATATTCAATTTATGATAACTTTTCATATAAATGCTTTTATATCCCAATCTTTGGGCTTTTGAAAAGCAAAACGTATGCAAATGCATTTCTCCCCATTCAGTAGTGACACTTAGAAAGTGATCATGCTACCTTTTGGAAGAGAATCCTTAATAGCATGCTAGCCAGGCGGCTGTTCCTTTATCCTGCTCCCATCTTAGGGAGGGCGCCGCTGGCACTCCTGCCATCCCTTAGCAACTTGGCCATATGTAGAGTGGGCCCTGGTCATCCCAACCGTGCTCTACAACCGGCCTGTTCCTTGTACTGGTGCACCATATACTATTATGACGGACCGCAGTCCGTTTGATTTAAAGTATTACAAACCGCAGCCCGTATCCTTTAAAATCGGGATCACAGACCTCAATCTGCATCCATAACCTAAAAACATCACAAACCGAAGTCTGTGTCTTTTTAAAACAAATCATTTAAAAAAAAGCACATCACAGAACGCAATCCGTGTCAACTTGTAAAGCGAGCACACCCACTTTAAACAAGTTGTCATTTGGAATTTAGTTTTAGGATGACCTTCCTGAAATTCTTTTAAAACCATTTTGAATAAAATATTTTGATAAATATTTGAAACGTTTGAGAAACAATACATCTTAAAAACCCTTATAATAAAAGAATTTTAAAACCTTTGAATTTTTAATATTAAACCATATATTTTCTAACATTTTTTTAGTTTCTAATTCGGGGCCTTTTGCTTACAAAAGTGATGCAATTATGTTACCCCTTCTCAACCACCCTAATAATCAAATTATTGTCCACCTATCTATTATACCATTTTTATATAAGGGGCTTGCATAATCTTTTGCATACCATTTAGCAGCCCGAAATCAAATCATTTTATGAAATCAACATAGGAGGTTGGTCATCCTTAAATCCCCTTCAACACATCCGTATAAACATTTTTCAAAACATTTTCAACATAGATTTCCTTATCTAAAGGAAATCAAAACTTTTTTCAAATATCATTTCAAAACATATGAACTATGTCAAAATCATTGTTTATATTTAAATATCAATACATCAATTCGCGTTTTCTTTTTCTTTCGTAAACATAATTATTTATCATAAAACATCATAAAAGAAATTCAAAACTTATTTACATTTGTTGCTTTGTGAAAAAGGGCAAAATTTCCTCTTTCTTATAAAATACTTTTGAAACAACATCATAAAGAACTTGCTTACTTAAAAGCAAATTCTTAAAACCATCGACATCAAACATGAAATCCTTTGAAAATATTATCATAGAGAACTTGCTTACTCATAAGAAAAATTCTCAATTCCATTAACATAAAGCATTGCCAATCTTTGGCAACACTGATGATAAAATCCTCATCTTAAAACGTATTGCTTCCCATGAAGTAAACCTTGAGGCTTTTCCTTAAAGTCATTCTTTTCCAAAACTTACGACTTTTCATTAAAGCCGTCATTTTCCAAAACTTGTGGCTTTTCATTAAAGCCATCATTTTCAAAACTTGTGCTTGCCCATTCATTAAAACACAAACATAAACATTTCAATCATATCAATCACATAGAAAGAAAATAGCATTTTAGAAAGTTCGCTTGCTTACCTGAGATTACCATAATCCCTTTCCTTCCATTTTTTTCCTTACCTTTACCTAAATAAATAAAAATAGCATTTCATTTATTTGCATCGACTTCAAATACTTATATTCCTTAGGTTTTCCAACCTACATAAGTTCATCTAGCTTAACCCACTTGTCTTTTCAAGTCGGGTATTCATACGTATCGATATAGCCTATACATATCAAATCATTCATTCATTTTTAATACCCTTATGTAGGGTAAACTTACATACATATTATACTCCTTCATTAAATCATTATTTGGAAGTTCATTACTGTTGGTCCCGAGTTAATGACAATTACCCAAGAGGGGAGGGGTTTATTGGGTATTTAAAATTTTTCAACTTAAACTAAAACTTTACCCCGGATTAAATCAGTCCCCTTTAATGAAGCAAATGGAAAGCAATAAGATAATGAAAGCAGAGATAGAAATCAATAGACAGGGTTTTATAGTGATTCGGGCAACCTTCCCTACTCCACTCTTCCATGCTCACACCTCTTGTGACTTGGGTTCCACTATATATTTCACAAATATAACTAGAGACTCTGTTCTCTTCTAGATTCCAGCTCTAGAGGGCATCAACAACTCATAGCACAAGTAGGTGACGAGTTCCACTTCAGTCATACACTACTTTGCTTACACTTGATCTTAGTTACCAAAACTAAATCAAGTTCAATACAACAAGAAAGAATAAAAAGAAGGTTTCTACACGTTACTGTTGTGTAGAGGCAGATTTAGCATGGAGAAAAACTTGTGAAGTAGACTTAATGATTCAGTAAGCAGCTCTTGGCAGTTTGAAAGCAAAATTCTTCTTCTAGATGTTGGCTTGATCAGTTAATGCTCTTAGAGATGGGAGTTATGCTCAATCAATGATGTTTCAGCTACCCTCTACGTTCATCTTGAATGCCTTATATAAATGGCGAGGAAATTTGAACGTTTGGAAGTAGGTGGCACGCATTTAATGCGCCAACGTTCAAAAAATTTTCGACCGTTGCGACCCAAGCCGCAGGTGGAGTCGACTTCGGGTGTGACTTCGGCTTTCCGCAAATACTTCAAGTTTCATTCTAGGTCGACTTGGTCCTGAACTTGACCCATGTCGTAGTTGGAGTCGACTTCGGGTCCGACTTTGGATTCTTCCAATTTTCAAGTCTGTCTTTTAGGTCGACTTGGTCTGAGACTTGACCCAAGTTGATTCTGGAGTCGACTTCGTTTGCGACTTGACCTCCTTATCTTGCCAAGTGAGCTTAAACTCTTTTGAAATGACTTTGCTTACTTAACTTCTTCATCCTTAATTGTCCTTCTATTGTTTTATATTTCTTGGAACTCTGTATGATTATTTATCTCGAAAACCATTGGATTCCTTATCTTGAATTCTTGAGTACTTGAGTCTTGGAATGCATGAAAGATGTCCAAATATGTGTTTATGATCCGACATGATGAATTCTTTGGACTTGTTTTGATCTTTGTTTGATCCAAGTCGAATGTTTGAGTCGACTTGGCCTTCAGCTTCACTCAAGTCTAGCATAGAGTCGACTTGGTCTGCGACTTAGCTCTTGAAGTTCTACATTGTCAGTCTGAAGTCGAAGCTGAAGTCGACTTGGTCTACGACGTCACCCAAGTCGCATGCGGAGTCAACTTCGTTTGCGACTTCGGCAGCTTTGCTCCCCGATTTCAACGCTGGACGAAAAATGCCTCTTGAAGTCGCTGCTGGAGTCGACTTGGGGATCGACTTTACCTGTCATGCTTTATTTTCTTCATTTTTATATCCTTTACACATTTCACCAAATATATTAGTAACCAAAACTTACTCAAATTGATTTGTTAATCATCAAAACATAGACTTGGCTTATTTTGCCATTGATTTTAATACATGTTCCCAACAATCTCTCCCTTTTTTATGATTGACAAAACTGATTTGAGTATATACCTTTCAATGTCTTTAAAACATACTATTTTATCTTGTTTTGGTATCTTTAGAATAATCACTGGTCTTTTTCATTTTGAAGTTTAACATACATATTTCATTTTCATCATTTGCATATTTCATTTCCAATGATTCTCAAGTTAAAAGCATTCATATCATTCATTCAGAAACAGAACATAGGTAGACAGGCTTTTCATATGCAAACTTATGTACAATCTGCCCAAATTCGAGACTCAAATCCTAATTTATTCTCCCCCTTTTTGTCAATTGATCAAAAAATAGGGATGGTGGGCTGCTCAGGGACATCCGGTGGTGGAGCGGGTTAATCCTTTGAGAATGGCGGGGGCTGCTCCCTCTGAACCTGTGATCCCCCTTAGCTTGTGCTCCCCCTCGACTTGGACTTTTCTAAGTTCATTTCTCCAATCTTATTGTTCCTAATTAATTCAATCATCCCCATATCATTTCTAATTTTATAAAATGGTTCTTTTGCTAGAGGTTTGGTGAATATATCTGCAATTTGATCTTCTATTTTCACATATTCCAAACAGATATCATGATTTTCTATATGTTCTCTGATAAAATGATGTCTTAGGTCTATATGCTTGGTCCTAGAATGCAATACTGGATTTTTAGTCAAACATATTGCACTAGTATTATCACATCTAATAGGTATATCTTTAAAATTCATGTCATAATCCCTAAGTTGTTGTTTCATCCAAAGCAATTGAGCACAACAGCTCCCGGCGGCAATGTATTCGGCTTCCGTGGTGGATAGAGCAACACTAGTTTATTTTCTTGAAAACCATGAAACCAACATGTTCCCAAGAACTAACATGTTCCACTAGTGCTTTTTCTATCTATCTTGTAACCGGCAAAATCCGCATCTGAGTAGCCGATTAGATCAAAATTAGAACCCTTTGATACCAAAGTCCTATGTTGGTAGTATCTACTAAATATCTGAAAATTCTTTTTACAGCTACCAAATATGATTCTTTTGGACATGATTGAAATTTAGAGCACATACAAACACTGAACAGTATATCGGGTTTAGAGGCAGTCAAATATAACAAAGAGCCTATCATGCTCCTATATAACTTTAAATCAACAGATTTACCTTTCTCATCTTTGTCAATTTTAATGGTTGAGCTCATAGGCGTGTTTGCCCCTTTGCTATTTTCCATGCCAAACTTCTTTAACATTTCTTTGACATACTCGGACTGGTTTATGAAGATCCCTTCACTTATTGCTTAATTTTTAGTCCAAGAAAGAAATTCAGCTCCCCCATCATACTCATCTCAAATTCCTTCTGCATAAGCTCAGAAAATTCTTGACAAAGGTTCTCATTAGTAGCACCAAAAATAATATCATCTACATAAATTTGAACAATCAGAATATCCTTTTCTTTATACTTAATGAACAACGTGGTGTCTACCTTTCCCTTTTGGAAGTCATGATCAATCAGAAATTTGCTTAAGCTTTCATACCAAGCCCTTGGAGCTTGTTTTAATCCATATAATGCTTCGGTTAATTTGTATACAAATTTAGATTGATCTTTCTTCTCACATCCAGGTGGTTGTTCAACATACACCTCTTCATTTATATACCCATTCAAAAATGCACTTTTAACATCCATTTGAAACAACTTAAAGTTCATGTGAGATGTATAAGCTAGTAAAATGCGAATGACCTCTAATCTAACAACCGGAGCATAGGATTCCTCAAAGTCTATTCCTTCTTCTTATGGGTATCCTTTTGCCACAAGTCTAGCTTTGTTTCTCACCACAAGTTCACTTTCATCTAATTTGTTCCTAAAGACCCATTTTGTGTCAATGAAAGTACAGTCCTTTGGTCTTGGACCAAGATGCCAAACTTGGTTTCTTTCAAATTGATTTAACTCCTCTTGCATTGCTATGATCCAGTTTTCATCATCAAGAGCTTGATCAATAGTGGTTGGTTCAATTTCTGATACAAAAGCGTATTGTCCACAAATATTTTGTTTTGACTTTCTAGTCTTTACACCTTCATAAATATTGCCTATAACTTGCTCAATTGGATGGACATTTTTGAATTTTAAATCAGTTGGAGGTTTTTAGGAATTATTACCTTCGCTTACCCTTTCCTCCGTGGATTCTTCTTGCTTTTCCACATGCAATTTTTCAAGATTACTTGTGACATCATCTGCATCACTTAAATCATCTTTTCTTTTGGAGCATGGATTAAATTCATCAAAAACAACATGTATTGACTCTTCTACAACTTGGTTTATTTTATTGAAGACTCTATACGCTTTGCTATTTGATGAGTAACCAAGGAATATTGTCTCATCACTTTTGGATGGGCATTCTTCTTGCTTTTCATTTTCAATTAACGTTAGATCATTATATACGCATTTCATTTAAAATCATCGTTAAATCATTGCATGCGCATTTCATTATCACAGGGTCACAACCAATTCATTCAATCACAATCATATCACATCATTCAGCTCATACTCATTCATTCATACATATCTAAAACATCTAGAATTCAGTATATCAACATATTCATTCATATCCATCATATTCATATCATCTCATCCATAGTTAGTACATGTGAAAATAAATCACACTTATGTACACATTTAACATAGCACACACATTTCATACTTATATACATGTCAATCCATCTTGGCAACCATATTGTCATCATACCACACTTATATATACACAGCTAAAAAAACAAAACAAGAAACAAGAAAGTTCATTGTCCTCCTGGACCTCTCCTTAGACGTCTACGTCTACATGGAACTTGTGAGGGTGCTTCCGTGAGAGTGCTAGTGTGGGACCACGCCTGGACCTCATCCTCTTCACTATCATTATCATCGTTCTCTCCTACAAACTCAATTATCTCCTCCTCTACTTCCTCCTCAATTTCTTCGTCTTCTTCTTCCTCCTCCTCTTCCTCGATAGGCTCGAGGAATTCCATCGGGTCGTCATCATCATTGACCTCGGCCAATCGAACAATTTCCCCTGTGTTCTCCATTATGTATAGCATAACCTCATCGGGTTTAGGAGGTGCAGGTATTTCGATGACTCCCTCGGCACGACGCTGTTGGAAATATGTTGAAAATAAGCCAAGTCTATATTTTGATGATTAACAAATCAATTTGAGTAAGTTTTGGTTACTAATATGTTTGTGGAAATGATTTAAGGTTATAAATTTGAAGAATATAAAGTATGGTAAGTCAAGTCGATTTCCAAGTTGACTCGGGCATCGACTTAGGCCAAGTCGATCCCCAAGTCGACTCCAGCAGCGACTTCAAGACGCCAGTTTCTTCCAGAGCTGAAATCAAGAATGAGAGGTGCCAAAGTCGCATCCCAAGTCGACTCCGCTTGCGACTTGAGGTGAAGTCGCAGACCAAGTCGACTCCAGTAGCGACTTGGAGGCGTCATTTCTGTCCAGAGTTGAAACCGAGAACAAGAGCTGCCGAAGTCGCATCCCAAGTCGACTCCGCATGCGACTTGGGTGAAGTCGCAGATCAAGTCGACTCCGACTTCGACTTCAATACGGAAACATGCAGATCAAGATAACTCAATGATAGATTCAAGAGATTCAAAAGAAAATGAAGATCAAATTAGGATCAAGTGAAGACCAAAGCAAAGCTGCATATTTCTCATGGAGAATCGAGACGAGATCATGCATTTGGATTTCTCTTATGCACTCCAATACTCAAAGACTCAAGACTCAAGACATGGAGTCAAATGTGTTTAAGATAAAAGAATCATAAAGAGTCTTAAAGGAAGAACAACCAAACATGAAGAAACTCAAGCAAGCAAAGCATTCCAAGAATTTCAAGTTCATCAAGAAAGCTGTCGAGGTGAAGTGGCACCCGAAGTCGACTCCATCTGCGACTTGGGTCAAGTCGAGGACCAAGTCAACCCAGACCGAAACTTAAAGTTGTTGCGAACAGGCGAAGTCGCACCCGAAGTTGACTCCACCTGCGACTTGGGCGAAGTCGCACCCGAAGTCGACTCCACCTGCGACTTGGGTCGCAACGGTCGGAAAATTTTTGAACGTTGGTGCATTAAATGCGCGCCACCTACTTCCAAACGTTCGGATTCCCTCCACAATTATAAAAGGCAATCAATATGAACGAGGATGGTAGCTGAGAATTCATTAAGTGTGCATAACTCCTATCTTCAAGAGCATTAAGTGATCAAGCAAACATTTAGTAGAAGAACTTTGCTTCCAAACTGCCAAGAGATGCTTGCTGAATCTCTAAGCCTACACTACTAGTTCTTCTCTGCGCCAAATCTGCGTCTACACAAAAGTAACGTGTAGAAACTTTCTTTTTTTATTTCTTATTGTATTGAACTTGATTTAGTTTGGGTAACTAAGATCAAGTGTAAGCAAAGTAGTGTGTGATTGAAGTGGAACTCGTCACCTACTTGTGCTGTGGTTGTATATGCCCCCTAGAGTTAGAATCTAGAAGAGAGCAGAGGCTCTGGTTGTATATGCCCCCTAGAGCTAGAATCTAGAAGAGAGTGGAGACTCTAGTTGTATTCGCGGAATACATCGTGGAACCCAAGTCACAAGGGGTGTGAGCTTGGAAGAGTGGAGTAGGAAGGTTGCTCGAACCACTATAAAATCTTGTGTGTTCATTTTTGTTTCTGCTCTTTACACTATTGCTTTCTTTTTGTTTCTTCATAAAGGGGACTAGATCAATCTGGGGTAAAGTTTCTGTTTAGGTTGTAAATTTTTAATTACCCAATTCACCCCTCCCCTCTTGGGTAATCACCATTAACTCGGGACCAACAAGTGGTATCAAAGCAAGTGTTTGAGTTATACCAAAGAGATCTATTGATATGGCATCCCAATCGACTTCCGTTCCTACATTTACCGAAGGCCAATCTTTTACTAGGCCACCATTGTTTGATGGGAACAATTTCGGCTATTGGAAGCTACGTAAGAAACAACTCATCATGGCTACAGATATGGACTCTTGGATTGCTATCCAAGATGGTGTGAATTTGCCAATCGATGAAAGAGCTTCCAAATGGACCGATGAAGAAGTGAAAACTGTTAAGAGCAACGCCAAGGCTATGAATTCTTTATTTTGTGCTCTTACCGCTTTCGAAGGAACCTCTCAAGTCCAAGGGACAAGGAGAAATATTTTGATAGGAGAATTGGAAAGTTTTAAAATGCTAGAAACAGAAAATATTTCTGAAATGTTTGCTAGATTCTCTAAAATTCCTAATGCCTTGAAAGGTCTTGGAAGGGCAATTTCTGAATCTGAACAGATTATGAAGATTCTAAGGGCGCTACCCGATTCATGGACTCCAAAAATTACTGTAATAGAAGAAGCCAAAGACCTAAACATATTGAAGCTAGAAGATCTTATTAGCTCATTAATGTCACATGAGATAATCAAGAAAAGAAATGAGGATCAACACAAAGGCAAGGGAACTATTGCATTGAAAGCAGCACATAACTCGGATTAGTCAACCTCCTCATCTCATAACGACGATGAAGACATTGCATTGTTAACCAGGAAATTTCGAAAGTTCGTAAGGAGAGAAAAGAACTTCAAGGATCTCCAAGAGAAACCTCGAAAAGAGAAGAAGGAGGCTACAAAGTGCTATAGATGCGACGGTATGGGACATATGCAAGCTCAATGTCCTACACCCGAAGAGAAATCAAAGGATCAACAAGAAAGGAGGGAAAGACATGAAAGCAGAAAATTCCAAAGGCCAAAGGGAAGAAGAATGTACGTGAAAGAAGAAACTTCATCAACAAGTAGCTCCTCAACCGATGATTTTGATGCGGCAAATTGTGCAAGAATATGCTGCATGGCGCGGATTGAGCAAGAAGAAGATTTGTTGTGTTTAAACACAACGGAAGTTTTGGAAGAACAAACCACCTCAACCAAGTACACAAGTAATGAAGAGGTAACTTCCAAAATTTTCTATTCTCAATCTACTCACTCTTCTATTCAAAAATGTCTCAAATGTGCTGAATTAGAAGAATTACAACATGCATATGATTCATTATATGAGGAAATCAAAAAGCTAGGAAATAAGTTATCATTAAAGAGACAACAATGCAATTCCATTATTATTGTAAATGGAAAACTAGCTGAAAGTACATCAAAACTGAAAGATGAAAATGAATTGCTTTTGAAAGAAGTAAAGAAATTGAAAAAGGAGAATGAATCCTTAAATGAATCATTAGCTAAATTCTCTAATCCAGGAGAAAATGTAAAAATATTTCTGAACATGACCTCTCAAATAAATAAAAGAGGTCTTGGATACTCCACATTTGAGCAAAGAGAAAGTGGCAAATCGAATGTACCAATACTTGGGAAAAATCAAACCAAAACTGCACCTATCCACAAGCCCAAAGGGAAACATACTACGTGGACTAGAAGGCCAATTATTGAATCAATACATACTTGGAGTCCTACTCCTAGATTACCAATGGCTTGCAATTTTTGCAATAAGATGGGTCACAAAGTCTATAAATGTAACTTTAAGAAATTATATGACCATGGTGCAAAATTAGTTTGGGTTCCAAGAAACACGAGATTTGGGCTTTCTAAATTAGAACAACAAAGATGGGTACCAAAGAGATAAGATTTATTTGCTCATTTTTCAGATATGTTTCAAAGCAAAGGCAAGCAACGTTTGGTTCATGGATAGCGGTTGCTCAAGGCATATGACTGGTGAAAGAAGTTTATTTCATAAACTCAAGCCTTGCAACGATGGAACTGTTACTTTTGGAAATAATGAAAAAGGTAAAATCAAAGGTAAAGGAAATATTTATAGTATTTCAAATGCATGTATGGAAGATGTATTATTTGTTGAAGGACTCAAGCACAATTTAATAAGTATTAGCCAATTACATGACAAAGGGTACAAGGTTGTGTTTGAATCATCTATATGTAATGTATTTGATGTAGAACATATCATGTTTAGCGGAAAAGACATGGAAATGTATATTTGGTTTCACTTGATGAACTAGATGGTCAATGTCTAATGGTCATTGACAATGATCCATAGGTTTGGCATAAAAGGCTTGGACATGTGAACATGTCAAACATTAAAACTCTATGGAAAAAGAATTTGGTAGAAGGATTGCCAAAATTAAAATACGACAAAGATAAAATTTGCAAGGCATGTCAATTGTCAAAACAACCTAAAATGCCTTTCTCTATCAAAAAGGAGATTTCCACCACTAGGCCACTTGAATTGCTACACATGGATCTATATGGGCCATCCGATATTTTAACCATTGGTGGAAAGAAATATGTGTTTGTAATAGTTGATGATTTTTCAAGATTCACATGGGTAATTCTCTTAGCTAGCAAAGATGAAGTATTCTCTATGTTTGCAACTTTTATCAATTTGGTGCAAAATGAAAAACAAAGTACTATTATGACCATAAGAAGTGATCATGGTGGTGAATTTGAAAATAAACGATTCATAGAATTATGCAATGAAAAAGGAATTCATCACACATTTTCTGCACCAAGAACTCCACAACAAAATGGAGTGGTTGAAAGAAAAAATAGAACCATACAAGAGATGGCTAGAACAATGCTAAATGAGAGTAAATTATCCAAGAAGTTCTGGGGTGAAGCTGTAAGTATAGCTTGTCATGTGTTGAACTGAGTTACCATTAGAGCAATCTTGAAAAAGACCTCATATGAGCTATGGAAAGGTAGAAAACTAAATATTTCATATTTTCATGCTTTTGGTTGCACATGTTATGTTTTGAACAATAGAAAAACCAACTTAGGAAAACTAGATGCTAAGAGTGATGAAGCAATATTCCTTGGTTACTCATCAAATGGAAAAGCATATAGAGTCTTCAACAAAAGAAACAAAGTTGTAGAAGAATCAATACATGTTGTCTTTGATGAAACTAATCCTTGCTTCAAAAGAAAAGATGATTTAAGTGATGCAGATGATATAACAAGTAGCCTTGAAAAACTGCATGTGGAAAAGCAAGAAGATTTCATGGAGGAAAGGGTAAGTGAAGGTAATAATTCCTATAAATCTTCAACTAACTTAAAGTTCAAACATGCCCATCTAATTGAGCAAGTTATAGGGAATGTGTATGAAGGTGTAAAAACTAGAAGGTCAAAACAAAATATTTGTGGACAATACGCCTTTGTATCCAAAATTGAACCAACCACTATTGATCAAGCTCTTGATGATGAAAACTGGATCATAGCAATGCAAGAAGAGCTAAATCAATTTGAAAGAAACCACGTTTGGTATCTTGTTCCAAGACCAAAAGATTGTACTGTCATTGGCACAAAGTGGGTCTTTAGGAACAAATTAGATAAAAGTGGACTTGTAGTGAGAAACAAAGCTAGACTTGTGGCAAAGGGATACTCACAAGAAGAAGGAATAGATTTTGAGGAATCCTATGCCCCGTTGCTAGATTAGAAGCTATTCGCATCTTACTAGTTTTTGCATCTCACATGAACTTTAAATTGTTTCAAATGGATGTTAAAAGTGCATTTTTGAATGGATATATAAATGAAGAGGTGTATGTTGAACAACCACCTGGATTTGAGGAGAAAGATCAATCCAAATTTGTATACAAATTAACCAAAGCATTATATGGATTAAAACAAGCTCCAAGGGCTTGGTATGAAAGATTAAGCAAATTTCTGATTGATCATAACTTTCAAAAGGGAAAGGTAGACACCACTTTGTTTATCAAGTATAAAGAAAAATATATATTGATTATTCAAATTTATGTTGATGACATTATTTTTGGTGCTACTAATGAGATTCTTTATCAAGAATGTTCTAAGCTTATGCAGAAAGAATTTGAGATGAGTATGATGGAGGAGCTGAATTTCTTCCTTGGACTACAAATCAAGTAACTAAATGAAGGGATTTTCATCAACCAGTCCAAGTATATCAAAGAAATGTTGATGGAGTTTGGCATGGAAAATAGCAAAGGGGCAAACACGCCTATGAGCTCAACAATTAAAATTGACAAAGATGAGAAAGGAAAAATAATTGATTTAAATTTATATAGAAGCATGATAGGTTCTTTATTATATTTAACTGCTTCTAGGCCTGATATATTGTTTAGTGTGTGTATGTGCTCTAGATTTCAATCATGTCCAAAAGAATCACCCTTGGTAGTTGTAAAAAGAATTTTCAGATATTTAGTAGACACTACCAACATAGGACTTTGGTATCCAAAGGGCTCTAATTTTGATCTAATCGGCTACTTGGATGCGGATTTTGCCGGTTACAAAGTAGATAGAAAAAGCACTAGTGAAACATGTCAATTTCTTAGGAACATGTTGGTTTCATGGTTTTCAAGAAAACAAACTAATGTTGCTCTATCTACGGCAGAAGCCGAATACATTGCCGCCAGGAGCTATTGTGCCCAATTACTTTGGATGAAACAACAACTTAGGGAATATAGTATGGATTTTAAAGATATACCTATTAGATGTGATAATACAAGTGCCATATATTTAACTAAAAATCCAGTATTGCATTCTAGGACTAAACATATAGATCTTAGACATCATTTTATTAGAGAACATGTAGAAAATCATGATATATGTTTGGAATATGTAAGAACAGAAGATCAAATTGCAGATATATTCACCAAACCTCTAGCAAAAGAACCATTTTATAAAATTAGAAATGATATGGGAATGCTTGAATTAACTTAGCAAAAGCACAAACTAAGGGGGAGCACAGGTTCAGGGGGAGCACAGGTTCAGGGGGAGCAACCCCACAATTCTTAAAAAGTTTTACACATTCTATCTCTATTGTTTGATAAATTGACAAAAAGGGGGAGAAGAAATCAGGATTTGAGTCTAAGTTTTTTTACTAGTTTTAAGCTTTAAATGATTGTATGAATGTTTTTAACTTGTGATAAACTTCAAAATGCAAAATTAGCATGTTTCTAAGACATTGAAAGGTATACACTCAAATCAGTTTTGTCAATCATCAAAAAGGGGGAGATTGTTGGAAATATATGGAAAATAAGCCAAGTGTATGTTTTAATGATTAATAAATTAATTTGAGTAAGTTTTGGTTTCTAATATATTTGTGGAAATGATTTAAGGTTATAAATTTGAAGAATATAAAGCATGGCAAGTCAAGTCGATTTCCAAGTCGACTCGGGCATCGATAGGCCAAGTCGACTCGGGCATCGACTTAGGCCAAGTCGATCCCCAAGTCGACTCCAGCAGCGACTTCAAGACGCCAGTTTCTTCCAGAGCTGAAATCAAGAATGAGAGGTGCCGAAGTCGCATCCCAAGTCGACTCCGCTTGCGACTTGAGGTGAAGTCGCAGACCAAGTCGACTCCAGTAGCGACTTGGAGGCGTCATTTCTGTCCAGAGTTGAAACCGAGAACAAGAGCTGCCGAAGTCGCATCCCAAGTCGACTCCGAATGCGACTTGGGTGAAGTCGCAGATCAAGTCGACTCCGACTTCGACTTCAATACGGAAACATGCAGATCAAGATAACTCAATGATAGATTCAAGAGATTCAAAAGAAAATGAAGATCAAATGAGGATCAAGTGAAGACCAAAGCAAAGCTGCATATTTCTCATGGAGAATCGAGACGAGATCATGCATTTGGATTTCTCTTATGCATTCCAATACTCAAAGACTCAAGACTCAAGACATGGAGTCAAATGTGTTTAAGACAAAAGAATCAAAAAGAGTCTTAAAGGAACAACAACCAAACATGAAGAAACTCAAGCAAGCAAAGCATTCCAAGGATTTCAAGTTCATTAAGCAAGCTGTCGAGGTGAAGTCGCACCCGAAGTCGACTCCACCTGCGACTTGGGTCAAGTCGAGGACCAAGTCGACCCAGACCGAAACTTAAAGTTGTTGCAAACAGGCGAAGTCGCACCCGAAGTTGACTCCACCTGCGACTTGGGCGAAGTCGCACCCGAAGTCGACTCCACCTGCGACTTGGGTCGCAACGGTCGAAAAATTTTCGAACGTTGGCGCATTAAATGCGCGCCACCTACTTCCAAACGTTCGGATTCCCTCCACAATTATAAAAGGCAATCAATATGAACGAGGAGGGTAGCTGAGAATTCATTAAGTGTGCATAACTCCTATCTTCAAGAGCATTAAGTGATCAAGCCAACATTTAGTAGAAGAACTTTGCTTCCAAACTGCCAAGAGATGCTTGCTGAATCTCTAAGCCTACACTACTAGTTCTTCTCTGCGCCAAATCTGCGTCTACACAACAGTAACGTGTAGAAACTTTCTTTTGTTATTTCTTGTTGCATTGAACTTGATTTAGTTTGGGTAACTAAGATCAAGTATGAGCAAAGTAGTGTGTGATTGAAGTGGAACTCGTCACCTACTTGTGTTGTGGTTGTATATGCCCCCTAGAGCTAGAATCTAGAAGAGAGCAGATGCTCTGGTTGTATATGCCCCCTAGAGATAGAATCTAGAAGAGAGTGGAGACTCTAGTTGTATTCGCGGAATACATAGTGGAACCCAAGTCACAAGGGGTGTGAGCTTGGAAGAGTAGAGTAGGAAGGTTGCCCGAACCACTATAAAATCTTGTGTGTTCATTTTTGTTTCTGCTCTTTACACTATTGCTTTCTTTTTGTTTCTTCATAAAGGGGACTAGATCAATCTGGGGTAAAGTTTCTATTTAAGTTGTAATTTTTTAATTATCCAATTCACCCCTCCCCTCTTGGGTAATCGCCATTAACTCGGGACCAACAGACGCTTCTCAATATAGTGGGCCATGTCTATTTCTCGCTGGTGGAGTCTATCCCAGGGTGCTCCATAGCGAAACTGAACAAATCCATCAACGAACCTATACCACGGGCCTGCGTCGGGGGGTGTAGGTGTCTGAGTCTTTCTCCAAAAGTCCTGGAGATCCCGTGGGTCTACTCTGTCAGTTGGAACACCGGGAGTCCGGGGAATTTCGAGATATGTTCTTGGTAGAACTCGTACCCTAGGTTTGTAACTGGAGGGCTCTCTTAGACCTTGTTCATGTTAACTCGAGGAAACTACGGGAAACTGTGGTGTGTTGTGCTGGGATTCCCACCACCTGTGCATATTCTCTTCCCTTCGCTGTCTCCTCTCCTCCTCTTCTATCTCCTTTTTCAACTCCTCCACACTCATCATCCGCTTACCCCTATCCGCCATCTGTACAAACATAGCAATCAAATTGTATTGCAACATAATTTATCATCATATGACATGCATTTCATCATGTTCTAAGCTACCTAATTATCATATACTCATATCTAATTCATCACATAATCATGTGTAATCATGCATATCTCATCATATTCTTTCAATTTCCTATACTTAGAAATTTTCCACGCCTATTTACCAATCCATACTCTGATACCAAGCTCTGTGGCGCCCCAAACCCGAGCATCACATCCTGAGCCTTACCTCGAGATCGTATTGATTGGTAAACGTGATCAGGATTGTTGCCCTATCACACGACGGGTTTTAATGGATGTTTATCCAATTTAATATTTTCTCATAAGGACTTGATTTCTCATATTTCCATCTCAAACATATCTAGGTCATTTCCAACCCATTATCATATACAAAACATGCTGATTAAAAATATTTCATCAAATACATAATTCATATGTCGCTGCATGTATTAACCATAGTCATCAACATAAAACATTCAAATGATTACAATCATTCAACATAAATTATTTTATATCATAAAAGTACTAAAGTTTTTCCATGACTTTCTCAAGCTGGAGCTTACTCCTTCGCCATTTCCTGTCTTTCACCTGTCTTTGGGTTTGGAAAATAAAATCGTGAGTCAAAACTCAATAAGCAAGCTATTTGCATTTTTTAGGCAAATCATTTCAGGCAACATTTTGCATTTAAAATCATCTTGGAAAGCAACTTATACCTTGTTCAAAGTTATATCTTGAAAACATAAAATTTTGTACCCATCACGAGTACGATATGCATAATGCCACATAAAAACATGAACATATATAACATATTTCCCTTATGATGGAAGCAACATGAACATATATAACATATTTCCCTTATGATGGAAGCTAGCCAGGCGGCCATCCGTCCACGTCATCTCCCATTTCAGAGAAGGCGCCGCTGGCCTTGGGCCTATTTTAAGCGACTTGGCCACACCAAGGGAGGAAAATCGGTCCGCTTATACCCTTCAAGTGGACCTAGTACCTTGTGCACATGAACTTTATCATAACTCTATCTTTAACATGCTAGCATGATTTTTTCAATAAGAAACATAGAATCACATCATTTTACCATAGCATTTATCAAAGAAAATTTCATAATATTTCTTTTGAAGTAAAACATCATTTCAACACCATTTAACTAACGAATGACCATCCTTAAACATATTAGAAATAATTTCATCAAACAAGTTAGAGAAAAAATTTCATTTATGTACACAGTTTAGAAAACAAAATTCATTTAGAAAATTTGCTTGCTTACCTGTGTCCCTTAGCTTTCCGACTCCTCTTTTTCTTTGCCTTTGCCTACATGAGAATAATATATTTTTTTCATATATTTTTTTCCTCATATTTCATTTAGTTTTCCAACCCATTTCATTCACATATATCATCTATTTGACTTCTCCAGTCATTATGCACATGTATAGCACATTTTTACACATTTCATCGGCTAACACATAACATATATAACTCTATACATAGGGTATCCATTTCAATCACATAAAATTCATTCAATAATTATCATACATAGGTTTATTAACCTCAATTTGCCATTTATCAATCCTTTTTCAAATTACACACATCGGTGCTTCTTTTATGCACACATCGTCACTTCATATTTCATAAATAAATTTTAAAATATGAAATTAATCATTATACACTCTAAACAGATGTATATTCATGAAATATATCATATTTTATGCATTTTTTCTCAAAACCACATTTCATAAGTCATTCATCACCCTTGCATATCTATTACTTCACATATGCCCATTTGGCAACATATATATAATGTATATCATAAAATTCTCTAAATAAAAAATTTAATCCATATTTAAGCATGATAATTACCCTTAATTTCCACTGAATTTAGGGTATTTTTATGGGGTTTAAATCCACTTACCATAGGTTTCCAAAACAGCAAGTTTGGAACCCGTTTTTCACCCATTTAACGTGTCTTTTGACACATAACCCTAAGCAGTTTAATAAATCCGAATTTTCAGAAAATAATTCCATTTTTCCTAATTCAAATTTAGGTCATTAACACATGTTTAACATCCATAAATTAAAATCTCTCAAAACAGGAAGTTGCCTACCCATTTCGGGTCCCGTTTTCACTCCATTTATACAACATTTCATAAACCCATAAAAATCAGATTTGAGTTTATTTTCTCAAATCCTTTTGAGAATAAATAATACATTAAACCTAGGGTATTTTACCCTACATATCATTCACAAAACATGCAAACCTATTTACATAGCATTTTTAACCTAAAAATGAAGATTTCGGGTCATAAACATGACTTTACCGTCCATAGTTGCTAAAATTCATTCCTTAATCTCAATTCAACATATGTCCTTCATTAAAACATGTTTAATAAACTAAAAATATTATCCATATCAAACAACAACTTGTCTTTTAGATTTAGGGTTTGTCAACTTGAGTTTTCAACTCATATATCATTGCAAACTTTATTTTCATCATCTAAATCATGAAAATTCATGCATATAATATAATACCAATTCCATATTAAATCAAAGTCATGTTAAATCATCATTTTAAGGATTCTTGAAGCATACCTTTCATATTCCCATTTTGGAGTTTAAAAACTCAAAATAACCAACTCAGACAACACATATACTTACTTGGTTTAGTGCTAACTCAACTCTAATCACTTGGAGATGATTTCCTCCACAAATTCCCTTCTTTTCTTCCTTCTCTTGCTGGCCAAAATGGACGTGAGTTGCTGCTGTTGCTTTGGGGTGAAAAATCCAACACTTAGCCAACTTTCCAAAATCCATGCTATGTGAACGTGCATGGCTTTATAGGGCTGGATCAAATCTAGTTGTGGACCCCACAATTTTCTGCATTTTCCACACACTTAAATGTTTCCTTATCCTCATCATGTGTTGGCAAATTCTTAGCCAAGTAAAATTGCATTTTACCAATTTTTAAAAAATCCAAAAACTGCTTTAATTCATGGCCGTCCAAGCTGTCCAGCCATCACGTCCCTTGCTGCCCATTTTTCCAGCAATTTTTCATTTTCTTTCAACCCTAATTTAAGGGTAAATTATACATCTCATTACCCTTTAATTTATGTATTAATTTTGTGTTAAAAAAATTTAAAAAATGGCAGAAAACCAGCAGATTTTTGCACGTCACTTGCCCCACATGCTGTCCTCATTTTCTCTCTCCCATTCAGCTATATTTTATAATTTTTATTGCTGGAAATTTGCATGATTGAATGAAAATATTTGTGTCCCTACATATCAGCAACATAAGTACATATTTTAAAAAATAAAAAAATCAAAATATGCAGCAATATAACCCCTTGGATGTCCCCATAGTGCCACATTACCTATGCCTCTTGTGTGCACTTTGTAGCTTCATCGTGATAAACCTTTATTGCTGGGATTTTATTTGGATTTTAGAATTTCACAATAATATATAAAATACCTTAGAAATGGGCTGCATTTGACACATCAACTCTCATTAAAATCATGCAATTATGCATTGTACTCTAGCATTAATTGAAAGGTACTTTTGAGGTTCATTAGTCAACCATGCTCACCTTTTTCAATGCAGGTATTTTCTCAATATTTTAAGCTTAATACAAACCTTCCAAATTAATCATCTCATAATTTCATTCAACCGTTTCAAATTTCATCTTAATCCAATTTTCCTAGCTCCCGTTATAGCCGTTTAAAGTTAACGTTTGAAATTGAGATACGATCAATAAATCATAACACTCATTTCATCAAGAATTTCCATTACCCAATAATTCCATAATACCAAGTCCAACATCATTAACTACCATTTCAAATTTCACTTAAATCCGCCTTACAGGCGTTGAGTTATGAATTTTCTAGTGTTTTTCCATTAAAATGATCAATTATCTCACCAATGCTCATAATTCATATTAAATGAATTAAAATGATTTTCCATGATGTATTTGCACATTTAAATCAACAAAAATTTGCTCTAATCCCATTGTCTCATTTTAGCTCAAAATGATCAATCACATCATTATCGCTAATCCTTAACCCTAATTGCAATAATTAGCAAAATCACATAAATCATTCATAATTCAATAATTCACATATAAATATCATCTATATGATTAGTACATACATATGGGTTCTACATTCGTTTAGACTTGCTATTGGCTTATCTTCTTTCTTGTTGACTCATATCCGCAATTGCCTCTCCCTTGTTCAAAAACTAAGGCGATAGGCACGTTGTAAAAAGCAACATGTAAAATCATATTAATGTAATCGTATCTTACCATAGAATCATGCATATCATACATATTCAATCATATAATCTAGAAAGATCAATGACCTTTCCTTTTTCATATACACTTAGCATCTGAATGAAATCAAATGCATTTATATTTTCATAAAATCAAACATCATACATTAGGAGTCGAAAGAAACTCCCTTTTTCTTACCTTTCTCATTTCTATCTTCTCTTTTCATGGTGTAAGGTTGCTTTTCCTTACACATACAGATTATACCTACATAATCTGTCATTTTATTATAACCATAAATTCTAAACCAACAATCACTTAGAAAGTTGGCACGTTGGTGTCTATCATATGACCGCCAGGTGCCTTCCATATGTCTGCCATGGTGTCGCACCTTAAACATATATATCATATAGCACCATCTTGTGCTATCTTGTGTGAGAGGTAAGGAGGGTCTCTATATAGGGTTCCATAACCCGTCATCTATTCAGATTCCCTTCTATCCTTTGTCTTTCCTTAAATTCTCCTACCTCCTGCTTCATCTCATTATCCTCATATCATTTTTCCCTCATATACTATCTACACTATGAAATATGGAAATCCAGCTACATTTCCTTAATTAGCCATATTTTTATGTCATAATGATGAACAATGTAAGACAATACATATCGTATATGTCTTATAATCTCAATCTACCTCTTTCATCATTTTCTATTTTTCTTCTATATTTATCTATCAATCCTTGCTGAAATATCATCTTTGTGATATCAAATCTTTTCTTACCACGCTTATTTACCAATCCATGCTCTGATACCAACTCCTGTGGCGTCCCAAACCGAGACGTCACTTCCTTACCTCAAGACCTTATTGATTGGTAAATATGAATTAGGATTGTTGCCCTGAGCACGCGGCGAGATTTTAATTGGAACTCGTCCAAAATTTTTTTCGTTTCTTCATTCATCGTTATTGCATTTATAACATAAGCAATGGTACACTTGTACATATCCTTTAAACCATTTCAACATACTGTTATACATCATAGGCCTTCTTGACCTATTCATGACATTGTCATTCCAGACATACATTAGTTCTCCTAGAACTTAGAACTTTAAATAAATTCATATATGTCAGCATACCTGAATACTTTCATTCATATCATTCCACTCACCATGGCTAATCCTTTTAGCCCACATGGTACTATCTCGTACCTTTTCTCCATTTCTTAGGTCCTCGACCGCTTGAGTCTCCCAGTACCTGTCTAAGGTTTGGAAAATAAAACGCGAGTGATAACTCAGTAAGCAAGCATGTTATCTTTTAGGGCAAGACTTCCTTGGAAATCATTTCATTAAACATTTGGAACACCTTTTTCTTGAGGACATTTATATGTCCTAAAATATTATCATGAAATCCTTTGTTCATGAGGACAGTTCTACGTCCTTGAACATTATCATAAAATATTCATTCTTAAAATCATTTACAAGCCACGTCTGGGCTTGTTAAGGAAAAACATACATGTTTTACCATTTTTAATTAATTCCCTTTTGTCTTGAGTGAACATTTTCAATGTTCCAAGACATTTACATAAAACTATCTTTTGTCAGTGGACGTTTTACGTCCAAAACATTTTTCTCATAAATCCTTTGGCAAGGGAGGACATTCTCATGTCCTAAAACATTATTTACATAAGCCTTTCTCGGCAAAAGGACATTTTTATGTCCAAAAATATTTTTCATCATAAAATCTTTTAGTCAGAGACATTTAATGTCCCAAAACATTTTTCACATAGCTTCCTTTGGCAATGGATATTCATATGTTCTAAAACACCTTTCTTTAAGACACTTTTGCATTGGACATTCTCATGTCCATAAACACTTTTCATTTAAGCTCTTTAATAATGGACATTCTTATGTCCAAAAACAAGTTTGACATAAATTCTTTTCATAATCCCCATCTTGGGGCATGTTTATAACAAACAAGGCATATAAGATACATAAACCATTTCCATAAATGCATTTGCATAAAAAAATTTCCTTTTATTCCTGTTATTTACACTTTTGTGTAAAACACCCTTTCTTTCAGGGTAACTTATACATAAAGCTCATAAAAATCCAATTTAGGATAACTTTTCATATAAATACTTTTATATCCCAATCTTTGGGCTTTTGAAAAGCAAAATGTATGCAAATGCATTTCTCCCCATCCAGTAGTGACACTTAGCAAGTGATCATGCTGCCTTTTGGAAGAAAATCCTTAACAGCACGCTAGCCAGGTGGTTGTTCCTTTATCCTGCTCCCATCTCAGGGAGGGCACCGCTGGCACTCCTGTCATCCCTTAGCGACTTGGCCATATGTAGAGTGGGTCCCGGTCATCCCAATCATGCTCTACAACCGGCCTATTCCTTGTACTGGTGCACCATACACTATTATGACGGACCGCAGTCTGTTTGGTTTAAAGTATTACAGACCGCAACCCGTATCCGTGTCAACTTATAAAGCGAGCGCACCCACTTTAAACAAGTTGTCATTTGAAATTTAGTTTTAGGATGACCTTCCTGAAATTCTTTTAAAACCATTTTGAATAAAATATTTTGATAAATATTTGAAACGTTTGAGAAACAATACATCTTGAAAACCCTTATAATAAAAGAATTTCAAAACCTTTGAACTTTTAAAATTAAACCATATATTTTCTAACATTTATTTGGTTTTCATTTCGAGGCCTTTTGCTCACAAAAGTTATGCAATTATGCTACCCCTTCTCAACCACCCTAATAATCAAATTATTGTCCACCTTTCTATTATACCATTTTTACATAAGGGGCTTGCATAATCTTTTGCATACCATTTAGCAGTCCGAAATCAAACCATTTTATGAAATCAACATGAGAGATTGGTCATCCTTTAATCCCCTTCAACACATCCGTATAAATATTTTTCAAAATATTTTCAACATACATTTCCTTATCTAAAGGAAATCAAAACTTTTTCGAATATCATTTCAAAACATATGAACTATGTCCAAATCATTGTTTATATTTAAATATCAATACATCAATTCCTGTTTTCTTTTTCTTTCGTAAACATAATTATTTATCATAAAACATCATAAAAGAAATTCAAAACTTATTTACATTTGTTGCTTTGTGAAAAAGGAAAAAATTCTCTCTTTCTTATAAAATACTTTTGAAACAACATCATAAAGAACTTGCTTACTTAAAAGAGAATTCTTAAAACCATCGATATCAAACATGAAATCCTTTGAAAACATTATCATAGAGAACTTGCTTACTCAAAAGCAAAATTCTCAATTCCATTAACATAAAGCATTGCCAATCTTTGGCAACACTGATGATAAAATCCTCATCTTAAAACGTATTGCTTGCTTCCCATGAAGCAAACCTTGAGGCTTTTCCTTTGTCAGGACCAGGTATTTTATTCTATTTTTATTATAACTTTTCTCTATTTATGAGGTAACTTGTGAACATGCTAGTAAGAATTTTACGATATTAATGGATACATAACATACATGGATACGACATTTGGGGGATGTATAGTGCATATATGCATGTATGATTAGCGTTCCATTGATGGGCACTATGACTATTGTTTCCCTCGCAGAGTAGGTACGGTGTTCGACCTGCCCGGTCAGGTCGCGGGGGTCAAGGGGGCAGCGCCCCCGAAGAAAATTTTAATTATTAAGTCGTATGAGTGGGAGAGTAAATTACTAATTGCAATTAGACCCGATCCATGTTCCGACCCGACCCGATAGGGATTCAGTAATAAAGGAAGCCCGCGCGCGCTAGGGTTCCTTTTTTCATCTCGCACCCGGCTATCTTCCTTCTTCTTCTCTTTTCGTTCTCTGCGTCTTCTCTTCTTTCCCCACCATTCAGTTCGGGCTAGCCACAGATTCATTCAAGGAAGCTCTACCGACTGTTTGAGGATCATCGACTCGAATCGTGGAAGTTCCGAATCTCTCCGTCTAAGTCTGGAGCACTATTTTTGGGGGAAATTTCGATTCAAGTAAGTAGATGTCGCCCCTTCTCGATTTAGTGATGAAATTTTATATTAAACGCGATGCGAGGCTAGAGGGAATGTATGGTTTCTAACGACTCCATGGTATTAGGCGTAGAGTTCGTAACAGTTAGGGTTCATGGTGAATTTACTTTGAATGCGTGATTTCTATGATGTAAAAGACTTCTTAGCAGTTGTTATATTGTTGGAATGTGACGTGAATTGATTTGCCCCAATCGAGAGTATGAATTGAAGGTTCTTTCATTTCGCACCTATCATGTGTTTGATAAAATGCTTGTGTGACAGATCTAAGTGTTGAATCTGAATTGTGTTGATGTTGTATGCGTGGTTTGCGATGTGTTTCATTGTCTGTTATGTATGGTGCGTTATCTCAAATAGTTGGTTGTAAGGGTTGTTCATGGCCCCTGATTGACATGAGGAGAGGGTTGTTCATGGCCCTTGATGGACATGAGTAGATGATTGGTCGTGTTGTTCAATCTGTGTGTATGGTTATATGCATACGATCTTGGGAGTGGGTATTGGATCCATGTGTATTAGCTTCATCACTATATGAGCATCCATCATTATGCTTATTTCCATTTTGTGCTAACCACTATCTACTTACTGGGTCTATTTAGACTCATATCATTTGTTATTGTGCTTTTAGATCGCAGGTCAGAAGGGGAACTTAAGGATGGAACAAGTTGAAGATCAAACATGAGATACCCTAGCACAATATGTTGATTTCAGTTCTTTTAAACTTGTACTCTTTTTGATAATCATATATGTAGACAATTACTTAGGCGGATTCGCTTTGACAACTATAATGTATTTGGTATTTCAGATTGGATTGTAATCCTTGTTGATGCACATATGCATGACTATTATATCTGTTTGATGTGTAAGGAAAATATTTAATGATTTCCTTCTATATGAATGTTCTTATTATATGAAGATGCAAGTATATAAAATGGATTGAATGTTACAGATGGAAATGTTATGAATATCAGGTCATGTATTCCATATTACCCCTTGTATGTTATGGGGAGATGCTGCCGAATTTTTCTTAGATTGTGTAGCGCCGTTGATTAGTTATTGAGTATTTTTATGAATGGGGCGTTACATCCTTAAAGCCATTCTTTTCCAAAACTTACGAATTTTCATTAAAGCCATCATTTTCCAAAACTTGTGCTTGCCCATTCATTAAAACATAAACATAAACATTTCAATCATATCAATCACATAGAAAGAAAATAGCATTTTAGAAAGTTCGCTTGCTTACCTGAGATCGCCATAATCCCTTTCCTTCCATTCTTTTCCTGGTCTTTGCCTAAATAAATGAAAATAACATTTCATTTATTTGCATCATCTTCAAATACTTATATTCTTTAGGTTTTCCAACCTACATAAGTTCATCTAGCTTAACCCACTTGTCTTTTCAAGTCGGGTATTCATACGTATCGACATAGCCTATACATATCAAATTATCCATTCATTTTTAATACCCTTATGTAGGGTAAACTTACATACATATAATAATCCTTTATTAAATCATTATTTAGAATTTCATTACCTCCATTTATCATTTTTAACATATTTTCAATTTTTCATACAATGGTGCTCATTGTAAGCACTTAGCTACTAACTTAGACATCATATAATAATCTCAAAATTTGAGATTATTATTATTTACTTAAACAGTAACCTAATACACATTTTTCATCATGTTGTTATGCATTTTTTCATTTTAACAACTTACATAATCCATATATCATTTATTCATACCCATCCTTCGATACAAGTCCATTTTTCAACACATACTTATGTGTTTCTTAAACTTTTTCAAAACAGAAACTTGTCTCTAATTCAAGCATGATTAAACCCCTTAATTAACACATAATTTATTATTTAATTTTGGATTTATAATCCATTTATCATGGGGTTCCCAAAACAGCAACTTTAGAATCCGTTTTTCGTCATTTCAATGCTCTCTTAGCAACATGATTTAAACAGATTTTTAATCCAACTTTTCCAGCCTTAAACCATAATTTTATTAACCCAAATTTAGGGTATTAACACATATTTGAATCCCATAATTAAATGGTTTCCATATAGCAACTTACTCATCCATTTCGAGTACCATTTTCACCCCATTTGGACATCTTTTCATAAAATTTATAAAAATCAGATTTGGGGCTCGTCTTCCCAAATACTTTTGGGATTAAAATTTACCCTAATACTAGGGTATTTTACCCTTCATAACTTCCATAAATTATTTAATCTCATTTCCATACAATTTTTAACATAAAAATGAAAAAATCGAGTCATATATGCAACCCTAGGTTCCATACCTTATAAAATCAGCAACCTATTCATAAATCATCATATGAATTACACTAAATCATGATTGATATCCCATTATAAGTCAAAATCCATTACAAAAATCTGAAATTTAATATTTATCTTGATTTATTCCTTAAGATGTCCATCATGCTGAATTCAGACACACTGAATTCTCAAAATCTTGAATTAATATCAAATCAAGTAGTTTTGATCTAAAATTTCTATTATACCTAATAATTATATGAATTAACCAAAATAAATATTTTCAGCATGAAATATTTAGTATTTATATTTATTTTGGTATTTTTACTCTGATGGACAGCAGCATCCCTTTTTAGACATCCTGAATCACGTAAATTATGGGGTGTATTTATACCCATCGAAACCTAATTTTTATTTTGGTCGTGTTATCCTCAATATGTCTTATATATCATGTAAACTTTTTATCCAAAATTCCTTGTATAAAAATTATTAAAAATCATTTGGTACAGATAATCCCATCACCCATTCTACCCTATTTAGGTTGATCTTCTCGGATTTTTAATTTAAAACCTGATTAATATTTCAATCTTAAATTTTTTTCATCCCTTAATAATCATATAATGAGCTTGTAAACAAATTTTCATGGTGAAAATATTTCGTTTACTATTTCGTTTATATTTTGATTGATAACATCATATAACTTCCAAATTTGAAGTATAAAATCAAAATTAATATATACTTACTTGATTAATTGGTAATCCTTCCTTTGAGCACATGAAATTCCCTTCTTTTCTTCCTTTCCTTGCTGTTGGGGTCATGTGAGGCTTGTTGGATTTTTGGAGAATTTTTCTCCCCTTAGTTTCCTCTCCTCTCTGTCTCTCTGTCTCTCTCTCTCTCTCTCTCTCTCTCTCTCTCTCTCTCTCTCTCTCTCTCTCTTTCTCTTCTCCTTTGCCGGAACATCCAGCCCTTGCTCTCTTTTTTTTCTCTTTTTATAAGTCACTTTTCTTGGTGCTTAAGCAATCCTTAGGGCATTTTAGTAAATTCCATTTTTACCTTCCCAAATTGCCTCTCTTTACTTAGTTCTTAAGTAACTTCTTACTTGCTCTCCAAGAAAGCAACTTCCCATAATAATTAGCTTAATCCATTCCATTCATCTCATAGATTTCATAATTTTATTCCATCATTTCAAATTTCATCTCAAACCGACGTTTCTAACTCAAGTTATGACCACTTGAATTTATCTTTTGAATTTGGGATAAAAATAATTAATTATCACCCTAATCCCATCATGATTCCCTTAATCCAATCCATTCATAAGATTGGGCCCACCGTCGTGATCTTACCTTTTAAATTTCATCGAAATCCGCCTTGTAGGCGTCAAGTTATGAATTTTCTACCATTTTTCATCTTAATTCCATAATTACACTTTAATCTCTATAAATTAAATCATGATTATTAACATGATTATTCATAACACATTGTCACCTTTAAATCCTCATTAAGCCCCTCGGGTCATACCGACTCATTTTGGGCTCCGGCGATTAAATTTTTAATCACTATTCTTAATTAAACCCTAATTGCAAAATATCATTAAATCATACAATCATCCATAAATCATTCAAAATTCATTTAAATCACATATAAATCAAATATATATGTTCAATGCATACCATTGAGTCCTACATAGGTTGGGGTTTCACAGTGCACATAAAGGGTATGTATGGCAAAGATGAGAAATGACTACATGAGATTTGCTAAAATGCAAAAATGGATGGAAATGTAATAAAATGTCAAAAAAAGTGCTGTTTTATATGAACTTGAATTACACATAATATATGTGTGTTCAAGTGAGTAAATATGGGAAGTATGAATGGCAAGAAGGGAGGATGACCATGTATGAGTAGCTAAGATGCAAAAATGGAAAGAAAACATGGTAAAATGAGGAAGTATAGGGCTGTTTTGAAAAAATTATAAAATCTCAAAAATTTGAGATTGAGATTAGTAGCCCTAACTCATGAATAGGTGCCTTAGATGAGCACCAATGTGAAAAATGTAAAGAAGGGATGTTAAACGGGAGGTAATGAACCTCCATATGTTGATTAAATAAAAGGTTATGATATGTTGAAATGTTTACCCTAAATAAGGGTATTAAAAATAGAATGAATGGATGATGTGATGAACAAGTTATGTTGTTATGTATGAATACCCGACTTGAAAGACAAGAGGGTTAAGCTAGTTTAATGTGAATACAAATGGATTCATGTAAGATTGGGAAACCCTAAAGGATGCAAGCATTCGGAATTTATGCATATAAATGAAATATCTTTTTCATTTATCTAGGTAAAGGCAAGGAAACGTATGGAAGAAAGGGATTAAGGCTATCTCAGGTAAGCAAGCGAACTTTCCAAAATATTGATTTCCTCTTATGTGTTGAAATGATTTAAGATGCTTATGTTGATGCTTTTATGAATTTCTTAAAAGTGGGCAAGCATAAGTTTTGAAAATGATGGCTTTAATGAAAAGCCTCAAAGATTGCTTCATGGGAAGAAAGCAACATTGTTTAAGAAAATTATTTTATCACAAGTGTTGCAAGGATTAGGAATGTTTTATGTTGATGATTTTAAGAATTTGCTTACAAGAGAGCAATTTCTCATGATGTGATTTTCAAAAAGATTTTATAAAGAAAAAGGGAGAGTTAGACTTTTTCACAAAGTAATACTTACAAACAAGTTTAGAGTCTACTCCCATGAGATTTTGTGAAAAACAAGTGTGTTTATGAAAGAAAATGAAAAAGAGATTTGATTTGTAGAAAAAGATTGGTTTTTTCCATTCTATGATACTAATACATAAACGAAGACACTTATACATAAATAATGATTTGGACATGGTCCATCAATTTGAAATGGTATTAGGAAAGTTTTTATTTCCTTTAAAGATAGAAATATTTTGAAAATGTCTTGAAAAATATTTATATGGATGTTGTTAAAAAGGAGTTTAAGGACGACCAACCCGATAAGTTGATTTCATAAAATGGTTTGATTTCGGGTTGCTAAAATAGCATACGAAAGGTTATGCAAGCCCCTCTTTATACAAAAATGACAAGAGTGGTATGTGGAATAAGGATATGATACCAGGGTGGATAAAAGGGGAATGATGCAATTGCATAACCTTTGTGGGCAAAAAGCCCAAAATGGAAACCAAGAAAATGCTAGGGCAATACATGGTTTATTCTTGAAAATTCAAAAGCTTTGAAGTTTCGTTATCATGATGATTTTAAGATTTATTACGACTAATATTTTTAGAAAAGATTATTTTCTCAAACATTACAAACGATTATCAAAATATTTTACCTAAAATGTTTCTAAAAGTATTTAAGGGGGTCATCCTAAAACTAGATTTCAAATGATAACTTATTTAAAGTGGGGGCGCTCACTTTACAGGTTGACATGGATTGCGGTCTGTGATATTTTTCAAAATGATTTAAAAGGACACGGATTGTGGTCTTTGATATTTTTTTTAAGATAGTTTAAAAGGACACGGGTTGCAGTCTGTGATGTTTTAAACCACATGGATTGCGGTTTGTGATGTTTCAAGAGATCATGCTAGCATATGGACATCTATGATGATGATGTATGGTGCACCAATACAAGGAATAGGCCAGTTGTAGAGCATAGTCAGAGATGTTCCAAGGCCCACTCTACATATAGCCAAGTCGCTAAGGAATTCCAAGAGGCCCGTGGCGCCCTTCTTGAGATGGGAGAAGGATTAAGGAACAGTCGCCTAGCTCGCGTGCTGTTAATGATGGATTCTCTTTCAAAAGGCAGAATGATCACTTGCTAAGTGTCAATACAGGATGAGGAGAAATACATTTGCATATGTTTTTCTCTTAAAAATCCAAAGACTGGGACACAAAAGCATTTATACGAAAAGTTATCCTAAATGGGATTTATGAGCCGATACAAAAAGGTTACCCTAAGGGTGTTTTACACAAAAAGTTGTAAATATCAAGGACGAGATGAAATGTTTGCTATGCAAATGCTTTCATGAAAAAGGATAATTTTTTTTCGTCTCGTTTGCTATAAACAAGCCCCAAAATGGGGATTATGAAAAAAAGGTTTATGTGGAAAAATATTTTTGGACATAAAAATGTTCATTGCTAAAGAAGGCCTAAGTCAAAAATATTTTGGAACATATGAATGTCCGTTGCGAAAAAAGGGCTTATGTCAAAAGATATTTAGGACATAAAAATGTTCGTTGCCAACAAGGGTTATGTCAAAAATATTTTAGGACATAAGAATGTCAACTGGCTAACAAAGATTTACGAGAAAAATATTTTTGATATAAAAATGTCATTGGCAAAAGAAGATTTTATGTAAAATATCTTGGAACATTATAAATGTTCACACAAGATAAAGAGAATTACCTAAAAAAAGGTTATTCTCGTATGCATTTCCTTGAAAAGCCTAGACGTGGCATTCAAAAGATTTTAAGAAAAGATGTTTATGAAAATGCTTTAAAGGGAAGTGCTTGCCTAAAAGATAAAATGCTTGCTTAATGAGTTATCATTCATGTTTTGTTTTTCCAAACCTTAGATAGGTACCGGGAAGCTTAAGAGGTCGTAGACCTGAACAATTAGGGAAAGGTATTAGATGGTACCCATGTGGGCTAAAATTATTAGCCACGATGAATGAGATGGTATGTCTTAAAGTTTTAAGTTGACGTATGTGAACTTATTTAAAGTTTTAAGTTCTATGTGAACTAATAATTGAATGTATATATACAAGTATGGAATGAAAATATCATGATTAGGTCAAGAGGACCTTTAATGTAAAAGAGCAAGTTGAGATGTTATGAATAATATGTGTAGTTAATGACAACTGTCAGGTTGTAAGATCATGAATAAGAATATGAATGAAAGGGAAGCCAAAGGGTATTTTTAAAATACCAAGTGCGACGATTTACAAATGTATCGTCGCTTATGATATGAATGAAGTAAAATGTAAAGAAATGATACGATGAAGGAAAAGGAATGAAACTAAAAAAAATTTGGACGAGATCCAATTAAGAACCCGCCGCATGATCAGGGCAACAATCCTAATTCACATTTGTCAATCAATAAGATCTTGGAGTAAGGCTCAGGATGTGACATCTTAGGTTGGGGGCGCCACAATTAATTACCCGCTTGATGAGTAATTTTGGAATTAACTAGTGATAAGCTCATATCTTGAGATGTTTAAGGCAAGTTGACATGAAATTTTTAGGGTAAACCTAAGTTAAGGTACTCTACAAGATGAATGGAGTGGATTATAAGAATTATGATTAGAAGGTTGTAAAATAACTAGGAATTTCATGAAGTGCCATGAATTGATGTTAAGTGCTTTTATCTTAGACCATACCAAGTATTTGAAGATGAAAATTTTTATGGAGAGGTAAGGGCACAGTCCCTAAGTTATAAATGGATTTGATTATTATCAAATCACATGATAACTCTTGATTAGCAAGGTGATTATCAAAAAGACATTTGCATTAATGAATCCTATCTCAAGAAAATTAAATAAAAGAGATAAAAAGCAAATATGCATTAATGAGCCTTATTACATAGGGTGCATTAAATGAGAGGTTGATGAGGTATATTTTGAACCATGGGTCCACTACGATTATATGATTGATTTTAGTCTATGAAATTATGTAATTTTTCATGTGTAAAAAAAAGAAGAAAAGCAAAAAAAAGAAAGAGAAAAATTACAACAAAAGGAAAATTGATAGCAAAAAAAAAGAAGAAAAAGAAGAAGAAGAGAAAAAAAAAAGAAGAAGAAAAAGAAAAAAAAAACTTGCAAATGACTAAAAATTTAATTATTACGAAATCACAGATAGCCAAGGGCCTTTATTGGTTTAGAGACCGACAAACTTATTACAAAAAGAAAAGGTTGCAAAAAAGAAAGAGAAAAAAATGATGAACGAAAAAATATATAAAAAAGGAGCAAATATATATATATATGATTGAGATGACCAAATCATACAAAAGAATATATAACAAATAAATAAGTAAATTAAGGGGCCTTGGCCACAAAGAATTTTATTAAAGTTGTTCGGCGTCGGGAATGTCAGCAGCAAAAATGAAAAATATATATAAAAAAAATTTCTTAGAACCATGGCAAAAAAAAAAGTTTGCAGGAGGCCACTCACAAGTTATGAAACCATGAGTTGGGTAAGGCTTGGCAGCAGAGCTGCAGCATCCTTTTGGTGATTGTAGGCAGGCTTTCGAGCAGAGCTGTGGGGCAGAGCATGCGAAGCGTAGAAGTCAGAACGCACCATGCGCATTTTAGCACACTCCGCCGGCCCTCTTACTGAATCAAAGACAACGGTGCCCTCGGGTAGTTAGAGCTTTTAACTCTAGGATTTTAGTTTTGCTGTAGAGGCAGAAAGTCTCACCATTAATGGTGGGGCTGGTGATAGATACAGAGGCAACAGAAAGATGATGGAGAACGCGAACGACGAGGACGAGCTAGAGAAAAAGAAGCGCCATCTCAACTCTGTTTCATCTCCAGCAATGGCCAAAACCTCTCTATCTCCGCTGCACGACGCATCTGTTGATGCAGCAGTCCTTCAGTATCAGAATCAAAAGCTTGTTCAGCAATTAGATGCACAGAAACATGAAATGTATGAATTGGAAGATAAGTTCAAATATTTGAAAGACAAACAGATCTCATATGATGATATGCTGATTGCAGTGAATAAACTCTGAAATCAGTTAGTTGATGATTTGATCCTGCTTGTAATCCGGGCTGGTGGGTATGAATAGGGTCTAGAAACTTTTTCTGTCCCATCATGTCCTCTAGAGGAGACATTTCTTTGTAGGGTTCTACAGATCGGTCCAATTGAAAGCAGTGATTCAAATGGAACCACCGAGCAAATTGAGGAAGCTCTTGCTTCTCGCCATTCATCCATTATGGAATTGAGGAAACGCGTTGAGGAGTCTATTAATGCTCAAAGACTGGACGTTCATCAGCGAGTGTACGTGGAGACCTATCTTCAGAAGATGTTCTCATTTGGTTGGGTGAATTGGAGGAAAGCCTGGCGGAACTTGAGGAAAGCCAGAGAAAATTAGTAAACTTGAAAATGCAGAAAGAAGGAGCTTCTAGTGTGCATGGGGTTGCATGAGTTGAAGGACTCTGTGGAGGTGGCGTGCTCACATGGACATAATGTGCGTCAGTAGAGGACGTATCGGAAAGCAGGAGTAGATTCTGCGCCAACACAGCCGCGGAATTCTCCACCAAACATAAAAGGCGAAACGTGGCCAGTGAAGTGCATGAGGACCAACTGGGGTTACGCGTGAATCCAATTCCGCGGTAACACCTTTAGCCGCGGAACCCGTTCCGAGCCGGCAAAAATCCTATAAATAGCCCAGCTTGGCTTCTAAAAAAAAGAGAACTTCAACACAACAGCGAGATAGAACCTGGAGAAGCTCTCTCACCCTGAAAGAAAAGAGGACGTAAGTTCTTAAGATTATTTTTCTTTTAGGTAAAAAAAGTTTCTTTCTTATTAAAAAAAAATATATATTTTCAAAAAAATACTTTTCCCAACGTGGATACTCCCCGACTAGCGGGTTGAATTGACACACGGGTTAATATATTTTTTAATATATATATGTTTTATTAAAAGTATATAAATATACACATGTATACATATTATTTTCAAAAATACTTTTCCCAACGCGGATACTCCCCGACTGGCGGGTTGAATTGACAGACGGGTTAAGTATATATTCTTTAATATATATATGTTTTATTAAAAGTATATATATATTATTTTCAAAAAAATACTTTTCCCAACGCGGATACTCCTCGACTAGCGGGTTGAATTGACACACGGGTTAAGTATATTTTTTCATATATATATATATATATTATTTTCAAAAAAAAAGTTTTCCCAACGTGGATACTCCCCAACTGGCGGGTTGAATTGACACGCGGGTTAAGTATTTTTCTCCTTCAAAAATATATATATATATACATATATACATATATTATTATTATTATTATTATTATTTACGATAAAAAAATAATAATATATATAAAGGCCTGGGATCTCGGGACCCCACCGGGCGCGCTATATATATATAAGCTAAGTATTTTTTTATGATAAAAATATAATAATATATATAAAGGCCCGGGACCCCACCGGGCGCGCCATATATATATATATAAAGCTAAGTACTTTTTTATGATATATAAAAATAGATAATAATATATATAAGGTCTCGGGATCCCACCGGGCGCTATATATATATATATATATAAAGCTAAGTACTTTTTTATGATATATAAAAATAGATAATAATATATATAAAGGCCTGAGGACCTGGGATCCCACCGGTCGTGCATATATATATATTTATATATATAAAGCTAAGTACTTTTTTATGATATATAAAAATATATAATAATATATATAAAGGCCCGGGGTCCCGGGATCTCACCGGACACGCCATATACATATATATATATATAAAGCTAAGTACTTTTTTATAATGTAAAAAAAAGATAATAATATATATATATAAAGACACGGGGCATCCCGAGATAAGCGCGCTCTCTCTCTAAAAAAAAAGAGGCGGAGAACGTAAGTTCTCAACTCTTTTTTTAAGTATATTTGTTTTTATAAAAAGGGCCTCAAAAAAATATTTATATTATTTTCCAAAATATATAT
Source organism: Annona cherimola (assembly GCA_030490835.1). NCBI lineage: Eukaryota > Viridiplantae > Streptophyta > Magnoliopsida > Magnoliales > Annonaceae > Annona > Annona cherimola. The sequence continues at coordinate 53,689,643 of CM059971.1, read as the reverse complement.
GTGTATACATATTTTGAAAGGCCCAAAAATATATGTGGTATGTTCTAAAATATACATATGTGTCCCGCGGGCGTCCAAAAAAATATTTATATGTGTCCCACGGGCCTCCAAATATATATATATATATTTTGTTTTCTAAAATATATATACATGTCTCGCGGGCTTCCAAAAATGAATATTTTGTTTTCTAAAATATATATGTGTCCCGCGGGCATCCAAAAATGAATATTTTATTTTCTAAAATATATATATGTCCCGCAGGCTTCCAAAAATGATGAATATTTTGCCTTCTAAAATATATACGTGTCCCGCGGGCATCCAAAAAATATTTTGTTTTCTAAAAAATATATATAAACATGTCCCGCGGGCCTCCAAAAATGAATATTTTGTTTTCTAAAATATATATATGTCCCGCAGGCGTCCAAAAAAAATATTTTGTTTTCTAATATATATATACATGTTCCGCGGGCCTCCAAAAACGAATATTTTTTTCTAATATATATATGTGTCCCGCGGGCGTCCAAAAATATGTTTTTTTCTAAAAAATATATATACATGTCCCACGGACCGCCAAAAATAAATATTTTGCTTTCTAAAATACATATATGTGTCCCGCGGGTGTCAAAAAATGAATATTTTATTTTCTGAAATATATATGTGTCCCGCGGGCATCCAAAATTTTTTTTTTCTAAAATATATATATATATACATGTCCCACGGGCCTCCAAAAATGAATATTTTGTTTTCTAAAATATATATATGTGTCCCATGGGTCTTCAAAAAAAATATTTTATCCCGCGGGCCCCCAAAAAAAATATTTTTATTTTAAAATACATACATATATCTTAGAGACCTTCAAAAAAAATATATGTATATTATTAAAAAAAAATTATATATGCTTCTCCCTGAGTAAATACTCCCCAAGTAGTGGGTTAAGTTGATATACGGGGATAAGTACCTTTCTATTATATATATATATATACAAAAAACCTATTTGATCAACCCAAGCCTTAATGTCCGAGCAAGCCCACTTGGGCCTAAGACCCTCCAACAAACCCATTTGGGCTCAAAATTCTTTAACAAGCTCACTCGGGCCCAAAATTCTTCAACAAGCCCACTTGGGCCCAGAACTCTTCAATAGGCCTAAGATGGCCCAAAACTCTTCAACAGGCCCAGTTGGGCCCAAAATCCCCCAATAAGCCCAGTTAAGGCCAAATTGATTGAGTCAAGCCCAGTTAGGCCCAAACTCTTTTCAACATGCCCAGTTGGGCTCGAACCTCTTTAGTTAGTCCAAGTTGACCCAAACATATTTTTAAAATTCGGTTAAATCCATTTTTTAGTAAAACCACCCAATTATTTTATCCAGAGACTGAAGGTGGGACACGCTGGCTTATTTAGTTGAAAGAGCATACTTAGCTTGTTGTGTAGGGTCACTAGTGTAGCCGACGGGCCTCTCACTATGCCCAAACCGAGTCATCGCTGGTTGACGAGCTAAGCGTAAACTCACATTTAAGTCATGGCGCGTGGCGTCATGTACCACATATTCGAATTACAGCGCGAGGCGAAGTGTATTCATTTATCTTTGTATTTTCGTGGGACACGATTTTTCGCGCACTTGTAAAGTCGTAGAAAAATCTTCTACGCATTTCATCATCATTTCGATAAAAATTTTAGACTATTGTATTCCGCTCTTTTAATCAAGGATTTTCTAGTTGGAGATGTAAAATCAGAATGTGGAACACAATGCAAAATATTTCTGTGATATACTTTTCGGACTCAGTTAAAGAATTAAATGCTTTAAAATTTCACTGGGGAATTAATTAAGCATTTATTTTCAAAGCCGAAAAAACAATTAAAAATTTTCATGAGGTCGAAATAAATGGTGAACCTGACGTGAAACATTCTCCCTTCATCTTTAAGAGCTGAAAACTATGATCTTTATATAATCTCTCACTGCTGACACTCTGGAGTGTTCCTTTGCAGATCTCATGGCGCATTCGATGGCTTTCGGATTCCTGCCCAATGGTGGTTTTTTCATTTCTGAGCCAAACCACATGGATGCGGCTATCCCGCATCACTTCATTCACGTACCAAAGAAACCGGAACACCATGTCTATCGACACATCGACTACTCTCCTACAGCGATCAAGCAAAGGAGGGATCGATCTGCACCGCTCAAGGAGCCTCTTATTCTTTGAGGCCCTAGGACCACTCCTGTCCGACCGACGAAGTCTTTGCAGGCGCCAACCTGAATGGGCCCACCTGTTCTACATTCAGACTATGTCGAGAAATCCGCCCATTGGTTTGCTGCACTAGCCCAACCAGCAGCGCAACAGCCTGCAGGATAACCTGTCTTGCGATCCCACTCCACGAGAAGGTCTGCAAGACAATCTACTGCAACTCGGCTAGTGCCAACTTGCCGACCAGAAGCCAATGTTTCCCGAAATGGGAACAAAGCTGTACCAAATCTTATTCAATGCATTATCACTTGCCAATTTCGTCGGGTTGTCTGAAGGGTTGTTGACCTAGCCTCTCGACCTGGCCGAGACGACACCCGGGAGCGAAAGAAGTCAAGAAGACCGGCCAAGGTTTCTCGGCGACGACACCCGGGAGTGAAAGAAGTCAAGAATACCGGCTAAGGTTTCTCGGGCTGATGCTCCATCAGTCGATAGAAGGGATGACCGATTCAAGCCGCAAGGACCTATTATTGTCTGATCCAGTTTGGGCACCTTACGATTTATCATCCTCGATTTGACGCATTCGTCTCATCAATCAACCTCTACTCCGTCTAGTTCACAAGCTAGAGCCAAGTCTCTAGGTCACCGTGATACTGCCAACATAGTAAGGGTCCTCATCACGCATCAAGGAAACCGAGGAAAAAAGCACATCAGAAAAAGCAGTTCGGGAAAACAACTTCCCATTTAAACTTGAAGGCTTCACCACCACTGCCACCAGGGCCAAGGTATAGGTTGTTCTCACACCCCCAACAAAGGGGTAGGCCGCAAAAGAAGCCACTACAGAATGATCGCAAATTAAGACAGTAAAAACCAAGACTCTTTAACGAGTGGCAGTATCCTCACAAGCGCCATACAACGTATCCACGTTCGGCGCTCAGGCTGATCCCAAATATTATACACAAAAAATGAATTCGCCTCATTGATCAAACTGAGGGAGGATATGACTTATGCGCCTGTCGTGGCCCCGTCCCAAGGAGAGCACCGGATGCCGCACCCCAAGAGAGAAGCTAAAAGGAGGAGGCATCTCCTCCAAACGACGGAAGTCAACATGGTGGACCTCACCCAGCCAAGCACTTCAAAAGCTTCTGAAATGTTGACTCGGTCAAGGGCAACCTCAATGCCATCACGTCCCCCTTCTGCAGCCTCTCTCATCCTGAAGGTATCAGGGCTTCTCTCCCGAGGGGTTAGTTTGAAGCCTCTTACATGGTAGGCGAAGAAGAGGAGGTTCTTACACCCAAGTCCCAGATCATTCATGATCTCCAGGAGGATATTAAGTGTATGAAATAGGCTATGGAAACTCCAGGCGACAAGACAACAAGTTCCCATCAGCCGCTATCACCAAGGAACCGTCAATCAGTCCATCAACCCAAGAAACCAATCAGGCAGCGGACCGAGGAAGATGAAAATGAAGAATTGGCACAAGGCTTTCCGCAATTCAATAATCTACGTATCAATACCCCTCGAACTCAAGACGCACAGGTAAACACACCCATGGGGTCTCCACCCGGGTTTTGTCACGGAGAAAGAGATGGTGCATCAGCTTGTGGCTGAATGCCTTCGTCGCCAGACACCTCAACTTACTGGGGTCCCTACAACGATAATCAACAGGCCTTATCCGCCAAAGGTAGAATCGGAGTTGCTACCTAGGGATTTGAAGCCACCAAAGATCCAATTCAATGGGACCGTGAGCGCGTTAAAGCACCTAGCATCATTCCACTATGCCATGGGCAACTGGGCGCACCATTCAAATTTTTGTCTTTGAATGTTCCCCAATACCCTTTCTGGTGATGCTTTTCAGTGATGCATATCTCTCCCGACCGGCTCGGTGCGAACATGGGAAGAGATGAAGGAAATGTCCACTTCCCGATTCGTTGATACTACACGAGAAGTACAATTATCGGAATTATCAACCTTGTTCCAAAAGAAGGATGAGCCGGTTGAAGACTACATCACCAGATGGTAGAGGGCTGCTAACCAGTGTCAAGCACCCCTCTCTCAGGCAATGAAGGTCCATCTTTGTCGAAATGGCATCAAGACGAAAATTTCCTTGCTAATGAATGAACAACTAAGTACATTTCAGGCCCTAGCCATAGAAGCTTGTCGAAAAGAGTATTTGTTGTCTCAGCAAAAAGCTTGGAAAAAGGAGTCATCCACAACCACTACATTTAAGAAGAAGAAAGATGGAGAGACCTCTGCGAACACCACGAAGGTTAAGAAGCGGCCAGATAAAGTAAAGCCGCCCGCAAAAGAGTAGCCTGCAAAGCCCTTCTGAAGAGAGGAAATCCAATACGCCTTCGGAGAAGATGATGTGGAGATGTTATTCCAGAACCTCATGTCAATCGAGCTATTCGAGTTGCCTGCCCCAAAAAGGCCAGAAGAAGTTGGATGTACTTCTCATCAGCGATATTACAGTTACCACCGATATGTCGGTCACCCCACTAAGAAGTGATGGGATCTCCAAGCAATATTGCAAGATTACATTGACAAGGAGATTATCAAGCTTAGTCCTCCAGCGCAGGTCTCATCAAATGTTGTGACAGTCGAGATGGCAGAAAAAGATGATTGGAAAGCTGTTCGAAAACTACCAAGCCCAAGACAAACGAAAAGATGTCTCAAAAATCTATACAGAGAAGACAAAAGAATCAGGGATAAGGTCATTCTCCCTTTCTTCTCAAGGCATTTGAGGCAATCCTCACGGGTGCAACCATTCCTGATCGTGGACTTTCTTCAGCCCGAGTTGCTACTCTCGTTCTATCAACGGCTTGCTGGTAGATCACCTCGACTAGTAAAAGAAAGATACATTCTCGAGGAATTGCAGAACATTACTCCATGTGAGTTCCCTGAGGATGGTCCATTTTGGGACCTAGATAGCAACAAAGGAGAGACTGAAACTTGCTATCATATAAATATGTCCGCATCCAAACCCGCAAACTGGGGAAGAACTGCCTCAATGCTCATCCCTAACTATACCAAGTTTGAAGTTGGGATGTCACCAATAAACCACATCATTACATATTTGCGAGAATCTCGACTACTGCCAGCATCCTGGGAAACCAGAGTAGAATACTTCTGGTACTCACTGGGGGAATCAGTGATGTCTTGGTACCGAGATAATCATATCGAAGAAATTACTGAGTGGGTCATCTTGATAGACGCGTTCTTGGTCCGCTTCCTGTCAAGGCAAAGAGAGCCGTTCCCTAGTAATTACTTGAGGGAAATACAATACAGTCAAGAATCCACTACTCATTACGTAAATTATCTCAGAGACAGTACATGGAGCGATCCCTTAGCCATATTGTTGCCTGAACCTGAAGTGGTCATGAAGTACCTTTCAAATTTAGTATGCCCTTCGACTGACAACGGGTACAAGACCTTTGGAGCCAAAACTTTCATAAAGGCAATCCGGTGGGTCGACAACGAAGGCTTTAAACAAGAGGCAATTTTTAGCGACGTCGAAGGCTTCAAACAAGAGACAATTTTTAGCGATGTCGAAGGCTTTGGGAGGACAAATCAACTCCAAGTCCTACACATACTATAATTAAATGATGCGCCCATCCTTCGAGTGTTCCCTTTCTTAACTAGGGAGTTAAGCTATGATTGGCCGCATATTCAGTTATTCCATGAGAATCATAAGTATGCATTGCCGCACTTGTATGATTATTCACTAGCGGTCTGTCAAATGGGGTAGACAGAAGAGTTCGCACTCGGACACTGTGTCTTGAGCTTGGCCCATGATAGTTGCGCTCTTCTCTGGATCTCCTCGCTCCCCGAAGAAGCATTTTGTTCATGGGAAGAGTTCGTTGATATGTTTATCCTAAGATTCCATGAATATGAAACAAAGTTTCCTCCAGAGATGATAAAAGTCATGCACCTCCTATCAGGAGAATTTCAGTATGACTACATCTTGAGATGGATAAACTGCAGAATAATCAATCAACAATTCGATAAAGAAGGAATCATGGCTCACCAGTGCATCAAGTCAATGAGTGGGTATTTCCCTGAAATCCTAAAAGTACAGCCATTTTTCTCAGATGTACTACGAACATTGGCTACGAACATTCAGGACTCTGCCTCTTGCAATATGGTGCAAGTTGAAGAGGACGTTCTTGCAATCCTTCAATATGGTCGGATCACACTAGAAAACAAGGGTGAAGCCTCGGCGCTAGAAATTCGTACTCATCCAGAACAGCACATACCAGCCAATCATGGGAAGTCCTCAGTAAGCTATGATGTGCTTGAACACTTGAAGCGACTCCCTGCTCGACTCAGTATTTACGATGCCTTGCAGTTGTCTCAAGAAGCCAAGGATACACTAGTTAGTGCTCTGACAGACGAAAATGTCCATCTCGCTTACCTGGTCGACGCCACTGAATGTGATGAGATCATCTCATTAATTGATGAGGATATGTTTCTTGGAGACATTAATCACAACCAACCTTTATATGTTACAGGTGACCTGCCGGTGAATTGGTTAGCAGAATCACGATCGATGTCGGGTCCACGATTAATATCCTGCCCCTTCGAACACTCAGGAGGATCAAAATTTCTCCATCAGCATTAAAATACACTAGTATGATGATTCACGGGTTTAATCAAGGGACTTAAAAGGTCATGGGCCTAATTGAGTTGAAACTAAGAATAGAAGACTTCTGCACCGAAATCCCATGCTTTGTGATTAATGCTCCGACCTCATATAACTTGCTACTAGGGAGGCCTTGGCTCCACAGCAACAAGATCATCGTATCAACAGTGCATCAATGCTTCAAGTACTGCAAGGATGGAGTCGAAAAAAGGATCTTTACTGACCATAAGCCATTCACAATGGCGGAATCATTTTACTCTGATGCTAAGAATTATAACTTAGCATCTGCTGGCAACACATCAATGAAAACAATCGAAGCAACAACATTAGAAGGTCAGCAAGAGGTATCTCAGGCTCCCCCAGCCCCAGTAAGCACAGACATATTCTCAAGGGGTGAGAAGATGGAAGGTCAAGGTCGTGGTCGAGGACGCGGTCATGGACGAGGAACGACAGAACCAAGGGCTCAGTTTCAAACCAAATTTGAAAATATGAGCCTTGTTCCAGTACATCCACTACCGCGACAACGACAGGGGGCAGCCATACCACCTCCTACCAACTATAGCAACACTGCTGTAGGCTCACGGTTCTACTTGGACCCAGAAGTCCTGAAAAAGGTTGCTAAACCGCCTCAAGCCAATTCCCCTAGATTTGAGGTGGATCTAGAAGCTCTTCAGAGATTCCGGAACCAAGCCAGTGAGGAAGCCAAGTCACTTTGCTGTGAGAGTGACGGAATGGCCACTGCGGCCGCTCACCAAAACTAAAAACCTAGGGAAGCACTCGATGAGGTTTTAGCAATGCTCGTGGGGTTTAATGTATCTACTTCAAGTGTGCGGGGACCTCAAGATGAAAAACTTGCCAAAAAATATTTTATAAAGCAATATGGCAAAGTTTACGGTAGCCCTAACAAATCTTCCTGCTTGCCCACTGCTAAGCTCAAGAAATGAGATTTCTATCACTATAGCAGAGAAAGCAAGAAAATTATGCATTTGATGGGATTCTACCCCGACGAACCACATCTATCAGGCCTTGGAAGTGACATCCCTATCCCGTTATCTGAAAGACCTCCTGGTTATCAAAAGGGTAACAAAAGACTCGGCCTCGGGTACAAAGAAGAAGAAGACGTTGACTTCGCTACCACCTACTGCATCTCCGCAAGCGAGGACTTCAGCAACGATGAAGAGGCATTAATGGAACCAGAGGATGCCCCACCTGCGATCGAGGATGGAGGGCAACCCACAATTGATGTCCTCGAGGAATTTAATCTTGGGACTGAGGAGAAGCTGAGACCCATTTTTATTGCCAAAAACCTGACCGAAAAAGAAAAGGCGGCGTTGAGGCAGCTTTTGAGTTAATTCAAAGATGTTTTTGCTTGGGGGTATTTGGAGATGCCAGGGCTCAACCCCGGGGTTGCAATGCACCATCCGCATATTACGCGGGATAAAAAGCTAGTCAAGCAAGCTCTGCGAAGGTTTCGACCGGAGCTCGAAGAACAAATCATCAAAGAAGTTGAAAAACTCATTGATGTTGAATTCATTCGGGAAATCAAATTTCCGAGATGGATTTCTGGCTTTCTTCCTATCAAAAAGAAAAATGGGCAGATCCGCATTTGCGCAGATTTTTGAGATCTAAATGAAGCATGCCTTAAGGATGAATTTCCTCTTCCTTTCACTGATTTGCTAATCAACAGCACGGCTCTGTACGACACATTCTCTTTTATGGATGGATATTCAGGATACAATCAAATTAAGATGGCTCCAACAGATGAAGCCGCAATAACATTTCGAACACCGATGGGTGTCTTTTGCTACAAAGTCATTCCTTTTGGTCTTAAGAATGCTGTCGCAACTTATCAAAGAGCTATGCAAAATATATTTCATGATATGTTACACAAACATGTTGAGTATTATGTCGATGACCTGATTGTAAGATCTGAAGGTCACAATAGGCAAAAAGAAGATTTCAGGTCGGTGTTTCTGCGTCTAAGAAAGTATGATCTCAAGATGAATCCTCTCAAATGTGCATTCGGAGTATCATCTGGGAAATTCCTCGGGTTCATAATCCGCCAAAGGGGAATCGAGGTCAATCCACTCAAGACAAAAGCAATTCAAAATATGCCGCTTCCACGAAACCTCAGAGAACTTAGGAGCCTGCAAGGCCAATTGTCGTATATCCGGCGTTTCATCTCCAACTTGTCCGGCCGATGTCAGCCCTTTCACAAGTTGATGAAAAAAGATATGACTCTCCAGTAGGACGCGAAATGCCAACGAGCTTTTGAAGCCATTGAAGAATTGTTGCAAAATTCTCCTATTTTGACAACCCCAGTGAAAGGAAAGTCGCTTATTCTCTATATTGCCGCCAATCCACAATCACTGGGGGCATTGCTCACACAAGAAAATGTCCAAGGCAAAGAACAAGCCGTATATTATCTCAGTCGTCGATTATTGCAAGTTGAATGTAATTATTCCTCAATCGAGAAGATTTGTCTAGCATTGGTCTTTGTGGCACAGAAGCTAAGACATTACTTCCTCGCGCATCAGATCATACTTATATCAAAAGCTGACCCCCTTAAGTTCCTAATCACTAGACCAATGCTTTCAGGATTCCTAGTAAAATGCTCACTGCTGTTATCTGAATTTGATATCAAATATGTGCCACAAAAGGCAGTGAAAGCAGGAAATCCGCTTGAAGAAGAATTTCCTATCTTAGAAAACCTAACTGATGAGAAGGTTTTTTATGCAAATGATGATCTAATGTGGCAAATGTATTTTGATGGCACTTCAAAGCCATCCGGAGCTGGCGTTGGAATTGTCATAGTCTTCCCTCATAAAGACTTGTTCCCGCACTCATATTTTCTTGGAAAAAGTGCAACAAACAATGAAGCTGAATATGAGGCTTTACTCATTGGCATGGAACTTCTTTTGCAATCAAATATTTTATTTGTGCGAATATTTAGGGACTATGAATTGGTTATTAAACAGTTAAACAATCAATATGAAGTGCACCAACCTCATTTGTAATAATATTATGACAAAGCTCAAACTTTATTGGCAAAGTTCAAAATTATTTCTGTTGAGCACGTTCCTCGATAAGAAAATGTAGTTGCTGATGCACTATCAAAGTTGGCTAGTATTCTCGCTTTCAATGAGGTTGATGACATGACGGTTCGAGTGCAAAGACTAGAAGATGACGAAGAGCTCCAAGTAAATCAAGTTGGACGGTGTGTATCCGAGGTAACTACAAACAATGATGACTAGCGCATCCCTATCATCAACTACCTCAAATATGGTATTGTACTAGATGATCAAAATGCAAGGAAGTCACTGAGAAAGGTTGTTTTGCAATATACCATGTTTCAAGATGGTTTTGTATTAGATTGCTTTTAATGGGCTTTGGCTTCGCTGCATTAACGAGATTGATATCTGTCAGGTTCTTTAAGAGACACACTCCAGCGAGTGTGGCTCCCACCAATCTGGACGACATCTTTATCATAGGATCAGAACATTAGGCTATTATTGGCCCACAATGGTCCAAGACTCCATCAATTTGGCAAAATCCTGTGAAGCCTGTCAAATGCATGGGGATATTTATTATATTCCTGCTTCAACAATGTCTCCAGCACCTATTTCGTGGCCTTTCTCTTGGTAGGGCTTTGATATGGTCGGTCCGATAAACCCGTCATCATCCAAAGGACACTTATATATTTTAGCCGCTACGGATTATTTCTCCAAGTGGGCAAAAGCTAAAGCTTACAAGAGAGTTCGAGCGCAAGAGGTGGTTGAATTTATCAAGCACAAAATCATCTACCGTTATGGTGTCCCCTATCAAATCACCTCAGATAATGGCACACCATTCAAAAATGACAAAGTAAATCAGTTATGCCGGAAGTTTGGAATCAAGCAAGTGTTCTCATTGCCCTATTACCCACAAGGAAATGGTCAAGCAGAGGCATTTAACAAAGATATCATTCAAATCCTCAAAAGGACCACTGTGAAAAATAAGCGTGATTGGCACGAGAGGCTGCCCAAAGCATTGTGGGCCTACAGAACCACACATAGAACTGCGACGGGAGTAACACCATATTCACTACTTTTTGGCGCTGAAGTAGTTTTACCAGTGGAGATCCAGTTAGAATCCTTAAGGGTTGCTATCCATTCTGGATTAACTACTGAACAACAAGCCAAACTTCATTTCGACGAGCTCGAAGCACTAGATGAAAATCGAATTCAAGCATGACAATGAATCGAACTCTATCAAGCTCGGATGGTCGAGGCATACAATAAAGTTGTGAAGCATCGCTCATTTAAAAGAGGAGATTTGGTGCTAAAGCTACGCACAGAGCTTATGGTCGGGGGCAAACTTACCGGTAAATTCGAGCCTAAATGGGAAGGGCCTTACATCATTGAGAGGGTCTATGGCAATGACACATATGAAGTTGTTAATTGCAAGAATCAAGTCAAAGCAACTGTAAATGAGAATTACTTAAAAAGATACTATCCGTAGAAGTTACAAAGGGAGTCATACATCAAAAATTTGCAAGAGAATCTCTACAGTCTCACTTGTAGAAGGAAAGGACTCCTTCAAAACTCGGATAGAGTTCACTACATCAGCAGGAGGAACTGTATACGCCCGCATCTCTTCAACCTTAGCCTCCATAGTAGAAATATCCTGACTCTCTGAATCAATTCTCACTTTGTAGAGGTCAACTTCGGCTTGAAGTTCGTTGGAGGTAGAAGTCAACGAATTTAGTCCACTTCTATCCACAAAGATAGAAGTGACAATGCGACGGACCTCGGCCTGTTTGGCCGCTATGGACGCTCGAATCTCCTCGACAATCATCTTTTTACCTTCCATCTCCTTTGCGACCTGGAGGTTACGTTCCTTCAGTTGAGCAAGGCTATCTCTACATTTGGCGAGGTCGGCTTCTGCGGACGCTAGATCTTCTGCAGAAACCAAGGGTCGTGCAGCAGCATCGAGCTCTCGCCAATGGCATGCAACTTCTCCAGTGAGAGTATGACATCACCAGAACCAGAAATACGAAGTTGGAGCCTATCCAGGACCACAGAAAAGTCTTCACAAATATCCAACGCTTCGGTGACATCATCAGGAGAATCCATGTCCCTCAAAGAAGAAACGATGCATCCCTTGAATTGTGCTATTGCATGCCTTAGATGCTTGAGATCCCGCTGCTCTAACTGCTCCACCCCGATCACCTTGAAAGTTGAAAAGAAATTATGCAAAGGATCCAAGAAGCGATCTTTGAAATCAGGAAGTTGACGAGCCCCACTCGAGCTCGCGCCAGTACTAGGACCGGTTGAACTAAAGTGAGGACCACCTGAGCGACCAGATCCTAAGGCTGAAAAGTAGAAGTCAAGATATTAGAACAGCAAGTTAACTAGGCGAAAAACCGAAATACAAATACCTGGTGACGTAGGAGAAATGGGCAATGGCTCTATCGGTGTCGAATTCTCCCCGCCATGAGCATCGTCATCAGATACTTCGACAACTAAGGCGGCTATAAAAAAAGAGATGTAAAAGAAGAAAGAAAAAAAAGAGAAGAAGAAGGAAAGAGGGGGTTTACCTTCAAAATTCATACCTGCGCCTTCTAGGTGATTACATGGAGCTTCCATGTGGATTTCCTCTCTCGAACCAAATCCTGCCAAATAAGTGATCAAGATAAGAATAATTGCAAGAAACAGATATAATTGACAAGGTAATCTAGCATACCTATGGTCTTATCATCAGAATGAGTCACCTTCACGGGGGTATCTTAGGCTATTAATGGTGGAGATAGGTAGGCCTCAGGAGTTCGGACTCCCACAAAATCCCTCATGAAGGCATTATCAGAAAATATGGGCCCGCTGTCATAGGACCTCGAGGGTTGGTCAATTTGATCCATATTTAGATCCATATGGAAACCCAAGAGGTCACTCAAAACATGATCGCTGGAAGCTAGTAATGTAGGAGAACCGCCCGGCGCTTCAGCAATCAGAAAAAAAATGATGAATGAAAAAATATATAAAAAGGAGAATATATATATATATATATATGATTGACCGGCCAAACGAGATGACCAAATCATACAAAAAAATATATAATAAATAAATAAGTAAATTAAGGGGCCTTGGCCATAAAGAATTGTATTAAAGTTGTTCGGCGTCGGGAATGTCAGCAGCAAAAATGAAAAATATTTATAAAAATTTTTTTTTAGAACCATGGCAAAAAAAAGGTTTGCAGGAGGCCACTCACAAGTTACGAAACCGTGAGCTTGGTAGTAGAGCTGTAGCCTCCTTTTGGTGATTGTAGGCAGGCTTTCGAGCAGAGCTGTGGGGCAGAGCATGCGAAGCGCAGAAGTCAGAACGCACCACATGCATTTTAGCACACTCCGCCGGCCCTCTTACTGAATCAAAGACAACGGCGCCCTCGGAGAGTTAGAGCTTTTAACTCTAGGATTTTGGTTTTGCTGCGGAGGCAGAAAGTCTCGCCATTAATGGTGGGGCCGGTGATAGATACAGAGGCAGCAAAAAGATGATGGACAGCGCGGACGATGAGGATGAGCCAAAGAAAAAGAAGAGCCATCTCAACTCTGTTTCATCTCCAGCAATGGCCAAAACCTCTCTATCTCCGCTGCACGACGCATCTGTTGATGCAGCAGTCCTTCAGTATCAGAATCAAAAGCTTGTTCAGCAATTAGATGCACAGAAACATGAAATTCATGAATTGGAAGATAAGTTCAAATATTTGAAAGACAAACAGATCTCATATGATAATATGCTGATTGCAGTGAATAAACTCTGAAATCAGTTAGTTGATGATTTGATCCTACTTGGACTCCGGGCTGGTGGGTATGAAAAGGGTCTAGAAACTTTTTATGTCCCATCATGTCCTCCAGAGGAGACATTTCTTTGTAGGCTTCTACAGACCGGTCCAATTGAAAGCAGTGATTCAAATGGAACCACCTAGCAAATTGAGGAAGCTCTTGCTTCTTGCCATTCATCCATTGTGGAATTGACGAAATATGTTGAGTCTATTGATGCTCGAAGACTGGATGTTCGTCAGCGAGTGTACGTGGAGACCTATCTTCAGAAGATGTTCTCATTCAGTTGGGTGATTTGGAGGAAAGCCTGGCGAAACTTGAGGAAAGCCGGAGAAAATTAGTAAACTTGAAAATGTAGAAAGAAGGAGCTTCTGGTGTGCATGGGGTTGCGTGAGTTGAAGGACTCTGTGGAGGTGGCGTGCTCACATGGACATAATGTGTGTCAGTAGAGGATGTATCAGAAAGCAGGAGTAGATTCTGCGCCAACACAGCCGCATAATTCTCCACCAAACATAAAAGGCGAAACGTGGCCAGCAAAGTGCATGAAGACCAACCGGGGTTTTGCGAAGATGTGGTTCCGTGTGAATCCAATTCCGCGGTAACATTTTTAGCCGTGGAACCCGTTCCGAGCCGGCAAAAATCCTATAAATAGCCCAGCTTGGCTTCTAAAGAAAAAGAGAACTTCAACACAACTGTGAGAGAGAACCCGGAGAAGCTCTCTCACCCTGAAAGAAAAGAGGACGTAAGTTCTTAAGATTTTTTTTTTCTTTTAGGTAAAAAAAAGTTTCTTTCTTATTAAAAAAAATATATGTACATTTTCAAAAAAATACTTTTCCTAACGTGGATACTCCTCGACTGGCGGGTTGAATTTACACACGGGTTAAGTATTTTTTTTTAATATATATGTTTTATTAAAAGTATATAAATATATACATGTATACATATTATTTTTTAAAAAATACATTTCCCAACGTGGATACTCCCCGACTGGCAGGTTGAATTGTCACATAGGTTAAGTATATTTTTTTAATATATATGTTTTATTAAAAGTATATATATACATATATATTATTTTCAAAAAAATACTATTCCCAACGTGGATACTCCCCGACTGGCGGGTTGAATTGACACACGAGTTAAGTATATTTTTTCATATATATATTAATTTAAAAAACAAATACTTTTCCCAACGTGGATACTCCCCGACTGGCGGGTTGAATTGACACACGAGTTAAGTATATTTTTTCATATATATATTAATTTAAAAAACAAATACTTTTCCCAACGTGGATACTCCCCGACTGGCGGGTTGAATTGACACGCGGGTTAAGTATTTTTCTCCTTCAAAAAAAATATATATATACATATATATTATTATTTTTTTAGGATAAAATAAATAATAATATATATATAGGCCCGGGTTCTTAGGACCCCACCGGGCGTGCCATATATATATAAAGCCAAGTATTTTTTTATGATAAACAAATATAATAATATATATATAAAGGCCCGGGACCCCACCGGGCGCGCCATATATATATATAAATCTAAGTACTTTTTTATTTTATATAAAAATAGATAATAATATATATAAGGTCCCGGGATCCCACCGAGCGCGCCATATATATATATAAAGCTAAGTACTTTTTTATGATATATAAAAATAGATAATAATATATATATAAAGGCCCGGGGTCCCGGGATCCCACCGGGCGCACCATATATATATATAAAGCTAAGTACTTTTTTATGATATATAAAAATTGATAATAATATATATATAAAGGCCCGGGGTCCCGGGATCTCACCGAACACGCCATATACATATATATATAAAGCTAAATACTTTTTTATGATGTAAAAAAAAGATAATATATATATATAAAGACACGGGGCATCCCGAGATAAGCGCGCTCTCTCTCAAAAAAAAAAAGAGGCGGAGAACATAAGTTCTCAACCCTTTTTCTATGTATATTTGTTTTTATAAAAAGGGCCTCAAATATATATATATATATTATTTTCCAAAATATATACATGTATACATATTTTGAAAGGCCCAAAATATATGTGGTATGTTCTAAAATATACATATGTGTCCCGCAGGCGTCCAAAAAAATATTTATATGCGTCCCACGGGCCTAAAAAAAAAATATATATATATTTTGTTTTCTAAAATATATATATGTGTCCTGCGGGCATCTAAAAATGAATATTTTGTTTTCTAAAATATATGTGTGTGTCCCACGGACGTCCAAAAAATATTTTGTTTTCTAAAATATATATACATGTCCCGCGGGCCTCCAAAAATGAATATTTTACCTTCTAAAATATATGTGTCCCGCGGGCCTCCAAAAAATATTTTATTTTCTAAAATATATATATACACATGTCCCGTGGGCCTCCAAAAATGAATATTTTGTTTAATAAAATATATATGTGTGTCCCGCGGGCGTCCAAAAAAATATTTTATTTTCTAATATATATATACATGTCCGTGGGCCTCCAAAAATGAATATTTTGTTTCCTAAAATATATATACATGTCCCGCGGGTCTCCAAAAATGAATATTTTGTTTTCTAAAATATATATGTGTCTCGCGGGCCTTAAAAAAAATATTTTGTCCCGCGGGCCCAAAAAAATATATTTTATCTTAAAATACATACATATATCTTAGAGACCTTCAAAAAAATATATATGTGTATTATTAAAAAAAAATTATATATGCTTCTCCCTGAGTAAATACTCCCCAGGTAGTGGGTTAAGTTAATACATGGGGCTAAGTACCTTTCTATTATATATATATATATATATATAACAACCTCTTTGCTCAACCCGAACCTTAATATCCGAGCAAGCCCACTTGGGCCCAAGACCCTCCAACAAACCCATTTGGGTCCAAAATTCTTTAACAAGCCCACTCGGGCCCAACATTCTTCAACAAGCCCACTCGGGCCCAAAACTCTTCAATAGGCCCGAGATGGCCCAAAACTCTTCAACAGGCCCAATTGGGCCCAAAATCCCTCAATAAGCCCAGTTGAGCCCAAATTGGTTGAGTCAAGCCCAATTAGGTCCAAACTCTTTTCAACATGCCCAGTTGGGCTCGAACCTCTTTAGTTGGTCCAAGTTGACCCAAACATATTTTTAAATTTTGGATAATCCATTTCTTGGTAAAACCACCCAATTATTCAATCCAGAGATTGAAGGCGGGACACGCTGGCTTATTTAGTTGAAAGCGGGAGACGCTGGTCTGCTGTGCAAATCCAAGAGCTGAGAGCATACTGAGCTTGCTGTGTAGGGTCACTAATGTAGCCGATGGGCCTCTCACTATGCCCAAACCGAGTCATCGCTGGTCGACGGGCTAAGCATAAACTCACATTTAAGTCATGGCGCGTGGTGTCATGCACCACACATTTAAGTCATGGCGCGTGGCGTCATGTACCACACATTCGAGTCATGGCGCGGGGCGAAGTGTACTCATTTATCTTTGTATTTCCGTGAGACATGATTTTTCGTGCACTTGTAAAGTCGTAGAAAAATCTTCTACGCATTTCATCATCATTTCAATAAAATAATCTTTTTTTAGACTATTGTATTCTGCTCTTTTAATCAAGGGTTTTCTCGTTGGAGATGTAAAATCAGAATGTGGAACACAATGCAAAATATTTCTGTGATACACTTTTTGGACTCGGTTAAAGAATTAAATGCTTTAAAATTTTGCTGAGGAATTAATTAAGCATTTATTTTCAAAGCCGGAAAAACAATTAAAAATTTTCACGAGGCCGAAACAGAGGTGGCAAGTATAATTAATCAAAATAAAAATCCATTAAATCTTATTTCTTGGTGGGAAAGTAACATAAGAAATGCAAAAATATAAATAGGAAATGGGGCAGCACATGGGACGTTTTAGTAGTAAGGAAGAAAGAGGAAGAAAAGAGAGAGAAAGAGAAAGGGAGAGAGAAGAAGAGATGAGGATTTCATCAAGTGATCTTAGCCATTAATCTTAATCATTCAGGTTAGTTATTATTTATTTTTTTCTTGCTTTCAAAATTCAGCAAAGATTAAGTGTGGAGACCTTGATGGATGATTAGATTAACAATTACAATGGTTTATAAGTTAACTTATTTAAACCTATGTAGTGAATCTAGAACAAAAAACCAAAATATAAAAGATATAGTAAAAGAATAATTTTTAGTACGAAAATTTGTGTGGGAAATAATGATATTATGATTAAGGGACGACCCAAGTTTCAGCTTAAAACGTTAATCAAGTTGTAAATTAAAAATCCAAGAAAATCAGCTTGACAGGGTAGAATGGCTGTCAAGATTAGCTGCACTAATTGGTTTTTAATAATTTTTATATAAGAAACTTTGATCTGAAAATTTTATATGATATAAAATACATTTTGAGTATCACTCGACTAAAATAAAAATAAATTTTGGATGATATAAATCGGGGTAATGATTAACGTGATTTGAACTGTCCCTAAACTCATGCTTCTATCCAGTGCAGTAAAAATACATAAATAAATATAAAAACTTAATATTTTGTGCTGGAAATATTTATTTTTGTTAATTCATGTAGTTATTGATGTATGAAAGAAATTTTAGACATAAATACCTTGATTCGATTATAAATCAGAAATCAGAGAAATCAGTGTCTGATTTCATCAAATATGGACAGATTGATGAATAATTAAAAAGAAAGTTAAATTCTAGATTTTTGGAATAGAATTTAGCTCACAATAGAGATTAAACAAGTAACTTCAGTAATTAAGAAAATTTAGTATTTTAAGTGTAAGGTTTAAAAGGGGTAAGTAAACTATCACTAGATTACATGGATATGTATATGTGATTGTTTAAAAGGTAGATGTGAGCTTTGAAAATCTTACTTGAACTTAGCTTGTTATAATTTCAAGTAAGTTTCTCAAAATGATTAAAGAGATTAAATGCCCTAAATTGGGGTATTGAGCCAAGGAAATGATTGACTATTGGAGAAATGAATATATGTGACTTAAGAAGATGAGAGTGTTCATCTCAAAGAAAGAATTGAATAAAATTGAGATACTAAGAGTCACATATAGAATGAGAGTTTATAAGGGTTGGGGATAAGTGATATATGAACATGAATTAAATAAAAGGCAAGACATGCAAGTATATGATGATATGAAAGCATATAAGATGATCATTTTCCATTTGTCTAGGTGAAGGCAAGGAAAAGATCCAAGGACGAGTGAACTTCTCAAAAGTAAGCAAAAAAACTTTTGAAAATGCTGATTTCACTTCAAGTGTTGAAATGTTTAAAAGGGCTTTATATTGATGCTTCTAAGATTTGCTTGTAAGCAAGCAATATTTTTTAAAATAATGTTTATTCTCAATTTTTGAGATGAATTATGAATTTCTTTCTTTAAATGATATGTGTAGGCAAGCCCTTTAAAATCCTACTTCAAAAAGAATTTTCATGATGAGGAAGTTGATTTCCTTTATGAAATGACGTTTGAAAGCAAACGAAACCTTTTAAAATGTTATCTTTCAAATATGGATATGTTTTGGGATCACTTCATTGTAAGCAAACCCCTTTTAAAGGTTGAAGTGTTTAGAAATTGTTTCATATGAATATTTCAAAAGAGTTTGGCAAAAAAAGAGGTTTTGATTTCTTTATGAAAATGGTATTTTCAAGCAAAGCAATTGAAAAAGGATGTTTTTGGAATGTTGGGAATCTCTTTGAATAGTAAAACAATTTGAAAATGCTTTATGCTAATGTTTCTAAAAGAGTTTAAGGATGACCAACCAGATAAGTTGATTGTATTAGATGATTTAATTTTTGGTATTCAAAGAATATGCACGTTCTTTTTATATATATACAAGAATGACAGGGATGTCGTATAAATGAAAAATATGACGTCAAAGTGGATTAATGGAAAAGATGTGTTGCTTATCCTTTGCAAAGCCCAAAAATGAGAACAAAAATATTTTCAAGAAAAGCTTTTGAAAATGTTACTTTCTTTTCGAATATTAAAGGGTTTCGGAATTACTTTATCGTATTAGTTTTAAAATTTATTTATAAGTAAACAAGTAAACCTTTGAAACTATTGATTTTTCTTAAAAATTGACATGTTTTTAATTTTCTTGAATTTTATAAATTTTTGAAAACTATTTTATATTAATGATTTTAAAACTATTTAAGGGTGGTCATCCTAAAATTTTGATTTGAATACTATTTTACAAATTGTGTTTAAAATGAATATGCAAGCCCTTCTCTATGTGAGAATGACCAATATGTCATGTGATTGAGGTATATAATGCCAAGGTGAATGAAAGTCATGCACGGAAAGTTAGGAGGCTAGTTAGGTTAGAAAAATCATGTTTTCATGGGTAGTTGTGCCCTTGAAATTCCTAAGTTGGTGTGGTCAACGTCTTTTAGTAGAATGGTCAGGTTTCCGTGGGTAGTCGATCACTTGGTAGGTGTCATCTACCATATGGCAAGAATTTCATCGGGCTAGCGTACCATCACATGAAGAATTATGACATGAATGGAATTAATGAGTTTGCATATTCATTATTTATGAAATGACCTTGGCACAAAGTTGCCATGTTTTAAGTTTTAAAAAAGGGCAAAGAGTTGCCCAGCTTCAACTTTAGAAAAAGGTACAGAGTTTCCAAGATTTGAGTTTTGAAAGAAAAGCACAGAGTTACCAAGCTTTCAGTTTTGAAAAAAAAGGGCACAAAATTTCCAAGTTTTCAATTTTGAGAAAAAAAGACGTAGACAGATGTCTGTGAGTTTTCAAGGACACGGACTGAGGTATATGAGTTTTCAAAGACACAGACTGAGGTCTGTGAGTTTTCAAGGACACAGACTGAGATCTGTGAGTTTTTATGAAATAATACTAGCATGTGATTATGAATGATGAATATGCACAAGGATCAAGTACTAAGTCCATGGTAGAGGCAGTTGCAAATCGAGATGGTTGCAGATTGCCCCCCCCTCTATATGTGGCTAAGTTGCTAAGAGAAGGTGGGAGGCCGGTGGCGCTCTCCTTGAAATGGAAGAAGGTTCAAGGATAAATGCCTAGCTAGCGTGCTATCAGATGAAAGGTTTTTTTTTTCCTATGGAAGGATGATTACTTGGTGAGTATCACCCACCAGATGGATAGAGGCGTGTTTGCATATGCTTTTAAAAGCCCCAAGATGGGGATATGAAAATGTTTTGGGACATGGGAGTGTCCCCATGGAAAAAGTTTTCCATGAAAATATTTTTGGACATAAGAATGTCTACATGAAAAAAAGTTTACATTAAAATATTTTAGGACATGAGAATATCCGCATGGAAAAAAGATCTTCATGAAAATATTTTAGGACATGAGGATGTCCACATGAAATTTTTTTTTATGAAAATGTTTTAAGACATGAGGATGTTCACATGAAAAAAGTTTATATAAAAGGTTTACGTGCATATGCTTCGCCTTTGAAAAGCCCAGAATTCGGGACATGAAATATTTACAGGAAAAAGGTTTAAAACGAAAATGCTTGCTTACTGAGTTTATCACTTTTTGTTTTCCCTCCGACCCTAGGCATGTACAAGGCATAAGCGGAGGAGCAAAGCTAAATATTGTTTACCTGCATGTTGTGGTAAAATGAATGTGTTGATAATGAAGTCTCAGGTTGTGAATACCTCTAACGTGATGTGAACAGATAAGTATTTATGTTGAGAATTCCATTTGAATTCAGCTTATGAATATATGATTATTCATAACATGAAAGTAAGATTTCTTGTGTATCAATTATATGATATACATATATTAAGGTTAGACGATGAAAGTTTACAATATAAATGATCAAGTTGTTTGAGTTACGAATATTCATGAATGGCTTGTTTTGATATGATATGATTGAGAACAGATGAATACTTTATACTGATATGAAATTATTAGGTTACGAATGAATTGATGATTTGAGAATGATATGTAGAGTTAACTTCAAGTATACATTACTTGAAAATTGATGAAGGAAATGGAAAAGAAAATTTTGTTAAATGAAATGGATTCAAAAATCCCACCCGTGTGATTAGAGTAACAATCCTGTTTCACATCTACCGATCAAAAACAAAATAATCCCGGAGTAAGGTTTTGGTGCCTCGGGTCGAGGGCGTCACAGCCATAGATCTTAGTATCAGAGCAATGATTGGTAAATAGGTATGGAAATAGAAAATGAGAGGAAAAAATGATGAAAGAAATAGACTGAAATTATAGGACATATATGACATGCATTGCCTTCTAGTGTGTGCAATTATGATGCATTGATATGATTATTTTAGAAAATGTAGCTGACTTGTTGTGTTTCAAAATATAGATGGTATATAATGGAAAAATGATAAAGGGGCCAGATGAGATGAAGAAGGGGGAAGCAGAGAAAAGATAGAGGATAGAAGGGAATACGAATAGATGATGGGCCACACAATGGGACCTTTCATTTAGACCCCCATACCTGAAGCTTACCACACCCCACTTCACATAGCACAAGACACATGCTAAAATTTACATGTGTGGGGTGCGGCGTTGCGGCACCGACTCTCTAGATGCTTGTCGATTTAGGGTTTCCAGAACTTTATTCAAAGGCGGTTATCTGGCGCCCAGGCGCCAAAAATCGGAGCCAAGGTGCCGGTGTCTCTAGATTAAAATTTAGGCCTTTCTTTGCAATGTTTGCTTTCTTCATTCCATCATTCTCCAAAATAGTTAGTTACCTCTATTTACTGCAAAAGAAATCTAAAACAAATAAATGCATATATAAAATGCGATGAGAAAGCACTACCTAAGGTGGATATGAACTGATTTGAGTTTGTATAAACTCAAATGATATATGTGTGAAATAGAAATGATGTTATTAACTTTTCTATATGATATAATTGACTTTATATGTTATGGTTTATGTTTATAATAAAATGATAGATTGTGATAATATCATCTGTATGTGCGTAGAAAGCAACATGTCTATCACTAGAGCAAGAGCTAAGCTGAACAAGGGAAAGAAAGTTGTGAATAACGAATCTGTAAGTCAGCAAGAAGTAGGAGAAGCCAATAACAAATCTAAGCA
This sequence comes from Annona cherimola, assembly GCA_030490835.1. Taxonomy (NCBI): domain Eukaryota; kingdom Viridiplantae; phylum Streptophyta; class Magnoliopsida; order Magnoliales; family Annonaceae; genus Annona; species Annona cherimola. The sequence goes on along the minus strand of CM059971.1, from coordinate 53,666,924 downwards.
ACTAGGGAAGAAAACACAACCAAATCCAAGGACTCGTCAACGACAGGCAAATATAAACCCTTAGTGAAACCCCGACTATAAGCTTAATGAAGGCAATTTAGAGCTTGTATAAGAATGAGATTTGTAAATTTCATAAAATGAAGAGCATTGGTGTAACCCACATGGGGAATGTAAAATTAGTAGGAAATGATTAGAATGATATGTTCTTTGATTTAAGATGAATGGGATTAGGGTAACCAATTAAGCAAAGTGATTAAATTAATCAATTTTTCTTAAGTGTGCAGAAGAGGACAAAAACCACTAAAAGATGAAAAGGAAGCTTCCACTAAAAGATAAAAGCGAAGTAGAGAATGGTGAGGTGGCATGCTAATTAATGCTCCATTTTCATTCTAATTATTGATTAATTATTTGACTAATTCATATCTTATGATACATAAGTTGGATTGAGATGAAATTTGAAGAGAAAGCCTAAGTTGACATGCCCAGCATGATGAATGGTTCGGATGATGAGAATTATGAATTGAAGGGGCAATTGATTAGAGTCACATGATATTTAGTGAATTTATTTCATTTAGTTGATATCTTATCATATAGTCATCATTTGAAGATGAAATTTTTTATGTATAGCTAAGTTGAAGTGTTTTATAACATGAATGGATTTGATTATAGAAAATCTCATTAGAAAACCCTAAACCACACTTCATTTAAGAATAAATAATGTCATAATTAATGCCCTTAATTACAATTGACTTTTTAACACCAAAAGTCAACTACCATAAATGTGAGGGTGGACTTTGGTGGACCCACTTTCGAGGTGTCAAGAGGGGATAATTTTGGATAAATTTTAATAAAGAAAAAATGCAAAAGTGCATGGATAATTTGACAACCCTTAGACATGTGTTATTGCAGGATGCATTTAGAAGAAATTAAGGTCAATCAAATTAATGCAAGTTGATCTTTTTGAAGGTACATTGGACATGTGGCAACCATGGGAGGAATTAGGGCATTTCAATAAAAAAATGAAAAAAAGGGCAGCAAGGGACATCCAAAGAGGAGGAAAAAGGGGAAGAAAAGAAAGAGAAAAAGAGAGAAAAGAAGGAGAAGAGGAAGGAGGAGTTGGCGTCCAAACCAAGGGGGGAAAGAAGAGAAGGGAAGGAAAGGAGAAGGAGGAGAAGGGAGGCTTGGACATTTTCAAGTGGAGTAAATTCATCTTCAAAATCAAGTAAGTGATTATCTTTAATGATATATAGGTAGAGGAATGCAAATAATATGTTTAAATGCATCTTAGTGTGGAATGAATCACATAAATATGCTTATATGTATGGAATACCCAAGCTAGGTATTATCAGAATAAAATTCTGATTTTTTTGAGGAATTTATAATTAAACAGACGATCTATGTTGAGTTTAAGAATTAAGAACTAATGATTTAAGGATTTTGTACATGTGTTGGATTAAGATGTGAATATGAAAGTAAAACTTAGCAAAATTGGCATGATATAGGGTTGTTATTATAAATAAATGTAAACTTCAGAAATTTCATTTGAAAATTAGCCTATTTTAGGTTATATATAAGCCCTTAAACATCCATAAAGATTGGTGATTAATAACCCCATGGATATACATAAATAAGGTGGGATTGTAAGAAGTAAAATTTAGTAAAAATGAGCTTGAATAGGGCTGCTTGAGTAGGGGACGAAATTTCAAAAAATTATGAAAAATTAAATTGCTAAAGGGTGTATACTAACCCTTGAAATTATCATAAAAGTTATCAATTGATAATTTTGCTCATAGGTATTCTAAAAGTGCAATTATAAGAGTGATACATGGCTAATATGAGTACGTATAGGGCTGTTTTGACAAATGAGTAAAAATCTCAAAAAATTTGAAGTAAGATTAACTTGTTCTAAGTTGTAAACAATTGTTTCAAAGGATTACAAGAATGGTTGATAGGTAGCCCCATATTTATGCCATTATGGAGTAACTATCAAAGTAAAAATGCAATGAAAGTAAGAATAGTCTATGACAATTTCGAAATAGAGAATTAGTTCCAGAATTTTGGAAGAGATTTAGCTTGTTATGAGTTATAAATAAACCCTTGAAATAATAACAGGATTGATTGGATTATAATGTAACATATATACATGCCTAAAGTGCAATAGAAATGATATATGATGAATACATGAATGTATGAAGTTGTTTTGGAAATGGATGATTATTTCGAAAATATCAACGTAGATTTAATGTGTTAATATCGTAGATTTAATGTGTTAAAGATGGTATACAAGCCTTTGAAATGAGCATAAGGATTGTTGGTTAATAACCCTACATGTGCATATGGTTAAAGTGGAATTTTAAGAAGTGAAACATGGTGGAAATGAGGATATACATGGCTATTTTAGAAAAGGTAGTTAATTTCAAAAAATTTGATATGAATTGTGTTGCAATAGACTTTAAGGAAGTCCCTTGAACCGATTGAGCTAGCCCCCACATGGTTGAGATTTTAAGGTATTAACCAAGTGGAGGTATTAGTTTTGAATTTACTTCAATTATGTTAATTATGTTACAACAAGCTAGAAAATAAAGGGATAAGTAGAATTCATAAGTACAAATGGTGGAATGAGAAACACTAAAATCATGTAAATCAAGCTCTTGAATTCAAGAGTTGATGATTCATAAACCATACATATCGTTAAAATGCAAATGTTGAATAAAATAAATAATTGTAAGGGGTTAATACCCTAAACTTAGGTATTGAATGAAACAAGTAACCAATCATTAATGTTACATAAGGGTATGTATATATGTAGATGACTAAGAAGGGTAGATGTAAAATTTGAAAATCTTATTTGAACTTAGCTTATTATAATTTCAAGTAAGTATCTCAAATGATTGAAGAGATTAAATGATGAAAGAAAAAAAGATGAAACGAAAAAAAAGAAAAAAAATTGAAGGAGATCAAATTTAAGAACCTATTGCATGATCAGGGTAACAATCCTGACTCATATTTACCAATTAATAACGATCCCGAAGTAAGACTATGTGACGCCTCAGGTTGGGAGCACCACAAGTGGTGAGTTGAATAATTTACAATAAACTTATGATTCACTATTAATAAACTTTAAACCTTGGTATCAATATGTTCAAAAGAAAAAGCAATTCAATATAAGCACTATTGCAAATGAAAATAGGGAAAGAAGAACGCATCCTTGCAAAAGGATGTAAATGCCTTAAAGAAAGAGATGGAGACATTGAAGAAGGAGAGCCAAAATTTTAAAAGATTTATTTCCTAAATTATCTAACTCAGGGGGGAATGTGTAGAAATTTTTGAGAATAACTACTCAAGTTGATAAAAGAGGTCTTGGATATATGGAGCATACCAATATAAAATTGAACAAATCAAAAGCTCCTGCTTAGATTAAGGCTTCTGGTACAACAAATGTGAATGACAAGTCTCCATTGTCAAGAAACTTGCTAATAGGTCATGGATAAAAATGCCTACTTGGCAACCAAAAAATTATCATGTTACTCCGAACCATATCGGAGCTATTTGCAATTATTGTAATAAGTTTGGATATAAAGTATATCAATACAAGACAAGAAAAATGTTTGATAATGAAGTTAGATTAGTTTGGATGCTAAAGAGACATTCCTAAGGTGGAACTAAATCTTCTTGGGTTCCTAGATTTTATGTTACTAATATTAATGGACCCATGACATAGGCACTAAAAGGAAAGAAGATATCATATTTGTGATGCAAGTTTTATCTCAAATGAGTGCAAGGCCATCTAGATGATGAAAACACATGAGTTGTAAAAGAAAGGGGGAGTTAAACAAAATAATGATGACTTTCATTAAAGGTAAGTGAAGGTATGTTACTTTCATAACCCTTTCTACATAAGGCATCGATAAATGAGTTGAATGAGTTGTGTCATATGGCCAAATTGTAGACTATATGATTATGACTCAAAATGAATGATTTGAATATATTGAAAACATAATTAGTTGATTTGAGTATAATACGGAGGCCACATGTTTGATTTCATCATACTATATGACACAATAAATGATGATTCAATTGCATGATTTTGATAAATTAGTTAAAACATGAAAACATGATTTAGATGATAAAAGAAAATATCTCAAGTAATAATTTTGAATGCATGAAATGAACTTACTATTCCTCATTTTCACTTCTACTATTGATCCATTCTTTTAAGATTTGAGCCGTAAATGTTTATGTTGATTTGATTGATAGCAGGAGAGTGCATCTTATAAGGGGGAGAACCTTTTGGAATTAATGCATACGTCATCTCATATACGTTTATATAGTTTTTCGAATTTTTGATTAATGAAGAGAATTATAATATTTATGTTGATATATTTGCGATTTATTTGAGAAAGAAAGATGTTTCAATTGAGGTATGTCAATTATCAAAAAGAAAAAATTGTAAATCATATGCTTGCTTTAAAAGATGTGGTGCCTTAGCCCGAGCGTCACAACTTTAGCCTTATTCTGAAACCGTTATTGATTGGTAAACGTGATCAGGATTGTTACCCTGTCACACGGTGGGCTTTATTGGATATTTATCCACTTATTCCTAACTCCTTAGGAGTTTACATCATTCCACTCATTTCAATTTCCATCAAATTCCTTCTTAGGTCATTATATCAATTTAGAATACACATATGATATCATAAAATCCATACTTAATCATAACATGATAATTCATATCCTAACATTTGACCATAAAAATTTTCTCCATTTATAGTCATAACACAACATAATTCTTATACAACATTAAACCACAATTTAATGTCATCATTCATACAACTATTCAATCCATAAATCCATACACAGGTAATTCATAAAAATTCATTGATCCTTGAATCTCCACCTGTGCTCCTTGCATGGCGCTTCTTTTCACTTGTCTTTAGGATTTGGAAAATAAAATCGTTAGTCAAAACTCAATAAGCAAGTTATAAGGTTTTCAGGCAATTGATTTTCATTTAAAATAACTTGGAAAGTCATATTATACCTCTTCGAGGGTATATCATAAAAAATATATTTTTCTATACTCGTCAAGAGTATATCATAAACAATGTGATGCATTATTTTAAAACATGACATCTTTGAATAGAAGCTAGCTAGACAACCATCCATCTTCATCCTCTCTCCCATTCCAGGGAGGCGCCGCCGGCCGGAGGCCTTTCTTAGCGACTTGGCTGCACCAAAGGGGGACATTTGGTCCGCTTACACCTTTGAGGTGGACCTTATATTTTGTGCACATGATTCCTTTCATAAACATGATCCTTGACATGCTAGCATGATTTTTCAATCATAAATCCATGATTCATCACTTGTCATAAATAATTGCAAAATAGTGAGCAATTCATTTATCATATTGGAATATCATTTCAATACACATTTATGTAAAGGAATGACCATCCTTAAGAAACTTAGTAAGAATTTAAATTAATCATTTGCTAAACCATTCAAACAGTTAGAACATCATTGATAAACATTTGATCGTATTTTAATAAAACAAAAGCATTTAGAAAATTGCTTGCTTACCTTTACGCCTTAGCTTTCCGTGTCACTTTTCTCTTTTCCTTTGTCTATACATAAAAATGGCATTGCATTCATAAAAAATTCATTTGCTTGCATTCACTTAATTTTCCAATCCCAATAATCCATTTCACAAATAACCTACTTGAATTTCAAGTCGGACATACATACACAACATTTCACTTGTGCATCATACCATCCATTCCATATTTTGTTTTAAACCCATATTTAGGGTAAACACATAATAATCATTCATTTATCAACATGTGGGGATTTACATCTCCCATTTTTCATTTTCATCCATTTTTCATTTTTCCTACATGAATGCTCATTTAAGCACATAATTGACGTTTTTAAGCTTCATAAATTAATCTTAAAATTTGAGATAATTCAATAATCATCCATACAGAAATATCAGTATGCATTTCATCACATATTCATGCATTTTTTCATTTTAGAAATTTCATATATGCCATATATCATCCATTCACACATATCCTTCTACATACCTTCAACTTACAACACGTATATTATGTGTTTCTTAAAATTTCTTAACACAGAAACTTACATCCAATTTAAAAATAATTAAACCCCTTAATTAACATATAATTTAGGGTCTAATTTTAAATTTTAATCCATTTATCATTGGGTTCCAAAACAGCCATGTTAGGACCCGTTTTTCATCCTTCCAACACTACTTTCTAGACTTAAATCTTAACAGATTTTTAAGCCATAATTTTCAGAAACTAATCATGATTTTCTTAACCCAAATTTACGGTATTTATTACATATTTAAAATCCATAATTTAGTTGCTTTCAAAACAGCAACACCTTAAGCATGTAGGGTACCCCTTTTACCCCGTTTTGACGTGTCCATACATATGTCCTTAAAAATCAGATTTAGGAAAAATATTTCCAAGACATTTTAGACATTCAAAGTGACCTAATACTAGGGTAATTTACCCTCCATAAAATTCATAAATTAATTATTTATAAACAGCAACAAAATCCATATGTAAGGTACCCGTTTTGGCCCCCGTTTAGATGTTCCATACATGTAACCTAAAAAATCAGATTTAGGGATATCTCATCCAACCCACTTAGGAAGTCCAAAGGGTCCTTAATTTAGGGTAATTGACCCTAAAATTCATCCATAAACCATTTAAGCTCCTCTTTGCATTATTTTTAACATAAAAATGGAAAAATCGGGTAATACTTGAAACCCTAAGTTCCATTTTTGCTAAAATAATTAATAAATAACCAAATTAACATATGTAATAAAAAAGAACATGAATTATATCCTAATCATCATGCTTAAATCAAACACCAACTTGATTTAGGATTTTAAAAAATTTCAAGATAGATTTCATCTCAAAAATCAACCCTAACATCCCATTTAACCCTCTCGAACTCTTAATTTCATTTATACCATTCAAATATCATTCAATACCCTCATCAAAGCATCATAAATCATCCAGTAAGACTTCATTATGAATCATATTCATGACCCATAATTTGAGCGAAGAAATCTTGATTTAAATGATTCAAAACTTAAGTTTCACTTACTTGAATTGAATCCAACTTGAGTTCAACTTCCTTAACTTTTTTCTTCTTCTCTTTATTCCCTTTTTTCCTTCTCTTTTTCTCCTCTTTTCCCTTCTTTCCTTGCTGGTTTGGACGTGCAAGGGTTGCTCTTCACTTAGAAAATTTTTAGAGTTTTTTTCTCCCCTTTCTCAAATGCAAATTCCCATGGGATAAGGCCTCATTTTTATATTTTTTTACCGGCTCATGGGACCCACTTTGCGACATGTAATGAGGGTAATTTATTTATAACTTATCCCTTGTTAACATGGCAATTTTATATCCAAGTAAAATACTCATTTTCTATTTAACAAAAATCATCAAAATCCATTCAAATCAATGCACCCTAGCTGTCCACCAGGTGACGCCCCTTGTAGCCCTGCTTTTTGACATTTTCGTGCCCATTTTTCCACACATTTAAATGTCCCATTACTTACCCTAGGTTCTTAGCTACATAGATGCATATTTTGGAATTTTTAAAAATCCAAAAACTATGCCTTATCTCCCTTGGACGTCCCCTTTGGATGCTACATTAGCTAAGCTCCATTTAGCTACACATTAGGCATTTAAATTCATTCATTTATGCCCTCAATTTTCCATGGATTTGAGCCTTAAATGATTACAAAAAATCCAGCTCCATTCACCTCCATTTGACACCTCTCATGGCATTAAACTAAGTCATTTAAATCAATTGCTTTTTAATAAATGCTATGGTGCTTTTAGGTGCACAACGTCAATGATACTCACCTTTTTTGATTAATAATATTTTCATGGTAATTAGCTTAATCCAATCCTTATATAACATAGATTTGATAATTTTATTCAACCGTTTCAAGTTTCGTCTTAATACGACTTTTCTAGGTCAAGTTATGATCATTTGAAATTATCCTTGGGGTGTGAGATGAAAATAAATAATTATCATCATAATCCCATCACATTTTTCTTAGTCCAATCCATCCATAGGGTTAAGCCCAAATTCATGAGCTTAACTTTTAAATTTCATCTCAATCCGCCTTATAGGTGTCAAGTTATGAATTTTCTTCATTTTCCAACATAATTCCATAATTATCATTCTAATTTCCATAAATCAAATCATGATAATTAAAATAATTATTCATGACTCATTAGCATTTTCCAATCCTCATTAAGCTCATTTAGTCATATTGACTCATATTGGGCTACGACGATTAATCTTAATTATCATTCTTAATCATAACCCTAATTGCAAAATATCATTAAATCCTAAAAATCATAAATCATTCATAATTCATTTAAATAACACACGTATCATATTCATATGCCTACTTGGGTCTGGGTATCACAAAATATTAATTTAATTTTGATGATTAACAAGTCACCGAAATATTATTAAAAGAGATCTAATGAATATACGCAAGTATAATTAGATATATATCTCAAATTATGTGTATAAAGAAGAAAAAATAAGATAAATCAAGTTCCAAGAGCTCAAGTCCATATATAGAGAGTTCAGGAAAGGTGAAATCTCAGCCCAAGTAGACCCAACCTATAACTTCAATAAAGTCTCAGCCTAAGTCGACCTCACCTAGGTCAACTTCACCTACAACTTGGGAGATACAAAATTAAATTATATGTTTTCAAAAAAAATGGAGACTCGCCCTAGGTTGACTTCGCCTACAACTTTAGTGAAGTCTCGTCTTAAGTCGACCTCACCAACAACTTCGAAGATAGAAAAGTGGATAGCAGCAAAGTGAAGTCTCATTCCAAGCCGACTTTACATGCGACTTGAATGAAGTCATACCCCAAGTCAACTCTACTTGCAACCTCATGTTGTTATGGTTGGAAATTTCAAAAATCGGGGTATTAAATGTGTGCCAACCACTACTCCAATAACCAGATCTTCCTCTCCTTTATAAACATCATTGAAGAAAGAATGTGAGAAAAAGTTGAAATAGAAATGAGCTTACACTTTCTAACATTCAAGAGTGTTGAAATCATTTGACAACAATCGATACTTCAAAATATTACTACTTCAAGTGAGCTTCCAAGTTTATCTTCTTCACATAATAAGGAGCTTCTAAAGCAAATTGATTACATGTTATAAAGCGTAATTTTTTTCTGTTTTATTTTACGTTTTTGTCTTGGATTGGTATTGGAGATTGAATTTAAGTAAAAGCAAAATAGAGGCTTAGTTTGAGTTTATCTCACCAACAAGTTTTTCTTAATTGATTTGAGTTTGTCTCACTAATGAATTAGGCTTGGTTGATTGAAGTTAGTCTCACCAACAAGTGATTATTATATATGCCCCCAAGAGCTGAAACCTAGAAGAGAGCGGGTGCTCTAAATTATATTAGACATACAATATTGGAACCCAAGACACAATAGATGTGTGCTTAGAAGAATAGAGTATAAAAGGTTGCTGGAACCACTGTATACTATGAAGTTGTTGAACGCTACATATTCCCACCAGTCTTATATCATGTTTAACATGAGATTTCATCGTTAAATCAAGAAGGAGCGACATCTACTTACCTTGATCATGATTTCTCTCAAAAACAATGATCCTAGACTTGAATTGTCGAGATTTTGAGCTTTCTTGATGTGAATCGATGATCTTCAAGGCAGTTGGTAGAGTTTCTGAAGAAATCTAGGGCTAGATCAAACTGAACAGAAGGGGAAAAGAAAGAAGAAACGGAAAACGGGAACAGAAGAAGAGAGGAAGATAGTCGGGCACAAAAAGGATGAAGCCCTAACGCGAGCGGTGCAAAATAGTCATAGCACTCAACAATGGCATGCTAATCATACATTTTTAAATCTACACCCAATGTGCTAAGATCATAGTACATGTATATATGCGCTATATGTCCCCTAGATGTCATGTCCATATATGTTATGCATCCATTAACATCATAAATTTCTAGTAGCACGTTCATAAATTACCTCAGAAACAGGGAAGGACTATAATGGAAATAAAAATAAAATAAAATACCTGGTCCTCACAAATATACTTTACATGATGAATGGAATGGATCATAGAAAGTATGATTGGAAATGTGTTTTAAACAATTAGAAATGACATGAAATTTCATGAATTAAATTGAAAGGCTAATATCTTAGCCTATGTTCATCATTTTGGGATGAAATTTTTATGGATGGGTAAATTAAGATACCCTAAGTTATGAGTGGATTTGATTATATCAAACCACCTTATAAATTCCTAAATGACATGATGTTAAGTGTGATTAAATATTAATGATAAAGATTAATTAAGGTCATTGACTTTTGAACACCAAAAGTCATTGTCATAAATGTAAGAGTGGACTTTGATAGCCCACTTTTTGAGGTGTCAAATGGGGGTAATTTTGAGCAGATTTTATGATAAACAAAAATGAAAAAAATGCATAAAAATTCAGCTGAATGTGGACGTGTTTGGCAGCAAAAATTAAGCAATTTTTTATTTTTTGCAAAATGCAAAATGATGTGATCATGTGGCTAAGAATGGGACACATGTATGGCTCAAATTAGGTAGCAATAAAGCAGATGAATGGCTAGGATTTGGCGTAGATTTTTATTTACAAAAATGCAAAAAATTTACTGTGATAATGATGATGATGAGTGGTCCGAAATTGGACAACAAGAGGGGTAGGTGGGATAGCTCCTAATTGGACAATAAGTAATTGATGATTTTTATATTTAAAACCCTAAATATGAGGTGTCATGTGGCGCCCCAAACTGGGACATCACTTCCTTACCTCAAGACTTTATTGATTGGTAAATGTGACTTAGGATTGTTGCCCTGATCACGCGGCGGGTCTTAATTGGAACTCGTCCAAAATTTTTTTTTTTTTCAATTCATTCCTTTATCTATCATCATTCATTTCATTCCACACACTGTCTTTCATCATACAAGCATTGTAATAAAATTTCATAATTTCATTCATAGCATTCATCATGCTTTTCTACAATAACATTTAAATTTCATACATACATCCATACAAGCATTGGATCACATAGAACTTATAATTTTACATAAGTTCACACATACATCAACATACCTTAGATCTTTAATCATGCTATCACAATCCTTATAGTCCACATGGCTATCATCTCGTACCTTTCCTTCACCTGCTTAGGTTCGCAACCTCTCGAGTTTCCCGGGTACCTGTCTAAGATTTGGGAAAACAAATCATGAGTGATAACTCAGTAAGCAAGCATTTATCGTTTAGGGCAAGACTCATTTTAAAATCTTTTCCTTAAACATCTTAAACACCTTTTTATTTGAGGACATTCATATGTCCTGACAACATTGTCATAAATCTTTTGTTCATGAGGATAGTTCGATGTCCTTGAACACTTTTATAAAACATTCATTTTTAAAATCATTTACAAGCCATGTCTGGCTTGTTAAGGCAAAATAATACGTTTTACCTTCTTTAATTAATTTCCTTTAGTCTATACGAACATTTTCAATGTTCCAAGACATTTACATAAAACCAGCTTTTGCCAATGGACGTTTTACATTCAAAATATTTTTCTTATAAATCCTTTGGCAAAGAAGGACATTCTCGTTGTCCTAAAATATCATTCACATAAGCCTTTTTTGGCAAAGGACATTTCTATGTTCAAAACACTTATCATTTAAATCCTTTGGAAATGGACATTCCTATGTCCAAAATCAAGTTTGACATATATCCTTTTTCATAATCCCCATCTTGGGGCTTGTTTATAACAAAAAAAGCATATAAAATACATAAACCATTTCATAAATGCATTTGCATAAAAAATTTCCTTTCATTCTTATTATTTACACTTTTGTGTAAAACACCCTATTTTTAGGGTCACCATTTCATAAAAATCCTTTTAGGATAACTTTTCATAAAAATGCTTTCATGTCCCAATCTTTGGGTTTTTCAAAAGCAAAACATAAGCAAATGCACTTCTTCCCATCCAGTAGTGACACTTAGCAAGTGATCATTCTTCCTTCTGAAAGAGAATCCTTACATAACAGCCAGCTATTCGGCGGCTGTTAGTTCATCCTTCTCCCATCTCACGGAGGGCGCCGCTGACACTCCTACCATCCCTTAGCGACTTGGCATTATGTAGAGTGGTCCCCGGTCTATCTCCAACCATGCTCTACAACCAGCCTAGTTCCTTGTACTGGTGCACCATACATCATCTTGACAGATCGCAGTCTGTTTGGTATAAAGTATCACAGACCGCAGCCCATGTCCTTTTAACCGGATCACGAACCGCAGTCTGCATCCATACTTGAAAACATTATAGACCAAAATCTGTATTTTAAAAATTCATTTTGAAAAATAACATCACAGACCGCAGTCCGTGTCAACTTGTAAAGCGAGCACACCCACTTTAGACAAGTCATCACTTGAAATTTAATTTTAGGATGACCTTCTTGAAATTCTTTTAGAACTATTTTGAGTAAAATATTTTGATAAACATTTGAAATGTTTGAGAAACAATACATCTTAAAAATTCTTATAATAAAAGAATTTCAAAACTTTTGGATTTCAAAAAATAAATCATATATTTTCCTAATATTTTCTTGGTTTCCATTTCAGGCCTTTTGCTTACAAAAGTTATGCAATTATACTATCCCCTTCTCAACTACCCTAATGATCAAATTATTGTCCACCTATCTATTCTACCATCTTTTACATAAAAGGGGATTGCATAGTCTTTTGCATGCCATTTAGCAACCTAAAATCAAACCATTTATGAAATCATCTTATTAGGTTGGTCATCCTTAAATCTCATTCAATAATATCCGTATAAACATTTTTCAAGACATTTTCAGTATATTTCCTTATCTAAAGGAAATAAAAGCTTTTCGAATATCATTTCAAAAACATATGGACTATGTCTAATTCATTATTTATATTAGTTAACATGACATAGCAAAACCAATCTTTTTCATAAAATAAATCTCCTTTTTTCTTTTTCTTTCATAAACATAATTGTTTATCACAAGTTATCGTGAAAATAACTCAAAACTTATTTACAAATATCGCATTGTGAAAAAAAGGGCAAAATTCCCTTTTTCTTATAAAATACTTTTGAAACAATGTTATAAAGAACTTGCTTGCTTAAAAAGCAAATTCTTAAAACATCGGTATAGAACATAAAATCTATTAAAATTATCATCGTAGAGAACTTGCTTACTCATAAGTAAATTTCTCAATCCATTAACATAAAGTATTTCCAAATCTTTGGCAACACTTATGATAAATTATTTATCTTAAAAACTGTTGTCTGCTTCCCATGAAGCAAACCTTGAGACTTTTCATTAAAGCCATCCTTTTTCAAAACTTTTGGCTTTTCATTAAAGCCGTCATTTTCAAAACTTGTGCTTGCCCATTCGTCAAAACATTTCATTCACATATCATCATATAGAAAGAAAATAGTATTTTAGAAAGTTTGCTTGCTTGCCTGAGATCGCTATAATCTCTTTTCTTCCATTCTTTTCCTTGCCTTTTCCTAGATAAATGAAAATAATATTTCATTTATTTGCATCATCCTTAAATACTTATATCCCTTAGGTTTTCCAACCTACATAAATTCATTCGAACTTGCATTACATTAGCTTAACCCACTTGTCTTTTAAGTCGGGTATTCATACGTATCAACATAACCTATACATCATATCATCCATTCATTCATTTTTAATACCCTTATGTAGGGTAAACTTATATACATGTAATAATCATTCATTAAATCATTATTTGGAGGTTCATTACCTCCATTTACCATTTTTAACATATTTTTCATTTTTCATACAACGGTGCTCATTTTAAGCACTTAGTTGCTAACTTTGACATTATATAATAATCTCAAATTTTGAGATTATCATTATTTATCAAAACAGTAACCTAATCCACGTTTTCCATCATATTTTTATACATTTTTGCATTTTAATACTTTACATAAATCATTCATCATTTTCTCATGCATATCTCTCCATACATGTCCATTTCTCAACACATAGATTATGTGTTTCTTAAAATTTTTCAAATCAGCAACTTGATTCATAAATCAGCATGATTAAAACCCTTAATTAACATATAATTTAGGGTCTAATTTCGGATTTATAATCCATTCATCTTAGGGTTCCAAAACAGCAACATTAGAACCTGTTTTTCATCATTTCAACGTCTCTTTTGATACTTAATTCAAAAAAGTTTTCTAATCCATAATTTTCAGAAATTAATCATACTTTTATTATTCCAAATTTAGGGTATTAACACCTAATTAAATTCCAAAATTCGTTGGTTTGCATAACAGCAATATTTCTACACATTTTGGGTATCCATTTGACCCGTTTTGACGTGTCCAATCATATGTCCATAAACACTTTTGGACACTCAAAGTACCTTAAACATGAGATATTTTACCCTCCATAACATCCCTAAATTGTTTGAGCTCATTCACATATCATTTTTAACATAAAAACATAAAAATCGGGTCATATGTGTAACCCTAATTCATATCCTTTCTAAAATCCATAACTTAAGCCCAAATCAAATTATGTAATTCATTAAATCATGAATCATCATATAATCATAATTAATCCTCAAAATAGAAACATCATATATGGGTTTAAGAAAATTTCAGCTAGATTAATCCACCCGTTTTCAACCTTAATCACCATTTTCATCCTCTTGAACCCATGCTTTTATTCTTTTCATTCAATCATTAATCAATACCCTAATCAAGGGCATCATGAATCATGATTTAAGGGTTCAATATGAATCAAATTCTTGACTCATAAATTGAGGTGAAAAACATAGAATTAAAGAACACAATTCAAAGGGTATACTTACATGTATTGGATCAAACTTGGACTCCATCTTTCCTAGCTTGGTTCCTCTTCTTTCTTCCCATTTTTCCTTCTCTTTTTCTCCTCTTTTTCTCCCTTTCATGTTGCTAGAATGGGGACATGCTTTGCTGCTGGAGTTTAGGGGGGTTTGCCCCTTGACTTTTCTCTCTCTCTCTCTCTCTCTCACCATATGGACGACCACCCTTAGCTTATGAGCTGAATTTTCCATGTTTGTGGGCCCCATTTGCCACTTCATTTAGCATGAAATTAAAGCATATTTATCCCTTTAATGACATGGAAAAATATGGTCCATTTATATTAGGTAATTATCTTTAAAAAATCATCAAAATCCATGCATTAAAGTCCATGTTGTTGTCCCCATTGGAATGTCCACTTTTCAGCAGCTTTGCCATTTTTTGCACAATGAATTTAAATTTAATTTATAGGTAATTAATCACCCTAGCTATTAGGCTACTTAGGGGACCATTTATCTTAGTAAACAAATCATAAAAATCACATTTCCAGCCATGAACGTCCACATCTCTAAAACTGTCCATTTAATGTCCATGCAAATCAACGTCCATATCAGCTGCTCCTTTGCAATTTTTCTACACAATTGCAGCCTTTAATTAATATACACTTAATTACCCTAGCTAGGAGCTCATTTAGGGGTCAAATTAGATATTAAAAAAAGCAAATAAAATCACAAAAGCTATTTGACCAGACATCACTCCATAGCTACATGTTGTTGTCCACTTGGTGGGGTCCACTTATCATTGACTTTTTGGCATTTTCTTGCCAAAAAATCAACCCCAAATCACATCCACATCTGACCCTAGCTGCCTAGGTAATTTAAATACATATTTTTCATTTTTTTTAAAATTAAAAATTTCATGCAACAGCCCCTTGATTGTCCATGTGTGGGCCACCTCCTCTATCTCACTTGAGCTAGCCATTTAGCTCCTTAAATTAATTCATTAATCACTTGATATTATCAAGAATTTTGTCACTTTAATTTATTCATAAAATCCATGTGTAATTATCTCCTTTTGACACCTCATTTATGCCATTAAAAATATAATTAATCACCTTACTTTAACATAAATACAAACTTACTTTTTGGTGCACAAAAGTCAAAGTATACACCCATTTTCGTGCAACCATTATCCCATCATCATTATCTTGATCAAATCATCTCATTGCATTAATCTCATAATTTTAACCGTTCATTTCAAATTTCGTCTCAATCCGACTTTCCTAGCTCAAGTTATGATCACTTGAAGTCATCTTTGGATTTTGATGGTGATGATTGATTTTCACCCTAATTACATCATTATTTTTATAATCCAACCTTTTCATAAGATTAAGCAAAAAATTGTGTGCTTACCTTTCAATTTTCAACTTAATCCGCCTTCCCGGCGTCGAGTTATGGATTTTCTAGCATTTGCCTCCTTAAATCTATAATAATCACATAATCTTCATTAGTTAAACCTTAATATTTGAGGTAATTATCCTCAATATATTAACATTTCCTAATCCTCATTAAGCCTCTTTAATCACCTTAACTCATATTAGCTTATAAACATTATTCATAATCATTTGCCCTAATTGCAATAAATCATCAAAGTTGTAAAGGAAATCATTCATAATTTATCTAATACATACATGATTCATATTTATATGCAAAATGCATATAAATAAACCTTACTTGGGTCTGGGTATCACATGTCATGCAAGGATTGAAAAATCAGAATATAAAAGGGGAAAGGGGTGAAGCAAGGGACGATTTTCAGCAGTAATGGAGATGAAAAAAAATTTCAGCAAGTGGAAGGCAGCATGGAACATCTAAACAGCAAGGAAAAGAAGAAAAAAAAGAAATAAGAGAAGAAGAGAAGAGCAGTGTAAGTCCAGCAACAATTAGAGGAGAAATCCTCCTTTTAAGTTTCACATTTCAAGTGAGTGATTTCCTTTCATATTACTTAAATGAAGAAATTAGAATGTTATGTTGTTTTAATGCTCAAAAAAGTCCAAAAGAGGTAAAATATGAGAAAAGAAATTTTTTTTTATGTTACCCTTAATCACTACATGGTATACATGATTATAAAGGGTGCAATTAAGGGTTAATGATAGCAAGTGTAATTGTTAAGTAATGATATTACAAGTGTGTTGAGTTAAAGTGCAAGTAAGGAAGTGAAACTTAGCAAAAATAGAGTTATATGTGGCTGTTTTGGAAATGGATGATAATTCCAGAAATTTTAATAAAATTTATGTTATTTAAGCTTATGAACAAGCACCTAACAAGACTACAAGAGTGGTTGGTTGATGATTTTCCATATGTATATCATTAAGGTTCAATTGTATAAATGAAATACTAGTGAAAATGAGCTCAAATAGGGTTGTTTTGAATAAAGGACATGAATTCTAGAAATTTCATGTGAATTTAGTGTATTATAGGTCATAAAAAATCCCTTAAATAATCATAAGAATGGTTGATAGATAGCACCTTATGTATGTATAATTAAGGTGCAAGTGCATAAATGAAACTTAGAAATATGAGACTATATAGGGTTGTTTTGTAAAGGGAGATAAATTCCAAAAATTTAGATTGAATATAGCTTGTCATAGATCCTAAACAAGCACTTGAAATGATTATAAGAGTTATTAATTTATGAGGTAGCATGTATGCATGGATAGAATGCAAGTATAAGATTGATATAAAATGAATATAGACATATACATGGTTGATTCGTAAAGGATAGTTAATTTCAGAAATTTGATTTGGAATTAACTTGCTAAAGATCATCAAGTACCTTGAATGACAACAAGAGTTTAATACCTTAGTTATGGGTATTGAATAACATGAGTGATTAACTACTGAGTTTAAATGGGTATATACATCATATGTGACTAAGAAATAGGGGTATTTGTTTTAAGAAAATGACTTATGTAAATTTAGCTTGTTATAATTTAGAAACAAGCATTTTATATGTTTTTAAAGTTTAGAACTCTAAACATAAGGATTGAATGAAGCAATGAACAATCACTAAGTTGTATATGTATGTGATTGTCAGAAAGACGAATGTACATTCAAAAGAATTGAATATAAGCAAGTCTCTTGAAAATTACAAGTGATTAAACACCCTAGACTTGGGTATTTAATAGAATAAATTAATATTTACTAAGTTTACAAAGGTAAACATGTATATAGGTAACATTAAGAAATGTAAATATTAATTGTTACTAAGAAGGGTAAATGTTAACTGCTAGTAGTTAACTTGCATAGGATTAAATCAAGTTGAAAATCATATGATATATATATATACATATGTTATTTGAGATATACGGATGGATGAAGAAAATGAACCACTAACTAAGATTATATAGTTATGTGGTTATTAATGGACTTATGTGTAAGTCAATATATATATATATATGTGATCATTAGCAAAGGTGAATATGGATTTCAGAAAATTGAATTAAAAATGGCTTGTTATAAGTCATAGATGAGAGCCATAAAAGATTTCAATAGTTTAAACCCTAGATAAGGGTGTTAAATAAAAAGAATGGTCAATTACTAATTCATGTGATTTAAGAGATATGGATATTCATTCCAAAGAAAGGATTCATTAAGAATTAGCTTGTTATAGAATATGAATGAATATCTGGAATAATTTTAAAAGATCCATACACTAGACATGGGTATGGAAGAAAAGAAATGAACCAATCATTAAAATTATGTAAGTATGAGGTTATTGGAAAATGCAAGTGTTAATTCCAAAGAAAGAATAATTTAAAGTTAACTTGTTATGAACCATATGAGAGTTGAAAACCATATGACATATATATGTGAATTGATAAGAAAGACAAGGCATACAAGCACAATATATTATGTAAATGTATAAGGAAATCATTTTCACTTGTTTAGGAAAAGGCAAGGAAAAGATGGAAGGCGCAAAAGGATCGTCACAGGTAAGCAAGCAAACTTTTGCAAATATTGATTTCATCACAAGTGCCGAAATGTTTGAAAAGACTTTACAATGATGATTCTAAGATTTGCTTGTAAGTAAGAAAACTTTTGAAAATGTTGATTTCTTCTCAAATATTGAAATGTTTGAAAGGACTTTTTATTGATGATTCTAAGATTTGCTTTTAAGCAAGCAACACTTTTACAAATGTGTTTTCTTCTTAAAGAATGAAATGAATTGTAAACTGCTTTACTTGAATATTTTTAAAATTGTTTAAGGATGGTCATTCCTTTATCCCAGTCGAACTATTGCTTTATGGTAACTCATAAAAATTCGAGTTATCATGGCCCATTTCAAACTATATTTGCGCGTTAGTCCAAGAGATTAGACATAGTTTGCATCCATTTCGCTTAATTTTCACTCGCTTTGCATTTTAGGAGCATTATTTAGTTTTTATGCATTTTTAGTATAAATTAGGCATTTTTAGTTCATTTAATTGGTTTATTCATTTTTTGCAGGAAGGACGGGCAATATAAAGGCATGCGGGTGAGTAGAATGCATAACAAAACCAAGTCAATGAGCAGTGGGATGGCTCCCAGGCGCCACCCAACATGCCTTTGCAAGAACTCCAGCACATCCAGCAACCAGTAGCTGCCAGGGAGTTGGCACCTAGGCACCAAGGCATGAATTCCTAGAGCATCCAGACAGTTTTCTAAGTTACCCAGCACATAAAGAGTTGGCGCCTAAGCACCACAACGCATCCGTACGTGCGGATTTCTGTACGTGTGTTGTGCAAATTGACACTTATAAATAGAAACCTAGTGGTTTGCGCGAGAGAGAGAGCCCGGAGACGGAATAGACAGGAGAGAAGGAAGAAAATTCATTCGAAAAGATTCAACTCCGTTGATGGAAACCGCCAGAAAACCAGTTTTCTCTTTATCTTTCTATTTTTCTTTTTCTATTTCTCTAGATACTTTTATAATAGATGTAAAGGATTTTTATATCATGTCTGTGAACTAAACTTCCTTTAGATGGATAGTTAGGATGAATTGATATCTAACTATATTGTATTGGTTCTTTGAAATTCAGGAATGAATATTTTAATTTTTTATATGATTGTGTGTGTAATTTACCCTTGCACATGTGGTTTAATGTTTTTTATAAGATTAGCTACCTTGTAAGATGATTTAATTGCTTGATTAATCCTTAGAAAAGGAAAATCTTTGCTAGATCCATGTATAGGGCATAGGTTTTCTCTTTTTAAAGGGAGTTGTTTAATGGATAGGAATATACCGTTAAACCCCGTGTAGCCAATAAACAGGTTATGAACTTATCAATTCCACTTTATTTGATGGCATGAGAGCATAGCAATTGAATAGAGTATAATTAGCTTTATATATGTTGGAAGACATATATAAAGATTATTGAACTTGGACTAGTAAATCCATGCACAATCTAATGAAAAAGAAGCAATGCAATATAGTTTAAATTTAAGGATTCCGAGATATCCATCTGTCATCTCCAATTGATAAACCCATTTTCAGTAATCCAGATATTCCATTGTTGGTCCCGAGTTGATGGCAAAACCCAAGAGGGGAGAGGTGAATTGGGTATTTAAAATTTATAACAGAAACTTAACCCCGGATTAATCTAGTCCCCTTAATGAAGAAATGAAATGGAAAACAATATAATGTAGAGAGCAGGAATATAAATCAAGCACACAGGGTTTTTATAGTGGTTCGGGCAACCTCCCTACTCCACTCTTCCAAGCTTACACTCCTTGTGACTTGGGTTCCACTATTGTATTCTCTCAATACAATTAGAGTCACTGCTCTCTTCTAGATTCCAACTCTAGGGGGCATCAACAAATCACAGCACAAGTAGGTGATGAGTTACACTCCAATCACACACTACTTTGCCTACACTTGATCTTAGTTCCTCAAACTAAATCAAGTTCAACACATACAAAAGAAACAATAAGAAAACTACACTTTACAGTTGTGTAGAAACAGTTTGGCGCAGAGAAGAACTTGTTGAATTGGCTTTGAATGATCAGTAGTTGAGCTCTTGCAGTTTGAAGCAAAGTTCTTCCTCTTTAATTGGCTGGATCTCTTTAAAGCTCTTGTAGACGGTAGTTATGCACACTTAATGATTCTCAGCTACTTCCCTCATCCACCATGAATGCCTTTTATAATTTTGGAGGGAATCCGAACGTTAGAGGGTAGGTGGCGCACATTTAATGCGCCAACGTTCGAATAAATTCCGACCGTTGCGACCCAAGTCGCATGTGGAGTCGACTTCGGATGCGACTTCGCCCAAGTCGCAGATGGAGTCGACTTCGGGTGCGACTTCGCTTCTCCGTCGCAACTTCAAGTTTCAGTCAGGGTCGACTTGGGCATCAACTTGACCCAAGTCGCAGGTGAAGTCGACTTCGGGTGCGACTTCACCTTGTCAGTTTCCAAGTCTGAGTATTGAGTCGACTTTGGCTTCCGACTTTAACTCAAGTCGATCATGGAGTCGACTTGGGTTGCGACTTGACTTGGTCTTTGCAAAATATGCTTTGTTCTTCATTTGATCTTCCTCTATCTTGCTTGGCTTGTTTCCTTTAATCATTTTTATTCTGAAATAATCCCTTATACTTGTAGATCTTGTTGATCTTGAAGTCCTTGTCTTTGGTTTATCTTGGATTGTCTTGAATCTTGTGATTCTTAGGAGAGCTTGAGTCCGGCTTGGTTGAATCATGCGTCTTGCTTTGCATTTGACTCAGTTGGTCTTTAAGACTTGATAGACTTGATTTGAAGTTGAACATGAATCTTTGCTTTGATCTTGAGTGAGAGATTCTTTGAATAGGGTTTGAAACTGCATCTTTGAAGTCTGAACTTCTCAAGTCGCGGATGAAGTCGACTTTATCTGCGACTTCACCCAAGTCGCACCTGGAGTCGACTTGGCCTGCGACTTGGGCAGCTTCGTGCCCCAAAATTCAGCTCTGGGCAGTTTTTCACGATTGAAGTCGATAGCGAGGTCGACTTCGTTTGCGACCTGGCTTCCCAAGTCGCATGTGAAGTCGACTTGGGATGCGACTTCACCTGCAAGTTGATTTTTCCTTTGAGGTTCTTTCTCAAGTCGATAGTTGAGTCGACTTTGGGATCGACTTCACCCTAAGTCGAAGTCCAAGTCGACTTGGGGATCGACTTGGCTACTTAAGTTCCTTAAAACAAATGGCAAACTCATTAGTCCTTTAAATATACTCAAGTTAGTTGTTGTTAATTATCAAAACTCAATCTTTGGTCAATTTTATTTTGTTTTGAAGTATTGTTTCCAACACAATATAGTTTAAATTTAAGGATTCCGAGATATCCATCTGTCATCTCCAATTGATAAACCCATTTTCAGTAATCCAGATATTCCATGGACTCTATTCTGATTTCTTATTGCGTTTGTTAGTTCTAGTTTTAAATTCCAAACCCAGAATTTTCTACTCACCGAAAGCAATTAAACTGATTAATAATTCCAGTTAGACAATTCCTCATGGGAACGATATTCTACTCACTCTTTATTACTTGATTCGGCACGTATACTTACGTTAAAAGCGAGCATTTTAATAGACATATACGCAACTCGTCAAGTTTTTGGCATCGTTGCCGGAGAATTGGTTTAACTAATTATTGTTAGTTTTATTGCTTTCTTGTACAATTCTATAGAATAGTTCATTTTCATAATTTCTTTTAGTTTAGAATATTTTCGTTAGTTTCAATTGAATTGGTTTTTGCAGGAACGATTGATTTTCATGCGCCAAGGCAAATCCAGAAAGGAGATCATTATTCCTTTTTATTCGGAACCCGAAAGAACTTATCTGAGAAGGCATCGCAAGAGTAGGGAAGCAAGGAGCCAACAACGTACTATGGAGCGCATCGAGAATTAGGACGAGAATATTCACGTAAACCAATAGGGGAACCAAAGGATTGAGGTTCCAATTCATCCACCACAAGATGGTTTGGACCAACCCATTTTGGATCTCATTGCGCTTGGACAGAATGCAGTTCAAACTAGCATCGCACCTCCTCCTATCGACACCAACAACTTTGAGATCAAACCGGTGATTTTCAAGATGCTCCAGTCCATTGGGCAGTTTGGGGGATTGTCTTATGAAGATCCACAACGCCATCTGCGGAATTTCCTGCAGATCATGAACACGTTCAAGCACAACGAAGTCTCTAACGAGGCAATGTGGCTACGGAATTTTCCATTTTCACTGAGGGATAGAGCTTTGGAGTGGCTTGATTCTTTGCCCCCGAACTCTGTAAATACATTGAACGACTTAGCTCAGAAATTCCTGGAGAAATATTTCCCACCTGCCAAGTTAGCCAAGTTGAGGATGGATATAGTCTCATCCAAACAACACGGAGAGGAGACTCTGTTAGAGGCGTGGGATCATTTCAAAGACCTGCTCTGGAAGTGCCCGCATTATGGAATTTAGCCGTGGGTTCAAATCCAAATTTTCTACAATGGTCTCCAGGATTCCACCCGTCACATGGTGGATTCATAGTCAAACAGTTCTTTGCTGAGAAGAAGTTACCGAGAATCATATGCCCTACTTGGAAACATGGCGGCCAACACCTATAAACTGTCATCTAATAGAAGCCGAAGTGGGGGTCTACTCCAATAAGACGCAGTTTTATCGATAAAGTCCCACATCGATGCTCTATCCAAGCAGATTCAGAACTTATTCAGGCCGGCCAACGTCAATGCAGTAGGGGCGTCTACACCACAGCAGCCTTCAGCAGCAGACATTTGCACGTGGTGTGGAGAATTCGGCCATCCCAGTGATCAATGTGCCTCCAATCCGGAGTCCATTAATTGTGGCGCCCTGAACCGGGGTGCCTAGAAGCCTTACTCCGGGATCTTATTGATTGGTAAACGTAACTCAGAATTGTTGCCCTGATCACACGACAGGTTCTTAATTGAATCTCGTCCAAATTTTTTTTCATTTCTTTCTTTTTCTTTTTCTTTCATCACATAAACATATACTCATCATTATTCATAATGGACTTATCCATATCATCATAAATCATCAACTTCTCATATTATTCACAACTTCATAATTTCATACAACCTATGTCCTTTTTCATCATATCCCATTAGGGCATCTATTGATACAAAAATCTACTAACCTTTGTAGATTTCTCTTTTCCTTTAGCAACACATGCCCTTCATCTCTTGGCTTTCCCTACACCTGTCTAAGGTTGGAAAAACAAAACATAAGTCAAAACTCAATAACCAAGCATTTTTCATTTTAAATGCATTCCTCTCCATTCGATGGAAGACACTTACCAAGTGATCAATAATCAAATGCATAGAAACCTTTTCATAAAAATTATTTCATAAACATTGGATGTACAAATGCTTCATTTCCATTCCTGACATAAACCTTCGTGTTCGGGTACGCTAGCCCAGAGAACATCTCACATAGCATGGTCTAATACGCCGGCTCTCTCCGAATTGGCCTCATCAAGGGGAACCTCTCGTCCTCTTGACGCCTATATGGTCTCCTACATGCATAACTTTTGATTTTCTCGGCATTATATACCTCTTACACCAGGTAACTTGTCATTCTCATGTAGAGAATTATTTGCACCATCCCTTAAAAACATCATTTCAAATCCATGCTTTCTTTTTCAATCTATGTATGAAAATGCAATGCATTCATTCACACATAACATTCTTTTGCCTCCACCTCTTGGGAGGACGCCGCCGGCACACAGCCCATACGACTCGGCAATAGTGAAAGGGGACCCTCTGATCTGCTTTCTACCTCCACCAAAGCCTCTTCATTATGCATCATTCATGTGCACATGTTCATGAACATCACATGATATCAATATGTCGGCATAACTTTTCATAAAAACGCATAAACATTTATCATTTCAAAATATTCTATGAATGGCCATCCTTAAACACATTTCATAAATACTTGAGAATAAAACATATTTTCAAAAGGGTTTGTTTGCTTACAATGAAGCAATAAAATCACAATTTTTTAAAAAAAGGTTTGCTTGCTTACCTTCTCAGTCCGTGTCCTCAACCTTCTCCTTTTCTTTTCCTACACAAGGAAAATGGATATTTTATCTATCCATTCCATGTCTTAGGTTGCTTTATAACCATTTATTACCTCATTCTCATAGAGGTTAATCTTATAAAGATATTTGGTCATTACCCATTTATATGGATTTTTATACATAAATCCTTTAAAAATTCCATCCATATATCCTCATAAAAATAAATCTCAATTTTTCTCAAAATCACGCTATTCACTACTCATAGTTATTGATCATGATTACTGTTTACATCACTGTAGCAGGTTACTGTTCATCCGAGGTTACTGTTCATGGGTTTCAAAAATTGACATTTTTTCCAAAAATAAAAAATACCATGACATAGCTCTCAGTTAGTATATCATGGGAAAATTCATGAATTTTGAATTTATCATCATTAACTTAGCCAATTAAATTATTTTCTCCATATACTAAAATTCATCATCATTTCACTTAAGCATAATCCTTAATTCCAAAAATCATGAGATTAATATATTATCATTCCAACATCATAAATGTCATAAATATTCATCCCATATCATCATTTAGCAATACTGGAGCATTATTTTCACATTTTAGACATGATTTTCCCGAATGCTCTATCTTTGCTCCAAATTTTTGATGTTTTGGCATAATTCCACTTAGGCATTATAACTTTACTTATTTTCTCATGCTTAGGCATTATCTAAGTATGGTTTTACCATAGTTAACACCCAAAAGAAATTTGAGGAGAATCCCCTTACCTTAAGTGGAGAACTTCCCTTCCTACTTGGCTCTTTCTCTCTCTATCATTCTCTCCTTTCTCTAAAGGCCAAAAACGTGTTTGGGGGTGGGAATGCTTGAATTTCTCAAGCTTGGAAGCTGGGTTTGGCGTGCCTTGGTCGTTCATCCCATGCCCCTATTTATACCCTTCCATTTTCTACTAAATTGTAATTTACCCCCTCTTGCAATAGGTATTCATTTCTAAATATTTTTGTTAAGAAATTTCCCAGCAATTTCCACCATGTCATTGAGCCTTGTGCCAGCCCCTATTTTCAACCATTGCTGCTAATTATTTATGGGTTTTGTTTTTTTATGAAAAATCATTTTTATTCCAAATTAATCTCAACCATTGATCGCATGATAAGCTTTAATCTTAACCATTATTTTTGCTCCAACTCCTAGGTACTGTTCACGTCCAATATTTTCCTTGACTTTTTGCTGATTTTCATTTAATGAAAATGCCTTTTAATTAATTAAAATTATCAAAGTCAAATCTTTAATTAATGTAAAAGCACAAGTGCTTTTTTTATCCTTAAATGACATTCAATCTTGACCCTTAATTCATGATTTTTAATCAATTTTGGACCATTTATCATGTCCATCATCATATTTTGGTCATCCATAAAAAAATTTATCTCAATCCGACGTCCGGATTGTAGGATATGAATTTTTCTTCATTTTCTTCATAAACATCCATAAAAATTCGAAAATTATTATTTTAATCCAAAAAGAACTTTTGTCCTTTAGTGGGAAGCTTCCTTTTTCGTCTTTTATGATTAAGTTAATCCAAAGTGATTAACTTAACATATTCCTTAATCCCACATTTACTATTCACGTTTACTATTCATCTGAATTAACATTCCATAAATAATTCTTTGAACCTCTAATTTCATTTATTTCCATACTCATGAATATATATTTTATTAATATATTACCTAAGGTTTTCAACCCTAGGGTTTCATACACGTGTCTAAGATCGGGGTTTCACATTAATTATGTGGGAAATTTCCAAAGAAATCCAGCAAATCCGTATGCAAACAACTACGACCCAGGTTAGAGAAATCATCCTAATTTCTCATGGAACAACCAGACAAGGCCGAATCAGCCATCGGGATTCTCACAGCAGCCCCCGCAGCAACAGCCAGCAAGACCAACTCAATTCAATCCACCACCGCGAGAAGAGAAGAAATCGGATCTGGAAAATCTCTTTATGTAATTCATGCAATCCCAGATCATGACAAGCAGGGAATTGGAAGCACAGATAGACCAACTAGCCTTAGCTTTAAGCAACCGGTCTCAAGGTTCATTGTCGAACGATACAAAGCAAAATCCGAAAGGAAAAGGCAAAGAGCAGGTGCAAGCAGTCACATTGCATAGTGGAAAGCAGTTACCTGACACAATTCCACCAAAAACGGTAACTGAACCCACTAGTCCTCTGATTCAGCCGTCACAGGAGATAGAGGAACCAGATACTACTTAGAAGCAACCGGATGCTGAAATCGCCACAAATCAAAGGTCACATCCTCCATTTCCTCAGAGATTCGCAAAGAATAAAAAGGAGGGTCAGTTCGAGAAGTTTTTAGAGGTATTAAAGCAGTTACACATCAATATACCTCTCGTTGAAGCCTTAGAACAAATGCCGAGCTATGCTAAATTCATGAAAGATGTTCTGTCAAAGAAAAGACGGTTGACAGAATTCGAAACAATGGCATTAATAGAGGAAACCAGCACTATGGTGCAGAGGAAGTTGCCTCCTAAGATCAAAGATCCAGGGAGTTTCACTATCCTGTGCACAATCGGAAATCAATACTTCGGGAGAGCCCTATGTGACTTGGGAGCCAGCATTAACCTCATGCCTAAGTTAATTTTCAGAAAATTAGGCATTGGGGAAGCCCGACCTATGACAGTAATGCTGCAACTGGTGGACCGGTCCATGACATATCCGGAGGGCATTATCGAGGATGTTCTTGTCAAGGTGGACAAGTTCATCTTTCCTGCATATTTTATTATCCTGTATTATGAAGAAGATCGGGACGTGCCAATCATTCTGGGTCGACCTTTGTGAAACCCCGATCTTAGACACGTGTATAAAACCCTAGGGTTGTAAACCCTAGGTAATATATTAATGAAATATATATTCATGAATATGAAAACATGTGTATTAGAGGTTAAATAAATGCAATTGTGAGATTAAACCACGTGAATAGTGCACATGAATAGTAACCGAGGTGACTAAGAGTTAATCACGTAGATTAACCTAATCACAAAATGACAAAAAGGGAGATTTAATCACTACAAGAAGAAATAGCAATACTTTTTGATATTTTAATAGAATTTCAGATTTTAGTGAAAAATTGAAGAAAAATTCATAACTTGCAATCCGGACGTCGGATTGAGATGAAATTTTTTATGGATGACCAAAATATTATGACGATCATGATGAATGTTTTAAGATTTGATACAAAATCATGAATCGAAGGTCAAGATGAAATGTCATTTGGAGATCAAAAAGTAGCTCTACTTTTCATTAATTATAAATTTGACTTTTTATTAAATTTAAATAATTAAAAATAAAAATAATTAATAAAAATCAGAGCTACAACAGGGGATGGTTGGGATCCTTGACCAAAATCAATGGTCCACATTCATCATCATCATAAATCAAGGGCTAGGATTTAATTAGCTTAAATTAATTAATTTTATAAATAATAAATAATAAATAAAAATAGGTCTGCCATAGGGGGGCTGGAGCTGCTATAGGGTGGCTGCACATGGCTCCATGCACCTTTTTGAAATTAGAAAAAAATCTATTTACAATTTAATACCTCAAGCAAGGGGGTAAATTACAATTTCATGAAAAATCAAAAAATATAAATAGGGGCCAAGGGGTGGACATCCAAGGCACACATCCCAGCTCCCAAGCTTGAGCAAGAGCTCATTTTCCCACCACCACCCACGTTTTAAGCCAAGAGAAGCAAGGAGAGAAGGAGAGGAGAGAGAAAGAGGAGAAAGAAGGTGCATATCTTAACTTGAGGTAAGTGAATTCTCCTCAAACTTATTTTGGATGTTAGATAAGGTAAAATCATACTTAGATAATGCCTAAGCATGAGAAAATAAGTATAGTTATAATGCTTAGTTAGAATTATGACAAAACATAAAAAATTTAGAGCAAAGATAGAGCATTCGGGAAGATAGCATATGATATATTTAAATAATGCTCCAATATTGATAAATGATGATTTGGGATGAATGTTTATGATAATTATGATATTGGAATGATGATATATATTAATCTCATGATTTTTGGATTTAAAGATTATGCTTAAGTAAAATTATGTTGATTTTTAGTATATGGAGAAAAATGATTTATTTGGCTAAGTTAATGATGATAAATTCATAATTCATGAATTTTTTCATGATATACTAGACATAAGCTATGTCATGATATTTTTTATTTTTGAAAAAAAATGTCAATTTTTGGAAACCATGAACAGTAACCCACGTTGCTGTGAACAGTAACCTCGAGTGAACAGTACCCCATGAACAGTGATCGTGAACATTGATGATGGACTGTAATCTGCTACAGTACTATGAACAGTGAAGAATGTGATTTTGGGAAAAATTGAGATTTATTTTTATATTTTATGAGGATATATGGATGGAATTTTTAAAGGAATTTATGGATAAAAAAATCCATATAAGGAGGTAATGACCAAATATCTTTAGAAAATTAACCTCTATAGAAAAGAGGTAATGAATGATGCATGGGAAGCAATCTAAGACATGGAATGATATAGATAAAATATCATTTTTCCTTGTATAGGAAAAGGTGGAGGACATAGACTGAAGAGGTAAGCAAGCACAACTTTAGAAATGTGATTTTCTTGCTTCGTTGTAAACAAACAAACCCTTTTGAAAATATGTTTTACTCTCAAGTATTTATGAAACGTGTTTAAGGGTACCCTTTTGAAAATATGTTTTACTCTCAAGTATTTATGAAACGTGTTTAAGGGTGGTCATTCCTATAATGTTTTGAAATGATGAATGTTTATGAGTTTTTCTGAAAAGTCATGTCGGCATATTGATATCATGTGATGTTCATGGACATGTGCACATGTATGATGTATAATGAAGAGACTTTGGTGGAGGTAGAAAGCGGATCAGAGGGTCCCCCTTCACTATTGCGAGTCATATGGGCTGTGTGCCAACGGCATCCTCCCCACAGGTGGAGGCAAAGGAATGTTATGTGTAAATAAATGCATTGCATTTTCATACATGGATTGAAAAGGAAAGCATGGATTTGAAATGATGTTTTTAAGGGATGGTGCAAATAATTCTCTACATGAGAATGACAAGTCACCTAGTGTAAAAGGTATATAATGCCGAGGAAATCAAAAGTCATGCACGTAGGAGACTATGTAGGCGTCAAGAGGAAGAGAGGTTCCCCTTGATGAGGCCAAGTCGGAGAAAGTCGGCGTATTGGACCATGCTATGTGCGATGTTCACTGGGCTAGCGTACCCGCACACGAAGGTTTATGTCAGGAATGGAAAGGAAGCATTTGCACATCCAATATTTACGAAAAAGTTTCTATGCATTTGATAGTTGATCACTTGGTAAGTGTCTTCTATCGAATGGAGAGAAATGCATTTACGAATGGTTTAGATGAATGATTTCCAAGAATGGTTTACAAAAAGGTTTCTATTCCATTGGTAGTTGATCACTTATAAGTGTCTTCTATCAAATGGAGAGAAATGCATTTAAATGAAAGAAAAATGCTTGCTTATTGAGTTTAGACTCATGTTTTGCTTTTCCAACCTCAGACAGGTGTAGGGAAAGCCAAGAGATGAAGGGCATGTGTTGCTAAAGAAAAAGATAAATCTACAAAGGTTAGTAGATTTTTGTATGAATAGATTCCCTAATGGGATATGATGAAAAAGGACATAGGTTGTATGAAATTATGAAGTTATGAATAATATGAGAAATTGATGATTTATGATGATATGGATAAGTCCATTATGAATAAAGTGTATGCTTAAGTGACGAATGAAAAGAAAAAAAATTGGACGAGATCCAATTAAGAACCCGCTGTGAGATCAGGGCAACAATCCTGATTCACATTTACCAATCGACAAGATCCCGGAGTAAGGACTCTGTGGACACCTCGGTTTTGGGCGCCACAACCTTTCCTTGCAACAGGCCATGTAATAATTAATGTACGAGTCGAAAAATTAACTGTGCAAGTACAAAATGAACAAGTCACATTCAATGTGCTCAAGGTGATGCAGCGCCCGAATGATTCAGAGGATTGTTTTATGATTGATATGGTCAATTCAGAGGTTCAAGAATCTTCTTCGACTGGTATTGAGGAGGACTCAAAGGAAACTGCATTTAATAAGGACTGTGAGTTAACTGCTTATATAGAAGAATGATTCGCTCATTATATCATGTTTGAACAATTGGGCGAGCCGATGGAAAGTCAAAAAATGGAAGAAAAAGTCAATGAGGGAATAAAGGGGGATACAGTTGAGAAAACTAAACATTATCATATCCAAATGCCTCTATTCCATCTGCCAAAAATTCAGACTCGACATGACTCAATGGATCAATGCAAAACCATGGAGCCATTATCAATTCAAAACCATGACAAACTCCTGTATAGTCTTTATGAAATTCAGGAGAAGAGGCTAACTGATCCACTTGAGGGGCTAAGATGAGATCTGAACTTCCATGGTGCAGTCCGAATAGAAGGAAGTTTGAGGCGGTGGAACTGAAAGAAAATTGAACAGCGGGAACGTCGGGCTGAGGATGTTAAACTTAGCGCTGAATGGGAGGCAACCCATTACTCATTTTCATTTTGATTTGTGTTTTTGTTTTTGTTTTTATTTTAATTTTTTTTAAGAAAATGACTTGGAGCTCAATTTCACAAAGATCATGCTTGGAAGCAGTTGGGTGCAAAATGTTCAAAATATTGCTGAAGAACATCGGCGCCTAGGCGCCGCACTGGGGCACCCCGACGCCGTGATGAAGATCCCGAAGAACACAGAGTGATGAACTGGCGCCCTGGCGCCGATCATGGACAGCGCGACCCGGACGGCTTTATAAGGCGCGAGTTAGGGCTCTAAACCTTAACCCCACACCCCAACGCCACTTTTTCCCGCTTTTCTCATTTCCAACTTGTTTCCCCTTGATTCCAAGCCATTTCAACTCAAATCCAACCCCATTTCATCAAGCAATCATCCATCCATTCCATTTTCTAACTTTTCCCCTTTTCCTAGATCCATTCAAATCCAGACAAAAATCCAATTTTTCATCACCAAATCCTAAGTCCCACCCCTACACTTGGTTTCTCATCATTTTCCCCTTCATTTGGGCTCCATTTCAAGCCCTATCATCATCCTTTCTTCCGACCGGCGCCGGACAGCGCTGTCAGCAGAGCAGTGCCTAGGCGCCACCCCACTGCGCCCCGGAGACAGTGTAGAAACAACGCCTTTTCACCTTTTCAACTGACAAGCTCCCGGGGGTAAATCTCTTCATCTTTGAGGCATTTTCATTGATTTGCAATTACTTGGTGATTGTTTGGGTGGAGGATTGGATTGGACTGGATAGTTTTGGTGATTGATCGGTGGATTGGGGCTTTGCTTGCAATTTTTGGAGGTTGGCTTGCGTGGTTCGTTTTGTACTTTTGCTTGTGAGGTTGTTTGAGACGATTATCTGTTAGAGATATGGCTTCCTCGTCATCTGCCAAGAGGAAGAAAATTTAGGAGTCGGTGGAATTTGACAACAACAGGTTCGTTTCCGCTCAGGCGTTCAAGCGGTACACGGACTCGCTACAGAAGCGACACCTGATTCCGGAGAGGGGAATCAAGATCGATGCATTCTCCGATGCTCCGCTCCTCAACCTAAATACCCGGGGCTGGCAGAAGTTCTTGGCGCAGCCTCAGCCTGCTTTCACACCAGTTGTCAAAGAATTCTATGCTAATGCGGTGGAGCGTGAGCGGGGGCGAGTCAAAGTTCGGGGCAAGGTCGTCCCATTCCATGCTGAGGCGATCAACTCCTACTACGGGTTGTGTTCTTTCGATCACCCTGATGAATACGATGCTTTTCTGGAGGGAGAAGACTGAGACGTCAACTCCATTACATGCCAGTTTTGCGACAGGCCACCGGTATGGAAGTTGACAGGCGAGCAACTTACCATGGGAGGATGCTGTTCCACTTCATATCAACCCGGATGATGCCATCGACTCACGTCAGTGAGGTGACGATGGACAGGGCGCTCCTACTTCATGCCATATACAGCGGCATATTGATTGATGTGGGCAGGCTGATCTACCACCAGATCTGCGCCTGTGTGACCACACCCTGGGGTAGCTACTACTTCCCATCACTCATTACTGGGCTCTATAAGCAGGCAGAAGTTAGATGGGAGCCGACAGAGGAGGTCCTGAACTGCCAGGCGATCATAGACGACCTCTCCTACTGCATCCCTACCCGGGTCTGCACTGCCACGACGCGCCCCAGACCAGCTCCATGAGCGGGACCTTCCTCTCAGCCGCTATCCATGGCCGATCGACTGACCAACATAGAGAACTCAGTAGCGTCCCAAGCCAGGTATATACGTTAGTTCGACAGGGCGATGGAGGCCTACCAACGCCAGATTGCGGAGGATCGTCAGATCGACACCTCGACTCTCCCGCCTTTCCCATCGACGGCCCGGGAGTTCTGAGCCTGCTTCGGGCAGCAATCCCAGCCACAACGCAGCGACAGCGAGGACGTGGACGCCACTGAGTCTGATTCTTGAGGGAGTCCCGATCCCTTCCATTTTTTTATTATTTTATTTATTTTTGCTTTATTTTACTTTGTATTTCTTTATTAGGTAATCTTAGGTCATCATGTATTGAGGACAATGCATCTCTCAAGTTTGGGGGGGTGTATAATTCTCAACCATAGGTTTGTTTTTCATGTTTTGTTTACATTGCATATTATGTCAATTCCAGCAATGAAAGTTATCTTTGTTCAATCCATCTAATTGAAAATATGCAAGGTTGTGAATAATGTTGACTTGAAATTGAATAAATGAAAAATGGGCAATTCAAATTAAGGACCTTGTATTAAAGCAAGTTGCAAATGACAGGTGAAAGAATTAAAAGAAATTGATAGTACATTGTGCTAATTCAATTATATGTCAATCTTTCAGACTGAGATGATGAAAATTGAATTAGATGAATGCTGACCAAGTACTTTAAGGGAATTAATGGGTTCAGAAATGGTAATATTTCACAAAAATTACACAGGCATGTTCAGTACCCCTAACAAGGCATCAGAACAATAAAAAGAGGGTGATTGACCTAAGTTGAGTAACCGGGACTTGACATCAACAAATGGCAAGGTTCGCGTAAAAAAGCAAAGGAAAATCACATTAATAATACTTTAAAATTAAAATTCTCCCTAGATACCCTAAAATATGGTGAGGGGAGCTAAAAAATAAATAAATGAGATCTCCAGATATCTTGAAATATGGTGAGGAGAATTTTACAATAAGTTTGGGGAGGAAAAAAAATGTGCAGTTGGACACAACTTGAATCCAGTGAAAGATTACTATTCTCTTTGACCAGTTAGTTCAGCTTAAACCTTGGTTTGCCTGCTTTCATTGATTTTCTAACCAGTTTTCTGATCAAGTGGAACATTAACATGTTGAATTATGACCATGTACTAGGAAATTTTGTCACCCACATGTAACTTGGTTTGAGAATGAAAATGCATGCCTTGTTTTGTGTGATGGATGATTTTTCAACAGATAAATGGATTGATCGAAGCATAATGGGAAGCAAGTTTAGTTGATAGGGTCCATATTCATTCATTCATTCATTGTGTTTGCATGTGTTGCTCGAGGACTAGCAACATTTAAGTTTGGGGGTGTGATAACTTGTAAAAATTCCAGTTATCATAGCCCATTTCAGACTATATTTGCGCGTTAGTCTAAGAGATTAGGCATAGTTTGCATCCATTTAGCTTAATTTTCATTCGCTTTGCATTTTAGGAGCATTATTTAGTTTTTATGCATTTTTAGCATAAATTAGGCATTTTAGTTCATTTAATTGGTTTATTCATTTTTTGCAGGAAGGATGGGCAATATTGTGGCGCCCCTAATCGAGACGTCACTTCCTTACCTCAAGACCTTATAGATTGGTAAATGTGGATTAGGATTGTTGCCCTGACCATGCGGCGGGATTTTAATTGGATCTCGTCCAAATTTTTTTTCGTTCATCGTTGTTCATATCTTTACATCTCACATCATTCATCAAACAAGTGGCAATACACTTGTAATAAAATTTCAAATTCTATTTCACTCATAGCATTCATCATGCTTTTCTACAATAAAAGTCTCCTTGACTAAATCATTACATATACATCCATACATCCATACATTCAATCATTGAATCATATAGAACTTAAAATTCTAATTAAGTTCACATACACATTAGCATAACTTAGCATATTCATGCTTTTCCATTCCTTATAGCCTACGTGGCCATCATCTCGTGCCTTACTTTATTGCTTGGATTTTCATCTCCTTATAGCCTACGTGGCCATCATCTCGTGCCTTACTTCATTGCTTGGATTTTCATCTCCTTGAATTTCCCGGTACCTGTCTAAGGTTTGGGAAAACAAAACGTGAGTGACAACTCAGTAAGCAAGTATTTTATCTTTTAGGGAAAGACTTCCATGAAAATCATTTCCTAAAACATTTTTCTCATAAATCATTTTGGTCAGGGGACATTTTATGTCCCAAAACATCTTGACAGAAACCATATTTGGCAATGGACTTTCTCATGTCCATGAAAAGACGTCTTTTCACATAAATCATTTTGGCACTGGACGTTCATATGTCCTAAATTATTTTTCTATGTAAACCTTGTTGGAAACAGATGTTTATACGTCCTAAAATATTTATCCACGTAAACCTTGTTGGAAACGAACGTTTATATGTCCTAAAACATTTTTCACATAAACACTTTGATAATGGACATTTTTATGTCTAAAATACATTTCCCATAAGCCTTTTTGGCAATAAAAATTCATATGTCCACAAACACTTTTATCCCTTAAACTCTTTTAGAAATGGACATTTTTATGTCCACACATGTTCCAACATAAATCCCTTTAGGAAATGGACATTCTCATGTCCAACCATTTTTTCCACATAAACCTTTTGGAAATGGACATTCTTATATCCAAAACATTTTCCAACATAAACCCTTTTTCATAATCCCATCTTGGGGCTTGTTTATAGCAAATAAGTCTTAAATCCTTTTCAAGAAAACTTTTGCATAAAAACCATTTCTTTTTATTCTTAATATTTACACATTTTGTGTAAAACACCCTACTTTTAGGGTAACGTATACATAATGGCTCATAAAAATCCAATTTAGGATGATTTTTCATATAAATGCTTTTATATCCCAATCTTTGGGCTTTTGAAAAGCAAAACGTATGCAAACACATTTCTCCCCATCCAGTAGTGACACTTAGCAAGTGATCATGTTACCTTTTGAAAGAGAATCCTTAACAACATGCTAGCTAGGCGACCGTTTATTTATCCTGCTCCCATCTCAGGGAGGGCGCCGTTGGCACTCCTGTCATCCCTTAGCAACTTGGCCTTATGTAGAGTGGGCCCCGGTCATCCCAACCATGTTCTACAATGTGCCTGTTCCTTGTACTAGTGCACCGTACGTTATTATGACGGACCGCAGTCGGTTTGGTTTGAAGAACCACAGACCGCAGACCATGTCCTTTTAAATCAGGATCACAGACCGCAGCCTGCATCCATACTCACAAAAATCTTAGACCAAAGTCTATATCTTTAAAAATCATTTTCAAAAACACGTCACAGACCGCAGTCTGTGTCAACTTGTAAGAGAGCGCACCCACTTTAATAAGTTGTCATTTGAAATCTATTTTTAGGATGACCTTTCTTAAATTCTGTTAGAAACATTTTGGGTAAAATATTTTGATAAAGATTTGAAATGTTTGATGAAACAACACACCTTAAAATACTTTTAATATAAGAATTTCAAATTTTTTAGATTTTTAAGAATAAATCATACATTTTTCCTAGCATTTTCTTAGTTTTCATTTCAGGGCCTTTTGCTTACAAAAGTTATGCAATTGTATTGACCCCTTCTCAATTACAATAAAATCAATTTCTTGTCCACATATCAATTTTGTCATTTTTACATAAAGGGGCCTTGCATGGTCTTTTGTATGCTACTTTAGTAACCCGAAACCAAACCATTTTAAGAAAATCAACATAGGAGGTTGGTCATCCTTAAATTCCCTTCAACACATCCGTATAAACATTTTTCAAGATATTTTCAACATAGATTTCCTTATCTAAAGGAAATCAAAAGTTTTCGAATATCGTTTCAAAGCATATGAACTATGTCGAAATCATCATTTATTATTTAATTATCAAGACCTAGCAAAATAAATCTTTTTCATAAATCAAATCTCCTTTTTCTTTGTTTTTTTTATAATATGATTATTTATCATTAAACATCATAAGAGAAATTCAAAACTTATTTACATTTGTTGCTTTGTGAAAAAGGGCAAAATTTCCTTTTTCTTATAAAATACTTTTGAAAAAACATCATAAAGAACTTGCTTACTTAAAGAAAATTCTTAAAACCATCGGCATCAAACATGAAATCCTTTGAAAATATATCATGGAGAACTTGCTTATTCATAAGCAAAATTCTCAATTCCATTAACATAAAGCATTGCCAATCTTCGGCAACACTGATGATAAAATCCTTATCTTAAAATATATTGTTTGCATCTTATGAAGCAAACCTTGAGGCTTTTCCTTAAAGTCATTCTTTTCCAAAACTTACGACTTTTCATTAAAGTCGTTATTTTCCAAAACTTGTGGCTTTTGATAAAGCCATCATTTCAAAACTTGAAGCCATCATTTCAAAACTTGTGATTGCCCATTCATTAAAATATAAACATAAAAATTTCAATCATATCAATCACATAAAAAGAAAATAGCATTTTAGAAACTTCGCTTGCTTACCTAAGATCGTCATAATCCCTTTCCTTCCATTCTTCTCCTTGACTTTGCCTAGATAAATGAAAATAATATTGCATTTATTTGCATCATCTTCAAATACTTATATTCTTTAGGTTTTACAACCTACATAAATCCATATAATGGTTGCTTCCAAAACAGCAACTTCCATATACATCTTGGGTACCCTTTGCACCCCTCTTTGGACATCCCTTTGCATATCTTCAAAAAATCATATTTAGGGTAATCTTGTTTACCTCTAATAGGTTAAACCCTCATAATCACTTGTTTATATCCCATTATAAATAAAATTTCATCACAAAAACCAGGAATTTAATATTTATCTGGATTTATTCCTTAAGCTGTCCATATTGCTAAATTCAGACACACTGAATTCTCAAAATCTTGAATTAATACCAAATCAAGTAGTTTTGATCTGAAATTCGTACATACCTTAATAAAGACATGAATTAACCAAAAAAAATATTTTCAGCATGAAATATTTAGTATTTCTATTTATTTTTGTATTTGTACTCTGCTAAACACTAGCCCTCCTTTTCAGACAGCCTTAATCACGTAACTTATTAAGATATTTATACCTATAAAAACCTAAGTTTTATTTTAGTAGTGTGATCCTCAATATGTATTATATACCCAGTAAATGTTTCAGCTCAAAATTTCTTGTATAAAAATTATTAAAAATCATTTGGTGCAGCTGATCCTGCCACCCATTCAATCCTGTCCGGGTTGATTTTCCCAGATTTTTAGTTTCCAATGTGCTTAATATTTTAATCTGAAAAGTGGTTAGTTCCTTAATGACCACATCATTAGTCTTCCCACAAATGTTCATACTAAAAATCATTCATTAACTATTTCTTCCATATTTTAGCTTTCGGCATTATTTCATCTAGGTTTTTCTCCCATATTTGCATCTCTTTTGAATACATATGCAAAACTCTCAATCAATACTTAATTCCAGAATGTTATTAATCTTTCTTTAGAGGTTTATTATGATTCAAAACCCTGATTTAAATAGCAAGAATAAAACTTGGAAGTTGGAAGGCTTAACTCAACGGGTACTTACCCGATTTTGTCGATTCTTTGCCCCGAGCTTCCCGAGCTTCTCCTTCTTTTTTTCCTTCTTCTTTTCTTCCTCTTTTCTCCTCTTCCTTGCTGGGTTGGAAGTGCCCTAGCTGCTGCCTTTGGAGAAAATCCTTTTTTTCTTCCTTTTTCCTCTCTTCTCTCTCCTTCTCTCTCTCCTTCTCCCCCTGCTGGGACGTCCAGCAGCTTGCTCTCCCCCTTTTTTTCTTTTCATATGCTACTTTTCTTGGTGCTTAAGTAACCCCCTAGGTTATTTTTGTAAATTCCATTTTCACCTTTCCCAAATTGCCCTTTTTCTTAGCTCTTAAGTAATCTTTTACTTGCTCTCTAAGAAAGCAACTTCTCATGATAATTAACTTGATCCATTCCATTCATCTCATAAATTTTATAATTTTATTCCATCGTTTCAAATTTTATCTCGAACCGACATTTTTAACTCAAGTTATGACTACTTGAATTTATCTTTTGGATTTGGGATAAAAATAATTAATTATCACCCTAATCCCATCATGATTCCCTTAATCCAATCCATTCATAAGATTGGGTCCATCGTTGCGAGCTTACCTTTCAAATTTCATCGAAATCCGCCTTGTAGGCGTCAAGTTATGACTTTTCTATCATTTTCATCTTAATTCCATAATTACACTTTAATCTCCATAAATTAAATCATGGTAAATAACATGATTATTCATGACAAATTTTCACTTTGGGCTCCGGCGATTAAATTTTTAATCACCATTCTTAATTAAACCCTAATTGCAAAATATCATTAAATCATAAAATTATCTATAAATCATTCAAAATTCATTTAAATCACATATAAATCAAATATATATGTTCAATGTATACCATTAAGTCCTACATAGGTTGGGGTTTCACAATCCTCCCCCCTTATATCAGGTTTCGTCCCGAAACCTATTACGGGTGTGTTTAGTTATTTGTAAAACTTTTGATGAAACGTTTTGGAGGTAGAAGTTGTCAAATTAATAGAAAATGATGTGATATAATAGGGTAATGATGAGGAGTAAAGAGAATAAAGTTAAAATAGATAGGTTAGTTGTATGGGTAGTTGTGTAGAAACGATTAAAAAGTATGGTAGTTTGTATAGAAAAATGTGAAAAAATAATTAAAAAATAGAGTAGTTATGGAGAGTGAAAAGTTTTGGGTTGAAAAGTTTTAGTTGACATATTTTGGCCCCAAACAAACACACCCTACATTTCAAAAATCAGGGGTAAAGCTCATATGAAATACCCAACTTATCATCCCTTTTTCTTTTCAATACTTCCATTGGCTCACCACGCTTCCATTGCGCTACTTTGTCTTGGTGGCATTTTTGGCCTTTGTCCATTAGACCTATTGCTCATCTCTACTGTTCCTTGTTCACACATAAGTTTCTCATTGGCATTTGCCCTTTCACTTATTTCATTTCACACTGTTTTTCCTTGTAAACAGAGAAATTGCATCACTTCTCATCTTATCATAGGGTAAGTCTTCAGTTACCCATTCCATCATATCAAATAAAGATCTATGACAATCATCTCCCTTTTTCACATACGATCCATATAATATAAATATCTTCATTTCTATAGCAAAAGAGTAAAAATGGTCTCACATACAATTTCATATACATCTTAGCAAAGAAACCTTTGCTAACCCATTTATTCATAAAAATCTATAGCAATCATTTTCACATATCATCAATAATACATTCATTTTATAATATAGAGCAAAAGTTGCTCTCATAAAGAGTTTCATACATGAAATTTAACACAAGTCTTAGCAAAAGACACTTTTGCTAAGTTATCCATTCTTTCTCCTCTTATAATGTCTACCACTAGGTTTTACCATCGTAGACTATCCATTAGGAATACCGGTACTAAACCAATCTAAAATATTTTCTTCCTTATCTTCCTTTCCAGTTTCCATAAACTAGTAAGGGTCCTTATCATTCGTTATTATAGGAAGTGCGACCTACATCGGCCTATTTTCTTCCTATCTTCTTGTCTGGTCCTATTGGAGAAAATCCAAAGATTTTGAACCATTTCTATCATTTAGGCTACCCAACCTCAGGTGGCTTATCCCACAGCTTCTTTTTATTGCCGCAGTTATCTATTCTTTCTACCTATGAGGTATTACCTGTAGCAGTAGCACCTTCAATTCTTTGACTTAGGGTTGATAGTTGCCCGTCGTTAACGAGCTCATGGACTCACTTGTCCTGGTCGTTTAGATTTGTTACTAGCTTTTCTTCTTTCCTATTGACTCATATCGGCAACTGCCTTTCCCTTGTTCAAAACTAAGGTAATAGGCATGTTGTAGAATGCAACATATAAAATTATGTCAATAGCATTTCTTATCATAATATTCATTCATATCACACATAGTCAATATGATCATTTCTGATCATAGAATCATCATACACAATAAATTTTACAATCTAGAAAGATCAATGATCTTTCCTTTTTCATATACACTTAGCACTTGAATAAAATCAAATGCATTCATATTTTCATAACATCAAACATCATACATTATGAGTAAAAAAAAACTCCCTTTTTCCTACCTTTCTCATTTCTACCTGCACATTTCATGGTGTAAAGTTGCTTTTCCTTACACATACAGATTATATTTGCATGATCTCATTTTATCATGATCACATACAGATTATACGCCTAGGTGCCGCCTAAATGGCGCCACAGCATCGCACCTTATACATGCAAAGTCTAACACAGTCCTGTGCTATATTAGGTAAGGTGCGGTCAACCTTAGGTATGGGGGGTCTCTATGTAGGGTTCCATAACCCGTCATCTGTTCTGATTCCCTTCTATCCTTTGATCTTTCTTAAATTTTTCCTACCTCCTTCTTTATTTCATCTGACCTCATATCGTTTTTCCTTCATATACCATCTATACTATGAAATATGGCAATCTAGATATATATCCTCAAATAATCATATTCTTGTGTCATAATGACGCACAATATAAGGCAATACATATCGTATATGTCTTATAATCTCAATCTATCTCTTTCATTATTTTTCATTTTTCTTCTATATCTATCTATCAATCCTTGCTGAAAAATCATCTTGTGATATCAAATCTTTTCTTACTACGCTTATTTACCAATCCATGCTCTGATACCGAGCTCTGTGGCGCCCCAAACCGAGACGTCACTTCCTTACCTCAAGATCTTATAGATTGGTAAATGTGGATCAAGATTGTTGCCCTGATCACGCGGCGGGATTTTAATCGGAACTCATCCAAAATTTTTTTCGTTCATAATCGTTCATATCTTTACATCTCACATCATTCATCAAATAAGTGGCGATACACTTGTAATAAAATTTCAAATTCTATTTCACTCATAGCATTCATCATGCTTTTCTACAATAAAAGTCTCCTTGACTAAATCATAACATATACATTCATACATCCATACATTCAATCATTGAATCATATAGAACTTAAAATTCTAATTAAGTTACATACACATTAGCATACCTTAGCATATTCATGCTTTTCCATTCCTTATAGCCTACCTGGCCATTATCTCGTGCCTTACTTCATTGCTTAGATTTTCATCTCCTTGAGTTTGCCGGTACCTGTCTAAAGTTTGGGAAAACAAAACGTGAGTGACAACTCAGTAAGCAAGCATTTTATCTTTTAGGGCAAGACTTCCTTGAAAATCATTTTCTAAAATATTTTTCTCATAAATCATTTTGGCCAGGGGACATTTTATGTCCCAAAACATCTTGACAAAAACCATATTTGGCAATGG
This sequence comes from Annona cherimola, assembly GCA_030490835.1. Lineage (NCBI taxonomy): Eukaryota > Viridiplantae > Streptophyta > Magnoliopsida > Magnoliales > Annonaceae > Annona > Annona cherimola. Next base: position 53,624,200 of record CM059971.1, on the reverse strand, counting down.
ACATTCCCATGTCCATGAAAAGATATTTTTCCACATAAATCATTTTGGCACTGGCGTTCATACATCCTAAAATATTTTTCCACGTAAACCTTGTTAGAAACGGACGGTTATACGTCCTAAAACATTTATCCATGTAAACCTTGTTGGAAACGGACGTTTATATGTCCTAAAACATTTTTCACATAAACACTTTGATAATGAAAATTTTTATGTCCAAAATACATTTCCCATAATCCTTTTTGGCAATGGACATTCATATGTCCATAAACACTTTTATCCCTTAAACTCTTTTATAAACAGACATTTTTATGTCCACACATGTTCCAACATAAATCCATTTAGGAAATGGACATTCTCATGTCTAACCATTTTTCCCACATTAACCTTTTGGAAATGGACATTCTTATGTCCAAAACATTTTCCAACATAAACCCTTTTTCCTAATCCCATCTTGGAGCTTGTTTATAGCAAACAAGTCATAAATCTTTTTCATGAAAACTTTTGCATAAAAACCATTTCTTTTTATTTTTAATATTTACACATTTTGTGTAAAACACCCTGCTTTTAGGGTAACTTATACATAATGGCTCATAAAAATCTAATTTAGGATAATTTTTCATATAAATGCTTTCATATCTCAATCATTGGGCTTTTGAAAAGAAAAAGTTTGCAAATACATTTCTCGCCATCCAGTAGTGACACTTAGCAAGTGATCATGCTACCTTTTGGAAGAGAATCCTTAACAGCACGCTAGTCAGGCGGCTGTTTATTTATCCTGCTCCCATCTCAGGGAGGGTGCCGCTGGCACTCCTGCCATCCCTTAGCGAATTGACCTTATGTAGAGTAGGCCCTGGTCATCCCAACCATGCTCTACAACCTGCTTGTTCCTTGTACTGGTGCACCGTACATTATTATGACGGACCGCAGTCCGTTTGGTTTGAAGAACCACAGACCGCAGCCCATGTCCTTTTAAACCGGGATCACAGACCGCAGCCTGCATCCATACTCACAAAAATCTTAGACGGAAGTCTATATCTTTAAAAATTATTTTCACAAACACATCACAGACCGCAGTCCGTGTCAACTTGTAAGCAAGCGCACCCACTTTAACAAGTTGTCATTTAAAATCTATTTTTAGGATGACCTTCCTTAAATTCTGTTAGAAATATTTTGGGTAAAATATTTTGATAAATATTTGAAATGTTAGATGAAACAACACACCTTAAAATCCTTTTAATATAAGAATTTCAAAACTTTTAGATTTTCAAGAATAAATCATACATTTTTGCTAGCATTTTCTTTGTTTCCATTTCGGGGCCTTTTGCTTACAAAAGTTATGCAATTGTGCTAACCCCTTCTCAATCACCTTAAAATCAATTTCTTGTCCACATATCAATTTTGTCATTTTTACATAAAGGAGCCTTGCATGGTCTTTTGTATGTTACTTTAGCAACTCGAAACCAAACCATTTTAAGAAAATCAACATAGGAGGTTGGTCATCAATAAATCCCCTTCAACACATCCGTATAAACAATTTTCAAGATATTTTCAACATAGATTTCCTTATCTAAAGGAAATCAAAACTTTTCGAAAATCATTTCAAAACATATGAACTTTGTCTAAATTATCATTATTATTTAATTATCAAGACCTAGCAAAACAAATCTTTTCCATAAATCAAATCTCCTTTTTCTTTTATTTTTTTTATAACATGATTATTTATCATTAAACATCATAAGAGAAATTCATAACTTATTTACATTTGTTGCTTTGTGAAAAAGGGCAAAATTCTCTTTTTCTTATAAAATAATTTTGAAACAACATCATAAAGAACTTGCTTATTTAAAAGCAAATTCTTAAAACTATCGGCATCAAACATGAAATTCTTTGAAAACATTATCATAGAGAACTTGCTTACTCATAAGCAAAATTCTCAATTCCATTAACATAAAGCATTGCCAATCTTCGGCAACACTGATGATAAAATCCTTATCTTAAAATGTATTGTTTGCATCTTATGAAGCAAACCTTGAGGCTTTTCCTTAAAGCCATTTTTTTTCAAAACTTACGACTTTTCATTAAAGCCGTCATTTTCCAAAACTTGTGGTTTTTCATTAAAGCCATCATTTCAAAACTTGTGCTTGCCCATTAATTAAAATATAAATATAAACATTTCAATCATACAATCACATAGAAAGAAAATAGCATTTTAGAAAGTTTGCTTGCTTACCTGAGATCACCATAATCCCTTTCCTTCCGTTCTTCTCCTTGCCTTTGCCTAGATAAATGAAAATAATATTTTATTTATTCTCATCATCTTCAAATACTTATATTCCTTAGGTTTTTCAATCTACATAAATGCATATATTGGTTGCTTCCAAAACAGCAACTTCCATATACATCTTGGGTACCCTTTGCACCCCTCTTTGGACATCCCTTTGCATATCTTCAAAAAATCGTATTTAGGGTAATCTTGTTTACTTATAATAAGTTAAAACCTCATAATAACTTGTTTATATCCCATTATAAATCAAATTACATCACAAAAACCTGGAATTTAACATTTATCTTGATTTATTCCTTAAGCTGTCCATATTGCCGAATTCAGACACACCGAATTCTCAAAATCTTGAATTAATATCAAATCAATTAGTTTTGATCTAAAATTACTATAATGCCTTAAAAACTACATTAAGTAACCAAAATAAATATTTCCATATGAAATATTTAGTATTTATATTTATTTTTGTATTTTTACTCTGCTAGATAGCAGTATTCCTTTTCAGACATCCTTAATCACGTAAATTATTGGGTATATTTATACCAATAAAAACATAATTTTTATTTCGGTAGTGTGATCCTAAATATGTCTTATATATCCTGTAAAAATTTTATCTCAAAATTTCTTGTATAAAAATTATTAAAAATCATTTGGTGCAGCTGATCCTGCCACCCATTCAATCCTGTCCAGGTTGATTTTCCCGGAGTTTTAATTTCCAACGTGCTTATATTTTTATGTTGAAAATTGGGTAGTTACTTAATGACCACATAATGAGTCTTCTCACAAATTTTCATGCTAAAAATAATTCATTAACTATTTATTCCATATTTTATATTTCTGCCTCATTTCTTCTAGGTTTTTCTCCCATATTTGCATCTCTTTTCAATACATATGCAAGACCCTCAATCAGTACTTAATTCTAGAATGTTATTAATCTTTATTTAGAGATTTATTATGATTTAAAACCATGATTCCAATATCAAGAAGAAAACTTGGAAGTTGGAAGGCTTAACTCAACGGGTACTTACCCGATTTTGTCGATTCTTTGCCCCAAGCTTCCCGAGCTTCACCTTCCCTTTTTCCTTCTTCTTTTCCTCCTCTTTTCTCCTCTTCCTTGCTGGGTTGGACGTGCCCTAGCTGTCGCCTTTGGAGAAAATCCCTTTTTTTTCTCCCTTTTTCCTCTCTTCTCTCTCTCCTTCTCCCCCCTGCTGGGACGTGCAGCAGCTTGCTCTCCCCTTTTGTTTTCTTTTTATATGCTAATTTCCTTGGTGCTTAAGTAACCCCCTAGGGCATTTTTGTAAATTTTATTTTCACCTTTCCTAAATTGCCCTTTTTCTTAGCTCTTAAGTAATCTCTTACTTGCTCTCCAAGAAAGCAACTTCTCATGATAATTAGCTTAAATCATTCCATTCATCTCATGGATTTCATAATTTTGTTCCATCGTTTCAAATTTCATCGCAAACCGACGTTTCTAACTCAAGTTATGACCACTTGAATTTATCTTTTGGATTTGGGATAAAAATAATTCTTTATCACCCTAATCTCATCATGACTCCCTTAATCCAATTCATTCATAAGATTGGGCCCACTGTCGTAAGCTTACCTTTCAAATTTCATCGAAATCCGCCTTGTAGGCGCCAAGTTATGATCTTTCTATCATTTTTCATCTTAATTTCATAATTACACTTTAATCTCCATAAATTAAATCATGATAATTAACATGATTATTCATGACACATTTTCACCTTTCAATCCTTGTTAAGCCCCTCGGGTCATGATGACTCACTTTGGGCTCCGATGATTAAATTTTTAATCACCATTCTTAATTAAACCCTAATTGCAAAATATCATTAAATCATAAAATCATCCATAAATGATTCAAAATTCATTTAAATCACATATAAATCAAATATATATGTTCAATGCATACCATTAAGTCCTACATAGGTTGGGGTTTCACAAATATAAAGGCATGCGCGTGAGTGGAATGTAGAACAAAACCAAGTCAATGAGCAGTGCGATGGCGCCCAGGCGCCACCCTACATGCCTTTGCAAGAACTCCAGCACATCCAGCAACCAGTAGCTACCAGGGAGTTGGCGCCTAGGCGCCAAGGCATGAATTCCTAGGGCATTCAGATAGGTTTCTAAGTTACCCAGCACACAGAGAGTTGGCGCCTAGGCACCACTACACATCCGTACGCACGAATTTCTGTACGTGTGTTGCGCAAATTGACACTTATAAATAGAAACCTAGGGGTTTGCACGCGAGAGAGAGCCCGGAGATGGAATAGACAGGAGAGAAGGAAGAAAATTCGTTCGAAACGAGGATTGTAGAGAAGATTCAACCCCGTTGGTGGAAACCACCAGAAAACCAGTTTCCTCTTTATCTTTCTACTTTTCTTTCTCTTTTTCTCTGGATACTTTTATAATAGATGTAAAGGATTTTTATATATCATGTCTGTGAACTAAACTTCATTTAGATGGATAGTTAGGATGAATTGATATCTAACTATATTGTATTGGTTCTTTGAAATTCGGGAATGAATATTTGAATTTTCTATATGATTGTGTATGTGATTTACCCTTGCACATGTGGTTTAATAATTTTTACAAGATTAGCTATCTTGTAAGATGATTTAATTGCTTGATTAATCCTTAGAAAAGGAAAATCTCTGCTATATCCATGTGTAGGGCATAGGTTTTCTCTTTTTAAGGGGAGTTGTTTAATGGATAAGAATATATCGTTAAACCCTGTGTAGTCAATGAACAGGTTATGAACTTATTAATTCCACTTTATTTAATGGCATGAGAACATAGCAATTGAATAGGATGTAATTAGCTTTATATATGTTGGAAGACATATATAAAAATTATTGAACTTGGACTAGTAAATTCATGCACAATCTAATGAAAAAGAACCAATGCAATATAGTTTATATTCAAGGATTCCAAGCTATCCATCTGTCATCCCCAATTGATAAACCCATTTTCAGTAATCCAGATATTCCGTGGACTCTATTCTGATTTCTTATTGTGTTTGTTAGTTCTAGTTTTAAATTCCAAACCTAGAATTTTCTACTCACCAAAAGCAATTAAACTGATTAATAATTCCAATTAGACAATTCCTCGTGTAAATGATGCTCTACTCACTCTTTATTAGTTGATTCGGCACGTATACTTGCGTTAAAGGCAAGCATTTTAATAGACATATACGCAGCTCGTCACTTTAACATCCTATCTCTATGTTTCCATAGAATAATTTGTTTACCGCTTATGTGTTTACAATGATTATGCAAATGTTTCCTTGAGTTAAATGTTTTCATATTGAAATGATGCTCAAAAGAATTATGCAAATACTTCTCTACGTGAGAATGACATGTTTCCATGTGAATGAGGTATATAATACCGGAGTGAATGAGAGTAATGCATGGAATGGAAGTCAGGTAAGCGAGTGAAGGCAGAAGCAGGACACGAGGTCCGCCCTTGACGTTGCCAAGTCGAAAGATCCGATGTCATAGATGGAAAGGATCATGTCATGAAAAGATATTTACCTGGCTAGCATACCCTCACGTGAAGGATTATGTTATGGTTGGATGATCACTTTATAAGTGTCATCTATCGAATGGAATCAATGCATTTGCATATCCATGATTTATGAAATGCCCAGAAATTGAGATTGAAAAGGTTTACATGAATGGTTTACAAGAATGGTTTACATGAATGGTTTATACGAATGGTTTACTGTTCGCAATCTCACCGCAAGTGCACGGGTTGTAGATTGTAGTACATAAAATATCGATCCACAAGGAATTCGGGACTAAAAATTCTACTTTTAAACACTTTTCTTGTCGGATTAAATGGATCAGAAAAGTTGAAAAAGGATGTAGTAAATTAAATAGAAAAGACATAGGAGATTGGAAAGAGAAAATAAAATAGAAATTAGAATGATTTGAGAAAACAAGAGTGTGAGTATCTAGGGTCTAGAATTTCACATGCGTCTTTTGTAACGGGTAGTGGTATAATTATTTAATTTGGATATTGTTTGTTAAAGGAGAACAATCCCTAATTTATCCTTGCACCTTCTCTCGAAACCTACAAGGCGTACTCTAATCTTCTTAGCCACCTATTCTCATGGGATTAAGTTAATTAGAATTTATTAAGTTCTGTGGTTTGTTCATGCAATTCCTCAAGGTCATCATGCCTATTCTCATGGTCTTAGATTTCCAGGTTTAATATCTTGATTATCGTATATTAGGTTTCCACCTCTCGGTTTCATCACCTAATATATGGAATTATGCTAAAGTACGGGCCAATGTACAAAGCAAGCATTAAAATCACAAGATATTAAATTAACAACAATATCCATCATAAATACATTAACATCCACACCACACTACATTGTACGCATGCTACATCCTAAACCCTAGATTAAGGGTTTAGCCCAAGATGTTCAAGTCCAACAGAGAATTAACATAACATCACATCTTAAATAAGACAATAAAAGCAAAGAAAAGAAAAGCTTATTGGTTTAGAGCTTCGATAATGTGTCGGTCGCCCCACGCAACTCGTCAGTTCTCCTCTCGCCTGTGCTCTTGACCTCTCTCTATCTCTCTTTCTCTCTTTGAAAAACGGCCTCCAAAAATCTCCCCTCTCCTTCGGAACCCTAATAGGGTATTTATACACCCCTTGAAACAAGTCAGCCGCTCGCAATCGTACGCAGGTCTGCGTATTGGCGCCAAGGCACCACCTGTTCGGCGCCTAGGTGCCAACTTGCTGGAAGCTTGTTGATTGAGTGTGTTTGTAACTTACTTGAAGGTGGGGAAATGGCGTCTAGGAGCCAACTCTCTAGATGATTTGCGGCTTGAAAAATCCTCCTGGAACACCTGTATGACCATGCCATGGCGCCTAGGCGCCAACTCCCTAGAAGCGATTCTACCTTGTGATCCCCAAAACCCTTTCGGACTTTTCAGCACGTTGGTGAAGTGGCGCCTTCCCATTTTACTTTTCAGCTCAAAACTCAATGTCAAAGTTGGTTAAACTAGGTGGGAATCGAGGTTTAGAAAAAATTTAAGTCCAGGTTCAATGGGGGTAAACAATTATTATACTTTCAAAAGAGAGGCTAATCATGAAGAAAATGCCTTAATCATGTCCATAATGAATTGGTTAGATTGAGTTTTGGCCTTGAATTTTTTTTTATGTATATGGGAAAAACTACCTTTTTGGATGACAATTGTGTGTATTTGATAACTCGTATTTTTACGAGTTATCATGGCCCATTTCAGACTTGATTTGTGCGTTAGTTCGAGGGATTAGGCTTAGTTTGCATCCATTTAGCTTAATGTCACTCGCTTTGCATTTTAGGAGTATTATTTGGTTTTTAGATATTTTTAGCTTTATTTAGGCATTTTTAGTTCATTTACTTAGTTTTCCATCTTTTGCAGGAATGACGGGATGTGTGAAGGCAGAGCAGACGAGTTGAATGCAAGCTGAGGCAACCAGAGGCAGAGGGATGGCGCCTAGGTGCCACCCTACGTGCCTTGACCATTTTCAGCACACACAGTTGACAGCATGGCTTTCAGAGAGTTGGCGCCTAGGCGCCACTTCATATACATGCAACCCAAGTTGAGACGATGTCTAAGACACAAGTCAGGAAATACTCCAGAGAGTTGGCGCCCAGGCGCCAAGCATGATAAACCACAAGATGTAAAGGAGAAGCTCCAAGCCAGGAATGTCCAGGGAGTTGGCGCCTAGGCGCCAGTGCAAAAATTCCTAGGGTTTTCAGAATGTGTCCAAATTACTCAACGCACAGAGAGTTAGCGCCTAGGCGCCAATACGTATACGTACGCGAATATTCCAGTGCGTAAGCTGCGTAAAGAGGACTCTATATATAGTTCCTAGGGGTTCACGCGCAAAGAGGAGGAGAGAAGAGAGAGAAGAGCCTGAGAACGAACCAAAGTGCAGAAGAAAGTGAAAATCAAGATTAAAGCACGGATTGAAGAGAGGATTCAAGTCCCGTTGGTGGAAACCGCCGGAAACAGTTTTCTCTTATTCTTTTCAATTTTCTTTCTCTATCTTTATGGATACTTTCTATATTGATGTAATGGATGTTAAAATCTTGTCTTTGAACTAAACCTCCATTTGATGAATAGTTAGGATGAATTGAATTCTAAACTATGTTGATCTTTGGTTCTTAGAATATTTAAGCTTATATATGATTGTGTATGATTTACCTTTGCATGTGTGGATTTAATGCTTTTTACAAGATTAGCTACCTTATAAGATGATTTAATTGCTTGATTTATCCTTGGAAGAGGAAGATCTTTGCTAGATCCATGTGCAAGGCATAGGTTTCGACCTTTGTGTAAGGAGAGTTGTTTAACGGATAGGAATATACCGTTAAACCCTGTGTAGTCACTGTACAAGTTATGCACTTATCAATTCCACTTTATTTAATGGCATGGGAACATAGTACTTAAATAGGGTGTAATTAGCTTTATATACTGTTGGAAAATATGTATAAAGATATATGAACTTGGGCTAGTAAATCCATATGCAATCCAATTAAAAAGAACCAGGACAATATAGTTTAGATTCAAGGATTCCAAGCTATCCATCTGTCATCCCTAATCAGCAAACTCGCTTTTAGTATCCAGTAGTCTTGTGATCTCTACTCTAATTTCTCGTCGCAATCGTTAGCCTAGTTGAATCATAAACACTCAGAATTTTCCACCCATTGAAAGCAGTTAAACTAATTAATAATTTTGATTAACAATTCCTCGTGGGAACGATACTCTACTCACTCTTTATTACTTGACACGACACGTATACTTGCGTTAATAGCGAGCATTCTAATTGACATATACGCAACTCGTCAAGTTTTTGGCGTCGTTGCCAAGGAATTGTTTAACTAACTATTGATTAGTTTCATTGCTTTCTTGTACAATTTTGTCATTATATTTCATTTTACATTTTCTTCTTTTCTTCTTTTCAATTCTTTTCTTTTGATAAACTCTTATTTTAGGGGTCCGTTTATTGAAATTTTCAATGGCTTCATATGCTTACTATTAGCCAAGTGCAGGATTTTCAGCAATAAGTACATTGGGCTTCCATGAGTATGACAATGTATGGACACCTCCAACTCAGTTGGCAGGTTTTGATAATCAAATGCAGGATATGAATAATTTGTATTCAATTTACTGCGATTTGTGCGGAGTAGAGGGACACTTGTCAATTCAATGTGTATATTACTCAGCATCTGTGGGCCATCTTGATCATTCAAATGATTCACAGAACAATTATGGAGACCCGCAATCAGAAAATATGATACCCACGGGATTCAAGCATATCCAGAAGAGGAGCCATCGCTACCCGAAAGCAAGTCATCTTTAGAGGACATGTTCATGCAATTTATGAAGAGCCAAATCGAGTTTAACACGAACATGCAAAAACAGGTGGAGCAATTGGCTACGGCACTCCAATGCCAGCATCAAGAAGTGTCATTTGATCATATAAAAGAAAATTCAGAAGAAGATGAGTTGGAACAGGGCTGTGAAGTCACTCCGAGTACTAATAAAGATATATCAATCGATGTGATAGAGCAACCTGTACCTCAATTCGTTCTTGAAAAATAGGTCGAGCCAATGGAAAGTCAGGAAGTGGAAGAAGAAATTGATGAAGAGATAGAGGCTGATATTGTGGAGAAAATTGAAAATTATCATATCAACGCTCCTCTAATTGGTCCTCCTTAAATTCAAGTGCAACATGACTTGATCGATCAATGCATAGCCATGGAAAGCAGCATCTGGAAGCCATCCTTAATTCAAGACCCTGAAGAGCAATTCTTCTACAGTCTTTATGAAATTCAAGAAAGGAGGCGAACTGATCCATTTGAAGAGGCTAGGAAGAGATTTGAACTTCTAGTGCACGTGCTACATGGAAGGAAGTTCGATAGAGCGGGAATTGGCTAATCATTATGGAACGTCTGGCTGAGGACGTTAAACTTAGTGCTGAATGGGAGACAACCCATTGCTTAGCTCATTCTAATTTTCATTTTTGTTTTTATTTTTGTTTTTAGTTTTTATTTTTATTTTCAAGAAAATAATTGGAGCATAATTTCACAAGGATCGTGCTTGGAAGCAGCTTGGAGAAAATTTTCAAAAAATTGACGAAAGGCATCGGCGCCTAGGCGCCGCATGGGGGCGCCCCGGCGCCATAATGAACTCCGCGACGAACATGGGCGCCCCGGCGCCGGGTCATGGACAGCGCTACCCGGACGCCTTATAAAGCATGGGGGGTTAGTGTTCAAAACCCTAAACCCCACGCCTCGGCGCCGAAATTTCCCATTTCTCATTTCCAACCATCCCAACCTTGATTTCAAGCCATTTCAACTCAAATCCAACCACATTTTATCAAAGAATCATCCTCCCATTCCATCCATTCCGTTTTCCATTTCATTCCTTTTTTCCACTTTGCTTAGATTCACTCAAATCCATCCTAAAATTCGGTTTTTCATCACCCAATCCTAAGCCTCACAACTATTCTAGCTTTCCCAACAATTTCCCTTTGAGTTGAGCTCCATTTTGAGCCATCTCATTGTCATCTTCTTCACTCCGGCGCCGAAAACGACTAACAGCAGATCGGCGCCTAGGCGCCTCTACCCTCGTGCCCCGGCGCCAGTGCAGAGACAGCACAGTTCAAATTTTCAATTGAAAGCTGCTGTGGGTAAAACCTTCTCCAACTTTGAGACGTTATCATGCCATCAAAATAAAGAGAGATTGTAAAAGATTTGAGATGTTAACTTCCCTGTTTTGGCTAGTTGAACTGAATTTCCGTCCCATGGTGCTTCCTTCCAAGTAGGCTCTGAAAGAGGAAAAATGAGAAGTTCAGGTTGCCTCCCGAGAAGCGCTTGGTTTAAAGTCGTCAACCCGACTACAGATTTTCAGTTGGGTTGCGTGGTTTCGCAGAAGAAGTAGATGACTCCTATTGGAATGTGTTCCCCTGAGAAGTAGGGTTCGAGTCGCTGCCCATTGACTTTGAATGCTCCCGTCTTTTCACTCCAGATTTCAACAGCTCCATAAGGAAACACTTGTAATACTTTGAATGGTCCCGACCACCTCGACTTCAATTTTCCAGGAAATAATTTAAAATGAGAATTAAAAAGCAACACCAGGTCATTAGCTTTGATTATCTTATGCCGGATGTGTTTGTCATGCCAAAATTTTGTCTTTTCCTGATACATCTTTGAATTTTCATAGGCATTGAGTCGAATCTCCTCGAGTTCATCAAGTTGTAGTAGGCGCCTTTCTCCTGCAGATTTCATATCAAAATTCAAAAATTTGATTGCCCAGTATGCTTTGTGCTCCAGCTCTATAAGCAAGTGGCATGATTTTCCATAGACTAGTTGGAAAGGTGTTGTCCCGATCGGAGTTTTGAATGCAGTGCGGTATGCCCAAAGAGCATCATCAAGTTGCCTTGACCAATCTTGTCGTGATTGGGATACCGTCTTCTCAAGTATGTGTTTAATCTCGTGGTTTCGAGATTTCAGCCTAGCCACTTGTTTGTGGGTGGTATGGGGTGGCGATCTTATTTGTGACCCCATATTTCTTGAGCAGTTGCTGCATTTGCTTGTTATAGAAGTGACTTTCTCCGTCGCTTATGATTGATCGTGGTACACCAAATCTGGTAAAAATGTTGCGTTTTAAGAATTTAGCGACCACCCATGAGTCATTTGTTGGAGAAGCAATCGCCTCCACCCATCTAGTTACGTAATCAACTGCAAGCAGTATGTACTGGTTGTTGAATGAGGATAGAAAAGGTCCTATGAAATCCATGCCCCAAACATCGAACGGCTCGACTTCGAGAATGTTCGTGAGTGACATCTCGTTTCGCCTTGAGATGTTTTCTATTCTTTGGCACCTATCATAAGTTAGTGTAAAAGATCGATCATCTTTGAACAAAGTGGGCTAGAAGAAACCTGATTATAGGACTTTTGCTGCAGTTTTGTGGAACCCATGTGTCCACCATAAGGTGAAGAATGACAGTGATAAAGAATGCTTTGGATTTCCTCATTTGGTATACATCGGCGAATCAGACCATCGCCGCATCTCTTGTAAAGGTATGGGTCCTCCCAGATGTAGTATTTCACGTCCACCATGAATCTCTTTTTTTGTTGATAGCTGAAATTGGATGGAATTTCTTGACAGACTAAATAATTAACAATGACTCCATACCAGGGCATTGGTGTTTCCTTGAGTGCAAGCAGGCGCTCGTCGGGGAAATCCTCGTTGATTTGCTCATCTTTGGATAGATTAATCTCCTCATTTGCTGGTAGTCTAGACAGATAATCAGCTACCACATTCTCTGTGCCTTTCTTGTCTCGGATTTCAAGGTCAAATTCTTATAACAGCAGGATCCAACGAATCAACCTCAATTTTGCATCTTTCTTAGCAATTAGATAGCGAATGGCTACGTGGTCCGTGTAAACAATCACCTTTGACCATACAAGATAAGAACGAAATTTATCAAGCCCCCATCACCTCCATAGGAGAAACCCGCTCCACCTTTGTGTTGGAAACATGTGGAAAATAAGCCAAGTCTATGTTTTGATGATTAACAAATCAATTTGAATAAGTTTTGGTTACTAACATGTTTGTGAAAATGATTAAAGGTTATACAAATGAAGAAAATGAAGCATGACAGGTTAAGTCGATTTCCAAGTCGACTCAGGCATCGACTTAGGCGAAGTCGATCCCCAAGTCGACTCCAGCATCGACTTCGACTCGTCATTTCTATCCAGAGTTGAAATCGAGGAGCAAAGCTGCCGAAGTTGCATCCCAAGTCGACTCCACATGCGACTTGGGTAAAGTCATAGATCAAGTCGACTCCAACTTCGACTTCGAGACGTCAATTTTGTCCAGAGTTGAAATTGGGGGACGAGAGTTGCTCAAGTCGCATCCCAAGTCGACTCAGCATGCGACTTGGGTGAAGTCGCAGACCAAGTCGACTCCAGCTTCGACTTCAATGCGGAACTTGCAGATCAAGACGACTCAAACACTCAAATGAAGATCAAAGCAAGAAGGGTTGCATGAATCCATCATGTTGAATTATGAACACACATTTGGTCATCATTAGGCACTCTAAGATTCAAGTATTCAAGATTTTAAGATATAGAGCTTAAGGTTTTTCAAACTAGGATGATTATACTAAGCTCTAAGAATTATAAATAAATGGGAAAATAATCAATATGAAGAAAATCAAGTGATCAAAGTAATCTCTGAAGATTTCAAGTTCAACTAGCAAGCTGAAGAAGTGAAGTCGCACACGAAGTCGACTTCACCTGTAACTTGGGTCAAGTCGAGGACCAAGTCGACCCAGACTGGAACTTGAAGAAGTTGCGGAGAGCCGAAGTCGTACTCGAAGTCGACTCCATCTGCGACTTGGGCGAAGTTGCACCCGAAGTCGACTCCACCTGTGACTTGGGTCGCAACGGTCAAAATTTTTTCGAATGTTGGCGCATTAAATGTGCGCCACCTACTTCCAAACGTTCAGATTCCCTCACAAATTATATAAGGCATTCAATATGAACGAGGAGGGTAGCTGAGAATTCATTGAATGAGCATAACTCCCATCTCTAATAGCATTAAGTGTTCAAGTCAACATCTAGAAGAAGAACCTTACTTCCAAACTGCCAAGAGCTGCTTGCTGAATCATTAAGCCTACGCTACAAGTTCTTCTCTACGCCAAATCTGCCTCTACACATTAGTAACGTGCAGAAACTCTCTTTTATTTTTTCTTATTGTATTGAACTTGATTTAGTTTGGGTAACTAAGATCAAGTGTAAGCAAAGTAGTGTGTGATTGGAGTGGAACTCACACCTACTTGTGCTGTGAATTGTTGATGCCCCCTAGAGCTGAAATCTAGAAGAGAGTAGTGGCTCTAGTTGTATTTGTGAAATACATAGTGGAACCCAAGTCACAAGAGGTGTGAGCTTGGAAGAGTGGAGTAGGGAAGGTTGCCCGAACCACTATAAAAACCTGCTTGTTGGTTTTTATTTATACTCTCAGCACTATATTGTTTTTCGGTTGTTTCTTCATTAAGGGGACTAGATTAATCCGGGGTAAAATTTCTGTTTAAGTTGAAAATTTTTGATTACCCAATTCATCCCTCCCCTCTTGGGTAATTGCCATTAACTCGGGACCAACACTCTGGAAGCTCATGAGGCACCTGCATCCCCTGCATCACACGGATCGTGCTCGCCCCATGGTTCAGAGATCCCAGACCTCCCACCTAGACCTCCATCATGGGACAACTCGGTGAATGCAATCCGAGAACATCTAGAACAGATCGAGGATCGCTTGACTAGTCAGATAGTCGGGGTCCTTACTACCATCATGGACATGCATTCCTGACAAGATCGCATGGATCAGGAACTGAAGACGATCCGATATCATTTGGCATCCAGGAGCCATAGAAATCAGCCTATCTCTGAACTCGATCCATTTGACACCGGATCAGTTCGTAGAGATCCAACTCCGGCCCCCGTCTCATCCTTTTACTCTTCGGCCCATATCAGACCTATTCGACCGACTCCATATCCGATATCTGCATTTCAATTTACCAAATCTCTGCGAGTCGACCCCTATTTGATCTATTGACAAAAAAATAGATTAGGATTTGAGTTGGGTAGATTATACATAAGTTTGCATATGAAAAGTTTGTTCTGCTTAGGTTCTGTTTTTGAATGAATGCTATGAAATGTTGAAAATGGAATATGTATGCAAAAGACCAGTAATTATTCTAAAGATACCAAAACAAGATAAAATAGTATGTTTTAAAGACATTGAAAGGTATATAGTCAAATCAGTTTTGTCAATCATCAAAAAGGGAGAGATTGTTGGAAACATGTGTTGAAATCAATGACAAAATAAGCCAAGTCTATGTTTTGATGATTAACAAATCAATTTGAGTAAGTTTTGGTTACTAACATGTTTGTGAGATGATTAAAGGATATAAAAATGAAAAAAATGAAGCATGACAGGTAAATTCGATCCCCAAGTCGACTCCAGCAGCGACTTCAAGAGGCATTTTTCGTCAAGCGTTGAAATCGGAGAGCAAAGCTGCCGAAGTCGCAAATGAAGTCGATTCCGCATGCGACTTGGGTGTGTTGGTCCCGAGTTGATGGCTAAACCCAAGAGGGGAGGGGTGAATTGGGTTCTTTAAAATTTCTTTGGTAAACTCAAAGATCTTAACCCCTTGAAAAAGTTAATCCCCTTTTTAAGCGAATGGAGAGCAAATAAAATAAAGCAGTAATAAGTAGAACACAAGATTTATAGTGGTTCGGGCAAACCTTCCCTACTCCACTCTTCCAAGCTCACACTCCGTTGTGACTTGGGTTCCACTATGTATTCCAAGAATACACTTAGAGTCACCGCTCTCTTCTAGATTCAAAGCTCTAGGGGGCATACACAACTAGAGCCACTTGCTCTCTTCTAGATTCAAAGCTCTAGGGGGCATACACAACTAGAGCCACTTGCTCTCTTCTAGATTCAAAGCTCTAGGGGGCATACACAACTAGAGCCACTTGCTCTCTTCTAGATTCAAAGCTCTAGGGGGCATACACAATCACTTGCACAAGTAGGTGATGAGTCTCACTCCAATCACACCCTACTTTGCATACACTTGATCTTAGCTACTCAAGCTAAATCAAGATTTATACAACCAAATAAAGAAATGAATAAAAAACTACACTTTACAGATTTGTGTAGGCAGTTTTGAGCTCGAGGAAGAAGTCAAAAATAGCTTGAATGATGATTGTTGAAGCAACTTGCAGTTTGAAGCTCTTTCTTCCTTTGAAACACTCAATTATGGAGAAAACGTATTTGATAGTCTTTCTTGCACTTCTTTTCTCTCTTTGATCTTTAGAGTAGTGTCTCTTGTATATTCTCACGTTCATTTGAATGTCCTTTTATAGATTGAGGAAAATATGAACGTTGTAGAAGTAGTTGGCGTGCAATAAATGAACTCCAACGTTCAAAAATTTGACCGTTATTTTCCAAGTCTGAGATGAAGTCGACTTGGCCTGCGACTTGGTTTCCAAGTCGCACATGGAGTCGACTTGGCCTGCGACTTGGGTTCTTCAGAAACTCAAGTCTGAGACTTGGGTCGACTTGGCTTTCAGACTTCAACTCAAGTCGATCCTGAAGTCGACTTGGGTTGCGACTTGGCTTGGTCTATTGCAGAAACGCCTTGATCTTCTTGAAAATGTCTTGAATCTTGCAAACCATTTGAAAGCTTTGAGTTCTTGCACAATATATGTATGTTCCTTGCTTTGCTTTGGACTCACTTGGTCTTTATGACTTGGATTTTACTCCATTTGGAAGCTAGCTTGAAGATTCGCTTTGAGCTTGATAGACTTGATTTGAATGTAGAACATGATTCTTAACTTTGAAATTGACTCATTTGTTTTTCATCTTGATTCCTTGGACTTGAGTGATAAATCCTCTTAAATATCTTGAAAACTGCATCTTTGAAAGTTTGAACATCTCAAGTCGTGGATGGAGTCGACCTGGCCTGCGACTTCACCCAAGTCGCACCTGGAGTCGACTTCGTTTGCGACTTCGGTATGTTCGTTTCCACTTTTCAGCTCTGGATACTCCAAGTCGATGCTGGACTCGACTTCGTCTGCGACTTGGCTTCCCAAGTCGCAAGTGGAGTCGACTTGACCTGCGACTTCACCTGTTGCCTTTTGGGATTCATTCTCAAGTCGATATTTGAGTCGACTTTGGGATCGACTTCACCCAAGTCGAAGTCCAAGTCGACTTGGAGATCGACTTGACCTCTTTGCTTTCCTTAAACATTTGTCAAACATGTTAGTACTCTTTATATACTCAAATAAGTTCTTGTTAATCATCAAAACTCAGGCTTTGGTCAATTTAATTATTTTGAACATTGTTTCCAACAATCTCCCCCTTTTTGATGATTGACAAAACTTCATTTGAGTTGATACCTTTCAAGCATAAATCATGTTCATATGTCTTTTGAAAAACAGAGCATTTGTCTTATAGGTCAGAGCTTTTTGAATACGTTTCAAGTAAATCATGTTGAATACTTTATTAATCATTAAGAGTACTTCGTATTGTAATCATTGATCAAATACATCATTCATTCAAAACCTATATCAAACATATATCAATCATAAACCAGTTATCATATCAAATAAACCAAACATCATTTCATATATATGAAGTTTCATTACAGAATACAATGAAGCATAAATGAAACTATCCTAGATACAAACTACCCAACCCAAAAAAAAAAACTCAAATCTAACCTATCTACCTCCCCCTTTTTGTCAATCATTCAAAAAGTACCAAAGACTTGGTAAATTTAAATTAAGAGATGGGATATGGAATAGGTTTGATGGGACAATGATGGGCCGAGGAGTAAACAAGAGAAGCGTGATCGGGAGTTGCCTCTCTATGAACTGAACCCGACTCGTAGGGATCGAGTTCAGGCATGGGTCTCTTTTTATGATGGCCTGATGCAAGATGATAGCGGATATGTCGCATTTCCCGCTCGATTCTATCTTGTCGGGAATGCATATCTTCAAGTGCATTAAGAACACCGGTGACAAGACTTGTCATCCGGTTTTCTTGTTGTCCCATTTCAGCCCTCATGGCTATGATTTCATCTTTTAAATCCTTTAGGGTGATTTCCTCAGAAGAGGTTGGAGGCACCCGTTCTCTTGCAGCGGATCCTTGTGGGGAGTAGGAGCCGTGGGATTGAGGCGATGGTGGCTCTTCTGGAGCAGCCGGTGCCTCGGGAGGTTGCTCCCCCTCAGCTTGTGCTTGGTCCTCTTGATGCTCTTCTTCTGAAGCGTCATGCCTTAGTTCAAGCAAATTGATCTTCATTCTTTGTATGAGAGCTTTATTTATGGCATTTGTGGATTTGAGCACTTCGAAAGGCTCGCCTTCAATATCCACTTTGAAGAATTCCAAAATCTTTGTAATCCATGTGCCATAGGGAAGGACTCCTCGTGGGTTGTCCTTTCTATTTGCCAAGGCTTCTAGAAATAATTTGGGTATGCTCACTTTGACCCTGTTGGCCACTTTCCATAGTATCCCAGCTTCCTGTGGATTCAATTGATTTCTTCCACCGCCCTTTGGGTAGATGCGGTGGGCAATGAGAAGCCTTAATACCCGTAGCCTAGGTGACAAATCCATGTACCGAAGGAATTTGATTCCCGGATGGTACTTGTTGCTCCGGGTGAGCTGATTATACATTTGATCTATAGTGAGATCTTCTGGAATAGGCTCATCCTCATACGGGACTCCAAGTATGTGTCCTAAATGACTCATTACTTCAGTTGGTCCTGCAACTATCTCGATTCCAAGATCCATTTCGACTCCTTTGACGAATGTTCCAAAGTATTCTTCATCCCAAAGATAATAAAACATTCGCGTAAGATCTGGATAGACCCTTTCGTCTTCCTTTAGCAAATTGGTCCATCCTTGAAAATCCAATAGATCTTCTATGTCGGATCCATATTCTTTCAAGAAATTGAAATCTATAATCTTGGGTATGAATACCTTCCGTTCGTAGAACTTTTTGTAGAAACGGCTATGTTGGAGCTCGGTTTTGAAGTAGGTAGTGGGCATCTTCAAAACTTGGGCTTTCCCAGCTGCAGTGCCCCTTCTGCTTGTCCCGGATTGTGTGCTCTGTGAGGTGGTTTGTTGATTTTCCGACCTGGGTGCTTGATCAGATGATTGAGTGGAGGTTTGGAATCGAACCCGTTTACCCGTCGAAGTTGATGGTTCCTCTCTGGCTCTTTTTGATGGAGTCCTAGTTCTTCTAGGAACTTCTTTTGGTTGAGATGAAGGTTGTGGTTGTGTGGGAACCCGTTTGGGATATGGTTTTGATACTGCTTTCTTTGGTGCCATTTGGAGTTTGGATTTTGAGAATGGGATTTGAAAGGAATGGTGAATAAAACTGGAAAGAGAGAAAGGGATTTGCCGGAAAAGTTTTGCCGGAGATGGAAGAAGAAATTGCCGGAGAAAAGACTGTCGCCGGAGATGGAGAAATAGGGAGAATCGCCGGAGGAGAAGAGAAAAACAGAGAGGCCGAAAAAAAATGAGAAAGAAAGAAGAGAGGAGAGAAGAAAAAGAGAAAGAATTCCCGGAATTCGGACGGTCACGCGCGCGGAGTCGACTTGCCCTAGGCGAAGTCGACTTCGGTCCTTCTGGAGTCGACTTCGCCTGGAGGCGGAGTCGACTTCGACCCTAGCGGAGTCGACTTCGCTTCTGGAGGCGGAGTCGACTTGGCGTTCTTGGAGTCGACTTGACTCATCGACTTGACATTTTCCAATTTAATTTTATTTTTCCTAGTTTAGCTCTATCATTCCCATATCATTCCTAATCTTATAAAATGAGTCCTTGGCTAGAGGTTTGGTAAAAATATCAGCAATTTGGTCTTCTGTTTTTACATATTCTAAGCATACATCATGATTTTCAACATGTTCACGAATAAAATGATGTCTCACATCAATATGTTTGGTTCTAGAATGCAATACAGGATTTTTAGTCAAACAAATTGCACTTGTATTATCACATCTAATAGGAATATCAACATAATCAATACCATAATCCTTTAATTGCTGTTTCATCCAAAGTAATTGGGCACAACAACTACCGGCGGCTATGTATTCGGCTTCCGCAGTAGATAATGCAACACTTGTTTGTTTTCTTGAATGCCACGAAACTAGCATATGTCCAAGAAATTGACAAGTTCCACTGGTACTTTTTCTATCTACTTTATATCCGGCAAAGTCTGCATCCGAATAGCCGATTAGATCAAAGGTTGACCCCTTTGGATACCATAGTCCAAGGTTTGTAGTTTTTATCAAATATTTAAAAATTCTTTTTACAGCAAGTAGATGTGATTCTTTTGGACATGCTTGGAATCTAGAGCACATACACACACTAAATAAGATATCGGGTCTAGAAGCAGTTAAATAAAGCAAAGATCCAATCATGCTTCTATAGATCTTTTGATCGATACTTTTACCGTTTTCGTCCGTGTCGATCTTGATTGTAGAGCTCATTGGAGTGTTTGCCCCTTTGCTATTCTGCATTCCAAATTTCTTGAGCATTTCTTTAACATACTTGGACTGGTTCAGAAATATTCCTTCACTTTGTTGCTTGATTTGTAGTCCAAGGAAGAAATTTAATTCTCCTATCATGCTCATTTCGAATTCATTCTGCATAATCTTAGAAAATTCTTGGCATAGATTTTCGTCAGTGGCACCAAAGATTATGTCATCTACATAAATTTGTACAATTAAAATATTGCTATTTTTATATTTGATGAACAAAGTAGTGTCTACTTTCCCTCTTTGAAATTCATGATCAATCAAGAATTTGTTCAACCTTTCATACCAAGCTCTTGGAGCTTGTTTTAATCCATATAGTGCTTTGGTCAATTTATACACATATTTTGATTGATCCTTATCTTCAAAACCAGGGGGTTGTTCAACATATACTTCTTCATTCAAATAGCCATTCAAAAATGCACTCTTCACATCCATTTGGAACAATTTGAAATTCATATGTGAAGCGAATGCTAATAAGATACGTATGGCTTCTAATCTAGCCACGGGTGCATATGATTCTTCAAAATCAATTCCTTCTTCTTGGGAGTACCCTTTGGCTACTAATCGTGCCTTGTTTCTAATTACAAGACCGCTTTCGTCTAATTTGTTCCTAAATACCCATTTTGTACCAATGACTATATGATTGTTTGGTCTAGGAACTAAATGCCATACATTGTTTCTTTCGAATTGATTTAGCTCTTCTTGCATTGAAATAACCCAATGTTCATCATTAAGAGCTTGTTCAATGATATTTGGTTCAATTTTCGATACAAACGCATATTGGCCATAAACGTTTTGTTTTGATCTTCTAGTTTTTACTCCTTCATATATGTTTCCAATGACTTGTTCAATTGGATGGACATTTTTGAACTTTAAATCAGTTGGAGGTTTGTAAGAGTCATTACCTTCACTTACCTCTTCCTCCTCTGGATTTTCTGGCTTGAGCTCGAGTTCCTTTGGTTTTTCTTTGCTTTTTGTCTCATCTGCATCACTTAGTTCATCCTCCTTTCTCGGACTTTGGTTAATTTCATCAAATACAACATGTATGGATTCTTCTACAACTTGGTTTCGTTTGTTGAATACTCTATATGCTTTGCTATTTGATGAATAACCAAGGAATATAGCCTCATCGCTTTTTGCATCTAATTTGCCCAAATTGGTTTTTCCATTGTTTAAAACATAGCATGTACATCCAAAAGCATGAAAGTATGAGATATTTAGTTTTCTTCCTTTCCATAGTTCATATGGGGTCTTTTTCAAGATTGCTCGAATGGTAACTCGGTTCAAAACATGACAAGCTGTACTCACAGCTTCACCCCAAAATTTCTTGGATAGATTGCTCTCATTTAGCATAGTTCTAGCCATCTCTTGTATAGTTCTATTTTTCCTTTCTACTACTCCATTTTGTTGTGGAGTTCTTGGTGCAGAAAATGTGTGTTGAATTCCTTTTTCATTGCAGAATTCCATGAATCGTTTGTTTTCGAATTCGCCACCATGATCGCTTCTTATGGTCACAATAGTACTTTGTTTTTCATTTTGCACCAAATTTACAAAAGTTGCAAACATAGAGAAGGCTTCATCTTTACTAGCTAAGAGAATTATCCATGTGAATCTTGAAAAATCATCAACTATGACAAATACATATTTCTTTCCACCAATGGTTAGAATGTCGGATGGCCCGTATAGATCCATATGTAGCAATTCAAGTGGCTTAGTGGTGGAAATTTCCTTTTTGGTAGAGAAAGGCATCTTGGGTTGTTTTGATAATTGACATGCCTTGCAAATCTTGTCTTTGTCATATTTCAATTTTGGTAATCCTTCTACCAAATTCTTTTTCCATAGGGTCTTTATATTTCCCATGTTTACATGTCCAAGCCTTTTATGCCAAACCCATGGATCATTATCAATGGCCATAAGACATTGACCATTCAATTCATCAAGTGAAACCAAATAAACATTTCCATGTCTTTTACCACTAAACATGATATGTTCTCCATCAAATACATTACATATAGATGATTTAAACACAACTTTATATCCTTTATCACATAATTGGCTAATACTCATTAAATTGTGTTTGAGTCCTTCAACAAATAAAACATCTTCCATGCATGCATTTGAGGTACTAAGTATATTTCCTTTACCTTTAATTTTACCTTTTTCATTATTTCCAAAGGCAACCATTCCATCGTTGCAAGGCTTAAGTTTATGAAACAAACTTCTTTCACCAGTCATATGCCTTGAACATCCGCTATCCATGAACCATTCATTGTTTGCCTTTGCCTTAAAACATGTCTGAAAAATAAGGAAATAAATCTTATCTTTTTGGTACCCATTTTATGGGTCCATTTGGGTTAGTAATAGAATCTAATCTAAGTTGATCTAACTTTGAAAGCCCAAATCTTGTGTTTCTTGGAACCCAAACTAATTTAGCACCATGGTCATATAGTTTCTTAAAATTACATTTGTAAGTTTTATGACCCATCTTATTGCAAAAATTACAAGCCAAAGGTAATCTTGGAGTAGGTCTCCAAGCATACAAAGGTTCAATCATTGGTCTTCTAGTCCACTTAAAATTTTTCTTTTGTGGCTTGTATATAGATGCAGTTTTAGTTTGATATTTCTCAAGTAATTTCACATTTGATTTGCTACTTTCTCCTTGCTCAAATGTATGATACCCAAGACCTCTTTTATGTGTTTGGGAGGTCATATTCAAAAACATTTTGACGCTTTCTCCTGGATTAGAGAACTTGGCTAATGATTCATTTAATGATTTGTTCTCCTTTTTTAGCAAATCATTTTCTTCTGCAAGTTTACCATTTATAATTATTACTGCATCACATTGTTTTTTCTTAATTGTAAACTTGCTTCCTAATTTCTTCATTTCTTCATATAAAGAATCATATGCCATTTGTAGCTCATCTAATTCAGCACATTTGAGGCATTCATGAGAGGAAGAATAACTTGAATTAGGAAGGGAGAATTTGGAACTTACCTCTCCATTGCTTATGCATTTTGTTGAGGTATTTTGTTCTCCTTGCTCGATTTGTGCCATACAGCAAATTCTCGCACATTCTTCCGCTTCGATTTCGTCGGTTGAGGAGCTACTCGTTGTAGATTCCTCGTCATTCACGTACATGCCTCTTCCTTTATATTTCTGAAATCTTCTATTGTCCCCTCGATCCTTTCTTTGTTCTTTTGCCTTGATTTCTTCGGGAGTTGGACATTGGGCTTGCATATGTCCCGAACCGCCGCATCGGTAGCACTTGGTTGATTCTTTCTTCTTCTCTTGGGGAGTTCTTTCTTTGAAGCTTCTGAAATTTTTGCCTTTCCTCACAAATTTTCTGAATCGTTTTGTGAGTAGAGCAATCTCGTCGTCATTTTGAGAAGAAGATGTGTCATCGGTGTCTTGTGCGGCTTTTAAGGCAATTACTCTTTTGCCCCTGTGTTGATCTTCATTCCTTTTCTTAATTAGCTCATGTGACATAAGTGAGCTAATTAAGTTTTCAAGCTTCAGCGTGTTGAGGTCTTTGGCTTCTTCAATTGCAGTGATCTTTGGAGTCCATGATTCGGGTAGAGCTCTTAAAATCTTCATGACCTGCTCAGATTCAGATATTGCTTTTCCAAGACCTTTTAAAGCATTAGTAATCTTAGAGAATCTAGCAAACATTTCAGAAATATTTTCTGTTTCTAGCATTCTAAAGTTCTCTAGTTCTCCAATCAAAATATTCCTTCTCGTCCCTTGGACTTGAGAAGTTCCTTCGTAGATAGAGGTTAGTGTATCCCATATCTCTTTGGCGGTTAAGCAAGAGGATACTCTATCATACTCGGAGGCAGTGAGAGCACAAAATAAGGAGTTCATAGCTTTGGCATTGCTCTTCACTATTCTTACTTCCTCATCGGTCCATTTGGAAGCTCGTTCATCGGTAGGCAATATTACTCCATCTTGGATAGCAATCCAAGAGTCCATATCGGTAGCCATGATGAATTGCTTCATACGAAGCTTCCAATATCCAAAATTGTTCCCATCAAACAACGGTGGCCTTGTAAAGGATTGGCCTTCAGCAAATGCGGGAACGGAAGTAGATTGGGATGCCATTTCAATAAGATCTCTTTGATAAACTCAAAGACCTGCTCTGATACCACTTGTTGGTCCCGAGTTGATGGCTAAACCCAAGAGGGGAGGGGTGAATTGGGTTCTTTAAAATTTCTTTGGTAAACTCAAAGATCTTAACCCCTTGAAAAAGTTAATCCCCTTTTTAAGCGAATGGAGAGCAAATAAAATAAAGCAGTAATAAGTAGAACACAAGATTTATAGTGGTTCGGGCAAACCTTCCCTACTCCACTCTTCCAAGCTCACACTCCGTTGTGACTTGGGTTCCACTATGTATTCCAAGAATACACTTAGAGTCACCGCTCTCTTCTAGATTCAAAGCTCTAGGGGGCATACACAACTAGAGCCACTTGCTCTCTTCTAGATTCAAAGCTCTAGGGGGCATACACAACTAGAGCCACTTGCTCTCTTCTAGATTCAAAGCTCTAGGGGGCATACACAATCACTTGCACAAGTAGGTGATGAGTCTCACTCCAATCACACCCTACTTTGCATACACTTGATCTTAGCTACTCAAGCTAAATCAAGATTTATACAACCAAATAAAGAAATGAATAAAAAACTACACTTTACAGATTTGTGTAGGCAGTTTTGAGCTCGAGGAAGAAGTCAAAAATAGCTTGAATGATGATTGTTGAAGCAACTTGCAGTTTGAAGCTCTTTCTTCCTTTGAAACACTCAATTATGGAGAAAACGTATTTGATAGTCTTTCTTGCACTTCTTTTCTCTCTTTGATCTTTAGAGTAGTGTCTCTTGTATATTCTCACGTTCATTTGAATGTCCTTTTATAGATTGAGGAAAATATGAACGTTGTAGAAGTGGTTGGCGTGCAATAAATGAACTCCAACGTTCAAAAATTTGACCGTTATTTTCCAAGTCTGAGATGAAGTCGACTTGGCCTGCGACTTGGTTTCCAAGTCGCACATGGAGTCGACTTGGCCTGCGACTTGGGTTCTTCAGAAACTCAAGTCTGAGACTTGGGTCGACTTGGCTTTCAGACTTCAACTCAAGTCGATCCTGAAGTCGACTTGGGTTGCGACTTGGCTTGGTCTATTGCAGAAACGCCTTGATCTTCTTGAAAATGTCTTGAATCTTGCAAACCATTTGAAAGCTTTGAGTTCTTGCACAATATATGTATGTTCCTTGCTTTGCTTTGGACTCACTTGGTCTTTATGACTTGGATTTTACTCCATTTGGAAGCTAGCTTGAAGATTCGCTTTGAGCTTGATAGACTTGATTTGAATGTAGAACATGATTCTTAACTTTGAAATTGACTCATTTGTTTTTCATCTTGATTCCTTGGACTTGAGTGATAAATCCTCTTAAATATCTTGAAAACTGCATCTTTGAAAGTTTGAACATCTCAAGTCGTGGATGGAGTCGACCTGGCCTGCGACTTCACCCAAGTCGCACCTGGAGTCGACTTCGTTTGCGACTTCGGTATGTTCGTTTCCACTTTTCAGCTCTGGATACTCCAAGTCGATGCTGGACTCGACTTCGTCTGCGACTTGGCTTCCCAAGTCGCAAGTGGAGTCGACTTGACCTGCGACTTCACCTGTTGCCTTTTGGGATTCATTCTCAAGTCGATATTTGAGTCGACTTTGGGATCGACTTCACCCAAGTCGAAGTCCAAGTCGACTTGGAGATCGACTTGACCTCTTTGCTTTCCTTAAACATTTGTCAAACATGTTAGTACTCTTTATATACTCAAATAAGTTCTTGTTAATCATCAAAACTCAGGCTTTGGTCAATTTAATTATTTTGAACATTGTTTCCAACAGGGTGAAGTGGCAGACCAAGTCGACTCCAGCATCGACTTCAAACGTGATTTTTTGTCCAGCATTGAAATTGGGGACGAGAGGTGACAAAGTCGCACACCAAGTCGACTCCACATGCGACTTAGGTGAAGTCGCAGGCCAAGTCGACTCCAACATCGACTTCAACTGATCAGCACACGTTTTGAAGAGCTAAGTCGCAGACCAAGTCGACCTGATGCTAGACTTTAGTGAAGTTGAAGGCCAAGTCGACTCAAACATTCGAGTTAGGCCAAATGAAGATCAAATCAAGGCCAAATGTGTGATCTTGATCTTCCATGATGAATACATGCAGCTTTGCTTGCTTTGGACTTGATTCGATCTTCATTTGGCCTAAGTCGAATGTTTGAGTCGACTTGGCCTTCAACTTGACTCAAGTCTAGCATCAGGTCGACTTGGTCTGCGACTTAGCTCTTCAAAACTTGTGCTGATTAGTTAAAGTCGATGCTGGAGTCAACTTGGCCTGCGACTTCACCCAAGTCGCATGTGGAGTTGACTTGGTCTGCGACTTCGGCAGCTCTCGTTTCCAATTTTAATGCTGGACAAAAAATCACGTTTGAAGTCGATGCTGGAGTCGACTTGGTCTGCGACTTCGCCCAAGTCGCATGCAGAGTCGACTTCGTTTGCGACTTTGGCAGCTTTGCTCTCCAATTTCAACGTTGGACGAAAAATGCCTCTTGAAGTCGCTACTGGAGTCGACTTGGGGATCAACTTGGCCTAAGTCAATGTCTGAGTCGGGTTGGGGATCGACTTTACCTGTCATGCTTCATTTTCTTCATTTTTATATCCTTTAATCATCTCACAAACATGTTAGTAACTAAAACTTACTCAAATTGATTTGTTAATCATCAAAACATAGACTTGGCTTATTTTGCCATTGATTTCAACACATGTTTCCAACAATCTCCCCCTTTTTGATGATTGACAAAACTGATTTGAGTATATACCTTTAAATGTCTTTAAAACATACTTTTTTTTCTTATTTTGGTATCTTTAGAATAATCACTAGTCTTTTGCATACATATTCCATTTTCAACATTTCATAGCATTCATTCAAAAACAGAACCTAAGCAAAACAAACTTTTCATACGCAAACTTATGTATAATCTGCCCAACTCAAATCCTAATCTATTCTCCCCCTTTTTGTCAATTGATCAAAAAGTAAAGATGGAGCGGGTTAATCCTTTGAGAGTGGCTGCTCCCCCTGAACTTGTGCTCCCCATCAGCTTGTGCTTTTCTAAGTTCATTTCTCCTATCTTATTGTTTCTAATTTAATTCAATCATCCCCATATCATTTCTAATTTTATAAAATGGTTCTTTTGCTAGAGGTTTGGTAAAAATATCTGCAATTTGATCTTCTGTTTTCACATATTCCAAATAGATATCATGATTTTCTACATGCTCTCTGATAAAATGATGTCTTAGGTCTATATGTTTGAATAAAAATCCAGTATTGCATTCTAGGACCAAGCATATAGACCTAAAACATCATTTTATTAGAGAACATGTAGAAAATCATGATATCTGTTTGGAATATGTGAAAACAGAAGATCAAATTGTAGATATTTTTACCAAACCTCTAGCAAAATAATTATTTTATAAAATTAGAAATGATATGGGGATGATTAAATTAAATTAGGAACAATAAGATAGGAGAAATGAACTTAGAAAAGCACAAGCTGAGGGGGAGCACATGTGAAACCCCGATCTTAGATACGTGTATGAAACGCTAAGGTTGTAAACCCTAGGTAATATATTAATAAAATATATAGTCATGAGTATGAAAATATGTGAAAATAGATATTAAAATAATTAATTATGAAATTCGGATGAATAGTGCACGTGAATAGTAAACATGAGATTAAGGAATATGTTAAGTTAATCACTTTGGATTAACTTAATCATAAAAGATGAAAAAGGAAGCTTCCCACTAGAGGACAAAAGTACTTTTTGGATTAAAATAATAATTTTCGGATTTTTATGGATTTTTGTGAAGAAAATGAAGAAAAACTCATATCTTGCAATCCGAACGTCGGATTGAGATGAAATCTTTTATGGATGGGAAAAATATTATGATGAACATGATGAGTGGTCCAAGATTGATCAAAAATCATGAATCAAAGGTCAAGATGAAATGTCATTTGGAGATCAAAAAGTAGCTATACTTTTCATTAATTGTAAATTTGACTTTTTATTAAATTTAATAATTAAAAATAATAAAATAATAAATAAAAATCAGAGCTACAGAAAGGGTGTGCAGGTGTAGGGGGAGACTTTTGAGCCAAATCCAATGGTTAAGATTAACCTCTATAGAAATGAGGTAATGGATGATTATAAAGCATGCATGAGAAGTAATTTAAGACATGAAATGATATAGATAAAATATCATTTTTCCTTGTATAGGAAAAGGAAAGGAAAAGGTGGAGGACATGGACTGAGGAGGTAAGCAAGCAATCCTTTTGAAAATGATGATTTGTAAGCAAGCTATATGCTTTCTAAAATTTTTTTAAATGATTGCAAATTATTTGCTTACATGTTTTATGAATTATATTTAAGGGTGACCATTCTTATAATGTTTTGAAATGATGAATGTTTATGAGTTTTTATGAAAAGTCATGCCGGCATATTGATATCATTTGATGTTCATTGACATGCGCACATGTATGATGTATAATGAAGAGGCTTTGGTGGAGGTAGAAAGCGGATCAGAGGGTCCTCCTTCACTATTGCCGAGTTGTATGGGCTATGTGCCGATGACGTCCTCCCCAGAGGTGGAGGCAAAGGAATGTTATGTGTGAATGAATGCATTGCATTTTCATACATGGATTGAAAAGGAAATCATGGATTTGAAATGATGTTTTTAAGGGATTGTGCAAATAATTCTCTACATGAGAATGACAAGTCACCTGGTGTAAGAGGTATATAATGTCGGGGAAATCAAAAGTCATGCATGTAGGAACCATGTAGGCGTCAAGAGGAAGAGAGGTTCCCCTTGATGAGGCCAAGTCAGAGACAGTCGGCGTATTGGACCATGCTATGTGAGATGTTCCCTGGGCTAGCGTACCCACACACGAAGATTTATGTCAGGAGTGGAAAGGAAGCATTTGCACATCCAGTGTTTATGAAATGATTTTTATGAAAAGATTTTTATTCCATTAATAGTTGATCACTGGCTAAGTGTCTCCTATTGAATGGAGAGAAATGCATTTACAAATCGTTTACATGAATGATTTTCATGAATGGTTAATGAAATGTTTACAAAAATGGTTTACGAAAGGGTTTCTATTCTGTTGGTAGTTGATCACTTCGTAAGTGTCTTCTACCGAATGGAGAGGAATGCATTTAAAATAAAAAAATGCTTGCTTATTGAGTTTTGACTCATGTTTTGTTTTCCCAACCTCAGACAGGTGTAAGGAAAGCCAAGAGATGAAGGGCATGTGTTGCTAAAGGAAAAGAGGAATCTACAAAGATTAGTAGATTTTTGTATGAATAAATACCCTAATGAGATATGGTGAAAAAGACATAGGTTGTATGAAATTATGATGTGATGAATAATATGAGAAGTTGATGATTTATGATGATATGGATAAGTCAATTATGAATGATGATGAGTATATGTTTATGTGATGAAAGAAAAGTAAAGAAAAAAAATTGGAACAGATCCAATTAAGAACCCACCGCGTGATCAGGGCAACAATCCTAAGTCACATTTACCAATCGATAAGATCTTTGAGTAAGGACAAATGTAACGCCTCGATTCGGGGCGTCACAGCACAGGTTCAGGGGGAGCAGCCACTCTCAAAGGATTAACCCTCTCCATTTTACTTTTTGATCAATTGACAAAAAAGGGGAGAATAGATTAGGATTTGAGTTGGGCAGATTATACATAAGTGTCCATATGAAAAGTTTGTTATGCTTAGGTTCTGTTTTTGAATGAATGCTATGAAATGTTGAAAATGGAATATGTATGCAAAAGACCAGTGATTATTCTAAAGATACCAAAATAAGAAAAAATAGTATGTTTCAAAGACATTGAAAGGTATATACTCAAATCAGTTTTGTTAATCATAAAAAAGGGGGAGATTGTTGGAAACATGTGTTGAAATCAATGGCAAAATAAGCCAAGTCTATGTTTTGATGATTAACAAATCAATTTGAGTAAGTTTTAGTTACTAACATGTTTATGAGATGACTAAAGGATATAAAAATGAAGAAAATGAAGCATGACAGGTAAAGTCGATCCCCAAGTCCACTCAAACATCGACTTAGGCCAAGTCGATCCCCAAGTCGACTCCAGCAGTTACTTCAAGAGGTATTTTTTGTCCAGCGTTGAAATCGAAGAGCAAAGCTGCCGAAGTCGCAAACGAAGTCGACTCCGCATGCGACTTGGGCGAAGTTGCAGACCAAGTCGACTCCAGCATCGACTTCAAATGTGATTTTTTGTCCAATGTTGAAATTGGCGACGAGAGCTGTCGAAGTCGCAGACCAAGTCGATTCCACATACGACTTGGGTGAAGTCGCAGGCCAAGTCGACTCCAGCATCGACTTCAACTGATCAGCACACGTTTTGAAGAGTTAAGTCGCATACCAAGTTGACCTGATGCTAGACTTGAGTGAAGTTGAAGGCCAAGTCGACTCAAACATTCGACTTAGGCCAAATGAAGATCAAATTAAGTCCAAAGCAAGCAAAGTTCCATGTATTCATCATGGAAGATCAAGATCACACATTTGGACTTCTTTCATGTACTCCAAGATTCAAGAATTCAAGTTTGCAAGTCACGGAGCTAAAGGACATCAAGCTAGGATGAATATACAGAGTTTCAAATGATATAAATCAATGGAAGTACATTAATTTGAAGAAATTTAAGTAACCAAAATCATTCCAAAGAATTTCAAGTTCAACAAGCAAGCACAGAAAGTGAAGTCGCACCCGAAGTCGACTTCACCTGCGACTTGGGTCAAGTTCAAGACCAAGTCGACCTAGAACGGAACTTGAAGCATTTGCGGAAAGCCGAAGTCACACCCGAAGTCGACTCCACCTACGACTTGGGCGAAGTCGCACCCGAAGTAGACTCCACCTGCGACTTAGGTCACAACGGTCGAAAATTTTTTGATCGTTGGCGCATTAAATGCGCGCCACCTACTTCCAAATGTTCGAATTCCCTCGCCGTTTATATAAGGCATTCAAGGTGAACATAGAGGGTAGCTGAAACATCATTGATTGAGCACAACTCCCATCTCTAAGAGCATTAAGTGATCAAGATAACATCTAGAAGAAGAACTTTGTTTTCAAACTGCCAAGAGCTGCTTGCTGGATCATTAAGTCTGCTTCACAAGTTCTTCTCTGTGCTAAATCTGCCTCAACACAATAGTAACGTGTAGAAACTTCTTTTTATTCTTTCTTGTTGTATTAAACTTGATTTAGTTTGGGTAAATAAGATCAAGTGTAAGCAAAGTAGTGTGTGACTGAAGTGGAACTCATCACCTACTTGTGCTGTGAGTTGTTGATGCCCCCTAGAGCTAGAATCTAGAAGAGAGCAGAGGCTCTAGTTGTATTTGTGAAATACATAGTGGATCCCAAGTCACAAGAGGTGTGAGCTTGGAAAAGTGGAGTAGGGAAGGTTGCCCGAACCACTATAAATCTTGTCCATTGATTTATTTCTGCTCTTATTGATTTCCATTTGTTTCATTAAAGGGGACTGAATTAATCTGGGGTAAAATTTCTGTTTAAGTTGAAAAATTTTAAATACCCAATTCATCCCTCCCCTCTTGGGTAATTGTCGTTAACTCGGGACTAACATAGAGTCCACGGAATCACTGGAATACTGAAAATAGGTTTAATAATCAGGGATGGTAGATGGATAGCTCAGAATCCTTGAATCTAAACTATATCGCATTGGTTCTTTTTAATTAGATTGTGTATGTATTTACTAGTCCAAGTTCAATAATCTTTATATATGTCTTCCAACATTATATAAAGCTAATTACACCATATGTAATTGCTATGTTCCCATGCCATTAAATAAAGTGAAATTGATAAATTCATAACCTATTTATTGACTACACAGGGTTTAATGGTATATTCCTATCCGTTAAACAACTCCCCTTAACAAAGAGGAAACCTATGCCCTACACATGGATCTAGCAGAGATTTTCCTTTTCCAAGGATAAATCAAGCAATTAAATCATCTTACAAGGTATCTAATCTTGTAAAAAGTATTAAAACCACACATGCAGAGGTAAATCATACACAATCATATATAAAATCAAATATTCATTCCTGAATTTCAAAGAACCAAGACAATATAGTTTAGAATTCAATTCATCCTAACTATCCATCTAAAGGAAGTTTAGTTCAAAGACATGATCAAAAATCCTTCACATCATATTGAAAGTATCCAGAAAAAGCAGAGAAAGAAAACTAGAAAGAATAAGAGAAAACTGGTTTTCCGGCGGCTTCCACCAACGGAGTTGAATCCTCTCTTCAATCTATGCTTTGATCGCGTTTCCATCTTTCTCTTGCTGTGTAATTCCATTCATGGGCTCTCTCTCCGTCGTCTCTCATGCACAAACCCCTAGGGTTTATTTATAGAGTGACATTGCGCAGCACATGCATTGAAATCCGCACATAAGGATGCGTATTGGCGCCTAGGCGCCAACTCCTTAGATGCTACGTAACTTGGAACCTCTCTTGAAACACATGTCTGATCATGTACATGGCGCTTGGGCACCCCTGGTTGGCGCTTAGGCGCCAGCTCCCTGGATGCAATTGTGACTTGTGGCTTCAAAAACCCTTCTAAACTTGACTGTGTGTTGGTGAGGTGGCGCCTCGGTGCCAACTCACTGGAAGCTATTTGTTTGCTGGCTTGTGCTGGGGTTTTGGTAAGGGCACGTAGGGTGGCGACTAGGTGCCACTAGTTGGCGCCTGGGCGCCATCCACTTGCCTCGTGACTTGATCTCGTTCTGCATTCCACTCACCCACTTGCCTTCATAATGCCCGTCCTTTCTGCAAAAGTTGAATAAAACAAATAAATGAATTAAAAATGCCTAATTTGTGCTAAAAATGCATAAAAACTAAATGCTCCTAAAATACAAAGCGAGCGAAAATTAAGATAAATTGATGCAAACTAAGCCTAATCTTTTGGACTACCACGTAAATAGAATCTGAAATGGGCCATGATAACTCATATTTTTACGAGTTATCAGCCGAGCCAATGGAAAGCCAGGAAGTGGAAGAAGAAATTGATGAAGAAATAGAGGTTGATATAGTGGAGAAAGTTGAAAATTATCATATCAACATGCTTCTAATTTGTCTTCCTAAAATTCAGGTGGAACATGACTTAGATGATCAATGCATAGCCTTGGAAAGCAGCATCTTGAAGCCAACATTTATTCAAGACCATGAAAACCTTTTCTATAGTCACTATGAAATTCAAGAAAAGAGGCTAATTGATCTATTTGAAGA
Organism: Annona cherimola; assembly: GCA_030490835.1. NCBI lineage: Eukaryota > Viridiplantae > Streptophyta > Magnoliopsida > Magnoliales > Annonaceae > Annona > Annona cherimola. The sequence continues at coordinate 53,590,381 of CM059971.1, read as the reverse complement.
AGCTAAGAAGATATCTGAACTTCCAGTGCATAATCCGCATGGAAGGAAGTTCGATAGAGCGGGAATTGGTTAATCATAATGGGACGTTGGGCTGAAGACGATAAATTTAGCGCTGAATGGGAGGCAACCCATTACACTTTTTGATTTTTGATCCAAGAATAAAACAGTATCTCCAAAGGTAAGGAAGGACAGGATTATCATATGAATTTTCAATCCACTTTGAAGTTGATAGATGATGGAATCAAGGAGTTTCAAGTTTATATTCATCATTCAAGACAAGACAATGGAGTTGGAGTGAGGCCTCGGCCTCAATTTTTGCCGCCCCAGCGCTAAGTTTTTGCAAAAGAACATGTTGCAGCAAATTAGGATCAGCGAAGTGGCGCTCTGGCGCCATGATCCGGCGCCGGAAACAACATGTTGCAATTTTTGAGTCAGCAAGTTGGCACCCCGGCCTCAATTTTTGGCACCCCGGCGCCGTTCCCCCAGCTAGCATAAAAAACAACAAAACACGAGTTTTCAGTATGCCAACTTCAATTGGCCATAACTTTTGATCCCGGAGGAGTTACTGGAGCTACTACATATCAACAGAAAGCATTTTTCGAGCCTGTCGACACGAAAACCATGGTTTGCTTAGTTGATATATGTGAAACCCTGACAATATACGTGTCATTTCGACATTGTAACCCTAGATTCTTTTGTAATTATTTTTATGATAAACAAAAATTCATGAATTATATTGATAGATATGTGTATTGGAGATTGAAATAATGCAATTAGGAATTTAACCTCGTGAATAGTGCACATGAATAGTGCACGTGAATTGTAACCGGAGATTAAGACACGTGATTAAGAGTTAATCACTTGGATTAACTTAATCATAAAAAGACAAAATAGAAATTTAATCACTGCAGGATGAAATAGCAATTCTTTTAGATATTTTAATCCAAATTTGGATTTTTGTAGAAAAAATAGAAAAAAATTCATAAATTGCAATCTAGGCGTCGGAATTCAATGAAATTTTTTATGGATGGTTAAAAATTCATGATGGACATGGTGAATGGGTTAAGATGTGATGAAAATCACAAATAAAATGTCAAGATGGAACGTCAAAACAAGATAAAAAAGTAGCTAACTTTTTAATAAATTCTACTTTTGACTTTTTAAATAAAATAAATAAAAAAAAAATAAAAAAATTAATGCAAAGCAGTTGCAGCAGGGGACGTGACCAGTGGGCAGTTGGGAGGCTTTGACCATGATCATCATCATCTTTAATCAACGGCTAAGATTTGTTTAGCCTAAATTAAATAATTTTAAAAATTAAAAAAATGGGTAAAAAAATAGGGCTGCATAGGGTGGCTGGAGCAGGCCTTGGGGGGGCAGCACATGGCTCAAAGAATTTTTTAAAAATTAAAAAGAAATACCAATTATAAATAAATACCTCAAAGCTAGGGGGTAAATTCCAAATTCTTGAAAAATGCAACCCTATAAATAGGGCAGCAGGGAGAAAGTCCAAGGACATCAAATCCAAGCTCCACTTGAGCCATTCCAAGCCCCCAAACCATCCCACACGTCTAAGGAAAGAAGGGAGTAAGTTAGAGAGAGAAAAGTGTGAGAAAAAGAGGCGTATCTCCACTTCGGGTAAGTGATTCCTACCCAAATTTTTTTTGGATGTTAAGTAGGGTAAAACCATGATTAAATAATTCCTAAGCATGAGAAAATAAGTATAGATATAATGCCTAATTGGAATGATGCTAAAACATTAAAAATTTGGAGCGAAGATAGAGCATTCGGGAAAATAACATATGATATGTGAAAATAATGCTCCAAAATTTATAAAATATGATTTGGATTGTATGATTATGATAAATATGAAGTTGGAATGATGATATATTAATTTCATGATTTTTGAAATTGAGGATTATGCTTAAGTAAATTTATGTTGATTTTTAGTATATGGAGAAAATGATTTTTTTCGCCAAGAAAATGATGATAAATTCAAAATGTATGAAATTTCCTATGATATACTAGACATAAGCTATGTCATGGTATTTTTTATATTTTGGAACTCATGAACAGTAACCACGTCTTTGTGAACAGTAACTCGGATGAACAGTAATCTGCTACAGTGATTTGCTACAGTGAACAGCGTAATTTTGGAGAAAATTTGAGATTAATATTTAAATATAAGGATGGAAATTTTGAGGAACCTATGGATAAAAATATCCATATAAAAAAATAATGCCCAAATATTATAGAGCATGCATGGAAAGCAACTTGAATAGAAGAAATAAAATAACCTTTTTCCTTGAATAGGAAAAAGAAAAGAGAAAGTCGAGGACACCAACTGAGGAGGTAAGCAAGTTATATGTTTTGCAAATTATTTCTAAAATTCTTGAAATTGTTTGTGAATTGCTTTATGAAATTTATTTAAGGTTGACCATACTATAATTGCTTTACATGAACTGAAGTTTGTTTTGTTAAATTATTTATTAAATGCTTTTTATGAAATTATTTATGATTTGCAAATATCGTGCCGACATGTGTATGTAAATGAGCATGTGCACGAGGAATATGCCTTAGTCGAGGTAGTAAGCGGACCGAATGTCCCCCTCGCTATTGCCAAGTCATTTAATAGGCCCAGGCCGGCGGCGACCTCCCTAAGATGGGAGCATGTATAGGATAGGCGCCTAGCTAGCATCACATCTAAAGGAATGTCATGAATGTTATGCATGCATTACATTTACATTTGCATTTAAAAAAATTATGTATGGCTTGTTTACTGAGTATTATTACTCACCCATGCTTTTTCAACAACAGACAGGAAATGATCATGAAGGCAGCATGACAAGTATTATGTAGATTTGATATGAATGATGTATATGTAAATTTTATGTAAAGACAATGATAAAATTTTGAAATGGAAAAATATATCTTTTCAATGATGATATTCTATGAACAGGTTGTGATTATCACTATGATATGTATATTTCATGTTGGATGAATGATGAAAATTTTCCATATGTTGATGATAAATATATATATACAAAAAAAATCCTGTCGTGTGATCAGGGCAACAATCCTAAGTCATGTTTACCAATCAAAACGATCCCGGAGTAAAGCTTCTAGGCGCCTCGGTTCGGGGCACCACAATATAATTTTGAATATCAATGTGAAACCCCAACCTATGTAGGACTCAATTGTATGCATTGAAAATATACATGTGATTTATATATGATTTAATTGAATTTTGAATGGTTTTGTGATTTGTTAAGTTATTACAATTAGGGCTAAGGATTAGAAATAGTGATTCAAGTAATCATCATAAGCCGATATGGGTCAATGGGATTAAAGTAGTTTGATGATGATTGAAACTTATCAATATATCATGAATAATTGTCTTAAAGTATATGGTTTGATTTATGAGAATTTTAATGATAATTATCAAGTTAAATGGAAAAATACTAGAAAATTCATAATTTAACACCTGTAAGGCGGATTCAAGTGAAATTTGAAAGGAAAGTAGATAATGATGGGCTTAACATTATGGGATTATTAGATTATGAAAAATTATGATGAAATTAGTGTGAAAATTAATTGTTTATATTCAAAATTCAACCGTTAACTTCAAACGACTATAACTTAAGCTAGAAAAATCGAGTTGAGATGAAATTTGAAACGGTTGAATAAAATCATGAGATTAAAATTTTGGAAGGATTAGATTAAGCAAATTATGTTGAAAAAATGCCTGAATAGAAAAAAGTGTACACAGTTGACTTTTACACCACAAAAGTACCATGCATTAAAGGCAAATAGTGCATGGATTAAATGCCATTTTAATGGCTCAAATATGTGTCAAATTTAGGTTAAATGCATGGTATTATATGCATTAATATGTGTGGAAATTCGTTGGATATTTTGCTGGAATTAATTAGCTAAGGAAAGAGCTCAAATTAGCATACCAAAGGTGTCATCCATGGAACGTCCAAACCAGCCCCAAACTTGGATTTTTGTATTTTTTTATGTAATATATTTATAAACCTATGTAGCTAGCATGCAAGTTTGTATAAACGAGCATTAATTAATGTGGAAAAATCCCTAGAAAATCATTAATATCAGTAGCATATTAATGGATCAAATAGTGGACAGCAAAGGTGTCATGCACATGGACGTCCAAGTGACCTGCTGCTGGATTTTTTCTTGATTTTTTATGCTAAATTAATAGCTGAAATAGCTACTAATTAGGTACATAAATCACCATTAAATTAAGGCTACCAAAGTGTGGAAAAATTTGGCAAAAGAGGTAGCTATATGGATGTGTACAAGGGGACAACAAGTTGAGCTAGATTTAGAGCAGAGTTTGCTACTTAAAAATCTGTTTAAAGTATAATTTTACTTGGCCACAAATTGGACAGCACAACAAGGGATAAAAGTACATTAACTTACCCTTAAAATCATGCTCAAAGTGGGGTCCACAAGCTGGAAAATCCAGCCTTTATATATAGGGGTGGACGACCATGAGAGGAAAGGCTTAGAAAAAATTTTCTAAGTAGCAAACACTCCCACAACTCAGCAGCCTTGCACGCCCAAGGGAACCCCAGCAAGGGGGAAGAAAAAGGGAGGAAAAAAAGAAGGAAAAAGAAAGGGAGAAAGAAGGAAAAATTTAGCTTAAGTTGATTAGGATTAAAGTTGAAACAATCAAGTAAGATATGTGATGTGTTAAACCCTTTCATTCTAAGTTTTCTACCTCAAGATTTTGGATATGAATATGATTCATAAATAATCCTTAAATGATGATTTATCATGCCATTTGATTGAATATTGAATGAGTATTAGGAGTTACATATGAATTTCAATGATTTATGAAGTTGAAATAGAGATTAGGATTGAATATGGGTTGAAAACCTAACTTGAAATATCCAAAATATATATGTCAAGTTGCTGTGTTAGATTAGTATCATGTTTAGGCTATGAATCATGTTTTAGTAAAATATATATGTAGATTTAAGCCTAAGATATGAATTTTAGAAAGAATGGAATTTAAGGTTATGTATATGACCTGATTTCCATGTTTTTGTGACATATATGTTGTATAAGTATGCTTAAGTGAATTATGGATGATTTAGAGGGTAAATTACTCTAAATTTAGGGTACTTTGAATGACCAAAATGAAAGAATTAACCTTGCCTTAAATCTGGAATTTTAGGGCATGTGTAGGAACATTCAAAATGGGTTGAAACGGGTACCCAACATGTAGATGGAAGTTGCTGTTTTGAAAGGGATTAAATTATGGATGTTAAATATGTGTTAATACCCTAGATTTGGGTAAAGAAAATTTGGATTAATTGCTGAAAATTCGGAATTATAAAACTGTTTTAGGTTAAGTATCCAAAGATACGTTGAAAGTGTGAAAAACAGGTTCCAAAGTTGCTGTTTTGGAAACCTATGATTAGTGGATTGAAATTCCATAAAAATACCCTAAATAGAGAATTAATTAAGGATTATAATCATGCTGAATTATGGACTAAGTTGCTTATTTGGAAAATTTTATGAAATGCATCATTTATGTGTTGTGAAATGGATGTATGTGGAAGGATAGACATGAATAAGTGATAAATGACTTATGTAAATTGATCATGTGCAAAAATGCATGAAAATATGGTAAATTTCGTGAATATATAGCTGTTTAGATGCACGATGTTAATTTCAAATTTTGGGATTAATTAATGAGGCTTAAGGCAACAACGTATGCTTAAAATGAGCACCGATGTATAAAATTTTGGAAAATAAGTAAAAAATGGTGTGTGGAAGGTAATAAACCTTAAATGATGATTATTAAGTGATTGAATGATTACCCTACTTATGGGATTAAATATGATGTGTAATAGCCGATGTAATGTACAAGTATGTGCTATATATGCATAATGACTTGAGAAGTCAAATGGATTATGTATGTTAATGAAAATGGGTTGGAAAACTAAGTTGGATGCAAGCAGGAGAAATATATTAATGTTATATCATTCTCATGTAGGCAAGGGCAAAGAAAAGGCAGATTCAGAAAGCTAAAGTGAGACAGGTAAGCAAGCAAATTTCTAAATAATTTTGTTTTCTAAATTGTTGTAAATAAATGCAACTTTTGCTCTAACTGTTTTGACATGATTATTGAAATTATTTCTAATGTATTTAAGGATGGTCATTCCTTAGTTAAATATGTATTTGAAGTGATTTTTTTGTTTACAATATGATATTGCAAAATTTCTTTGATAAATGTTATGAAAATGTGATTCTAAGTTTCTGAATGAAAAATCATGCAGCATGTCAAAGATGGTTTTATGAAAGTTTCATGTGCACAAAGTACTAAGTCCACCTGAAAGGTATAAGTGGACCGAATGTCCCCCTTTGGTGTGACCAAGTCGCTAAGATAGGCCCAAGGCCGACGGCGCCCTCCCTGAGATGGGAGAAGACAAGGACGGATGGTAGCCTAGTTAGCTTCCATCCTATGAAGGACATGTTCACAGTTTTACATTGCATTATGCATATCGTACCTGTGATAGATACAATGACTATGTTTCCAAGATATACTTTTTCAAAAGGTATAAATTGCTTTCCAAGATATTTTAAATGAAAAATATTGCCTGCAAAATGAATTGCCTGTAAAATATATAGCTTACTTATTGAGTTTCGACTCACATTTTCATTTTCCAAACCCATAGATAGGTGAATGAAGAGACATGGCAAAGGAGCAGGAGCCGACCATTGAAGAAATGAAAAACATTATAAGTTCATGATTGTGAAAAAAAATTATGTTGGATGGTTGTAAATTAATTTGATATTTCTATGTTAACATCTATGGATGATACATGCTGTGACATCTAATTTATGTGAAAGTTTGAAATATCTCTTGAATATCATGATTAGCTATGAAATTGTTGGGTGGAAATGACCTATATATGCATGAGTTGAAAAATAAATGAAAATAAACTCCTATGGAAACATATTTAATTGGATAAATATCTGTTAAAACCCACCGTGTGACAGGTAGCAATCCTGATCATGTTTATCAATCAATAACGATCTCGAGGTAAGGCTCAGGATGTGATGCTCGGGTTTGGGGCACCATAGAGCTTGGTATCAGAGCAAGGATTGGTAACTAGGCGTGGCAAATTTCTAAGTGTGAAAATTAAAAGGATATGATGAAATATACATGATTTTATGAAGATTAGATATGTTATTAACATTATGAGATGCATGATATATGATGATAAAGTGTCTTTGCAATGCAATTAAATTGCTATGTTTGAACAGATGGTAGATAAAGGGAAAAGAATGATGAGTGTGGAAGAATTATGAAAGGAGAGGGAAGATGAGGAAAAAAGACGAAGAAGGGAGGAGAACATGGATAGGTGGTGGGTATCACAGCAAAACACAGTACATTATCCAGCAATCCCTCTAGGATTTTCACCTAGACACACTCTTGTCCTACCTCAAGGAAACTATCATATCCCCCCTGGCCAGCATAAACAAAGTCTAGGAGAGTCCTCAAGTTATGGTTCTAGAGCAAGAGTTCTTCCAGGAACCTATCTCGGCATCCCAAGGTCTCCCCGTGTTCCCACAGATAACTTGTTTCCACAGGATCTTCAGAACTTTTGGAATAAGATTCCAGCACCCACACCACCTGACCTAGGCCCGTGATACAGGTTTGTTCATGGGTGTGTTCAGTTTCGGTACGGGGTAAGTTGGGATAGGATTCACCAAAGAGAAAAAGAAATGGCTCTCTATGTCGAAGAGCGTCGTGCTGAGGGAATTATTGAAACACCTGTGGCTCCTTGTCCCGGTGAGATTATGTTACACATATCTGAAAAGACGGGTGAAATTTCTTTGCTTGAGGAAATTAATGATGATGATGATCCCATGGAATTCCTTGAACCTGTCGAGGAAGAAGAAGAAGTGGAAGTAGAGGAAGAAGTAGAGGAGGAGGTAGAGGAGAATGAAAGCGAGGAAGAGGAGGACGATGACGATGATGATGACGACAGTGGAGAGGAAGAGGTCCCTGCGTGGTCCGACACTAGTACGATCACCGAGGCACCGTCAAAAGTCCCACCTAGTCGTAGACGATATATAAGGAGAGGCCCAGGCAAATGATGAATTTTCTTGCTTTTCTAAGTTTGTGTATGTATAATTATGACTTGATGACACTATAGTTTCCATGGTAGACTGACATGTCCATAAATAATGTATGTGTGCTATGCCATATGTATATAAGTGTGCTACATCCTAATACGTAGTGACTATGGATGAAATGCTATGAATATGATGGTTATGAATGAATATGTTGATATAGCTATCCTTAAGAGTTTTAAATATATGGATGAATGGGCTTGAATGATATGACATGATTGTGATTGAGAGAATTGGTTGTTGACTGCATGATAGTGAAATGCGTATGTGATGACCCAACATTAATTATGAATGAAAAATGTGTGCTTTTATATATCCAGAATAGCACAATGGTGGAGACAAGGTCAGGACTAAGGAAAAATAAAGGAAAAGAAATAACTACAGATATTCCAAGCCAACATGAAGTTGACCAATCTAGCAGGCCAAAGAGAGGAAGGCCTGTGACACAAAGGCCTAACCAAAGAAATCAGCAAAGAAGAATTGCTGGAAGCCCTAAAAGGAATATAGGAGAAGAAACTGAGTCAAGACAGGATAGACTCATAGAGGAAAGAGTGGCTGCGGCAGTTAAAGAAGCGATGCAGCAAACCACTAGGGACTGTGCAGCACAAACTGCCGATATTATTCAAGGGTTATGGGAAAGGACCCAACAGGCTCAGTTGGGTAGTACAGAAAAGGGAAGGACCTGCTCCAATGGCTAACCCCATTTCCACACGGCACCACTAAGAGACGAAAATTAGCTAATGGAAGCTAATACAAGAGCGATCAATGCATTCCTAGCATAGCGACCCCCGAAGTTTTTCGGAGAACCTGACCTGGTACAAGCAGAACAATAGATGATGGAGATCAAGAAATTATTCAGGATATCTTCCTGCAATGACCGTCAAAAGGTATTGTGTGCTACTCATGTATTAGCTAAGGATGCACACAAATGGTGGGAAACAATGTTGATTATAATACCACGACCAGAAGAAGTGTCATGGCAGACTTTTGTTGAAGAATTTAACAAAGAATACCTCCCCGTTGGATTACAGAGTCAAAAAGTGATAGATTTTGAAAAACTTTATCAAGGGAGGATGACGGTCACTGAGTACGCCACAAAATTCAATGCTCTCGTCAGATATGTGCCCTGGATCACAAATGTGCCAGCAAATAAGGCACAAAGATTCCAACAAGGATTGAGACATATCTTCGAGAAAGTTTGGCCCCTCTGTTAATCAAAGATAATGCTTTAAGTTTCGAAAGGGCAAGAGAATTAGAAGTTGAGGCATTGAGAACTCAAGAACTGAGATTAGGCTCAAGAATGTTCAGCACGAGTACAAAGGAAATGGAAACCTGGAAGGAAAAATCTAGGAAAGGAAATATGAAAAAGTGAAAAGGAATCTCAAAGAAGAAAAATTCGCCTCTATGCAGAAAATGTCAAAAGCGGCATACCAGCGAGTGTTTAATGGGCTCAAACCGGTGTTACAAATGTGGACAAACGTGTCATATCGCCAAGGAGTACAGGATAGGTGAAATAAAAGTCATTAAGTGTTATATCTATGATCAAATAGGTCACATTGCCCCGAACTGCCCAAACAAGGCGCAGACATCCCAAGGACGTGGAAGACCCGCTCAACTCAGGGTACCTGGGGCAACAAATAAGCAGAGAACTTCTATAAATCTGGTACATGTGCATGCTCTGACCCGGACAAAATCTCAGGAGCAAGAGGAAAAGGTGGTCAAGGTACGGTTTATATTTTAGGAAATTTGGCAGTAACTTTGTTTGATCAGGTTCTAGTTATTCATTTATAGCATGCCAATATGTGACCACCCATGCACTACCGGTAGAGGAGACTAATCAGATAATTCATGTAGAATTTCCTGTTTATAGGTTAGCATGTTCTAGCCAAGTATGCAAAGCATGCCCAATTAGGATAGGATCGTTGATTCTAAAAGCCGATTTGATCCTATAGCCTATGACTGAATTCGATGTAATACTGGGTATGGATTGGCTAAATCAATGGGGAGCTACTATAGATTGTAAAAATAAGAAGGTGCAATTTGAAGCAACACTAGGAAAAGAGATAGCTATTGTAAGGCTAAGGCAGCCCGAAAATTCTAACATATTGATATCATCCATGAAAGTAGTCAAGATGATCCGGGGAAAATGCCAAGCATATTTGGTGTCAGTTAATGTAGAGAAAGGCACGAAGGTAGAAATTAACCAAAATTCCGGTGGTTAGGGAATTTCCTGATGTATTTCCAAAGGAGATAACCACATTGCCTCCACAACGGGAAATGGATATGACTATAGATATTATGCTGGCTACAACCCCAATATCTAAAACTCTATACAGAATGGCACCTGCCGAAATGAATGGATTAAGAACTCAAATACAGGAGCTATTGGATAAGGGTTTTATTAGACCAAGTATGTCACCTCGGGGAGCTTCGGTATTATTTGTGAGGAAAAAGGATGGAAGTTGGAGACTATGTATTTATTACAGGGAGCCAAATAAAGTTACAATAAAGAACAAGTATCCATTGCCCAGGATCGATGATCTATTTGACCAACTGCAATGAGCCACAACTTTCTCCAAAATTGATTTACAGTCAGGGTACCATCAACTGAGAATAAGTCCTACCGATGTTCATAAGATAGCTTTTCGAACCAGATATGGACATTACGAGTTTTTGGTAATGCCTTTTGGACTTACTAATGCCCCTGTTATATTCATGGATATGATGAATAGAGTTTTTCGGGAATATCTCGATCAATTTGTAGTTGTATTTATTGACGATGTCCTGATCTAATCAAAAACAAAGAAAGAACATGAAAATTATTTACGAAGGGTTTTGGAAAGATTGAGAAAAGAAAAATTATATGGCAAATTGAAGAAATGTGAATTCTGGTTGAGACAAATAGGATTTCTTGGGCATATAATATCAGAAAGAGGTATCCAAGTTGACCCACAAAAGATTGAGGCAGTGTTGAAATGGCCAAGGCCAACGACCATTATAGAAATCCGAAGTTTTCTAGGGTTGGTTGGCTACTATAGAATATTTGTTGAAGGATTTTCACAATTGTCAGCCCCATTAACAAGGTCGACTCGTAAAGGAGTCAGGTATGTATAGTCTGAAGAATACGAGCGCAATTTTCGAGAATTGAAGCAACGATTGGTAAAAGCGCTCATCCTAACCCTACCAGAAGGAAATGAAGGGTTTGTGGTCTACACTTGTGAAACCTCAACCTAAGTATGATTCAATATATACATTGAACATTTACATGTGACTTATAAGTAAATTTATTGAATTTTAAATAATTTTTGTGATTCTGCTAAACTATGATAATTAGGGCTAATGAATAGTAATGATAATTCGAGTGATTGTTATAAGCTAATGTGGGACAAAGGGATTAGAATAGTTTTTTGGTGATTAAAATACACCAATACATCATTAATAATCATTTTAGATTATTTGATATGGATTATGAGAATTTAAAAGGATAATTCTCAAGTTAGTAAAGAAAAACTTAGAAAATTCATAACTTGTTGCCCATAAGGCGTATTAATATGAAAATTGAGATGGAAGCACATAATTTCGTGCTTAATCACATGGGAAAGATATATTATGAAAATTTTGATGATAATTGATCATCACCGTCCAAAATTTAAAACGATCATAACTTGAGCTAGAAAAGTCGGATTGAGATGAAATTTGAAATGGACGGTTAAAATTATGAAATCAAGGTTTTTGAAGGATTTGATCATGAAAATGATTAAGGTATTAAGCTTGCACGAAATCGTGATTAGAGATTTTGACTTTTCAAACTAAAAAATAAATAGCATTTATGATGGAAATGAGTAAAATAATCTAATACATAAAGACAAATTTGAGGTGTTAAGAGGGGGTAATTTGTAGGGTATTATGTAAATTACTAAAAATAAGAAAATCCCTGCAATTATCTCTTAATTAAATGCATAATTAAATGGTGCAAAAAGAGCATGGAATAGGTGGCAGCTATGGACGTCCAAGCAGCCCCTAAAGTGGATTTTTGTGAAATATTTTTATAATAAAATAAATACCCAAAGTCAACTATGAGTTAATGGGGATAATTTTGCATTAAATTAAAGTTAAATTCGAATCTAAAAGGGCAGATCTGGACCGTTGAATGGAAAAATAAAAAATGGACAGCAACATACCTCTTGGATGATGTGGACGGTTTGGCAGCTCTATGCATATTTTATAATTTTTTTTATTAAGATAAAATGACCCTAAATTCCCTACATACTAGGTAATTAAATGAGTGATTAAATAAAGCTGGAAAATCCAGCTCTATTAAGGGGGCACGTCCATGTGTGAGAGAAGGAATTTGGAAATTTTTCGAAGTGCTAAAACTTGCACCCTAAGGCAGGAGCTCACGTCCCAGCCCTAGGCCACCAAGGAGGAAGAAAAGAGAAGAAAAGAAAGGGTAAAAGGAGGGATTACCCATTTAATCAAGTAAGTATATGATTATTTTGATTTTATACCTCAAATCTGGAAATTTTATGATGTTGTAAACTAAAATATGAACGGGATAGTAAATGGATGAATTTTAGTATGAAATTTTTTGAAAAGAATCATGATGGAATTATTAAAGAACTATAAAATTTCCATCATCAAAGGATAATGCAGTTTCAAATTAAATATCCAAGAAGATTAACCTAAGCAGGGTAAAACGGGTGACAGGATAAGCTGTAGAAAATGATTTTTAATAATTTTTATAAAAATAATTTTAGGTGTAAAATTTTACAGGATATATAATAAATATTTATTATCACACAAAAAAAATTAAAATTTAGGTTTTGATGGGTATAAATATTCCCCGTAATTCACGTGATTAGGGCTGACCCTAAACTCCCAACACTCTCTAGCACAGTGAAAATGCCAAAATAAATATATAATGTTAATATTTTGTGATTAAATATTTATGAAACTTAATTCATGTAGTTATTAAGTTATGGTAGAAATTTTAGATCAAAAATACTTGATTTGATATTAATGAAAGTTTTTGAGAATTCAGTACGCCTCATTTCAGCATATGTGGATAGTTGGAGAAAAAAATCAAAAAGAAATATGAAACCTATGTAGAAATTATCCAAACTGATATATATGTTAATAAAATAAATTTTAATTAAGAACAGTGGGATTATTTTCTGAAAATTCGGATTTATAAATCTGCTTAGGGTTATGTGTCAAAAGACACGTTAAACGGGTGAAAAATGGGTTCCAAAGTTGCTGTTTCGGAAACCTATGATTAGTGGATTAAAAATCCATGAAAATATACTAAATAAGTGTTAATTGAGGTGTATAATCATGCTGAATTAGAAGCCAAGTTTCTGATTTGAAAAATTTTAAGAAACACATGAACTACGTGTTATGAAATGAACGTATTTGAAGAGATGAGTATAAGAAAATTATAAATGGTTTAAGTGAAAGGTTAATATGCAAAAATGCATGAAAAATGTGATGAAACACATGAAATATATTTCTGTTTAAATAACCCCACAATTTGAGATTAACATATGGGGTTTATGATATTAATTAAGTGCTTAAGAATAAGCACAATATGTGAATTATGAAAAATATGTGAAAAATGACAAGTTGAAAGTTTATCACTTTATATGATGACAAATGAATTATTCATGAATGTGTTATAACATGTATAAATGTTACCCTAAATATGGGAATTGAACATGTGATGAAATGACTGGTTGATACATAAGTAGGTTATGTACGTATACCCGACTTGGAATTCAAGCAGGTTATGAATATTTATGAAAATGGGTTGGAAAAATAAGTGAATGCAAGAAAATGGAATTTACATGAATGTTATATCATTCTACATGTATAGGTAAAGGAAAAGAAAGGGTTGACCCGGGAAGCTCACGTGATCAAGGTAAGCAAGCGAACTTTCCAAAATATTGATTTCCTCCTATGTTTTGAAAATGATAACTTAAATAAAATGCCTTAAGGATTGTTTCATGGGAAACAAGCAATACTTCTTAAAATAATTATTTTATCACAAGTTTTGCCAAGATTGGAAATGCTTATATCAATGATTTTAAAGAATTTGCTTACAAGTAAGCAAGCGAGCTTTCCCAAAATATTGTTTCAAAGGAATTTTATGAAATTTATGAACTTGCTTTAATGAGTTGGTTTCATAATTTCTTACGAGATAAGTAAGTGAATTTTCAAGCATAATGTTTCTATTCAAGTTTTAAAATTACTTGATCATGTTTATATTAATGACGTGCAGAATTTCTTATAGAGTAAGCAAGCTCAGATCTTGAAAATATGATGTGGGTTTTAAGATGGTTTTAATATAAGAAAGTTCATACAAGTGTGGTTTATAAGGAGTTTTATTGAAAAATGTAATTCTTTACAAAATGGTTTCTAGAAATAAATAGATGTTTTGAAATGGTTTCCATTAAATGTTATAAATTGAATTTATATATGTGTTTTGAGATTTATGTAGGTGTTTTGAAATAATCTATCAAGGTGCCTTTCAACTCTTAGAGTTTTAACACTTTGAAGATGCTTTACTTTGATGTTCCAAAAAGATTTAAGGGTGGTCAGTCCTAAAAAATGATTCGGTAGATTTTACGTGTAAATAATGATCAAAAGATTATGCAAACTCCTCTCTCTATATATAAGTGTAACAAGGAAGCGACGTAGATAAGACAAATAAGGCCATTATAGTGGATGGAAGAGAGTTGCATAAGTTTTGCTCATAAAAATGTTATTAAGAAAAGTTTTGTCTCTGCGAGTTTTGAATTAGTTCAAAAGCTTCTAAAAATGAGAATTTCAAAAGTTGTTTAGCAAATCATTAAAGTTTTGCAAAATATTGTCTTCTCAAATATTTCAAATGTTTCATAAAATAGATTTATCAAAACATTGCTAAACTCTTTAAGGGTGGTCATCCTAACATCAGGATTTGAAAATAATTTACAAAAATATTTTATTTTCAAAACAACCACGCCCAGTTCTCAATTTGAGAAGGGCATAGTCTGCGGACTGAGTGGTTTAAAATATTTTATTTTCTTTTCAAAACAACCATGCCCAGTTCTCAATTTGAGAAGGGCATAGTCTGCAGACTAAGTTGGCTTTATACATATCAAGCTGAGGCTTGAAAAAGAGTACAGTCAAATGACTGGGCTAAGTTTTGTGAAAATCATAACTAGCATACGCGTGTACGCAAAACGATGTACTAGGATCATGGTTGAGGCGGTTACGGACCAAAATGGTCGAGAACCAGAGCTCACCTCTACCTGTAGCCGAATCGCTTAGGGGAAAGCTGGAGGCCGGCGGCGCCCTCCCTGAAATGGGAGCAGGATCATGGACAACCGCCTAGCTAGCAGTGTGGTCACATGAATGGTTTCTTTCCTAGGGGAGGATGATCACTTGTTAAGTGTCACCTACCTGAGGGTCAGAGACACAAATCCATATATTTTTCGATCATACATATGTTCCCTATGTTTTAAAAAAAAGTCCCAAAATGGGCACCTACTCTGTTTGGTATTAAATGGATTTGTGTTGGCTTTAAATGGATTTATGTTTAGTTCTCAAAACATACCATATGCGGGTTAAAAGAGGTTTATATGGAAAAATATTTTTGGACATAAGAATGTTCGTATAGATAAAAGATTTCTATGCACATGCATTACTTTTGAATAACCCCGAGTTGGGTTATACAGAAATTTAAATAAATGGCATTTTGGGACAAGTAAATGTCTTCATGAGCAAAAGGTTATAGGAAAAATGTTTTAGGACATATAATTGTCCTCATGCCATATGAAAAATATTTTTGGACATAGACGTGTCCTCATGATAGATGAAAATTATTTTGGGACAAACAATTGTTCCCATGAAAAATGGTTTAGATGCATAGACATCACTTTTGAAAATCCTCGAAATGGGGACATGCACAAAGTTTTATAAGTGTTTATAAAGAAGATTTCTATAAAAGGTTTCTTCTTATTGGTAGTTGATCACTTGATAAATGTCTCCTACCAAATAGGCAAGGGATGCATTTAAATGAACAAAAATGATGCTTGCTTACTGAGTTTATCACTCACGTTTTGTTTTTCTAACCTTAGACATGTTTAAGGCTCGAGGAAAGGAGAAAAGCTAAAAGGAATTGGTATGTTTGAAGAATGAATAGATGAATGTACTGTTTATAATGATATGGGATTGATTATGTATGGTGTAAATAGATAAGTGATTATGTATAAAATTTTATGTGAATTTTTATTCAAGAATATATATATGTTGCCTACAATATGAAAGTAAAGATACTTGTACGATAAATTTTATGATGATATGGATGAACCCACTATGAATGATGACAAGTGTATGCTTATATGATAAAGGAAACGAAAAAAATTTGGACGAGATCAAATTAAGAACCCGCCGCGTGATCAGGGCAACAATCCTGATCACATTTACCAATCGAAAATAGATCTTGAGGTAAGGTTGTGACGCTTGGTTCGGGGGTGCCACAATAGTGATGCTTCAAGAAAAGGATTAGGATGTATACTGATGCAAAGAGGAAAAGTGATAGCCTATGCATCGCGACAGTTGAAGCCTAATGAGGTAAGCTAGCCCACACATGATTCAGAATTAGCAGCAGTAGTGTTTACCTTGAAAATATGGAGACACTACCTGTATGGTGCAAGATGTGAGATTTATACAGATCACAAGAGCCTTAAATATATTTTCACTCAGAAGGAGTTGAACATGAGACAAAGGAGGTGACTCGAGTTATTGAATTACTACGATTTGGAAATTTTATACCATCCGGGTATGGCAAACGTGGTAGCTGATGCATTGAGCATAAATGTCAGCTTAGCACATCTTATCACCAATGAGGAAGGATTGCTTCAGGAGATAAGGCAACTAGAACTGATTATATGTCCACCTGGAGTTCAAACAAGATTATCACAACTATGCATACAATCGTCACTCTTTGAACAGATCAAGACTGCACAGCAAAAGGATACAGACCTACATACACATGTAGAGAAGATGAAGAAAAAGGGGATTACTGAATTTGCTATCGATGAACAAGGTATGTATAGGCATAAAGGCCGCCTTTGCATACTTAATACAGGTGAGTTAAAGGAACAGATCCTTAAAGAGGCCCATTTTTCGACATTGTCCATTCACCCAGGAAGCACTAAAATGTAGCAGGATCTCAAGAAAGCATATTGGTGGAATAATATGAAAAGAGAGATTACTGAATATGTGGCTAAGTGTTTAACTTGCCAAAGGGTGAAAGCAGATCACCAAAGAATGCCTAGAAAATTACAGTCCTTGGAAATTCCTGAATGGAAATGGGACGACCTTATAATGGATTTTATCGAAGGATTACCTAAGACCCAAGCAGGAACGATTCCATATGGGTAATAGTAGACAGGCTATCAAAGGTTTCTCACTTCATACCTATAAAAAGGATTTACACAACAGAAAGGCTAACCGAGGTATATTATAAAGAGATTGTACAACTCCATGGAGTGCCAAAGTCAATTGTTTCGGATTGTGATGCGACGTTTACGTCGAGATTTTGGAAAAGTCTACATGAAACCTTAGGCACCCAACTTAAGTTCTGTGAAACCCCATCCTAAGTAGGATTCAATATATGCGTTGAACATTTACGTGTGATTTATAAGTAAATTTATTGAATTTTAAATAATTTTTGTGATTTTGCTAAACTATGATAATTAGGGCTAAGGATTAGCAATGATGATTCGAGTGATCATTATAAGCTGATGTGGGACAAAGGGATTAGGATAATTTTTTGGTGATTAAAATACACCAATACATCATGAATAATCATTTTAGATTATTTTATATGGATTATGAGAATTTAAAAGGATAATTCTCAAGTTAGTAAAAAAAAACCCTCAAAAATTCATAACTTGACGCCTATAAGGCGGTTTAATATGAAAATTGAGATGGACGCACATAATTTTGTGCTTAATCACATGGGAAATGTAGATTATGAAAATTTTGATGATAATTGATCATCACCGTCCAAAATTTAAAACGATCATAACTTGAGTTAGAAAAGTCGGATTGAGATGAAATTTGAAATGGACGGTTAAAATTATGAGATTAAGGTTATGAAAGGATTTGATCATAAAAATGATGATAGGATTAGGCTTGCACGAAATTGGGATCAATGGTTTTGACTTTTCATCCCAAAAAATGATTAGCATTTACGTTAAAAATGAGTAAAATAATCAAATGAATAAAGACAAATTTGAGGTGTCAAGAGGAGGTAATTTGTAGGTTATTTTTGAATTACTAATAATAGGAAAATCCCTGCAATTATCTCATAATTAAATGCATAATTAAATAGTTCAAAAGAGGCATGGAAGAGGTGGCATGTATGGACGGCCAAATAGTCCCCTAAAGTGGATTTTTGTGAAATATTTTTAATAAAATGTATGCCCAAAGTCAATTATGGATTAATGGGATTAAATGTGCATTAAATTGGAGTGGAAATTCATGGCTAAAGGTATTAAATCTGGACCGTAGAGATGAGATGATGAAATGGACAGCAAGGGTGCATGAAGGAGAAGGGGACGGTTGTGGCAGCTTTTGGAATTTTTATAATTTTTTAATTATGCTCAATTGATTCCCAATTGACCTAAATTATTAGGTGATTAAATGAGCATTAAATTAAATCTAAACTATGGTGGAAAAAAATTTAAAATTGTTGCTGAAACAGGGACGTTGGAAATGGACAGCAAAAGAGAGCTGAAATGTGGACCGTTCAAGCAGCCAGAAATGTAATTGTTTTTAATTTTAAAAAAAATGATAAATTCATGAATAATTAGCCTAGGTATTAGGGTATATAAATTTGCATTAAAAAGCTGCAAAAATTGTTGAAAACAAATCTAAAAAATAGGCAGTCATGTGGACGTGACAAGTGGACAGCTTGGATTGATTCTATCTTAAGCAGATTTTTGGTTTAATAAAAAATGGTAAAAATATTTTTTATGGCTGTGAATTAACCAGAACCTTAGGGTGATAAGCACACATTAAATAACTATGGAAAATGCAGCACAAGTGGGGCCCACGAGCTGGAAAATCCAACTCTATAAGGGGATGCTCAGTCATATGAAATGGGGTGTTGTGATTTTTTGTCTAAGTGCTGAAACTTGCACCCCAAGGCAGCAGCTCACGTCCAGCATCTAGCCCATCCAAGAAGGAAGAAAAAGAAGGAAAGAGAAAGGAGAAAAGGAGGGATTACCCATTTAATCAAGTAAGTATATGATTATTTTGAGTTTATAAATGGATTTGTGTTGGCTTTAAATGGATTTATGTTTAATTTTCAAAAGATACCATATGCTGGTTAAAAGAGGTTTATATGGAAAAATATTTATGGATATGAGAATGTCCGCATAGATAAAAGATTTCTATGCACATGCATTGCTTTTGAATAACCCTGAGTTGGGTTATACAAAAATTTAAATAAATGATATTTAGGGACAAGTTAATGTCCTCATGAGCAAAAAGTTATAAGAAAAATGTTTTAGGACATATAATTATCCTCATGCCATATGAAAAATATTTTGGACATAGACATGTCCTCATGATAGATGAAAACTATTTTAGGACAAACAATTGTCCCCCATGAAAAA
Organism: Annona cherimola; assembly: GCA_030490835.1. NCBI lineage: Eukaryota > Viridiplantae > Streptophyta > Magnoliopsida > Magnoliales > Annonaceae > Annona > Annona cherimola. The sequence continues at coordinate 53,570,537 of CM059971.1, read as the reverse complement.
TGGCTTAGATGCATAGACATCACCTTTGAAAATCCTCGAAATGGGGACATGCACAAAGTTTTATGAGTGTATTATAAAGAAGATTTCTATAAAAAGTTTCTTCCTATTGGTAGTTGATCACTTGATAAGTGTCTCCTACCTAATGGGCAAGGGATGCATTTAAATGAAAAAAAATGATGCTTGCTTACTGAGTTTATCACTCACGTTTTGTTTTCCCAACCTTAGACAAGTTTAAGGCTCAAGGGAAGGAGCAAAGTTAAAAGGTATTGGTATGTTTGAAGAATAAAGGGAGATATGTATTGCTTATAATGAAATGGGATTGATTATGTATGATGTAAATAGATAAGTGATTATGTATAAAATTCTACGTAAATTTTTATTTATGAATATATATGCTGCCTATAATATGAAAGTAAAGATACTTGTATGACAAATTTTATGATGATATGGATGAGTCCACTATTAATGATGACAAGTATGGGCTTATATGAAGAAAGAAAAGAAAAAAAATTTGGACGAGATCAAATTAAGAACCCGCCGCGTGTTCAGGGCAACAATCCTGATCATATTTACCAATCGAAAATAGATCTTAAGGTAAGGTTGTGACAATCGGGTCGGGGGCGCCACAAGTTCAGTACAACTTTTCATCCCCAAACAGATGGACAAATGGAGCGAGTGAATCAAATTATCGAGGATATGCTCCATATGTGTACATTGAAATTTGGAGGATTGTGGGATGAATATATACAGATTGCAAAGTTTGCATACAATGGGTGTGTTTGGTAATAAGTAAAAGTTGTCAAGTTAAAACTTTTCAATCTAAAACTTTTCACTCTCCACAACTACCCTACTTTTCAATCATTTTTACACAACTACCAACACAACTAACCTATTTATTTCAACTTTATCCTATTTATTCCTTATCATTATCCCTATCATATCATATTTTTTAACAACTTCTACTATCTACAACTTTTTATCAAAAAATTTATCTATTCCTAAACACACCAATAATAGCTATGAAGCTAGTATTCAAATGGCTCCATTTGAAGCATTGTATGGACGACGATGTCGAATGCCATTAAACTGGGATGAAGTTGGAGAGAAAAGTTAGCCTCAGATTTGTCTCAATGAATGGCAGACAAGGTACAAACTATTCGCCCAGTGTATACTCACAGCCCAAAGTCGGCAAAAGAGTTACACAGATTGCAAAAGAAGGGATTTGAATATCCAAGTTGGCGAACATATGTTCATAAAGGTCACGCCATTCAAAGGAGTTATAAGATTCGGGAAAAGAGAAAAACTGAATCCCAGGTATATTGGACCATTTGAGGTATTGGAAAAGATTAAAAAATTAGCCTATAGAATAACCTTACCCCCGGTGTTAACTTTAGTCCATAATGTATTCGATATTTCTATGCTTAGGAAATATGTTTCGGACCCGACCCATGTATTAGTGGCTGAAAACCTACCGATTCAAGATTATTTGAACTATGAGGAAAGGCTAGTTAGAATCTTGGATCAGAAGATACAAAAGCTTCGGAATCGAGAAATCGATAAGTAAAGGTTCAATGGAACCGGTATTCCGAAAACGAAGCTACATAGGAGCTAAGAGAAGAAATGGAATGGAAATACGCCCAGTTATTTAAAGAATAGACGATTTCGGGACAAAACCTGTTATAAGGGGAGGAGGATTGTGAAACCCCAACCTATGTAGGACACAATTGTATGCATTGAATATATACATGCGATTTATATATGATTTAATTGAATTTTGAATGATTTGTGATTTGTTAAGTTATTGTAATTAGGGCTAAGGATTAGAAATAGTGATTCAAGTAATCATCATAAGCCGATACGGATCAATGGGATTAAAGTAGTTGATGATGATTGAAACTTATCAATATATCATGAATAATTATCTTAAAGTATATGATTTGATTTATGAGAATTTTAACTATAATTATCAAGTTAAGTGGAAAAATACTAAAAAATTCATAATTTAACGCCTGTAAGGCGGATTCAAGTGAAATTTGAAAGACAAGTAGATAATGATGGGCTTAACATTATGGGATTATTGGATTATGAAAAATTATGACTAAATTAGTGTGACAATTAGTTGTTTATATTCAAAATTCATCCGTTAATTTCAAACGGCTATAACTTGAGCTAGAAAAATCGAATTGAGATGAAATTTGAAACGATTGAATAAAATCATGATATTAACATTTTGGAAGAATTATATTAAGAAAATTATTTTGGAAAAATTCCTGAATAGAAAAAGGTGTACACAGTTGACTTTTACACCACAAAAGTACCATGCATTAAAGGCAAATAGTACATGGATTAAATGCAATTTTAATGGATCAAATATGTGTCAAATGCAGGTGAAATGTAGGGTATTATGTACATTAATATGTGTGGAAATTCGTTAGATATTTTTCTGGAATTAATTAGCTAAGGAAAGAGCTCAAACTAGCATAGCAAAGGTGTCATCCATGGAACGTCCAAACCAGCCCCAAACTTGGATTTTTGTTTTTTTTATGTGATATATTTATAAAATTATGTAGCTAGCATGCAAGGGTGTATAAATGAGCATTAATTCATGTGGAAAAATCCTTGGAAAATCGTTAATATCAGCAGCATATTAATGGATCAAATAGTGGACAACAAAGGTTTCATGCACATAGACGTCCAAGTGACCTGCTGCTGGATTTTTTCTTAATTTTTTTATGCTAAATTAATAGCTGAACTAGCTACTAATTAGGTACATAAATTACCATTAAATTAAGGCTGCCAAAGTGTGAAAATTTTTGGCAAAAGAGGCAGTTATATGGACGTGTACAAGGGGACAGTAAGTTGAGCTAGACTTAGAGCAGATTTTGCTACTTAAAAATCTGTTTAAAGTATAATTTTACGTGGCCACAAATTGGACAGCACAGCAAGGGATAAAAGTACATTAAATTACCCTTAAAATCATGCTCAAAGTGGGGTCCACAAGCTAGAAAATCCAACCTTTATATATAGGGGTGGACAACCATGAGAGAAAAGGCTTAGAAAAATTTTTCTAAGTAGCAAACGCTCCCACAACTCATTAGCCTTGCACGCCCAAGGGAACCCTAGCAAGGTGATAACTCGTATTTTTACGAGTTATCATGACCCATTTCAGGCTTAATTTGTGCATTAGTTCGAGAGATTAGGCATAGTTTGCACTCATTCAGCTTAATTTTCACCCACTTTGCATTTTAGGAGCATTAATTAGTTTTTAGGCAATTTTAGCATTATTTAGGCATTTTTAGTTTATTTATTTAGTTTTTCCATCTTTTGTAGGAAGGACGGGACACACAAAGGCTAAGCAGACGAGTTGAATGCAAGCTGAGGCATCCAAAAGCAAAGAGTTGGCGCCTTGGCGCCACCTCATCTACATGTAACTCGAGTGCAGACGTCGTTGAAGCCACAATTCAGAAATTACATCCAGGGAGTTGGCGCCTAGGCGTCACCCAGGAGCGCCCAGGCACCAAGCAGGGACAGTCCAGAGAGTTGGCGCCTAGGCGCCAGTGCAAAAATTCCTAGGGTTTCCAGAATGTGTCCAAACTACTCAGCACACAGAGAGTTGGCGCCTAGGCGCCAATACACATCCATACATGAATATTTCAGTGCGTAAGCTGCGTAAATAGGACTCAATATATAGTTCCTAGGGGTTCGCGCACGAGGAGAGAAGAAGAGAGAGAGCTGGAGTACGAACTAAAGTGCAAGAGAAAGCAGAAATCAAGATTAAAGCTCGGATTGACGAAAGGATTCAAGTCCCATTGGTGGAAACCGCCGGAAAATAGTTTTTCTTATTCTTTCCAATTTTCTTTCTCTGCCTTTATGGATACTTTATATGGATATATTGGATGTTAAGATCATGTCTTTAAACTAAACCTCCATTAGATGGATAGTTAGGATGATTTGAATTTTAAACTTTATTATTTCTTGGTTCTTAGAATATTCATGAATGAATAGTTAATTTTATGCATGATTGCGTATGATTTACCTTTGCATGTGTGGATTGAATGCTTTTTACAAGATTAGCTACCTTGTAAGATGATTTAATTGCTTGATTTATCCTTGGAAGAGGAAAATCTCTGCCAGATCCATGTGCATGGCATAGGTTTCGACCTTTGTGTAAGGAGAGTTGTTTAACGAATAGAAATATATCATTAAACCCTGTGTAGTCATTATACAAGTTATGAACTTATCAATTTCACTTTATTTAATGTCATGGAAACATAGCAATTAAATAGGGTGTAATTAGCTTTATATAATGTTGGAAGACATATATAAAGATATATGAACTTGGGCTAGTAAATCCATATGCAATTCAGTTAGAAAAGAACCAAAGCAATATGGTTTAGATTCAAGGATTCCAAGCTATCCATCTGTCATCCCTAATCAGAAAACCCGTTCAAAGTATCCAGTAGTCTCGAGCTTTCACTCTAATTTCTCATTGCAATCGTTAGCTTAGTTAAATCACAAAACCAGAATTTTCCATCCATAGAACGCAATTTAACTAATTAATAATTCGGTTAACAATTCCTCGTGGGAACGATACTCTACTCACTCTTTATTACTTGACACGACACATATACTTGCGTAAATAGCGAGCATTTTAATTGACATATACGCAGCTCGTCACAAGGAGGAAGAAAAAGGGAGGAGAAAAAAAGAAGGAAAAAGAAAGGGAGAAAGAAGGAAAAATTTAGCTTAAGTTGATTAGGATTAAAGTTGCAACAATCAAGTAAGTATATGTGATGTGTTAAACCCTTTCATTCTAAGTTTTCTACCTCAAGCTTTTGGATATGAACTTGATTCATAAACAATCCTTAAATGGTGATTTAGCATGCCATTTGATTGAATATTGAATGAGTATTAGGGGTTACATATGAATTGCAATGATTTATGAACTTGAAATGGAGATTAGGATTGAATATGGGTTGAAAACCTAACTTGAAATATCTAAAATATATATGTCAAGTTGCTGTGTTGGATTAGTATAATGTTTAGGCTATGAATCATGTTTTAGTAAAATATATATGTTGATTTAAGCCTAAGATATGGATTTTAGAAAGAATGGAATTTAAGGTTATGTATATGACCCGATTTCCATGTTTTTGTGACATATATGTTGTATAAACATCTCATTAAGGTTCAACTTTTCCTAACTCAAAAATTTTGAAATTCTAAGTATAGTTTGCTTATAAGACATACAAGAGTTCAGAATGGGGTCAATCAATCTAATATCACAATTTATGCAAGAATTACCCAAAATTTTCAAAAAATTATAATCATGATAAAAATATAATCATCAGGGTAGTGAAAGAATATTTAGAGAAAATTCATGCAATGTATTCACCCCTACACTTGAAATTGACATTGTCCTCAATGAAAATCATGCCATCAAAATAAAGGGAGTAATTGTAAAAATGTAAGATGTTAACTTCCCAGTTTTGGCGAGTTGAACCGAATTTTCATCCCATGGTGCTTCCTTCCAAGTAGGCTCTGAAAAGTAATCAATAAAGCTCCAAATTAAAAAATTATCAAAATTCTAAAAGAAAAGAAAAAACTAAAAGAAAAAAAACTAAAACTAAACTCCCCTGAAAGAAAAAGAAAAAGTTCGAGTTGCCTCCTGAGAAGCGCTTCGTTTAAAGTCGTCAGCCTGACTACAGTTTGATCATCTGATGTTAACCAACTCTAACTTTTCAATTTCTGTGATTCTTTTTCTTACCTTCAGATTTTCTCGCATTCGTCGTTCTTTGAATTGGTCTCCATATTTGCTTCAGAACTTTTCCTGTCAATGAATCACTGCAATTAGTTTTAAAAGAAATACAAGCAGGAGAACGAATTGTTACCAGTTTGTTAGTTTTTCTCTTTTGTTCGTCAGGTTTTTGTTGTTTTGATCTCCCGCTTTCAGATATTGCCACAGATTTATCAATTTGTTGATTCAAGTCTTCTGCAGCTTCTCCTTTACATGTGTACGTCTGAGTTATGTTGCTTATAGTTCCTTTGTCTGTTGACTCATTGACCACGTCAACTCGTAAACAAGAGTTATCGAAAGAGGGGTTTTTCATGGCCGAGAAGAGGTTGAATTTCATTTTCTCATCTCTAACTTTCAGAGAAAGTTGACCATTCTTGACGTCTATGATGGCTCCAGCAGTGGCTAAGAAAGGTCATCCAATAATGATTGGAATTTTGGCGGTCCTTCTCCATGTCGAGGACTACAAAGTCGACCGGGATGAACAGCTTGCCGACTTTCAAGGGAACGTCTTCAAGAATGCCAACTGGAATTTTTATTGATCGATCGGCCAGTTGGATTATTCTCAATCTATTCATTCTTCTATACAGGAGTGTCTCAAATGTGCTGAATTAGAGGAATTACAACAAGCGTATGATTCATTATATGAGAAAATAAAAAAAACTAGGAAACAAATTATCATTGAAGAAACAACAATGTAATTCCATTATTATTGTAAATGGAAAACTAGCAGAAAGAACAACAAAACTGAAAGAAGAAAATGAATTACTATTGAAAGAAGTGGAGAAATTGAAAAAGGATAATGAATCCTTAAATGAATCATTAACTAAGTTCTCTAATCCATGAGAGAGTGTAAAAATGTTTCTTAACATGACCTCTCAAAATAATAGAAGAGGTCTTGGATACTCCACATTTGAGCAAGGAGAAAGCAACAAATCAAATGTGCCAAAACTTGGAAAAAATCAAGCTAAAGCTGCACCCATTTACAAACCAAAAGGGAAACAAGTCGTTTGGACTAGAAGGCCAATCTTTGAACCACAACATATTTAGAGATCTACTCCTAGATTACCAATGCCCTGTAACTTTTGCAACAAGATGGGTCACAAAATTTATCAATGCAACTTTAAGAAACTATATGACCATGATGCAAAATTAGTTTGGGTTCCAAGAAACACCAGATTTGGGCTTTTAAGAATAGAACGACAAAGATTAAACCAGTTTACTAACCCAAATGGACCCATAAAATGGGTACCAAAGAGATAAGCTCTATTTGCTCATTTTTTCAGGTATGTTTCAATGCAAAAGCAAACAACATTTGGTTCATGGATAGTAGTTGCTCAAGGCATATGACTGGAGAAAGAAGTTTGTTTCATAAACTCAAGCCTTGCAACGATGGAACTATTGCTTTTGGAAATAACGAGAAAGGTAAAATCAAAGGTAAAAGAAACATCTATAGTATTTCAAATGCATGTATGGAGGATGTATTATTTGTTGGACTCAAGCACAATCTGATGAGTATTAGCCAATTATGTGACAAAGGATACAAGGTTGTGTTTGAATTATCTATATGCAATGTATTTGATGGAGAACATATCATGTTTAGTGGAAAAAGACATGGAAATAAATATTTGGTTTCACTTGACGAGCTAGATGGTCAATGTCGAATAGCCATTGACAATGATCCATGGGTTTGGCATAAGAGGCTTGAGCATATAAACATGTCAAACATTAAGACCTTATGGAAAAAGAGTTTAGTAGAAGGATTGCCAAAATTGAAATATGAAAAAAACAAAATTCGTAAGGCATGTCAACTGTCAAAACAACCTAAAATTCCTTTTTCCTCCAAAAAGGAGATTTCCACCACCAGGCCACTTGAATTGCTACACATGGATTTATATGGGTCATTCGATATTTTAACCATTGGTGGAAAGAAGTATGTATTTGTAATAGTTGATAATTTTTCAAGATTCACATGGGTAATTCTCTTAGCTAGTAAAAATGAAGCCTTCTTTATGTTTGGAACTTTTGTAAACTTGATGCAAAATGAAAAACAAAGTACTATTATGACCATTAGAAGTGATCATGGTGGTGAGTTTGAAAATAAATGATTCATAGAATTATGTAATAAAAAAAGAATTCACCACACATTTTCTGCACCAAGAACTCCACAATAAAATGGAGTAGTTGAAAGGAAAAATAGGACCATACAAGAGATGACTAGAACTATGCTAAATGAGAGTAAATTATCCAAGAGATTTTGGGACGAAGATATAAGTACAGCATGCCATGTCCTAAATCGTGTAACCATTAGAGCAATCTTAAAAAAGACCGCATATGAGCTATGAAAAGATAGAAAACTAAATATTTCATATTTTCATGCTTTTGGTTGCACATGTTATGTTTTGAACAATGGTAAAACCAACTTGGAAAAACTGGATGCCAAGAGTGATGAGACAATATTCCTTGGTTACTCATCAAATAGCAAAACATATAGAGTCTTCAATAAAAAGAACCAAGTTGTAGAGGAGTCAATACATGTTGTTTTTGATGAATTTAATCCATGCTCCAAAAGAGAAGATTATTTAAATGATGCAGATGATGTCGCAAGTAATCTTGAAAAACTGCATGTGAAAAAGTAAGAAGAATCCATGGATAAAAAGGTAAGTGAAGGTAATATTTTCTACAAACTACCAACTGACTTAAAATTCAAAAATGACCATCCAATTGAGCAAGTTATTGGAAATATCTATGAAGGAGTAAACACTAGAAGGTCAAAATAAAATATTTGTGGACAATATGATTTCGTGTCAAAAATTGAACCAACAACTATTGATCAAGCTCTTGATGATAAAATCTTGATCATAGCAATGCAAGAGGAGCTAAATCAATTTGAAAGAAATCAAGTTTGGCATCTTGTTCCTAGACCAAAAACTGTACTGCCATTGACACAAAATGGGTATTTAGGAACAAATTAGATGAAAGTGGACTTGTGGTGAGAAACAAAGCTAGGCTTGTGGAAAAAGGATACTCACAAGAAGAAGGAATAGACTTTGAGAAATCCTATGCTCCGGTTGCTAGATTAGAGGTTATTCGAATTTTGCTAGCTTTTGCATCTCACATGAACTTTAAGTTGTTTCAAATGGATGTTAAAAGTACATGTTTGCATGGGTATATAAATGAAGAGGTGTATGTTGAACAACCACCTGGATTTGAGGAGAAAGATCAATCTAAATTTTTATACAAATTAACCAAAGTACTATATGAATTAAAAAAAGCTCCAAGGGCTTGGTATGAAAGATTGAACAAATTTTTGATTGATCATGACTTCCAAAAAGGAAAGGTAGACACCACTCTGTTTATCAGGTATAAAGAAAAAGATATTTTGATTATTCAAATTTATGTAGATGATATTATTTTTGGTGCTACTAATGAGATCCTTTGTCAAGAATTTTCTGAGCTTATGCAGATAGAATTTGAGATGAGTATGAGGGGGAGATGAATTTCTTCCTTGGACTACAAATTAAGCAACTAAGTAAAGGGATCTTCATAAATCAGTCCAAGTATGTCAAAGAAATGTTAAAGAAGTTCGGCATGGAAAATTGCAAAGGGGCAAATACACTTATGAGCTCAACCATTAAAATTGATAAAGATGAGAAAGGTAAATCTGTTGATTTAAAGTTGTATAGGAGAACAATGGTTCTTTATTATATTTAACTGCCTCTAGACCCGATATACTGTTTAGTGTTTGTATGTGTTCTAGATTTCAATCATGTCATAAAGAATCACATTTAATGGCTGTAAAAAGAATTTTTAAATATTTGATAAACACTACTAGTCTTGGACTATGGTATCCAAAGGGGTCAACTTTTGACCTAATCGGCTACTCGGATGCGGACTTTGCCGGATACAAAGTGGATAGAAAAAGTACTAGTGGAACATGTCAAATTCTTGGAAACATGTTGGTTTCATTGTATTCCAGGAAACAAACTAGTATTGCTCTATCCACGGCGGAAGCCGAATATATTGTCGTCGGGAGCTGTTGTGCCCAACTACTTTGGATGAAACAACAACTTAAAGATTATGGTATTGATTATCAAGATATTTCAATTAGATGTGATAATACAAGTGCAATTTCTTTAACTAAAAAACCGGTACTGCATTCTAGGACCAAGCATATAGACTTAAGGCATCATTTTATCAAAGAACATGTAGAAAATCATGATATCTGTTTAGAATATGTGAAAACAGAAGATCAAATTACGGATATTTTTACCAAAGCTCTAGCAAAAGAACCATTTTATAAAATTAGAAATGATATGGGGATGATTGAGTTAAATTACAAACAATAAGATAGGAAAAATAAACTTAGAAAAGTCCAAGACGATAGGCCAAGTCGACTCCAGAAGTCCCAAGTTGACTCCGGTAAGGCAAAGTCGACTTCGCATCGGGGGCGAAGTTGACTTCGGTTAGGGCAAGTCGACTTTAGGCACGACCGTCCAGCTTCCCGCGTCTTCTTCCTCTTTCTCCCCTTTTTCTTCTTCTCATTTCTCTTCCTCCCGCACCGTCGACTCCCTTGAGCTCTCCTCTCTTTCGTCTCTCCATCTCTCTCTCAGTTCTCCATCTCCATTTCTTTCTCTCTCAGTTTCCCTCTCTCCATTTCTCTCCATTTCTCTCAGTTTTTCTCTTGCTATCTTCTCTCATTTCTCTCCCAGCCTCTTTGCTTCCTTCCATCTCTCTCTCCTTATTCTCTCACTGTCATTCTCTCTTTTTCCCTTTGACGAGCTGCGTATATGTCAACAAAAATGCTCACTATTTACGCAAGTATACGTGTCATGTCAAGTAATAAAGAGTGAGTAAAGTATCGTTCCCGCAAGAAATTGTTAACCTGAATTATTAATTAGTTAAACTGCTTTCGATGGGTTGAAAATTTTGCGTTTATGATTTAACTAAACTAACAATTGCAATCAGAAGTCAGAGTAGAGATTACGAGACAACTGGATACTAGAAACGAGTTTACTGATTAAGAATGGCAAATGGATAGCTCGGAATCCTTGAATCTAAACTATATTGCTTTGGTTCTTTTTAATTGGATTACATATGAATTTACTAGCCCAAGTTCATGTATCTTTATATATGTCTTCCAACATTATATAAAACTAATTACACCCTATTTAATTGCTATGTTCCCATACCATTATATAAAGTGAAATTGATAAGTTCATAACTTGTATAATCACTACACAGGATTGAACAATATATTTCTATCCATTAAACAACTCCCCTTACATAAAGGTAGAAACCTATGCCTTGCACATGGATCTGGCTGAGATTTTCTTCTTTCAAGGATAAATCAAGCGATTAAATCATCTTACAAGGTAGCTAATCTTGTAAAAAGCATTAAATCCACACATGCAAAGGTAAATCATACACAGTCATATATAAAATCAAATATTCATTCCCGAATATTCTAAGAACCAAGAAACAATATAATTTAGAATTCAAATCATCCTAACTATCCATCTAATGGAGGTTTAGTTCAAAGACATGATTTCAACATCCATTACATCCATGTAAAAAGTGTCAATGAAAGCAGAGAATGAAAAGTGGAAAGAAATAGAAAAAACTATTTTTCGGCGGTTTCCACCAATGGGGTTGAATTCTCTCTTCAATCTAGGCTTTGATCTTCATTTCCTCTTTCTCTTGCTCTCTCGTTCGTCTCTGGGCTCTCTCTCTTTTTTTTCGCGTGCGTGAACCCCTAGGAACTATTTATAGAGTCCTTTTGCGCAGCTTACGCACTGAAATTTGCGCGTACGGATGCGTATTGGTGCCTAGGCGCCCCTGGTTGGCGCCTAGGTGCCAACTCTCTGTGTGCTGGGCAACTTGGACACTTTCTATAAACCCTAGAAATCCATGCTTTGGGCCTAGGCGGTAACTCCCTTGACTCTCCTGGCTTGGAGCTTCTCCTTAACACCTTGTGACTGATCATGCCTGGCGCCTCGGCGCCAACTCCCTCGAAGCATGCCTGACTTGTGACTTCAACAACGTCTGAACTTGGCTTGCATGTAGATGAAGTGGCGCCTGGGTGCCCTTGGGTACCAACTCACTGAAAGCCATGTTGTATTCTGAGTTTGTGCTGAAAAAGGGCCAAGGCACGTAGGGTAGCGCCTGGGTGCCAATGGTGGGTGCCTAGGCGCCAACCACCTGCTTCTGACTTGTCTCAATCTGCATTCAACTCCCCCGCTTTTCCTTCATATGTCCTGTCCTTCTTGCAAAAGATGAAAAAACTAAGTAAATGAACTAAAAATGCCTAAATAATGCTAAAAATGCCTAAAAACTAAATAATGTTCATAAAATGCATAGTGAGTGAAAATTAAGCTAAATGGATGCAAATTGAACCTAATCTCTCGAACTAACGAACAAAACAAGTCTGAAATGGGCCATGATAACTCATAAAAATACGAGTTATCACACTCCCAAACTTAAATGTCGCTAGTCCTCGAGCAACACATGGAACCCTAATGAATGAATGAATGAATGAATGCAGACTCTGTCAACTCCGTTTGCTTCCTGTTATGCTTCAATCCATCCATTTATCTATTTCATAAGGTCAAGATTAATCCAACTTGAAAAATCCTTCATTATACAAACAAGGCATGCATTTTCATTCTCAAACCAAGTTACATGTGGATGCTAAGATTCAATAATGCACATTCATAATTCAACACGTTAATCTTCCATTCGATCAGAAAACTGGTTAGAAAATTAATGAACACAAGCAAACCAAGGATTAGGCTGAATACACTGGTCACATAAAATGGTAATAAGTCACTAGTTTCAATTTCTACCAACTGCATGTTCCTTTTTTCCTCCCAAACTTATTACAAAAATTCTCCTCACCATATTTCAGGATATCTGGAGATCTATTTTTTTTTAGGCTCCCTTCACCATATTTCAGGGTATCTAGGGAGAATTTTGATTTTAAAGCATTATTACTGTGATTTTCCTTTTCTTTTTACGCGAACCTTGCCATTTGTCGATGCCAAGTCCCGGTTACTCGGCTTAGGTCAATCACCCCCTTTTTATTTTTTCTAATGCCTTGTTAGGGGTACTGAACATGTTTGAGTAATTCCTGTGAAATAATACCATTTCTGAGCCCGTTAAAATACTTGGTCAACATTTATTTTGTTCAGTTTTCATCATCTCGGTCTAAAAGATATGCCTGTGATTGAATTAGAACAATGTATTATGAAATTCCTTTTAATTCTTTCACATGTTAATTTCAACCTACCTTTATACTTGGTTTTTAGTCTGAATAGCCCATTCTTTCATGAATTCAAATTTCAAGTCAACATTAATCACAACCTTGCACATTTTCACAATTAGATGGATTAAAACAAAGATAACTATCATTAGCTGGAATTGGCATATATGCAACATAAAATAAAGCATGAAAAGTTAAAATGAAAAATAACCTATGGTTGAGAATTATACACCCCCCAAACTTGAGAAATGCATTGTCCTCAATGCATGATGACCTAGAATGAACTAATCATGAAAATGCAATGAAAAGAAAAAATAAAACAAAATGAAAGGATTGGGACTCCCTCAAGAATTGAACTCAGTGGCGTCCTCGTCCTTACTGTCGTCGGGCTGGTGTTGGGACGACTGCCCAAAGTAGGCTCTGACCTCTGGTGGTGTCGATGGGAAGGGTGGGAGGGTGGAGACGTCGATCTGGCGGTCCTCTGCAATCCGCCGCAAGTAGGCCTCCATCGCCTTGTCATGCTGACGCTAGTACCTGGCTTGGGCTGCAACTAAGTTCTCCAGGTTGGTTAGCTGCTCGGCCGTGAATAGTGACTGCGAGGATGGACCCACTGCAGGTGGGCCGCTTTGGGGCGCGTGGTAGCGGTGCGGACTCGAGGTTGGGTGTGGTAGGAGAGGTCGTCGATGATGGCCTGACAGTTCAGGACCTCCTCGTCTGCTCCCATCTGACGCCGACCCGCTTGTAGAGCCAAGTGATGAGGGATGGGAAGAAATAGCTGCCTTAGGGTGCGGTCGCACAGGCGCAGATTTGATGGTAGACCAGCCTCCCAACGTCGATCGTCAGCCCACTGTAGATGGCATGGAGAAGCAGCGCTCTATCCATTGTCACCTCACTGACGTGGGTCAACGGCATCATCCGGGCTAAGATGAAGTGAAAAATCATCCTCCCGTGAGAAAGCATGTCGCTCCGCTTGAAGGAGGTTAGCTGCTCGCCCGTCGACTTCCAAACCGGTGGCCTCTGGCAAAACGGCCTGGTGATGAAGTCGGTATCTCGGTCTTCGCCCTCCATAAATGCCTCGTACTTGTCTAGGTGAGGAAAAGGCGTCAACTCGTAGTAGGCGTTGATCGCGTCCACATGAAAAGGGACGATCTTGCCCTTGACTTTCACTAGCCCCTCCTCGTGCTCCACTGCGTTGGCATAGAACTCCTTGACCATGGGAGTAATAGCAGGCGGGGGTTGCGCCACAAAATTCTACCATCCCCAAGCATGCAAGTTGAGTAGTGGGGCATCAGCAAATTCATCGATTTTAATTCCTCTCTCCGGAATCAGATGCCTTTTCTGGAGCACATCTGTGTAGTGCTTGAAGGACTGAGTTGACACAAATCTGTTTGCGTCGAAGTCCATGGATTCCTACACTTTCTTCCTTTTGGCCGAGGATGATGACGCCATATCTTCCCTTGCAGTCTCAAATGACCCTTGCAAACAAAATCCAACACAACCAAGCAATCCAAAATCCAATACACAACAAGCCGAACTCCGAAAATGCACCACAATCAATCAACAGGTCACCCTCCACCAACTAATCACCAAGCTACTCAAGCACTAACCAATGCCAAACAATCCACCCAAAGCAATCTCCAATCTGTAGTCCAATCAACAAATCCAATCTAAACTTCCACCCAAACAATCACCAAGCAACCTTAAAGCAAGGAAAATATCTCAAAGTTGGAGAAGCTTTTACCCACAAAAGCTTTCCACCTAAAATTTTGAACTTGTGTTGTCTTTAAATTGGCGCCGAGGTGCGGGGGTAGCAGCGCCTAGGCACCGATCTGCTGACAGCGGGTTTCGGCGTCGGGCAAAGAAGATGGTGATGCAATGGCTCAAAGCGGAGCCCAAATCAAGGGAAAAATGATGGGAAACCAAATGTGGGTGTATTGCTTATGATTTGGTGTTGGAAAAATGAATTTTTAGATGGATTTGAATGGATCGAAGCAAAGGGAAAAAAGAATGAAAATGGAGTGGTTGGAATGGATGAAATGGGAGGATGAATCCTTGATGAAATGCAGTTGGATTTGAGTTGAAATGGCTTGAAATCTAGAGGAGAATGATTAGCAATGAGAAATGGGGTCTTTTCGGCGCCGGGGCGTGAGGGTTAGGGTTTAAACCCTAGCCCGGAGCTTTATAGGTCGTCTGGGTCGAGTTGTCCACGACTTGGCATCGGGGCGCCCCCCCTGCGGCGCCTAGGCACCGATTTCTTTAGCAATTTTTTTTATTTTTTCTCTCCAACTGCTTCCAAGCATGATCCTTGCAAAATTATACTCCAAATTATTTTCCTGAAAATAAAAATAAAAATGGAAAACAAAAATAAAAACGCAAATGCAAACGCAAATCAGAATGAGCTAAGAAATGGGTTGCCTCCCATTCAGCGCTAAGTTTAAAATCCTCAGCCCGACGTTCCATAATGATTAGCCAATTATCGCTCTATCGAACTTCCTTCCATGCAGTGTGTGCACTAGAAGTTCAGATCTCTTTTTAGCCTCTTCAAATGGATCAGTTCGCCTCTTTTCCTGAATTTCATAGAGACTATAGAAGAATTGTTCTTCAGGGTCTTGAATTAAGGATGGCTTCAAGATGCTGCTTTCCGTGGCTAAGCATTGAGCAATCAAGTCATGCCGCACTTGAATTTCAGGAAGACCAATTAGAGGAGTGTTGATATGAAAATTTTCAATTTTCTCCATAATATCAGCCTCTATTTCTTCATCAATTTCTTCTTCTACTTCTTGGCTTTCCATTGGCTAGGCCAATTGTTCAAGTATGAATCGAGGTACAGGTTGCTCTATCACATCAATTGATATATCTTTATTAATACTTGGAGTGACTTCCCAACCCTGTTCCAACGCATCTTCTTCTGAATTTTCTTCTATATGACCAAGAGACACTTCTTGATGCTGGCATTGTAGTGCGGTAGCCAATTGCTCCACCTATTTCTGCATGTTCTCATTAAATTGCATTTGGCTCTTCATGAATTGCATGAACATGTCCTCCAAAGAAGACTTGCTTTCAGGTAGTGATGGCTCCCCTTCTGGATACACTTGAAATTCCCTTGGCATCATCTTTTCTACTTGCGGGTCTCCATAGTTGTCCTACGCATAATTAGAATGTTCAAGATGACCCATAGATGCTGAGTAATACACGCATTGAATTGACAAGTGTCCCTCGGCTCTGCACAAATCGCAGTACGTTGAATAAGAATTATTCATATGCTGCATTTGATTACCATATCCTGGAAATTGAGCTGGAGGTGCCCATACGTTATCATACTCAAGGAAGCCTATTGTATGTGGTTTTGAAAATTCTGCACTTGGCCAATGGTAAGCATATGAAGCCATTGAAAATTGCAATAAACAGACCCCTGAAATAAGATTTTATCAAGAGAGAAGAATTGAACAAAAGAAAAGAAGAAAATTTAAAATGAAATATAATTACAAAATTGTACAAGAAAGCAATGAAACTAATCAATAATTAGTTAAACAATTCCCCCGCAACGGCGCCAAAAACTTGACGAGCTGCGTATATGTCAACTAAAATGCTCGCTATTTACGCAAGTATACGTGCCGTGTCAAGTAATAAAGAATGAGTAAAGTATCGTTCCCACGAGGAATTGTTAACCTGAATTATTAATTAGTTAAACTGCTTTCGATGGGTTGAAAATTCTGGGTTTTTGATTTAACTAAACTAACAATTGCAATGAGAAGTCAGAGTAGAGATTACGAGACTACTGGATACTAGAAACTAGTTTACTGATTAGGGATGGCAGATGGATAGCTCGGAATCCTTGAATCTAAACTATATTGCATTGCTTCTTTTTAATTGGATTGCATATAGATTTACTAGCCCAAGTTCATGTATCTTTATATATATCTTCCAACATTATATAAAGCTAATTACACCCGATTTAATTACTATGTTCCCATGCCATTAAATAAAGTAAAATTGATAAGTTCATAACTTGTATAATGACTGCACAGGATTTAACGGTATATTCCTATCCATTAAACAACTCCCCTTACACAAAGGTAGAAACCTATGCCTCGCACATGGATCTGGCAGAGACTTTCCTCTTCCAAGGATAAATCAAGCAATTAAATCAACTTACAAGGTAGCTAATCTTGTAAAAAGAATTAAATCCACACATGCAAAGGTAAATCATACATAGTCATATATAAAATCAAATATTCATTCCTGAATATTCTAAGAACCAAGAAACAATATAGTTTAGAATTCAAATCATCCTAACTATCTATCTAATGGAGATTTAGTTCAAAGATATGATTTCAACATCCATTACATCCATGTAAAAAGTATCCATGAAAGCAGAGAAAGAAAAGTGGAAAGAAATAGAAAAAACTATTTTCCTGCGGTTTCCACTAACGGGGTTGAATCCTCTCTTCAATCCAGGTTTGATCTTGATTTCCTCTTTCTCTTGCTCTCTAGTTCGTCTCTAGGCTCTTTCTCTCTTTTTTCTCGCACGCGAATCCCTAGGAACTATTTATAGAGTCTATTTGCGCAGCTTACGCACTGAAATTTTCACGTACGGATGCGTATTAGTGCCTAGGCGCCCCTGGCTGGCTCCTAGGCGCTAACTCTCTGTGTGCTGGGCAACTTGGACACTTTCTATAAACCCTAGAAATCCATGCTTTGGCGCCTAGGCGCCAACTCCCTGGACTCTCCTGGCTTGGAGCTTCTCCTTGACTCCTTGTGACTGATCATGCCTGGAGCCTAGGCGCCAACTCCCTGGAAGCTTGCTTGACTTGTGGCTTCAACAACGTCTGAACTTGGCTTGCATGTAGATGAATTGGCGCCTAGGCGCCAACCACCTACTTCTAACTTGTCTCAATCTGCATTCAACTCGCCCGCTTTGCCTTCATATGTCCCGTCCTTCCTGCAAAAGATGGAAAAACTAAGTAAATGAACTAAAAATTCCTAAATAATGCTAAAAATGCCTAAAAACTAAATAATGTTCATAAAATGCAAAGTGAGTGAAAATTAAGCTAAATGGATGCCAATTGAACCTAATCTCTCGAACTAACGCACAAAACAAGTCTGAAATGGGCCATGATAACCATCTCAAATTCTCCATCTCTCTCAAAGTTCCATTTGAAAAACCCACTTCAAAATCCAAATGGCACCCAAATCCAAATTACCCAAATTAGCTGTCTCCAAACCATCCCTTATGCCAGTACCAAGACAATTCGGATCCCAAATCGAGGAGGAGATCCCTAGAAGACAATGGACTCCATCCAAGCGTGCCCGGGAAGAACCAACTACATCCACCAGCCGTCGGGTTCGATTTCAAGCCGGAACTCCATCCACTTCTGCTCCAAGAGAAGAGGAACCTCAAACTTCGAATAGTACTGAAACAGGAGTCAGAAGAAGGGGAACCCCAACTCAAAAGGGTCAAGTCCTAAAAATGCCGACAACATATTTCAAGACTGAGCTACAGCATAGCAGGTTCTACAAGAGCTTCTATGAGCGTAAGATTTTTGTCCCAAAGAGTATAGATTTCAAATTTTTGAGTGATTATGAGTTTGGAATAGAAGAATTACTGGATTTTCAAGGGTGGACCAAGTTGTTAAAGGCTAATGATAGGGTATATCCAGACTTGAGAAGGATTTTTACTATCTGTGGGATCAACAGAATTTTAGCACATTTGTAAAAGGTGTTGAGATGTATTTAGGTACCAGGGGGTCCCAAGCCAAGATCATGCCATTATGCAAATCGGCAGAATCCTAGAAGTTCCAGATGAGGATGAACAACTACTCGCCGACCTATCTTTAACCCAAATGTACAATCAGCTCACTAGGAGCAATAAACATCACCTCGGGATCAATTTTCTTCACTATATGGATCTTTCCCCTAGGTTGAGGGTCCTCAGGTTGTTGATTGCCCACTGTATATACCCCAAGGGAGGAGGCAGAAATCAGGTGAATCCACAGGAGGCGGAAATTCTATGGAAAGTTGCAAATATGGTCAAGGTTAGCCTTCCCTGACTTTTCCTTAAAGCCTTAGCCTCCAGGAAGGACAACCCACGAGGGGTTCTGCCTTATGGGACATGGATCACCAAGATCCTTGAGTATTTCCATGTGGATATCGATGGAGAGCCATTCGAAGTGTTAAAGCCAACCAATGCAATCAACAAGGCTTTACTCCAATGGATGAAAATCAATATGGATTAGTTTAGGGAAGACAAAATCAGGGAAAGGCTGGGTGAATCGGCTCAAGAAGAAGCCGGAGGAGCACAAGCTTAGGGCGAGTAGCCCCCGCCATCACCACAGCCTCAACCCTCTCCTTCTCCACCACAGGATGCCCCCGACGAGCCCGCATCGCCGCAATCACACGAATCGTGTTCACCGCGAGGCTTAGAGTGTGGCATCCCAAACCGAGACGTCACTTTCTTACCTCAAGATCTTATCGATTAGTAAATGTGAATCAGGATTGTTGCCCTGACCACGCTGCGGGATTTTAATTGGAACTTGTCCAAATTTTTTTTCGTTCATCATCGTTCATATCTTTACATTTCACATCATTCATCAAACAAGTGGCGATACACTTGTAATAAAATTTTAAATTCTATTTCACTCATAACATTCATCATGCTTTTCTACAATAAAAGTCTCCTTGACTAAATCATAGCATATACATTGTATCCATACATATATTCAATCATTAAATCACATGGAACTTAAAATTCGAATTAAGTTCACATACACATTAGCATACCTTAGCATATTCATGTTTTTCCATTCCTTATAGCCTACCTGGCTATCATGTCGTGCCTTACTTCATTTCTTAGATTCACATCTCCTTGAGTTTCCCGATACCTGTCTAATGTTTGGAAAACAAAACGTGAGTGACAACTTAGTAAACAAGCATTTTATCTTTTAGGAAAAGACTTCCTTGAAAATCATTTCATTAAATATCTTGAACAGATTTTTCTTGAGGACATTTATATGTCCTAAAACATTGTCACAAAATTCTGTGTTCATGAGGACAATTCTATGTCCTTAAACATTATAATAAAATATTTATTCTTAAAATCATTTACAAGCCACGTCTGGGCTTGTTAAGGCAAAACATATACGTTTCACCTTCCTTAATTAATTTCCTTTGATCTTAGATGAACATTTCTAATTTTCAAAGACCATCACATATAACCATCTTTTGCCAGTAGACGTTTTACATCCAAAACATTTTTCTCATAAATCCTTAGCAAAGGAGGGCATTCTATGTCCCAAAATATCTTGACATAAACCATATTCGACAATAGACATTCTCATGTCCACGAAAAGATATTTTTTCTACATAAATCATTTTGGCATTGGACGTTCATACGTCCTAAGACATTTTTCCACTTAAACCTTGTTGGAAACGGACGTTTATACGTCCTAAAATATTTTTCCATGTAAACCTTGTTGGAAACGGACATTTTTATGTCCACACATGTTCCAACATAAATCCCTTTAGGAAATGGACATTCTCATGTCCAACCATTTTCCCCACATAATCCTTTTGGAAATGGATATTCTTATGTCCAAAATATTTTCCAACATAACCCCTTTTTCATAATTCCATTTTGGGGCTTGTTTATAGCAAACAAGTTATGAATCCTTTTCATAAAAACTTTTGCATAAAAATCATTTTTTTATTCTTAATATTTACACATTTTGTGTAAAACACGTTGCTTTTAGGGTCACTTATACATAATGGCTCATAGAAATCCAATTTAGGATAACTTTTTATATAAATGCTTTTATATCCCAATCTTTGGGCTTTTGAAAAGCAAAACGTATGCAAACACATTTTTCCCCATCCAGTACTGACACTTACCAAGTGATCATACTACCTTTTGCAAGAGAATCCTTAGCAGCACACTAGCTAGGCGGCTGTTCCGTTATCCTGCTCCCATCTCGGGGAGGACGCCACTGGCACTCCTGTCATCCCTTAGCGACTTGGCCTTATGTAGAGTGGGCCCCGGTCATCCCAACCGTGCTCTACACCTGGCCTATTCCTTGTACTGGTGCACCATACATTATTATGACGGACAGCAGTCCATTTGGTTTAAAGTATTACAGACTGCAGCCCGTATCCTTTAAAATCAGGATCACAAACCTCAGTCTGCATCCATAACTTAAAAACATCACAAACCGAAGTCTGTGTCTTTTTAAAACAAATCATTTTGAAAAAAAACACATCACAGACGGCAGTCCGTGTCAACTTGTAAAGCGAGCGCACCCATTTTAACAAGTTATCATTTGAAATCTAGTTTTAGAATGACCTTCCTTAAATTCTTTTAGAAGAATTTTGAATAAAATATTTTGATAAACATTTGAAATGTTTGAGAAACATACATCTTAAAAAACCTTATAATAAAAGAATTTCAAGACTTTTGGATTTCTAAAAATAAACCATATATTTCTCTAATATTTTCTTGGTTTCTATTTCAGGTCTTTTTGCTTACAAAAGTTATGCAATTATACCACCCCCTTCTCAAGCATTTTAAAATCAATTTATTGTCCACATATCTATCTTACCATTTTTTACATAAAGAGGGGTTTGCATAGTCTTTTGTATGCCATTTTAGCAACCCGATATCAAACCATTTTATGAAATCACTTATTAGGTGGGTCATCTTTAAATCCCATTCAACACATACGTATAAACATTTTTCAAGACATTTTCATCATAGATTTTCTTATCCAAAGGAAATCAAATTTTTTTGAATATCATTTCAAAACATATGGACTATGTCCAAATAATTATTTATATTTAATTATCCCGACATAGAAAAATCAATCTTTTTCCATAAATCATATCTTCTTTTTCTTTGTCTTTCATAAACAAAATTAATTATCACAAATAGTTGTAAAAAAATAATTCAAAACTTATTCACAAATGGTGTTTTGTGAAAAGGGGTAAAACTCCCTTTTTCTTATAAAATACCTTTGAAACAACATCATAAAGAACTTGCTTGCTTAAAAGCAAATTCTTAAAAATCATCTGTTGGAAACAATGCTTCAAAACAAAACAAATTAATCAAATACTAAGTTTTGATGATCAACAAAGACTAACTTGAGTATATTTTGAGTACTAATGAGTTTGTTATGTGATTTAAAGAACTCAGGTGGCCAAGTCGAACCTCAAGTCGACTTGGACTTCGACTTGGGTGAAGTCGATCCCAAAGTCGACTCAAATATCGACTTGAGAATGAATCCCCAAAAGCAACAGGTGAAGTCGCAGGTCAAGTCGACTCCACTTGCGACTTGGGAAGTCAAGTCGCAGACGAAGTCGACTCCAGCATCGACTTCAAACGAAAGAAAATGTCCAGCGTTGATTTTGGGGGCACGAAGCTGCCCAAGTCGCAAACGAAGTCGACTCCAAGTGCGACTTGGGTCAAGTCGCAGACAAGGTCGACTCCAACTTCGACTTGAGGATTTTAGACTTGAAGATTGAAGTTTCAAGCTTATTCCAAGGATCATATTGAACTTGTTCAAACCCAAATGAGATGAAAAGTTCATTCACAAAGAAACAACTTAAGATTCTTGAAGATCAAAGCTAAGATTCATATTCAATGTTCAAATCAAGTCTATCAAGCCAAGGCAAATGTTCAAGCCTATTCAAATAAGGAAACACCCAAGTTATGGAGACCAAGTGAGTCCAAGACTAAGCGAGGAACAAGCATATATCATGCAAGGACTCAAACAGCTCAAAAGCTTTGCAAGGATCAAGCCGAATCTTGAAGAACAAAGCAGCTTCAGCAAAACCCGAGCCAAGTCGCAGGCTAAGTCGATTTCAGGTTCGACTTGAGTCGAAGTCTGAAACCAAGTCGACTAAAACTCAGACTTGGGAAATTGGAAGAACTGGAGTCGCAGACGAAGTCGACTCCAGATGCGACTTGGGTTGCCAAGTCGCAAGCCGAGTCGACTCCATCTTCGACTTGGGTATAACGTTCAAATTTTCGAACGTTGGAGTTCATTTATTGCGCACCAACCACCTCCATAACGTTCATATTTTCTTCCCTCTATAAAAGGACCCTCAAATGAACGTGAAAGAATATACAAGAACATTACAAGACACTACTATATACTCTACAAAGTCCAAAGAGAGAAAAGAAGATCTAGAAAGGAATCCTATTTGCTTTTCTCCATTTCTGAGTGGTTCGTATAAATTCTAAGGAAGAAGAAAGCTTCAAGTTGCTAGCGCCTTCAACAATATTCATCCAAAGCTGCTTCTACAACTTCTTCCTCGAGTTAAATCTGCCTACACAAATCTGTAAAGTGTAGTTTCATTTATTTCATTGTCTTGTTGTATAAATCTTGATTTAGCTTGGGTAGCTAAGATCAAGTTATGCAAAGTAGGGTGTGATTGGAGTGAGACTCATCACCTACTTTTGCATGTGAGTTGTTTATGCCCCCTAGAGCTAGAATCTAGAAGAGAGCAAGTGGCTCTAGTTGTATATGCCCCCTAGAGCTGGAATCTAGAAGAGAGCGGTGACTCTAAGTGTATTCGTGGAATACATAGTGGAACCCAAGTCACAACAGAGTGTGAGCTTGGAAGAGTGGAGTAGGGAAGGTTTGCCCGAACCACTATAAATCTTGTGTTATATCTCTTTTTACTGCTTTATCTTTATTGCTCTCTAGCTCTTTTCAAAAGGGGATTAATTACTCAAAGGGTTAAGTCTTTATTTACCAAAGATTTTTTAAAGAACCCAATTCACCCCTCCCCTCTTGGGTTTTGCCACTAACTCGAGACCAACAAGTGGTATCAGAGCAGGTCTTTGAGTTTACCAAAGAGATCTTATCAAAATGGCATCCCAATCTACTTTCGTTCCCGCTTTTGCTGAAGGCCAATCCTTTACAAGGCCACCGTTGTTTGACGGGAACAATTTTGGATATTGGAAGCTTCGTATGAAGCAACTCATCATGGCTACCGACATGGACTCTTGGATTGCTATCCAAGATGGAGTAACCTTGCCTACCGATGAAAGAGCTTCCAAATGGACCGATGAGGAAGTAAGAATTGTTAAGAGCAACGCCAAAGCTATGAACTCTTTATTTTGTGCTCTTAATGCTTCTGAATATGATAGAGTATCCTCTTGCTTGACCGCCAAAGAAATATGGGATACGCTAACCTCTATCTATGAAGGAACTTCTCAAGTCCAAGGGACGAGAAGAAATATTTTGATTGGAGAACTAGAGAATTTTAGAATGCTAGAAACAGAAAATATTTCTGAAATGTTCGCTAGATTCTCAAAAATCACTAATGCTTTAAAAGGTCTTGGAAAGACTATTTCTGAATCTGAGCAGGTTATGAAGATCTTAAGAGCTCTACCGGAATCATGGACTCCAAAGATCACTGCAATAGAAGAAGCCAAAGACCTAAACACTTTAAAGCTTGAAGACTTAATTAGCTCACTCATGTCACATGAGCTAATTAAGAGAAGAAATGAAGATCAACATAGGGGCAAAAGAGCAATCGCCTTGAAAGCCGCACAAGACACTGACGATACCTCCTCTTCTCAAAATGACGACGAGATTGCCCTTCTCACAAAACGCTTCAGAAAATTTGTGAGGAAAGGGAAAAATTTCAAAAGCTTCAAGGAAAGAACTCCCAAAGAGAAGAAGAAAGAACCAACCAAATGCTACCGATGCGGCGGTTCGGGACATATGCAAGCTCAATGTCCAACTCCCGAAGAAAGCAAGGCAAACGAACAAAGAAAGGATAGAAGGAACAACAAAAGATTCCAAAAGTACAAAGGTAGAGGCATGTATGTAAACGATGAGGAATCTACAACGAGTAATTCCTCAACCGACGAAAACGAGGCGGAAGAATGTGCAAGAATTTGCTGCATGACACAAATCGAACAAGAAGAACGAATTACCTCAACAAAATGCACAAGCGATGGAGAGGTAAGTTCCAAACTCTCCCATTCTAAATCAAGTTTTTCTTCCTTTCAAGAATGCCTCAAATGTACTGAATTAGATGAGCTACAAACTGCATATGATTCATTATATGAAGAAATAAAGAAATTAGGAAGCAAGTTTACAATTAAGAAAAGACAATGTGATGCAACAATAATTGTAAATGGTAAACTTGCAGAAAGATTAGACAAATTGAAAGATGAAAATGATCTGCTAAAAAAGGAGAACAAATCATTAAATGAATCATTAGCTAAGTTCTCTAATCCAGGAGAAAGCGTCAAAATGTTTTTGAATATGACCTCCCAAACACATAAAAGAGGTCTTGGGTATCATACATTTGAGCAAGGAGAAAGTAGAAAATCAAATGTACAAATATTTGAGAAACATCAAACTAAAAATGCATCTATATACAAGCCACAAAAGAAAAATTTTAAGTGGACTAGAAGACCAATAATGGAACCATTGCATACTTGGAGGCCTACTCCAAGATTACCTATGGCTTGTAATTTCTGCAATAAAATGGGGCACAAAACTTACAAATGTAATTTTAAGAAATTATATGACCATGGTGCAAAATTAGTTTGGGTTCCAAGAAACACAAGATTTGGGCTTTCAAAGTTAGAACAACAAAAAATGATCTATATTACTAACCCAAATGGACCCATAAAATGGGTACCAAGAAGATAAGATTTATTTGCTTATTTTTCAGACATGTCTTAAGGCAAAGGCAAACAATGAATGGTTTATGGATAGCGGTTGCTCAAGGCGTATGACCGGTGAAAGAAGTTTGTTTCACAAACTTAAGCCTTGTAATGATGGAATGGTTGCCTTTGGCAATAATGAAAAAGGTAAAATTAAAGGTAAAGAAAATATACATAGTATTTCAAATGCATGCATGGAAGATGTTTTGTTTGTTGAAGGACTCAAACACAATTTAATGAGCATTAGCCAATTATGTGATAAAGGGTACAAAGTTGTGTTTGAATCATCTATATGTAATGTATTTGATGGAGAGCATATCATGTTTAGTGGTAAAAGACATGGAAATGTATATTTGGTTTCACTTGATGAATTGAATGGTCAATGTCTAATGGCCATTGATAATGATCCATGGGTTTGGCATAAAAGGCTTGGACATATAAACATGGAAAACATAAAAACCCTATGGAAAAAGAGTTTGGTAGAAGGATTACCAAGATTGAAATATGACAAAGACAAGATTTGCAAGGCATGTCAATTATCAAAACAACCCAAGATGCCTTTCTCTACCAAAAAGGAAATTTCCACCACTAAGCCACTTGAATTGCTACATATGGATCTATACGGGCCATCCGACATTCTAACCATTGGTGGAAAGAAATATGTATTTGTCATAGTTGATGATTTTTCAAGATTCACATGGATAATTCTCTTAGCTAGTAAAGATGAAGCCTTCTCTATGTTTGCAACTTTTGTAAATTTGGTGCAAAATGAAAAACAAAGTACTATTGTGACCATAAGAAGCGATCATGGTGGCGAATTCGAAAACAAACGATTCATGGAATTTTGCAATGAAAAAGGAATTCACCACACATTTTCTGCACCAAGAACTCCACAACAAAATGGAGTAGTAGAAAGGAAAAATAGAACTATACAAGAGATGGCTAGAACTATGCTAAATGAGAGCAATCTATCCAAGAAATTTTGGGGTGAAGCTGTAAGTACAGCTTGTCATGTATTGAACCGTGTCACCATTCGAGCAATCTTGAAAAAGACCCCATATGAACTATGGAAAGGAAGAAAACCAAATATTTCTTATTTTCATGCTTTTGGATGTACATGTTATGTTTTGAATAATGGAAAAACTAACTTGGGAAAGTTAGATGCTAAAAGTGATGAGGCTATATTTCTTGGATATTCATCAAATAGCAAAGCATATAGAGTTTTCAATAAACGAAACCAAATTGTTGAAGAATTCATACACGTTGTATTTGATGAAATTAACCAAACTCCGAGAAAGGAGGATGAACTAAGTGATGCAGATGAGACAAAAGGCAAAGAACAACCAAAGGAACTCGAACTCAAGCCAGAAAATCTCATGGAGGAAGAGGTAAGTGAAGGTAATGATTCTTATAAACCTCCAACTGATTTAAAGTTCAAAAATGCCCATCCAATTGAGCAAGTTATTGGAAATATATATGAAGGAGTGAAAACTAGAAGATCAAAACAAAACGTTTATGGTCAATATGCCTTTGTATCTAAAATTGAACCAAATACCATTGAACAAGCTCTCAGTGATGAACATTGGATTATTGCAATGCAAGAAGAGCTAAACCAATTCGAAAGGAACAATGTATGGCATTTAGTTCCTAGACCAAATAATCACACTATCATAGGTACTAAATGGATATTTAGGAACAAATTAGACGAAAGAGGTCTTGTAATTAGAAACAAGGCAAGATTAGTAGCCAAAGGGTATTCCCAAGAAGAAGGAATTGATTTTGAAGAATCATATGCACTCGTGGCTAGATTAGAAGTCATACGTATTTTACTAGCATTTGCTTCTCATATGAATTTCAAATTGTTTCAAAAGGATGTAAAAAGTGCATTTTTGAATGGCTATCTGAATGAAGAAGTATATGCTGAACAACCCCCTAGCTTTGGAGAAAAGAATCAATCAAAGTATGTCTATAAATTGGCCAAAGCATTATATGGACTAAAACAAGCTCCAAGAGCTTGGTATGAAAGATTGAATAAATTTTTGATTGACCATGAGTTTCAAAAGGGGAAAGTAGACACTACTCTGTTCATTAAATATAAAAATAAAAACATTTTAATTGTGCAGATTTATGTTGATGACATAATATTTGGTGCTACTGACGAAAAACTTTGTCAAGAGTTTTCTAAGATAATGCAGAGCGAATTCGAAATGAGTATGATGGGAGAATTAAATTTCTTCCTTGGACTGCAAATCAAGCAACAAAGTGAAGGAATATTTCTAAATCAGTCCAAATACGCCAGAGAGATGCTCAAGAAGTTTGGAATGCAAAATAGCAAAGGAGAAAACACTCCAATGAGCTCTACAATCAAGATCGATGCGGACGAAAATGGTAAAAGTATCGATCAAACACTTTATAGAAGCATGATAGGATCCTTGCTATACTTAACTGCTTCTAGACCCGATATCCTATTTAGTGTTTGTATGTGCTCTAGATTCCAAGCATGTCCAAAAGAATCACATCTACTTGCTGTAAAAAGAATTTTTAAATATTTGTTAAAAACTACAAATCTTGGACTATGGTATCCAAAGGGGTCAACCTTTGATCTAATCGGCTATTCGGATGCAGACTTTGCCGGATATAAAGTAGATAGAAAAAGTACCAGTGGAACTTGTCAATTTCTTGGACATATGCTAGTTTCATGGCATTCAAGAAAACAAACAAGTGTTGCACTATCTACTGCGGAAGCCGAACACATAGCCGCCGGTAGTTGTTGTGCCCAATTAATTTGGATGAAACAACAGTTGAAAGACTATGGTATTGATTATGTTGATATTCCTATTAGATGTGATAATACAAGTGCAATTTGTTTGACTAAAAATCCTGTATTGCATTCTAGAACCAAACATATTGATGTGAGACATCATTTTATTCGTGAACATGTTGAAAATCATGATGTGTGCTTAGAATATGTGAAAACAGAGGATCAAATTGCTGATATCTTTACCAAACCTCTAGCTAAAGAATCATTTTACAAGATTAGGAATGATATGGGGATGATAGAGCTAAATTAGGAAAAATTAAAACAAGAAATCAAAATTTGAAAAAGGCAAACTGATGAGTCAAGTCGACTCCGCCAAGTCGACTTGGGAAAAGTGAAGTCGACTCCGCTTCGACAGCAAAGTCGACTCCACGGGGTCGAAGTCGACTCCACACTATGTGCGAAGTCGACTCCAGGGAACCGAAGTCGACTTCGCCTAGGGCAAAGTCGACTCCGTGCGCGCGACCGTCCGACTTCCGCATCTTTTTCCTTTTTCTTCTTCTCTTCTCTCTTTCTTCCTCCCATTTCTCTCCGTCTCTCTGTTTTTCCTCTTCTCTCCTCCGGCGACAACCCTGTTTCCTTTTCTTCTCCGGCGATTCCTCCTACTAAAGATCCTCGCCAGTCATTCCTCTTCGATTCCGGTCGCTCTCTCTCTCTCTATTGGTATCAGTTCTCTCTCTCTCTCGTCATTTCTCTCTCTGTTTTCTTTCGAAAAACCGGCAGATTGTTCTAATTCTAGAATTCTAGCAATTGCTCTCTATCTGTTCCATTTTCTCCCCTCTAAAAGACCCATCTCCTCTCAGTCCTCTCAGCTCTCTTTTTCTCTCCCAACTCTCTCAGCTCTCTCTCTCACAGTTCTCTCAAATCTCCATTCCCATCTCTCAGTCTCCAACACCAAACCATTTCAATGGCACCAAAAAGGGCAGTATCAAAACCTTACCCCAAAAGGGTTCCTACACAAACCGAAGAGGTTCCTAGAAAACAAAGAACACCCGCTAAAAGAGCTAGAGAGGAACCGTCAACCTCAACGGGTAGAAGGGTTCGATTTCAGACCACAACCCAGTCAACTGATCGAGCTCCACAATCTGAAAGCCAACCTGAAAGCTCTTACTCTTCAAGGATTCCTATCAAGAAGGGGCAAGTTCTAAAAATGCCCACTACTTATTTCAGGACAGAGCTACAGCATAGTTGCTTTTACAGAAACTTCTATGAACGAAAGGTATTCATTCCTAAGATCATAGATTTCAAGTTCCTCAACGACTATGAGTTCGACATAGAAGAGTTGTTGGATTTCCAAGGATGGATACAACTATTCAAATCCGATGAACGGATCTATCCTGATCTCACAAGACAGTTTTATTATTTATGGGACGACACCAAGTTTTGCACTTATGTCAAAGGCACTGAAATACAGTTTGGGGGTAGCAACCTCCCAGATCAAGACAGAGCTCTGAGAAGAATTGGAAACATTCTTCAAGTACCTTTTGATGAAGAAAGGCTTCCCAAGGATCTAACTATGGACACGGTCTACAATGAATTGACCAAAAGTAACAAATATCATGCAGGCACCAAATTCCTGCATTATATGGATCTTCCTCCCAGACTCAGGGTCATCCGTCTATTGATCGCCCACTGTATCTTACCAAAAGGAGGCGGAAGGAATCAATTGAATCCTCAAGAAGCAATGATTCTATGGAAATTAGTAAACAAAATCAAGATTAGTCTTCCCAGACTATTCTTAGAAGCCTTGGCATGCAGGAAAGACAATCCGAGAGGCGTGTTACCTTATGGATCTTGGATCACCAAGATTTTTGAGCGGGTTGGGCTAGACATTGACGGGGAACCATTTGAAGTCCCCAAGACGACAAACGCCATCAACAAGGCTTTGCTCCAACGCATGAAAATCAATCTGGAGCAATTTAGGGATGATCGCATCCGAGAGAAGCTTGGCGAGCCAGCACGAGAAGCAGAGGACGATGCACAAACTGAGGGGGAGCAACCTCCTATGGCATCACCTGCACGGGCCGTTTCTCCTCCATCGCACGGATCCTATTCACCGCACGGATCCGCTGCACCCGATAGAGAACCTAATATTTCATCACAAGCAGCTACGCTTCAAAGTATAAAAGATGAAATATCAGCTCTACGGGAAGAAATGGGTCACCAAGAGAATAGGATGACCAGTCTCGTCGCCGGCGTTCTAAATGCAATCGAGGATATGCACTCCCGGCAAGACAGAATCGAGCGGGAAATGCGGACTATCCGCTATCATCTTGCATCCGGACGACATAAAAAGACACCCATGCCTGAACTCGATCCTTACGAGTCAGGATCAGTTCATAAAGCAGCAACTCCAGATCACGCTTCTCTAGTATACTCATTGGCCCATCATTGTCCAATCAAACCAATCTCATATCCGATTTCTCAATTTCAATTCACCAAATCATTATTTTTGATCGATTGACAAAAAGGGGGAGATCGAACTTAGGGGAACTTAGGGGGAGTTAGATAAAATTGAGTTGAGTTGAACTTCTTTAAGTAAGTTTTGGGTCGGGTAGTTTGTACTTAGGAAATTTCATTTGCTTTACATTATAAACTGAAATGAAATGAATGTTACCTTTGATTGACATGTGCTTATATGAATGATTGGTTACAATCTGTGTTGAAGACTTGAATGGTTGGATAAAATTTGTTGACTCATGCTCTGTTTTTGAGAATTATATAAATGCACTCATACTGAAAGGTATAAACTCAATTTAGTTTTGTCAATCATCAAAAAGGGGGAGATTGTTGGAAACAATGCTTCAAAACAAAATAAATTAATCAAATACTGAGTTTTGATGATCAACAAAGACTAACTTGAGTATATTTTGAGTACTAATGAGTTTGTTATGTGATTTAAAGAACTCAGGTGGCCAAGTCGAACCTCAAGTCGACTTGGACTTCGACTTGGGTGAAGTCGATCCCAAAGTCGACTCAAATATCGACTTGAGAATGAATCCCAAAAAGCAACAGGTGAAGTCGCAGGTCAAGTCGACTCCACTTGCGACTTGGGAAGTCAAGTCGCAGACGAAGTCGACTCCAGCATCGACTTCAAACGAAAGAAAATGTCCAGCGTTGATTTTGGGGGCACGAAGCTGCCCAAGTCGCAAACGAAGTCGACTCCAAGTGCGACTTGGGTCAAGTTGCAGACAAGGTCGACTCCAACTTCGACTTGAGGATTTTAGACTTGAAGATTGAAGTTTCAAGCTTATTCCAAGGATCATATTGAACTTGTTCAAACCCAAATGAGATGAAAAGTTCATTCACAAAGAAACAACTTAAGATTCTTGAAGATCAAAGCTAAGATTCATATTCAATGTTCAAATCAAGTCTATCAAGCCAAGGCAAATGTTCAAGCCTATTCAAATAAGGCAACACCCAAGTTATGGAGACCAAGTGAGTCCAAGACTAAGCGAGGAACAATCATATATCATGCAAGGACTCAAACAGCTCAAAAGCTTTGCAAGGATCAAGCCGAATCTTGAAGAACAAAGCAGCTTCAGCAAAACTCGAGCCAAGTCGCAGGCTAAGTCGATTTCAGGTTCGACTTGAGTCGAAGTCTGAAACCAAGTCGACTAAAACTCAGACTTGGGAAATTGGAAGAACTGGAGTCGCAGACGAAGTCGACTCCAGATGCGACTTGGGTTGCCAAGTCGCAAGCCAAGTCGACTCCATCTTCGACTTGGGTATAACGTTCAAATTTTCGAACGTTGGAGTTCATTTATTGCGCACCAACCACCTCCATAACGTTCATATTTTCTTCCCTCTATAAAAGGACCCTCAAATGAACGTGAAAGAATATACAAGAACATTACAAGACACTACTATATACTCTACAAAGTCCAAAGAGAGAAAAGAAGATCTAGAAAGGAATCCTATTTGCTTTTCTCCATTTCTGAGTGGTTCGTATAAATTCTAAGGAAGAAGAAAGCTTCAAGTTGCTAGCGCCTTCAACAATATTCATCCAAAGCTGCTTCTACAACTTCTTCCTCGAGCTAAATCTGCCTACACAAATCTATAAAGTGTAGTTTCATTTATTTCATTGTCTTGTTGTATAAATCTTGATTTAGCTTGGGTAGCTAAGATCAAGTATATGCAAAGTAGGGTGTGATTGGAGTGAGACTCATCACCTACTTTTGCATGTGAGTTGTTTATGCCCCCTAGAGCTAGAATCTAGAAGAGAGCAAGTGGCTCTAGTTGTATATGCCCCCTAGAGCTGGAATCTAGAAGAGAGCGGTGACTCTAAGTGTATTCGTGGAATACATAGTGGAACCCAAGTCACAACAGAGTGTGAGCTTGGAAGAGTGGAGTAGGGAAGGTTTGCCCGAACCACTATAAATCTTGTGTTATATCTCTTTTTACTGCTTTATCTTTATTGCTCTCTAGCTCTTTTCAAAAGGGGATTAATTACTCAAAGGGTTAAGTCTTTATTTACCAAAGATTTTTTAAAGAACCCAATTCACCCCTCCCCTCTTGGGTTTTGCCACTAACTCGGGACCAACACCATCAACATAAAATGTGAAATCCTTTGAAAATATTATCGTGGAGAACTTGCTTACTCATAAGCAAATTTCTCAATCCATTAACATAACGCATTGTCAATCCAAGGCAATACTTGTGATAAATTCTTATCTTAAAATCGTTACTTGCTTCCTATGAAGCAAACCTTGAGGCTTTTCATTAAAGTCATCATTTTCCAAAACTTGTGGCTTTGCATTAAAGTCGTCATTTTCAAAACTTTTGCTTGCCCATTTGTCAAAACATAATCATAAAAATTTCATCATATCAATCACATGGAAAGAAAGTAGCATTTTAGAAAGTTCGCTTGCTTACCTGAGATCGCCATAATCCCTTTCCTTCCATCCTTTTCCTTGCCTATACTTAGAAAATTACATTGCATTTATACATACAATCTCATATGCTTGCACATAATTTAGTTTTCCAACCCATATATTTTTCATTGACTTATACGACCCACTTGTTTTACAAGTCAGAGGTTTATACATAACAACGCTACTTGTGCATCATATTATCTATTCTTTTCATTCTTAGTATCCTTACTTAGGATAGTTTTCAAGCATATTATGATCTTTCATTTATCTTAAATGAAATTTCATTATCCTTCATTTAGCATTTTCTTATCCATTTTTCACCTACTTTCCATAATTCATACATCAGTGCCCGTTTTAAGCACCCGTTATCGCCTTAGGCTTCATTAATAAATTTCAAAATTGGAAATTACATCATACAGTTCTAAACAGATATATAATCATGGAATTCATCATATTTTATGCATTTTTTTGCACAAAGTCACATTTCACAGGTCATTCATCACCCTTGTATATTTATTCCTTCACATATTCCCATTTGGCAACATATACATAATACATTTCATAAAAAATTTTAAGTCAGAAATATAATCCATATTTTAGCGTGTTAATTAACCTTAATCACCACTACATTTAGGGTATTTTTATGGGATTTAATTCCATTAATCATAGGTTTCTAAAACAGCAACTTTGGAACCCATTTTTCACCCGTTTAACGTGTCTTTTGACACATAACCCTAAGCAGTTTAATAAATCAAAATTTTCAGAAATTAATCATACTTTTCCTATTCCAAATTTAGGATATTAACACATGTTTAACATTCATAAATTAATGCCTCTCAAAACAGCAAGTTGTTTGCCCATTTCGGGACCCGTTTTCACTTCATTTAGACATTGGTTCATAAAAACCCTAAAAATCAGATTTGGGCTTATCTTCCCAAATCATTTTGGGCATAAATAATACCTTAACCCTAGGATATGTTACCCTACATAGAATTCATAAATCATGTAAACCCATTTCCATATGATTTTTAGCATAGAAACGAAGAAATCGGATCATGTTTACCACTTTGCATTTCATAGCTTCCAAAATTCATGATTTAAGCTTAACTCAACATATGTTTTGCATCAATAAATGATTCATAACCTAATCCTATCATTCATTCCAAACAGAAACTTGACATGGAGATTTAGGGTTTATCAACTTGAGTTTTCAACTCAAAACACATTCAAAACTTCACTTTCACCATCTTAAACACGCAAATTCATATATTCAACCTAATACCCATTCCATACCAAATCAAAGGTATGTTGAATCATCACTTAGGGCATGTTTGAGTATCCATTTCATTTTCAGATTTTGGAGTTCAAAACTCAAGATAACTAATTCAAAACAACACATATACTTACTTGGATTATGCACTCCAAACCCTAAACACTTGGTGATGATTTCCTCCACCAAATTTCCCTTCTTTTTCCTTTGATTTTCCCTTGGTTTTACTTCCTTTTGGCTGGGCTAGGTGTTGGACGTGAGGGCTGCCTTAGGAAAGAAGGATTTTAGCTCTTGAAAAATTCCAAGCTCCTTCTCTCTCTAGGGCTGGAATTTCCAGTTGTGGGCCCCACCTTTTTGCTGCATTTTCCACACCATTCAATGCATGTCTATCCCCCTTATGTGCTGGTGAACTCACAGCCATATAAGTTATTTTTTCCACATTTTCTTAATTGCAAAAATCTGCATGCATCAAGACCGTCCACCTATCTCTCCATTCACGTCCCTTGTTGCCCTTTATTTCCAGCAATTTTTCATTTTTTTATCAACCCTAATTTAAGGGTAAATTATACACCTCATTAAACTTTAATTCATGTATTAATTTGGTGTTAAAAAATTATTACAGCAGCATCAAACATGGGACCGTCCACATGTGTAAACAAGCTGTCCATTTTTTCCACCTTTCATGGCAGCTGCAATTCACAATTTTTCTTGGATTTTTTTCACATAATTAAATGCTCATTTATGTATCCCAAAATTTCAGCTATTTATGTGCATTATTTATAAAATAAAATATTGAAAAAAAATCCAACAATAGCATCACTTTGACGTCCCTACGCCTCTACATCACTTATGCTCACTTTGAGCTCTCCTCAACCCCCTTAAATGTGGACATTAATGCATGGATAATTCATGGGATTTTTTCATTTTATAATTATGCATAAAATACCCTGCATTGCACCTGCATTTGACACCTATTTGGTTCATTAAAAATTGCATTTATTCCATGTACTTTAGCATTTATTGCATGATACTCTTGAGGTCCCAACATATTATGATTAATCTAAATCATCCAAAATGTGCATCTCAAAATTTCATTCAACCGTTTCAAATTTCATCTTAATCCGATTTTCCTAGCTCAAGTTATAGCCGTTTGAAGTTAACGGTTGAAATTGAGATGTGATCAATAAATCATTAATCTAATTTCATCAAGTATTTTTATAATCCAATAATTCGATAACACCAAGCCTATCATTATCAACTTCCATTTCAAATTTCACTTGAATCCGCCTTACAGGCGTTGAGTCATGAATTTTCTAGTGTTTTCCAACATAATTCAACAATTTCCATTTTAATATCCATTAATTAAATCATGGAAATTAAACTAAATATTCATGCCACATTAGCATGTTTTAATCCTCATTATTCCTCTTTAGTCACCTTGACTCATATTGGGCTCCGGCGATTAAATTTTTAATCACCATTCTTAATTGAACCCTAATTGCAAAATATCATAAAATCCTAAAATCATCCAAAAATTCCATTTAATCATATATAAGTCACATGTACATGTTTAATGTACACATTGAATCTTACTTAGGTTGGGGTTTCACACAGAGATCCCAGACATAGCTCCAAGACCACCGTCATGAGACAACTCGGTGAATGCAATCCAGGAGCATTTGGGGTAGCTAGAGGATAGGCTGACCTCTCAGATCGCCGGGGTTCTCCATGCAGTAATGGATATGCACACTAGGCAGGGTCGCATGGACCAGGAGCTCCGAATGATCAAGTACATACTTTCTTCCGGAAGTGGCAGAGTTCGACCAATACCCGACCTGGATCCATTTGAGAGCGAATCAGTGCGCCGAGATCCTACACCTCATCCTGTCTCATCTTTCTATTCCTCGGCTCACATTAGACCCATTCCACCCATCCGACAGGCCCCCTATCCCATATCGGCATTTCTGTTTGCCAAGTCTCAGATTTTCAATCCCTATTTTTGATTTATTGAAAAAAAGGGGAGAATAGTTGAGTTTTAGGAATCGAGTCTTCGGTTGGGTAGCTTGTATCTATAGGCTTGCATTTTCGCATTTTGTATGAAATGTTCTGATTATATATGAAAAGTTTGTTTATGCTCTGTTTGTTTATGTTACTAAATTGAAATGCTTGAATGAATGCTTTTAACTTGTGATTTATATAAGAAATTATTGGAAATGAAATATGTATGTTAATTTCATTAAGTTCAAAATGCAAATGACCTATGATTATTTTAAAGACATTGAAAGGTATAAACTCAAATTGGTTTTGTCAATCATCAAAAAGGGGGAGATTGTTGGAATCAATGACAAAATAGCAAAATCTAAGTTTTAATGATTACCAACTCAATTCGAGTAAGTTTTGGCTACTAACATGTTTGTGAAATGTTTAAAGGATATAAAAATGAAGAATATGAAGTCTAACAAGTCAAGTCGATTCCCAAGTCGACTCAGGCATCGACTTAGGTCAAGTCGATCCCCAAGTCGACTCCAGCATCGACTTCAAGCACGATTTTTTGGCCAACGCTGAAAATGAGGAGCAAGAGCTGCCGAAGTCGCACACGAAGTCGACTTCGCATGCGACTTGGGTGAAGTCGCAGACCAAGTTGACTCCAGCATCTGTTGGAAACATGAGGAAAACTAGCTAAATCTATATTTTGATGATTAACAAATCAATTTGAGTATGTCTTGGCTACTAACAAGTTTGTGCAATGATTAAGGAATATACATTTGAAGAAAATCAAGTTAGGAAGGCCAAGTCGATCCCCAAGTCGACTCCAAGATCGACTTCAAACATGCAGAACGTCCAGAGCTGAAATGGGAAGAAGACCAAGTGAAGTCGCGGGTCAAGTCGACTCCACATGCGACTTGGATAGCCAAGTCGCAGACGAAGTCGACCTCGCTATCGACTTCAGTCGTGCAATTTCTTTCAGAGTTGAAATTTGGGACACGGAGCTGCCAAGTCGCAGCCCAAGTCGACTCCATGTGCAACTTG
Organism: Annona cherimola; assembly: GCA_030490835.1. Lineage (NCBI taxonomy): Eukaryota > Viridiplantae > Streptophyta > Magnoliopsida > Magnoliales > Annonaceae > Annona > Annona cherimola. The sequence continues at coordinate 53,532,811 of CM059971.1, read as the reverse complement.
GGTGAAGTTGCGAACGAAGTCGACCCCGAAGTGCGACTTGAAGAATTCAAGGCTCAAGGATGGGAAAGCTAGCTTCTTTCCATGATCAAAGATGCAAGTTCAAAACTTGGTTTCAAGTTTAAATGCAAACCAAGATCAAATCAAGTTTAGAGAAAATCCAAATAAGTTGCAAAGTTCAAGATGAATCAAAGTCAAAGCTTTTAAAGGTTCCAAATCATTCAAAGGACTTCTTCACTCTAGGCTTAAGAGCTTCAAGCATGATCAAGATCAAAACAAGCCTATCAAAGTTCAAGGATTCAAGATCTAGAACAAATCAAAAGGCAAAGACATCAAGCATGCTTCAAATAGTCAAGTCTTCAAGAACAAACTCCAAAGCAAGCAGGCTCTTCAAAGATTCAAGCTAAACTAAGATTAAAGCCAAGCAAGCAGAAGAGAAGACATTAATCCAAAAGGAAAATGAAGAATTCCAAGTTCCAAATTCAGAAAATCAACTGCCGAGGTGAAGTCGCACCCCAAGTCGACTCCACCTGCGACTTGGGTCAAGTCTGAAGCCAAGTCGACTCGACCTGGAACTTGAAGTCGCTACAGGAAGTGAAGTCGCGAAGTCAAGACGACTCCAGACTGCGACTTGGGTGAAGTCGCAAAGCCAAGTCGACTTCATGATCGACTTCAATCGAGGAAAAACTTCCAGCGTTGAAAACTGAAGACCGGAGTCTGCGAAGTCGCACCCGAAGTCGACTCCGTCAGCGACTTGGGTGAAGTCGCACCCGAAGTCGACTCCACCTGCGACTTGGGTCGCAACGGTCGGATTTATTTTTGAACGTTGGCGCATTAAATGCACGCCACCAACCTTCTAACGTTCGGATTCCCTCCAAACTTATAAATACAACCCATTGTGAACGAAGGAGAAAGTAGAGGACCATTAAGTGAGCATAACTCATATCCATAAGAGCTTCAAAGAGATCAAATCACTCAAGGAGGAAGAATTGTGCTTCAAGTTGCAAGAGCTACATTCAGAAACTTCAAAGCAATCATCTACAAGTTCTTCCCTGCGCTAAATCGTTTCTACACACCTGTAAAGTGTAGTTTACTTTTATTGTTTACTTGTTTGTGTTGAACTTGATTTAGCTTGCGTAGCTAAGATCAAGTGGTAGCAAAGTAGTGTGTGATTGGAGTGTGACTCATCACCTACTTGTGCTAGTTGTTGATGCCCCCTAGAGCTGGAATCTAGAAGAGAGCAAGAGGCTCTAGTTGTTGATGCCCCCTAGAGCTGGAATCTAGAAGAGAGCAAGAGGCTCTAGTTGTTGATGCCCCCTAGAGCTGGAATCTAGAAGAGAGCAAGAGGCTCTAGTTGTTGATGCCCCCTAGAGCTAGAATCTAGAAGAGAGCAAGAGGCTCTGGTTGTATATGCCCCCTAGAGCTAGAATCTAGAAGAGAGCAAGAGGCTCTAGTTGTATTCGCGGAATACAATAGTGGAACCCAAGTCACAAGGAGTGTGAGCTTGGAAGAGTGGAGTAGGGAGGTTTCCCGAACCACTATAAAATCCTTGTCTACTTGCTTTTATTTCTGCTCTCTTTATTACTTTGCTTTCCATTCAGTTTCTTCATTCAAGGGGATTAATTCTACAAGGGGTTAAGTTTTTAAGTTACCAAAGAAATTTTTAAGAACCCAATTCACCCCTCCCCTCTTGGGTTTTGCCATCTATTCGGGACCCAACAAGTGGTATCAGAGCAGGTCTTTGAATTGAACCAAAGAGATCCAACCTTATGGCATCCCAATCCACTTCCGTTCCTGCTTTTGCTGAAGGCCAATCATTCACAAGGCCACCCTTGTTTGATGGGAACAACTTTGGCTATTGGAAGCTTCGTATGAAGCAACTCATCATGGCTACCAATATGGATTCTTGGATTGCTATCCAAGATGGTGTGATTTTGCCTACCGATGACAAAGCTTCCAAATGGACCGAAGAGGAAGTTAGAATCGTCAAGAGCAATGCCAAGGCAATGAATTCTTTATTTTGTGCTCTTACGGCTTCGGAGTATGATAGAGTATCTTCTTGTTTGACTGCAAAAGAGATATGGGATACTCTAACATCTATTTATGAAGGAACCTCCCAAGTCCAAGGGACTAGGAGAAATATTTTGATTGGAGAGTTTGAAAATTTCAGAATGCTAGATACTGAAAATATTTCTGAAATGTTTGCGAGATTTTCTAAAATTACTAATGCTCTAAAGGGTCTTGGAAAAGCTATTTCTGAATCCGAGCAGGTTATGAAGATATTGAGAGCTCTACCGGATTCATGGACTCCAAAGATAACGGCAATTGAAGAAGCCAAAGACCTCAACACATTGAAGCTTGAAAATCTTATTAGCTCACTCATGTCACATGAGCTAATTAAGAAAAGGAATGAGGATCAACACAAAGGAAAAAGAGCAATTGCCTTAAAAGCTACACAAGACACGGATGACACCTCATCCTCTCAAAACGATGACAAGATGGCCCTACTCACAAAACAATTCAGAAAATTTGTGAGAAAAGGCGGAAATTTCAGAAATTTCAAAGACAGAAATTCCAGAGAGAAAGAGGAAGAACCAATCAAATGCTATAGATGCGGGGGCGTAGGACATATGCAAACCCAATGTCCTACACCGGAGGAAAGGCCAAAGGAAAATCATGAAGGCAGAAGATATCAAAAGGGAAGAGGCATGTACGTCAATAAGGAGACGTCATCAACATGCAGCTCTTCAACCGACGACAACGATGCGGCCAACTGTGCAAGAATATGCTGCGTAGCACAAATTGAACAAGAAGAAGAACTGCTATGCTTGAACACAACGGAAGTTTTGGAAGATCAATCTACCTCAACAAAATACACAGAAAGTGAAGAGGTAACTTCCAAACCTTATTCTCAATCAAGTTATTCTTCTTTTCATGATTGTCTCAAATGTGCCGAATTAGATGAACTACAAATTGCATATGATTCATTGTATGGGGAAATCAAAAAGCTAGGAAACAAGTTGACATTAAAAAGAAAACAATGTAACATTGTTATCATTGAAAATGGAAAATTAGCTGAAATGTCAACAAAATTGAAAGAAGAAAATGAATCATTGTTGAAAGAAGTAGAAAAACTGAAAAAGGAGAACAAATCCTTAAATGAATCATTAGCAAAGTTCTCTAATCCAGGAGAAAGTGTAAAGATGTTTCTGAACATGACCTCCCAAACAAACAAAAGAGGTCTTGGATACAATACATTTGAGCAAAAAGAAAGTGGGAAATCAAATGTGCCAACACATGGAAAATATCAAACAAATATTGCACCTACATTCAAGCCACAAAGGAAAAATGTTGTGTGGACTAAAAGGCCAACATTTGAACCAAAATATACTTGGAGGCCTACTCCTAGATTACCAATGGCTTGCAATTTCTGTAACAAAATGGGTCATAAAGCCTATAAATGTAACTTCAAGAAATTATATGACCATGGTGCAAGATTAGTTTGGGTTCCAAGGAACACGAGATTTGGGCTTTCTAAGGTAGAGCAACGAAGATTGAATTATTTTACTAACCCAAATGGACCCATAAAATGGGTACCAAAAAGATGAGAATTATTTGTCTATTTTTTAGATTTGTTTAAAGGCAAAGACAAACAATGCATGGTTCATGTATAGCGGTTGTTCAAGGCACATGACTGGAGAAAGAAATTTGTTTCACAAACTTAAGCCTTGCAACGACGGAACAGTTGCCTTTGGTAATAATGAGAAAGGTAAAATCAAAGATGATCTAAGTGATGCAGATGACATAACAAGCAATCTTGAAAAATTGCATATGGAAAAGCAAGAAGAATCCATAGAGGAAAGGGTAAGTGAAGGTAACAATTCCTATAAACCTCCAACTGATTTAAAATTCAATCATGCACATCCAATTGAGCAAGTTATAGGAAATGTGTATGAAGGTGTAAAAACTAGAAGGTCAAAGCAAAATGTGTGTGGACAATATGCTTTTGTATCCAAGATTGAACCTTCTAATATTGAACAAGCTCTTGATGATGAAAACTGGATTATAGCAATGCAAGAAGAGCTAAATCAATTTGAAAGAAATAAAGTTTGGCATCTTGTTCCTAGACCAAATGATTGTACTATTATTGGCACCAAGTGGGTCTTTAGGAACAAATTAGATGAAAGTGGACTTGTAGTGAGGAACAAAGCTAGACTTGTGGCAAAAGGATACTCACAAGAAGAAGGAATAGATTTTGAGGAATCCTATGCACCGGTTGCTAGATTAGAAGCAATTCGCATCTTACTAGCTTTTGCATCTCACATGAACATTAAATTATTTCAAATGGATGTCAAAAGTGCATTTCTGAATGGTTATATAAATGAAGAGGTGTATGTTGAGCAACCACCTGGATTTGAGGAAAAAGATCAATCTAAATTTGTATACAAACTAACCAAAGCATTATATGGATTAAAACAAGCTCTAAGAGCTTGGTATGATAGACTAAGCAAGTTTTTGATTGATCAAAACTTTCAAAAGGGAAAGGTAGACACCACTCTGTTTATTAAGTACAATGGAAAAGATATATTAATCATTCAAATTTATGTTGATGATATCATTTTTGGTGCTACTAATGAAACTCTTTGCCAAGAATTTTCTGAGCTTATGCAGAAAGAACTTGAAATGAGCATGATGGGAGAGTTAAACTTTTTCCTTGGACTGCAAATCAAGCAATTGAATGAAGGAATCTTCATTAACCAGTCCAAGTACATCAAGAAAATGCTCAAGAAGTTTGGCATGGAGAATAGCAAAGGAGCAAACACGCCCATGAGCTCTACAATCAAGCTTGACAAAGATGAGAAGGGCAAAGTAGTTGATTTAAAATTATATAGAAGCATGATAGGTTCCTTATTGTATCTAATTGCTTCTAGACCTGATATCTTGTTTAGTGTGTGTATGTGCTCTAGATTTCAATCATGCCCAAAAGAATCACACTTGGTAGCTGTGAAAAGAATTTTCAGATATCTAGTAGACACTACCAATTTAGGACTATGGTATCCAAAGGGCTCTAATTTTTGATCTAATCGGCTACTCGGATGCGGATTTTGCTGGTTACAAAGTAGATAGAAAAAGCACTAGTGGAACATGTCAGTTTCTTGGAAGCATGTTGGTTTCATGGTTTTCAAGAAAACAAACTAGTGTTGCTCTATCTACGGCGGAAGCCGAATATATTGCCGCCGGGAGCTGTTGTGCCCAATTACTTTGGATGAAACAGCAACTTAGGGACTATGGCATGGATTTTAAAGATATATCTATCAAATGTGATAATACCAGTGCCATTTGTCTAACCAAGAATCCTGTATTGCATTCTAGGACCAAACATATAGATCTTAGACACCATTTCATTAGAGAACATGTAGAAAATCATGACATATGTTTGGAATTTGATAGAACAGAGGATCAAGTTGCAGATATATTCACTAAACCCCTAGCAAGAGAAGCATTCTATAAAATTAGAAATAACAAGGGAATGATTGAGCTCACCTAAGTAACAAAACAACAAATGCTACAACAAGTGGTATAACAAGTGGTATCAGCTGGTAAATCAAGTGGTATAAAATCTAACAAGTAATAACATTTGGTATCATGTCCAACAAGTAGTATCTAAAATTAGGATAAGCATAAACTCAGGGGGAGCACCCATTTAGGGGGAGCTAACCCACCTATCTCTTTCATTACCCTCTAATCTTTTTGATATATTGACAAAAAGGGGGAGAGAGATTTAAGGAGAAGAAGAGTATTTGAGTTGAAAAATTGAGTATAAGTCTTAATGATTTAAAAAGGGGAGAGAGATGATTAAAGGGGAGAGAGATGTAAGAAGAGAAAAGTAAGAATGGAGAGGAGAGTAGGATATGCTTACATGATATTTATATGTGAATGTTCTGTTTGCATGAGCATAAGCATGATTTTAAAATGCAATATGAGCATATTATTTTTAATGAAAGGTATCCACTCAAATCGGTTTTGTCAATCATCAAAAAGGGGGAGATTGTTGGAAACATGAGGAAAACTAGCTAAATCTATATTTTGATGATTAACAAATCAATTTGAGTATGTCTTGGCTACTAACAAGTTTGTGCAATGATTAAGGAATATACATTTGAAGAAAATCAAGTTAGGAAGGCCAAGTCGATCCCCAAGTCGACTCCAAGATCGACTTCAAACATGCAGAACGTCCAGAGCTGAAATGGGAAGAAGACCAAGTGAAGTCGCGGGTCAAGTCGATTCCACATGCGACTTGGATAGCCAAGTCGCAGACGAAGTCGACCTCGCTATCGACTTCAGTCGTGCAATTTCTTTCAGAGTTGAAATTTGGGACACGGAGCTGCCAAGTCGCAGCCCAAGTCGACTCCATGTGCAACTTGGGTGAAGTTGCGAACGAAGTCGACCCCGAAGTGCGACTTGAAGAATTCAAGGCTCAAGGATGGGAAAGCTAGCTTCTTTCCATGATCAAAGATGCAAGTTCAAAACTTGGTTTCAAGTTTAAATGCAAACCAAGATCAAATCAAGTTTAGAGAAAATCCAAATAAGTTGCAAAGTTCAAGATGAATCAAAGTCAAAGCTTTCAAAGGTTCCAAATCATTCAAAGGACTTCTTCACTCTAGGCTTAAGAGCTTCAAGCATGATCAAGATCAAAACAAGCCTATCAAAGTTCAAGGATTCAAGATCTAGAACAAATCAAAAGGCAAAGACATCAAGCATGCTTCAAATAGTCAAGTCTTCAAGAACAAACTCCAAAGCAAGCAGGCTCTTCAAAGATTCAAGCTAAACTAAGATTAAAGCCAAGCAAGCAGAAGAGAAGACATTAATCCAAAAGGAAAATGAAGAATTCCAAGTTCCAAATTCAGAAAATCAACTGCCGAGGTGAAGTCGCACCCCAAGTCGACTCCACCTGCGACTTGGGTCAAGTCTGAAGCCAAGTCGACTCGACCTGGAACTTGAAGTCGCTACAGGAAGTGAAGTCGCGAAGTCAAGACGACTCCAGACTGCGACTTGGGTGAAGTCGCAAAGCCAAGTCGACTTCATGATCGACTTCAATCGAGGAAAAACTTCCAGCGTTGAAAACTGAAGACCGGAGTCTGCGAAGTCGCACCCGAAGTCGACTCCGTCAGCGACTTGGGTGAAGTCGCACCCGAAGTCGACTCCACCTGCGACTTGGGTCGCAACGGTCGGATTTATTTTTGAACGTTGGCGCATTAAATGCACGCCACCAACCTTCTAACGTTCGGATTCCCTCCAAACTTATAAATACAACCCATTGTGAACGAAGGAGAAAGTAGAGGACCATTAAGTGAGCATAACTCATATCCATAAGAGCTTCAAAGAGATCAAATCACTCAAGGAGGAAGAATTGTGCTTCAAGTTGCAAGAGCTACATTCAGAAACTTCAAAGCAATCATCTACAAGTTCTTCCCTGCGCTAAATCGTTTCTACACACCTGTAAAGTGTAGTTTACTTTTATTGTTTACTTGTTTGTGTTGAACTTGATTTAGCTTGCGTAGCTAAGATCAAGTGGTAGCAAAGTAGTGTGTGATTGGAGTGTGACTCATCACCTACTTGTGCTAGTTGTTGATGCCCCCTAGAGCTGGAATCTAGAAGAAAGCAAGAGGCTCTAGTTGTTGATGCCCCCTAGAGCTGGAATCTAGAAGAGAGCAAGAGGCTCTAGTTGTTGATGCCCCCTAGAGCTGGAATCTAGAAGAGAGCAAGAGGCTCTAGTTGTTGATGCCCCCTAGAGCTAGAATCTAGAAGAGAGCAAGAGGTTCTGGTTGTATATGCCCCCTAGAGCTAGAATCTAGAAGAGAGCAAGAGGCTCTAGTTGTATTCGCGGAATACAATAGTGGAACCCAAGTCACAAGGAGTGTGAGCTTGGAAGAGTGGAGTAGGGAGGTTGCCCGAACCACTATAAAATCCTTGTCTACTTGCTTTTATTTCTGCTCTCTTTATTACTTTGCTTTCCATTCAGTTTCTTCATTCAAGGGGATTAATTCTACAAGGGGTTAAGTTTTTAAGTTACCAAAGAAATTTTTAAGAACCCAATTCACCCCTCCCCTCTTGGGTTTTGCCATCTATTCGGGACCCAACAGCATCGACTTCAGGAATCGCGAGCTTGGAAAAAAGGATCCAAGGCAGGCGAAGGAGCACACCAAGTCGACTCCATCTGTGACTTGGATAAAGTCGCATACCCCAGTTGACTTGACATACGACTTGAGTGAAGTTGGAACCCAAGTCGACCCAACATTCGACTTGGATCAAATGAAGATAAATCAAGACCAAAACAAGCAGTTTTACATGAACAACCCAATCTAGATTGATGAATAATTATTTAGACATCTCCATGAACTCCAAGATTCAAGTATTCAAGACTTCAAGACACGGAGCTAAAAGATTTCAAGCTAGGATGATCATACAAAGCTCCAAGTGAAAAAGAAATCAGTGAAAGAACAATTAATGTGAAGAAAATCAAGTAACCAAAGTCATCTCCAAGGATTTCAAGTTCATCAAGCAAGTACAGAAAGTGAAGTCGCACCCGAAGTCGACTTCACCTGCAACTTGGGTCAAGTTCAAGACCAAGTCGACCTGAGGAGGAACTTGAGGAGCTTGCTGAAAACCGAAGTCGCACCCGAAGTCGACTCCACCCGCGACTTGGGTCTCAACGGTCGAAATTTTTTTGAACGTTGGCGTCTTAAATACGCACCACCTACTTCTAAATGTTCAAATACCCTCATCATTTATATAAGGCATTCAAGACAGACGTGGAGGGTAGCTGAAACTTCATTGATTGAGCACAACTCCCATCTCTAAGTGCATTAAGTGATGAAGCCAACATCCAGAAGAAGAACTCTGCACTCGAACCGTCAAGAACTGCTTGTTGAATCATTTCCTCTTCTTCACAAGTTCTTCTCCGCACTAAATCTGCCTCTACACAACAGTAACGTGTAGAAAATTTCTTTATTCCTTTTCTTATTGTGTTGAACTTGATTTAGTATTGGTGACTAATATCAAGTGTAAGCAATGTAGTGTGTGATTGGAGTGTTACTCATCACCTACTTGTGCTGAGTTTGTTTTAAGCCCCTAGAGCTGTGAATCTAGAAGTGAGCAGAGGCTATATTGTATTTGGTGAAATACTTAGTGGAACCCAAGTCACAACGGTGTGACCTTAGAGGAGTGGAGTAGGGAAGGTTGTCCCGAACCACTATAATTTGTGTGTTTTGTTTGCTGCTCTTAAATCTCTGTTTTATTTGCTTCAATGGGCTAGATCGTAACAGGGGCTGTATTCAAGATTATTAAAATGAATTTTAAAAACCCAATTCACCCCTCCCCTCTTGGGTTAAGCCATTAACTTAGGACCAACACTTTCAAGCCTGTTCTTACCCTTGGTTTAGCCTTTTTTTTAACCAAGCCTGATAATAATTTTCCTAACCATATTTCAAGGTATATAGGAAGTCATTTCCATTATTTGCACAGTCAGGAGATCAAACTTCATTCCCATTTCATTTTTCAGCTCAATATTCAATTTCAAAGTTGGTTCAACTAAGTGGAAATTGAGGTTTTTAAAAAAATTTAAGTCCAGGCTCAATAGGGGTGAACAACTGTTATACTTTCAAAGATAGGCTCATCATGAAAAAATGCCTTAATCATGTCCATGAATTGATTAAATAGAATTTTGACTTTGAAAATTCTTCAACCAGAATAAAAATTTTCATGTATATGGGAAAAACTACCTTCTTAAATAATAATTGTGTGTATTAGAAAATTTTTTAATAAATTAGAGAGGATTACTCTAATTTTAAAAGAAAACAAAATTGGTTCCTTGATATATTAGTTTCATCAACTGAATCAAGACAAAAATCCAAGTATTTTCAACAAGTACATGCTCAAAAACAAATTTAACATCTCATTAAGGTTCAACTTTTCCTAACTCAAAGATTTTGAAATTCTAAGTATGGTTTGCTTATAAGACATACAAGAGTTCAGAATGGGGTCTCAATCAATCTAATATCACAATTTATGCAAGAATTACCCAAAATTTTCAAAAAAAAATTGAATTTTTTTTACAATGTCACAAAAAATTATAATCATGATAAAAATATAATCATCAGGGTAGTGAAAGAATATTTAGAGAAGATTAATGCAATGTATTCACCCCTACACTTGAAATTGACATTGTCCTCAATGAAAATCATGCCATCAAAATAAAGGGAGTAATTGTAAAAATGTAAGATGTTAACTTCCCAATTTTGGCGAGTTGAACCGAATTTTCATCCCATGGTGCTTCCTTCCAAGTAGGCTCTGAAAAGTAACTAATAAAGCTCCAAATTAAAAAAGTATCAAAATTCTAAAAGAAAAGAAAAAACTAAAACTAAACTCCCCTAAAAGAAAAAGAAAAAGTTCGAGTTGTCTCTCGAGAAGCGCTTGGTTTAAAGTCGTCGGCCTGACTACAGGTTGACCATCTAATGTTAACCAACTCCAACTTTTGTATTTCTGTGATTCTTTTTCTTACCTTCAGATTTTCTCACATTCGTCGTTCTTTGAATTGGTCTCCATATTTACTTCAAAACTTTTCCTGTCAATGAATCACTGCAATTAGTTTTAAAAGAAAGACAAGCAAGAGAACGAATTGTTACCAGTTTGTCAGTTTTTCTATTTTGTTCGTTAGATTTTTGTTGTTTTTATCTCCTGCTTTCAGATATTGCCACAGATTTAACAAGTTGTTGATTCAAGTCTTCAGCAGCTTCTCCTTTACTTGTGTACGTCTGAGTTATGTTGCTTGTAGTTCCTTTGTCTGTTGACTCATTGACCATGTCAATTCGTAAACAAGAGTTATCGAGAGAGGGGTTTTTCATGGCCGAGAAGAGGTTGAATTACATTTTCTCATCTCCAACTGTCAGAGAAAGTTGACCATTCTTGACATCTATGATGGCTCCAGCAGTGGCTAAGAAAGGTCATCTAATAATGATTGGAATTTGGCAGTCCTTCATGTTAAGGACTACAAAGTCGACCAGGATGAACAGCTTGTCGACTTTCAAGGGAACGTCTTCAAGAATGCCAATTGGAATTTTGATTGATTGATCGGCCAGTTGAAGAGACATAGAAGTTGGTTTTGGATCGCCGATGTTCAACTTTTTACAGATGGAGAGAGGGATCAGACTTACACTGGCTCCGAGATCACATAACGCCTTGCTAATTTGGACATTTTCAAGAGAACAAGGAATAGAGAAGTGTTGGTCCTGAGTTAATGGCAAATACCCAAAAGGGGAAGGGTGAATAGGATCATTAAAATTTTTCAACTTTAAACAGAAACTTTACCCCAATTTAGTTTAATCCCCTTCAATGAAACAAAAAGAAAGTAATAAGATAATAAGAGCTGAAATAAATCAATGGACAAGATTTATAGTGGTTCGGGCAACCTTCCCTACTCCACTCTTCCAAGCTCAGACTTCTTGTGACTTAGGTTCCATTATGTATTTCACAAATACAACTAGAGTCACTGCTCTCTTCTAGATTTCAGCTCTAGGGGGCACCAACAACTCACAACACAAGTAGGTGACGAGTTCCACTCCAGTCACACACTACTTTGCTTACACTTGATCTTAGTTACCCAAACTAAATCAACTTCAATACAACAAGAAAGAATAAAAGAAAGTTTCTACACGTTACTGGTATGTAGAGGCAGATTTGGCGCAAAGAAGAACTTGTAAAGCAATCTGAAAGATTCAACGAGCAGCTCTTGGAAGTAGGTGGCGCACATTTAATGCGCCAACGTTTGAAAAATTTCCAACCGTTGCGACCCAAGTCACAGGTGGAGTCGACTTCGGGTGCGACTTCGGCTGTTCTCAAGCTGCTCAAGTTCTTCATCGGGTCGACTTGGTCCTGGACTTGACCCAAGTCACAGGTAAAGTCGACTTCGGGTGCGACTTCACTTCCTTAGCTTGCTTGATGAACTTGAAATCCTTGGAGATGGCTTTGGTCACATAAATTTCTTCAAATTAATGTACTTCCCTTGATTTATGTCATTTGAAACTCAGTATATTCATCCTTGCTTGATGTCCTTTAGCTCCATGACTTGTAAACTTTGAATCCTTAAATCTTTGAGTACATGAAGTGTGTGATCTTGATTTTCCATGATGAGTACATGCAACTTTGTTTACTTTGGACTTGATTTGATCTTCATTTGGCGTAAGTTGAATGAATGGGTCTACTTGTTCTTCAATTTTACTCAAGTCGAGCATTGAGTCAACTTAGTTTGCGGCTTAGCTCTTCAAAACGCGTGCTGTCAGTCTGAAGTCGAAGCTGGAGTCGACTTGGCCTGTGACTTCTCCCAAGTCGCATGTGGAGTCGACTTGGTCTACGACTTCGGCAGCTCTCGTCTCCAATTTCAACTCTGGACAGAAAATCATGTTTGAAGTCGATGTCGGAGTCGACTTGGTCTGCGACTTCACCCAAGTCGCATGCGGAGTCGACTTCATTTGCGACTTCAGCAGGTTGGCTCCCCGATTTCAACGCTGGACGAAAATGACGTTTTGAAGTCGCTGCTGGAGTCGACTTGGGGATCGACTTGGCCTAAGTCGATGACTGAGTCGACTTGGAAATCGACTTGACTTGTCATGCTTCATTTTCTTCATTTGTGTATCCTTTAATCATCTTCACAAACATGTTAGTAACCAAAACTTACTCAAATTGATTTGTTAATCATTAAAACATGACTTGGCTTATTTTCCACATGTTTCCAACAATCTCCCCCTTTTTGATGATTGACAAAACTGATTTGACTGTATACCTTTCAATGTCTTCAAAACATACTATTTTATCTTGTTTTGGTATCTTTAGAATAATCACTGGTCTTTTTCATTTTGAAGTTTAACATACATATTCCATTTCTAATAAATCACAAGTTAAAACCATTCATACAAGCATTTAAAACCGAGACTATTCAAATCCTAATCTCTTCTCCCCCTTTTTGTCAATTGATCAAAAAATAAAGATGGAGCAGGTTAATCCTTTGAGAATGGTGGGGGCTGCTCCCCCTGAACCTGTGCTCCCCCTCAGCTTGTGCTTTTCTAAGTTAATTCAATCATCCCCATATCATTTCTAATTTTATAAAACGGTTCTTTTGCTAGAGGTTTTGTAAAAATATCTGCAATTTGATCTTCTATTTTCACATATTCCAAACATATGTCATGATTTTCTAAATGTTCTCTGATAAAATGATGTCTTAGGTCTATATGCTTGGTCCTAGAATGCAATACTGGATTTTTAGTTAAATATATTGCACTAGTATTATCACATCTAATACGTATATCTTTAGAATCCATGTCATAGTCCCTAAGTTGTTGTTTCATCCAAAGCAATTGGGCACAACAACTCCCGGCGGCTATATATTCGGCTTTCGCGGTGGATAGAGCAACACTAGTTTGTTTTCTGGAAAACCATGAAAACAACATGTTTTCAAGAAACTGACATGTTCCACTAGTGCTTTTTCTATCTACCTTGTAACCGAAAAAATCCGCATCCGAGTAGCCGATTAGATCAAAATTAGAACCCTTTGGATACCAAAGTCCTAGATTAGTGGTATTTATTAAATATTTAAAAATTCTTTTTATAGCCAATAAATGTGATTCTTTAGGACATGCTTGAAATCTAGAACACATGCAAACACTGACAAGAATATCCGGTCTAGAAGCAGTTACATACAACAAAGAACCTATCATACTTCAATATAGCTTTTGATTGATACATTTACCATTTTCATCCATGTCAATCTTGATTGTTGAACTCATTGGAGTGTTTGCTCCCTTACTAGTTTGCATTCCGAATTTCTTCAGCATTTCTTTGATATACTTGGACTAATTGATGAAAATTCCTTCACTTAATTGCTTAATTTGTAGTCCAAGGAAGAAATTCAGCTCCCCCATCATACTCATCTCAAATTCCTTCTACATAAGCTCAGAAAATTCTTGACAAAGAATCTCATTAGTAGCACCAAAAATAATATCATCGACATAAATTTGAATAATCAAAATGTCTCTTTCTTTATACTTAATGAACAACGTGGTGTCTACCTTTCCTTTTTGGAAGTCATGATCAATCAGAAATTTGCTTAATCTTTCATACCAAGCTCTTGGAGCTTGTTTTAATCCATATAGTGTTTTGGTTAATTTGTATACAAATTTAGATTGATCTTTCTCTTCAAATCTAGGTGGTTGTTCAACATAGACCTTTTCATTTATATACCCATTCAAAAATGCACTTTTAACATCCATTTGAAACAACTTAAAGTTCATGTGAGATGCAAAGGCTAGTAAAATGTGAATGGTTTCTAATCTAGCAACTGGAGCATAGGATTCCTCAAAGTCTATTTCTTCTTCTTGTGAGTATCCTTTTGCCACAAGTCTAGCTTTGTTTCTCACCACAAGTCCGCTTTCATCTAATTTGTTCCTAAAGACCCATTTTGTGCCAATGACAATACAGTCCTTTGGTCTTTGAACAAGATGCCAAACTTAGTTTCTTTCAAATGGATTTAGCTCTTCTTGCATTGCTATGACTCAGTTTTCATCATCAAGAGCTTGATCAATAGTGGTTGGTTCAATTTTTGATACAAAAGCCTATTGTCCACAAATATTTTGTTTTGACCTTCTAGTCTTTACGCCTTCATAAATATTGCCTATAACTTGCTCAATTGAATGGACATTTTTGAATTTCAAATTAGTTGGAGGTTTATAGGAATTATTACCTTCACTTACCCTTTCCTCCGTGGATTCTTCTTGCTTTTCCACATGCAATTTTTCAAGGTTACTTGTGACATCATCTACATCAGTTAAATCATCTTTTCTTTTGAAGCATGGATTAAATTCATTAAAAATAACATGTATTGACTCTTCTACAACTTGATTCCTTTTATTGAAGACTCTATATGCCTTGCTATTTGATGAGTAACCTAGAAATATTGCCTCATTACTCTTAGCATCCAGTTTTCCCAAGTTGATTTTTCCATTGTTCAAAACATAACATGTGCAACTAAAAGCATGAAAATATGAAATATTTAGTTTTCTACCTTTCCATAGCTCAATGGGGCCTTTTTCAAGATTGCTCTAATGATAACTCGGTTTAACACATGACAAGTTGTACTTACAGCTTCACCCCAAATTTTTTTGGATAATTTACTCTCATTTAGCGTTGTTTTAGCCATCTCTTGTATGGTTCTATTTTTCCTTTCAACCACTCCATTTTGTTGTGGAGTTCTTGGTGCAGAAAATGTGTGGTGAATTCCTTTTTCATTGCATAATTCTATGAATCGTTTATTTTCAAACTCACCACCATGATCACTTCTAATGGTCATTATAGTACTTTATTTTTCATTTTGCACCAAGTTTACAAAAGTTGCAAACATAGAGAAAAGCTTCATCTTTGCTAGCTAAGAGAATTACCCATGTGAATCTTGAAAAATCATCAACTATTACAAACACATACTTCTTTACACCAATAGTTAAAATGTCGGATGGCCCATATAGATCCATGTGTAGCAATTCAAGTGGCCTAGTGTTGGAAATCTCCTTTTTGGCAGAGAAAGATATTTTAGGTTGTTTTGATAGTTGACATGCCTTACAAATTTGTCATATTTCAATTTTAGCAATCCATCTACCAAATTCTTTTTCTATAGGGTCTTGATGTTTGACATGTTTACATGCCCAAGCCTCTTATGCCAAACCCATGGATCATTGTCAATGGCCATTAGACATTAACCACCTAGTTCATCAAGTGAAACCAAATATACATTTTCATGTCTTTTTCCGCTAAACATGATATGTTCTCCATCAAATACATTGCATATAGATGATTCAAACACAATCTTGTATTCTTTGTCACATAATTGGCTAATACTCATTAGATTGTGCTTGAGTCCTTCAACAAATAACACATCCTCGATACATGCATTTGAAAAACTATAAATGTTTCCTTTACCTTTGATTTTACCTTTCTTGTTATTTCCAAAGGCAACAGTTCTATCGTTGCAAGACTTGAGTTTATGAAATAAACTTCTTTCTCCAGTCATATGCCTTGAGCAACCACTATCCATGAACCAAACATTGCTTGCCTTTGCCTTGAAACATACGTAAAAAATGAGCAAATAAAGCTTATCTCTTTGGTACCCATGTTATGGGTCCATTTGGGTTAGTTAACTGATTTAATCTTTGTTGTTCTATTCTTGAAAGCCCAAATCTTGTGTTTCTTGGAACCCAAACTAATTTTTCACCATGGTCGTACAGTTTCTTGAAGTTGCATTTATAAATTTTGTGACCCATCTTATTGCAAAAGTTGCAAGCCATTGGTATTCTAGGAGTAGGCCTCCAAGTATGTAGTGGTTCAAAAGTTGGCCTCCTAGTCCAAACAACTTGTTTCCCTTTGGGTTGCACCTTTAGCTTGATTTTTCTAAAGTTTTGGCACATTTGATTTGTTACTTTCTCCTTGCTCAAATGTGGAGTATCCAAGACTTCTTCTATTATTTTGAGAGGTCATGTTCAGAAATATTTTCACACTTTCTCCTAGATTAGAGAATTTAGTTAATGATTCATTTAAGGATTTATTCTCCTTTTTCAATTTTTCCACTTCTTTCAATAGCAGTTCATTTTCTTCTTTCAGTTTTGTTGTTCTTTCTGCTAGTTTTCCATCTTCAATAATAATGGAATTACATTGTTGTCTCTTTAATGATAACTTGTTTCCTAGTTTTTTAATTTTCTCATATAATGAATCATATGTATGTTGTAATTCCTCTAATTCAGCACATTTAAGACATTCTTGAATAGAAGAATGAGTAGATTGAAAATAACAAAATTTGGAAGTTACCTCTTCATTACTTGTGCATTTTGTTGAGGTGGTTTGCTCTTCCAAAACTTCCGTTGTGTTCAAAGTTTCTTCATGCTCAATCCATGCCATGCAGCATATTCTTGCGCAATTTGCTACTTCAAAATCATCGGTTAAGGAGCTACTTGTTGATGAAGTTTCTTCATTCACGTACATTCCTCTTCCCTTAAGCTTTTGGAATTTTCGGCTTTCATATCTTTCCTTCTTTTCATGATGATCCTTTGATCTTTCTTCCGGTGTAGGACATTGAGCTTGCATATGTCCTATACTGCCGCATCTATAACACTTTGTAACTTCCTTCTTTTTCTCTTTTCGAGGTCTCTCTTTGAAATCTTTGAAGTTCTTTTCTTTCCTTACGAACTTTCAAAATTTGTGAGTTAATAGAGCAATGTCTTCATCATCGTTGTGAGATGAAGAGGCGGACTCATCCAAGTTATGAGTGACTTTTAGTGCAATTGCTCTCTTTCCTTTGTGGTGATCTTCATTTTTTTTCTTGATTAGCTCATGTGACTTTAATGAGCTAATGAGGTCTTCTAGCTTCAATGTGTTCAGATCATTGGCTTCTTCTATTGCAGTAATCTTTGGAGTCTAAGATTCCGGTAGAGCTCTTAGGATCTTCATGACCTGTTCAGATTCGGAGATAGCTTTTCCAAGACCTTTCAAAGCATTAGTAATTTTAGAGAATCTAGCAAACATTTCAGAAATATTTTTTGTTTCTAGCATTTTAAAACTTTCCAATTCTCCAATCAAAATATTTCTCCTTATCCCTTGGACTTGAGAAGTTCCTTCATAGATAGATGTTAGTGTTTACCATATCTCTTTGGCGGTCAAACAAGAGGATACTCTATCATATTCAGAAGCGGTAAGAGCACAAAACAGTGAATTCATAGCTTTAGCGTTGCTCTTAACAGTTTTTACTTCCTCATCGGTCCATTTGGAAGCTCTTTCATCAGTAGGCAAGGTTACACAGTCTTGGATTGCAATCCAAGAGTCCATATCTGTAGCCATGATGAGTTGTTTCATACGAAACTTCCAATAGCCGAAATTGTTCCCATCAAACAATGGTGGCCTAGTAAAAGATTGGCCTTCGGCAAATGCTGGAACGGAAGTGGATTGAGATGCCATATCAAAAGATCTCTTTGGTAAAACTCAAAGACCTGCTTTGATACCACTTGTTGGTCCTGAGTTAATGGCAAATACCCAAGATGGGAGGGGTGAATTGGGTAATTAAAATTTTTCAACTTTAAACAGAAACTTTACCCTGGTTTAGTTTAATCCCCTTCAATGAAACAAAAAGAAAGCAATAAGATAATAAGAGTTGAAATAAATCAATGGACAAGATATATAGTGGTTCGGGCAACCTTCACTACTCCACTCTTCCAAGCTCACACCTCTTCTGACTTGGGTTCCACTATGTATTTCACAAATACAACTACAGTCACTGCTCTCTTCTAGATTCCAGCTCTAGGGGGCATCAACAACTCACACCACAAGTAGGTGACAAGTTCCACTCCAGTCACAGACTACTTTGCTTACACTTGATCTTAGTTACCCAAACTAAATCAAGTTCAATACAATAAGAAAGAATAAAAGAAAGTTTCTACATGTTACTGGTGTGTAGAGACAGATTTGGCACAGAGAAGAACTTGTAAAGCAATTTGAAAGATTCAACGAGCAGCTCTTGGCAGTTTGAAAGCAAGGTTCTTCTTCTAGATGTTGGCTTGATCACTTTATGCTCTTAGAGATGAGAGTTGTGCTCAATCAATGATTTTTCAGCTACCCTCTACGTTCATATTGAATGTCTTATATAAATGGTGAGGGAATCCGAACGTTTAGAAGTAGGTGGCGCACATTTAATGCGCCAACGTTAGAAAAATTTCCAACAATTGCGACTGAAGTCGCAAGTGGAGTCGACTTCAGGTGTGACTTCGGCTGTTCTCAGGCTGCTTAAGTTCTTCCTCGGGTCGACTTCGTCCTGGACTTGACCCAAGTCGCAGGTGAAGTCGACTTCGGGTGCGACTTCACTTCCTTAGCTTGCTTGATGAACTTGAAATCCTTGGAGATGGCTTTGGTCACTTAAATTTCTTCAAATTAATGTACTTCCCTTGATTTATGTCATTTGAAACTCAGTATATTCATCCTTGCTTGATGTCCTTTAGCTCCATGACTTGTAAACTTTGAATCCTTGAATCTTGGAGTACATGAAGTGTGTGATCTTAATTTTCCATGATGAATACATGTAACTTTGTTTACTTTGGACTTGATTTGATCTTCATTTGGCCTAAGTTGAATGAATGGGTCTACTTGTTCTTCAATTTTACTCAAGTCGAGCATTGAGTCGACTTAGTTTGCGGTTTAGCTCTTCAAAACACGTACTGTCAGTCTGAAGTCGAAGCTGGAGTCGACTTGGTTTGCGACTTCTACCAAGTCACATGTGGAGTCGACTTGGTCTGCAACTTCGGCAGCTCTCGTCCCCAATTTCAACTCTGGACAGAAAATCACGTTTGAAGTCGATGTCGGAGTCGACTTGGTCTGCGACTTCACCCAAGTCGCATGCGGAGTCGACTTCATTTGCGACTTCGGCAGCTTGGATCCCCGATTTCAACGCTGGACGAAAATGATGTTTTGAAGTCGCTGCTGGAGTCGACTTGGGGATCGACTTGGACTTAGTCGATGACTGAGTCGACTTGAAAATCAACTTGACTTGTCATGCTTCATTTTCTTCATTTGTATATGCTTTAATCATCTTCACAAACATGTTAGTAACCAAAACTTACTCAAATTGATTTGTTAATCATCAAAACATAGACTTGGCTTATTTTCCACATGTTTCCAACAAGAAGCTCCCAGGATCTTTTAGCTTTTCAGATAACCTGTTCTGTAAGATGGCGCTACACTCCTCAATCAGTGTAAGGGAAGGAAATTGGCTTCTTGAGTATTGAAATAAATTTCTCGAACTACTTTGGAAGTTTTTCCTGTCTTCGCCTTTGAGGGAAGGGAAGAGGAGGCTTGTAAGGAGGTGGTGGGATGTACGGCTTCTCCACCACTGGTTGGGGTTGTGGATCTTCTTCTTGCTTCTGTTCCTACTCGTCCTCCTTTTTAGTCTCAATTTGAGGTGGTCGAGGTGGGTCGAGCTACTTTCCACTCCACAAGGTAACTGCCTGCACTTGTTCTTTAGGGTTTACTTCTGGTTGGCTAGGGAGTTTGCCCTGGTCTCTATGGGATGAGGTAGTGGTATATTGGGAAACTTGGTTTTCAAGCAGTTTAATATGAGTTTTTGTTTAGCTCATTTCTTCAAGCAATTTGTCAATCAAGGGGTCAGGGGATGGTGCTTGAGGTGATGCAGGTAGCTCAGGCTGAGTTTGGTATGAGGGAGGACTCAGTGGTCTTCTTAAGAAACTAGATGACTTATTATTTTGAGCATAGTTTTGAGTATTTGATTGGTTTGCCTAAGAGAAATTGGGGTGGTTCCTCCCTCTAAGGTTGTAATTATTAGAGTAAGGGTTACCATAAATGTGAGTATCATACTGGTTGTTGAATGCATTGGTATGCTTCCTTCTAGTGTCCTGGTTGGCAAAACTACACTCAGACGTCGCCGTACTTGATCAACTTTTGTATTAGATCTCATCCCAAAAGAATTTTTCTAAGAAAGTAGTAGAGAGCTCATTCCAAAAGAATTTCTGCAAGAAAGTAGTAGAGAGCTCATCCCATGTATTAAAAGTGTCGGGTGGCATAGAATAGAACCACTCGTTCGCCCTGTTACGAAGAGAAAATGGGAAAAGTTGAAGGCAGATTACCTCATGTGGGATATTTTGTACCATGATTATGTTGCACAGCTGCAGGAACTTAGTGATGTGTACTTCTAGGTTTTCAGAGGGTAGTCCTGCAAATTGGTCTTGTTGAACCATCCAGATAAGCTTGGGATTGAGTTCAAAGCTTCTTGCATCAACTTCTGGTTCCACTATGCATGATCGAAATCCTCAAGGGTTCGGGCGGTTCCGATCGCTAAGAGTTACCCTTCTTGGAGGAGCGTTGTTCTCAGCCTGGCCTTCGTCCTGCTCTTGATGTGGCGGGTTTGGATTGTTGCGTTCCGCCATGGTG
Source organism: Annona cherimola (assembly GCA_030490835.1). Classification (NCBI taxonomy): domain Eukaryota; kingdom Viridiplantae; phylum Streptophyta; class Magnoliopsida; order Magnoliales; family Annonaceae; genus Annona; species Annona cherimola. Next base: position 53,511,793 of record CM059971.1, on the reverse strand, counting down.
TCTTGAAAAGATTGTTGCTGCTTGTACTCACGAATTGTTTTCCTAAAAGAACGCTCAATCTCAAGGTCAGCAACAAAGAATTTTTCGGCTAGTTGTTTTGCAAAGTTTCGGGTATGTGGGTGCATACAAAGATTAACTAGCTAGTTCAGAAAAAATAAAAAAAATAAGAACGAGAGATGGAAAAGAAAGAAAAATAAAATAAAATAAAAATAAGAAAAATAATAAAAATAAAAATAAAATAGATAGATATAAAAGATAGAAAGTAGAAAGAGAAAAAGAATAGATAAAAAATAATAAATAATAAATAATAAAGAAAGAAAAGATCAAAGAAAGTATCCAAAAAAATTAAAGTAACGCTGAATTCCCCAGCAACGGTGCCAAAATACTTGTTCGTACTCTCACCGCAAGTGCACGGGTCATAGATTGTAGTATATAAATTATCGATCCATAGGGAATTCAGGACTATAAATTTTGCTTTTAAATGCTTTCGTATCGGATATAAAATGGAATGGAAAAGTGAAAGAGAATAAAATGGAAAAGAAATAGAAAATTGGGAAGAGAAAATTGTAAATTATAACGAGTAGAGAAAATGAGAGTGCAAGTACCTAGGGTCTAGGATTTCATATGCGTCTTTTGCAACGGGTAGTGGTATAATGATTTAACCTGGATATTGTTTGTTAAAGGAGAACAAACCCTAATTTATCCTTGCACCTTCTCTTGAAACCTACAAGGCGTACCCTAATTTTCTTAACCACATATTCTCATGGGATTAAGTTAATTAGAATCCATTAAGTTCTGTGGTTTGTTTATGGAATTCCTCAAGGTCATCACGCCTATTCTCATGGTCTGGGATTTTAAGGTTTAATATCTTGATTATCGTATATTAGGTTTCCACCTCTTGGTTCCATCACTTAATATATGGAATTATGCCAAAGTACGGGCCCATGTACAATGCAAGCATTAAAAATCACAAGATATTAAATTAACAAAAATATCCATCAAAAATAAATTAAAAACCACACCACACTACATTGTACGCATGCTACATACTAAATCCTAGATTTAGGGTTTAGCCAAGCATGTTTAAGTCCAAAATAAAATTAAAATTAAAATCTATCTTAAATAAGACAATTAAAATTAAAAAGAGAAAAGATAGAAAAGCTTATTGGTTTGAAGCCCCAATGGTGTGTCGGCCGCTCCACAACTCGCCAGTCTGCTTTTTGCCCGTGCTCTCCTCCTTGCTCTCTCTTTCTAATTTCTCTCTTCTAAAATCTGCTCTTCCTCCTAATTTCTGCCCGTTGGATTTTTCTTTAGAATTTCTCCTTCCTCCATGAATTCTTGCCTATTTTATAGGGCTAGAAATTGCGTATCTCTCTTGTAACTATTTACGCAATCCAAATTGCGTTACATCTAATTGCGCAAATCAGCTTGGATTTTTGGACGTTGCTGGACGTGATTAATGCAATAAATGGACGGCCTGATCTCCACCTAGATGGCTTGGCTGCATTATTTCTGCCCGTTGATGAAATGGACGGTGAAGTGTACTGGATGTTAGATTACTTGTTGAAAGAAAATCTAGACCGTTGATTGGTGTGCACAGCTTTGCTAATTTTCTGATGGGTGAATTTCTAGACAGCTGGATGGTGGAGATTAGATGCAGTTTTGATTAAATGAATGGCCTGGTGGGGTCCGCATTAATGGACAGTGGATATTTCTTCTTTGGTGTTGAATATTTCAACACGGTTCTGAGACATTTCTGGACGTTAATTGCATAAGCTGGATCATTGCATGATTTCTGATATGGACGGCTGGATTGCAAGATTGCATGGGTAATCACTTTGCCTTGAAAGGTGGACGGCTAGGATGAGATCTGCATCATCGGTGGGACATTTGGACGCCTTGATCTTTTGATTTCTGGCCGATGATTGCATGGCTTTGATGGACCGCGACGATTATTTGAGAGAGAACAAATGTGGCGCCCCAAACCGAGACGTCACATCCTTACCTAAAGATCTTATTGATTAGTAAATGTGATCAGAATTGTTGCCTTGATCACGCGGCGGGTTCTTAATTGGATCTCGTCCAAATTTTTTTTTATCCATCATCATTCGTTTCTTTACATTCTACATCATTTATCATACAAGCGATAATACACTTGTAATGAATTTCATATTTCATTTGATAGCATCTCAACATATTTTTTTACAATAAAAGTCTTCTTAACTTAATCCTAACATTTTATATCCATACATACATATATTCAATCATTAGATCACATAAAACTTAGATCTTTAAATAACTTCATATACATCAACATACCTTAGCAATTTAAACTATGCTATCCCATTCCTTATAGCCCATATGGCTACCATCACGTACCTTCCTTCATTGCTTAGGTTCTCAACCTCTTGAGTTTCCCGGTACCTGTCTAAGGTTTGGAAAAACAAAAAGTGAGTAACAACTCAGTAAGCAAGCATTTTATCTTTTAGGGCAAGACTTCCTTTAAAACGTTTTCCTTAAACATCTTGAACACCTTTTTATCTGAGGACATTTATATGTCCTAAAATATTATCATGAAATCCTTTGCTCATAAAGACAATTCTATATCCTAGAACATTTTCATAAACATCATTCTTAAAATCATTCACAAGCCACGTCTGGGCTTGTTAAGGCAAAACATATACGTTTTACCCTCTTTAAGAAATTTTCTTTAGTCTTGTGCGAACAATTACAATGTTCCAAGACATTACATAAAACCATCTTTCATTAGTGGACATTTTACGTTCAAAATATTTTTCTCATAAATCCTTTTTAGAGAAGGACATTCTTATGTCCAAAAACATCATTCACATAAGCCTTTCTCGGCAAGGGACATTTCTATGTCCAAAAACATTTTTGACATAACTCTCTTTAACAATGGACATTCATATGTCCTAAAACACTTTTCATTTAATCCCTTTGGAAATGGACATGCTTATGTCCAAAACCAAGTTTGACATAAATCATTTTCATAATCCCCATCTTGGGGCTTGTTTATAACAAACAAGGCATATAAAATACATAATTCATTTTCATAAAAGCATTTGCATAGAAACATTTCCTTACATCCTTGTTATTTACACTTTTGTGTAAAACACCCTATTTTTAGGGTAACTATTTCATAAAATTTATTTAGGATAACTTTTCGTAAAAATGTTTTTATGTCCCATTGATTGGGCTTTTCAAAAGCAAAATATATGCAAATGCATTTCTCTCCATCCAGTAGTGACACTTAGCAAGTGATCATTCTACCTTTTGGAAGAGAATCCTTAATAGCACGCTAACCAGGCGGCTGTTCTTTCATTCTTCTCCTTTCTCAGGGAGGGCGCCGCTAACCTCCTGTCATCCCTTAGCGACTTGGCCATATGTAGAGTGGGCCCCAGTCCATCTCCAATCGTGCTCTACAACCGGCCTATTCCTTGTACTGGTGTACCATACTCCTTATCACAGACCACAGTCCATTTGGTTTAAAGTATCACAAACCGCAGCCCATGTTCTTTTAAACCGGGATCACAGACCGCAGTCTGCATCCATTCTTGAAAAACATCATAGACCGAGGTCTGTATTTTTTTTAAAAAAATCATTTTGAAAAAAAAATCACAGACCGCAGTCTGTGTCAACTTGTAAAGCAAGCGCACCCACTTTAAACAAGTTGTCATTTGAAATCTAATTTTTGGATGACCATCCTTAAATTCTTTAAGAAACATTTTGATAAACATTTGAAATGTTTGAGAAACAATACATTTTAAAACCCTTGTAAAAGAACTTCAAAACTTCTGGATTTTCAAAATAAACCATGTATTGTTCTAGAATTTTCTTGGTTTCCATTTTGGGCCTTTTTCTTACAAAGGTTATGCAATTGTGCCCTCCCCTTTCTCAGTCACCTTAAAAATCAAATCCCTGTCCACATATTCAATTTGTCATTTTTACATAAAGAGGAGCTTGCATAGCCTTTTGCATGCTATTTTAGCAACCTGGAAGCAAACCATTTTATGAAATCGCTTATTGGGTTGGTCATCCTTAAATCCCATTAAACAACATCTGTGTAAACATTTTTTAAAATATTCTCATCATATTTCCTTATCTAAAGGAAATAAAAACTTTTCGAATATCATTTCAAAACATATGGACTATGTCCAAATTATCGTTTATAATTAAATATCATGACATAGAAAAATCGATCTTTTTCCATAAATCAAATCCCTTTTTCCTTTTTCTTTCATAATCATAATTATTTATTACAAAATATCGTAAGGGTAACTCAAAACTTAGTTGCAATTATTGCTTTGTGAAAAAGGGTAAAATCCCCTTTTTCTTATAAAACCTATTTGAAAACGACATCATATAGAACTTGCTTGCTTGAAAGAAAATTCTTAAAACCATCGGCATAAAACATAAAAATCCTTTAAAATTATCATCATGGAGAACTTGCTTACTCATAAGCAAATTTCTTAATCCTTTAGCATAAAGCATTCCTAATCTTTGGCAACACTTGTGATAAAATATTTATCTTAAAAAGTGTTGTTTGCTTCCCATGAAGCAAACCTTGAGGCTTTTCCTTAAAGCCATCCTTTTCCAAAACTTACGACTTTTTCAGTAAAGCCGTCATTTTCAAAACTTGTGGCTTTTCATTAAAGCTATTATTTTCAGAACTTGTGCTTGCCCATTCGTCAAAACATAATCATAAACATTGCAATCTCATATCATCATATTGAAAGAAAATAATAGTTTGGGAAGTTCGCTTGCTTACCTGAGATCGTCTTAATCCCTTTCTTCCATTCTTTTCCTTGCCTTTGCCTAGATAAATGAAAATAACATTTCATTTATATGCATCAACTTCGCATGCTTATATCCCTTAGGATTTTCCAACCTCCATAAATCCATTTGGATTTGCATTATACTAACCTAACCCTCTTGTCTTTCAAGTCGGGTGTTCATATATGTCAACATAGCCTATATATATCAAATCATCCATTCATTCATTCCTTTTTAATACCCTTATGTAGGGTAAACTTTCATACATATAATAAGCATTCATTAAATCATTATTTGGAGGTTCATTACCTCCATTTATCATTTTTAACATATTTTTCACTTTTCATACAACTGTGCTCATTTTAAGCACTTACTTAATAACTTAGACATCATATATTAATCTCAAAATTTAAGATTATCATTATTTACTAAAATAGTAGCTTAATCCACATTTCCCATTACTTTTTCATGCATTTTTTCATTTTAATAAGTCACATAATCCATATACCATTTATTCATACTTGTCTCTTCATACATGTCCATTTCTCAACACATAAATCATGTGTTTATTAAAATATTTAAACTAAGAAACTTGTATATTATTTCAGCATGGTTAAACCCCTTAACTAACATATAATTTAGGGTTTAATTTTGTATTTTTAATCCATTCATCATAGGGTTCCAAAACAGCAACTTTGGGACCCGTTTTTCATCCTTTCAACGCCTCTTTTGACACTTAAATCAAAACAATTTTCTAATACATGAATTCCAGCCATTAATCATGCTTTTCTTAACCCAAATTTAGGGTATTAACACATATTTAAATTCCAAAATTAAGTTGTTCCCAAAATAGAAACTTCCATACACGTTTTGGGTACCCTTTTGCACCCTTCTTTGGACGTTCCAATACATACCCTTAAAATCAGATTTAGGGCAAATCATCGCAACCCATTTTCAACGTCCAAAGTAATCTATATCTAAGGTATTTTATCCTATTAATCATCCTTAAATCATTTGGGCTAATTCATATATTATTTTTAACATAAAAACATGGAAATCGGGTCATATGTATAACCCTAATTCATATCCTTTCTAAAATTCATAACTTAAGCCCAAATCAACATATATAATCCATTAAATCATGAATCATCATGTAATCATAATAACATCTCAAAATAGCAAGATAATATGGGGGTTTATGGAAATTTTAGTCATGATTATCAACCCATTTTCAACACTAATCTCCATTTTCATCCTCTTGAACCCTTGATTTAATTATTTTATTCAGTCCTTAATCAATACCCTAATCAAGAGCATCATCAATCATCCTTTAAGGGTTCAATATGAATCAAATTCTTGACTCATAAGTTGAGGTGAAAAACATAGAATTAAGGAACTCAAATCATGGGGTATACTTACCTGAATTGGTTCCAACTTGAACTCCATTTTTCTAGCTTGAATCCTGCTTCTTTCTTCCCCTTCTTCCTTCTCTTTTTCTCCTCTTTTTCTTCCTTTCCTTGCTGCTGGAATATGGGGACGTGCACACTGCCTTGCTTGGGTTTTTTTTTCCCTTTAACATTTTCTCTTTCCAACCCTTACACCTATGGGCGTGCACCCTTAGATATAAGCTGGATTTTCCAGCTTTGTGGGCCCCATTTTCCACATCAATTAGCAATTAATTAAATACATGCTTATCGCCTTTGATGACATGGAAAAATATGCTCCAAGTAAATTTGATAATTATCCAAATAAAATCCATTAAAATCCATGTCATTAAGGGACCATAAATCTGTCCACCTTTGACGTCCACTTTGTAGTGGCTTTGGTATAATTTTTGTTGATCATATGCTTGCTTTAAGAATGATTAATTTGATTTTGATGATTAACAAATAATTTCAATATCATTAAAAAGGTTCTAATAAATTTGTCTAAGTGTTCTCAGATAATTTGTCTCTAATTATGTGTATGAAAATGAAAATGTGAAATAATTTAAGTTTCAAGAGCTCAAGTTCATGAAGTGTGAGTCCAGCAAAGTGAAGTCCCACAGCCAAGTCGACTTCACTTGCGACTTGGGTGAAGTCCCAGACCCAAGTCGACTTCGCCTGCGACTTCGGATAGACAGCAAAATGAAGTCTCAACCCAAGTCGACTTCACTTGCGACTTGGGTGAAGTCTCAATCCAAGTCGACTTCGCCTGCAACTTCAAAGGCAAATTTCTAGACAAAAAGTAGACAGCAAGTTTTAACAAGATGAAGTTGCATCCCAAGTCAACTTCACTCATCCGAAGTCGACTCCACTTGCGACTTTAACTCGTAACGGTCGAAAATCCGAATGTTGGAGCTCTAGATGCACACGAACCTCTACTCCAAACAGCTAGATCATTTTTCCTCTATATATACCATTGATGTATGAACGTGAAGGGGAGAGAGAAGGAGGAAAGAAAGAGGAAAACACAAGTTGGACTTTCATCTTCTAATATTCAAGTGTGTTGAAGTTATTTGAACAACTATTGAAGCTTCAAGTGCTACAACTTCCAAGTGTGCTTCCAAGATTATCATTTCCACATGACAAGGAGCTTCCGAAGCTTATCGAATACACATTGTAAAGTGTAATTTCTCTTTTATCTTTTTATTTTGTATTGTTGCCTTGAATCGGTGTTGGAGATCGAATTCAAGAAGAAGAAAAATAGGAAGTTGGTTTGAGTTTGTCTCACTAACAAGTTTTGCTTGATTGGTTTGAGTTTGTCTCGCCAATAGATTGGACTTGGTTGGTTGGAGTTGGTCTCACCAACAAGTGATTATTAATTCAAGAAGAAGCAAAACAAGGGGTTGGTTTGAGTTTGTCTCACTAACAGGTTTTGCTTGATTGGTTTGAGTTTGTCTCACTAATAGATTGGACTTGGTTGGTTGGAGTTGGTGTCACCAACAAGTGATTATTGTATATGCCTCCTAGAGCTAGAATCTAGAAGAGAGCGAGTGCTCTAGATTGTATTGAAAATACAATAGTGGAACCCAAGACACAACGGGTGTATGCTTGGAAGAGTGGAGTAGGGAGGTTGCTCGAACCACTATATATCGTTGTCTCTCATGTGGATTGATTGGTTACATTTTTATATTCCATTTTCACCCTCTCATTCTATCTCATAGCACGTTTCATCAAGGGGATTACACTTACAAGGGGTTAAGTTTTAATTTACCAAAGAATTTTTTTAAGAACCCAATTCACCCCTCCCCTTTTGGGTTTTTGCCATAAACTAGGGACCAACAATTTTCCACACCTAATTCCACTTTAATTTATGGGCATTTAATCACCCTAGCTAATAGCTTACATAAGGGTCCACTTACCATATTTAAAAAAATCACAAAATTCAACAACTGCCCATGAACGTCCACTTACCTTGCTGTCCATTTAATGATCATGTCCCATATGGCTGCCCCTTTTGCAATTTTTCCACAAAATTGCAGCTTTAATTAATTGGCACTTAATTAACCTAACTAAGAGCTCATTTAGAGGTCCATTTAGCATTTAAAAAATTATTAAAAATCCCAAAAGCTGCCTTGGACGTGCATCACTCTAAGCTCCCATCTTGTTGTCCATGTGTTTAACGTCACATGTGCTTTGGATTTTGGCATTTTGGGCCATAAAAATCCAACTGAAATTAATGTCACTAACCACCCTAGTCATGTAGCTCATTTAAATGCATATTTTGTATTTTTTTAAAATAAAAAATATCAAGTATATAGCCCCTTGAAAGTCCATGTGTAGCCACCTTTTTAAGCTCCTTTGAGCTAGCCATTAACCATTAAATTATGTCATTAATCACTTGATATTATCATGGATTTTGTCATTTTAAATAATTCATAAAATCCATGTGTAATTATCTCCTTTTACCACCTCATTTATGCCATTAATTATTTAATTAATTACTTTAACTTTAACATAAATGAAGGCTACTTTATGGTGCACAAAAGTCAATGGTGCACACCCCTTTTCCATGAAACCATGATCCCACCATCATTAGCTTGATCCAAGCCTCTCATTGCATTGATCTCATAATTTTAACTGTTCATTTCAAATTTCATCTCAATCCGACTTTTCTGGCTCAAGCTATAATCATTTGAAGTCATCCTTGGATTTTGATGGTGATGATCGATTTTCACCCTAATTTCATCAATATTTTCATAATTCAACCTTTCCATAATATTAAGCATGAAATTATATGCTTACCTTTCAATTTTCATCTTAATCCGCCTTACCGGCGTCGAGTAAGGAATTTTCTAGCACTTGCCACCTTAAATCTATAATCATCGACATAATCTCCATTAGTTAAACCATAATATATGAGGTAATTATCCTCAATACATTCACATTCCCTAAATCCTCATTAAGCCTCTTTAATCACATTGACCCATATCGGCTTATATTCATCATTCATAACCACTTGCCCTAATTGCAATAAATCATCAATATTGCAAAGGAAATCATTTATAATTCCACTAAATCATACATGATTCATATTTATATGTCAAATGCATATATATAAGCCTTACTTGGGTCTGGGTATCACAACAAATCAATGACTGATTAAATGGTCGGCCCCACTGGTTAGACGGCTGAAATTTTGGATAGCTGGTTCTTGCATGATCGGTGGCTACATTTGATGCTGATGCTTTAACGGTCCAAATAGGCAGATGACCTTGTGGGGCCCACTTCAACTTACAAACTTGAATAAAAATATTTAAATCATTAATTCATCAAAATCATTAGTGAGTTATCATTATAAAAATTATCTCAAGCCCATTTAATTTCATGGCAATAAATAAAAAATGTAATTTCAAGCCAAAAGATTACAAAAATTATTTAAATAAATTGAAATTAATATTTAATACCCAAATGTTGCAAATTTAACTCGTCCAAATTTTTTTTCGTTTCTTCATTCATCATCATTTCATTTATAACATAAGCAAAGTACACCTGTACATATCCTTTAAACCATTTCAACATTACTGTTATACATCATAGGCCCTCTTAACCTAATCATGGCATTTCCATTGCATACATACATCTATTCAATCATTAGTTCACCTAGAACTCAGAACTTTAAACAAGTTCACTTATATATTAATATACCTGAAACTTCCATTCCTATTATTCCACTCACCGTGGCTAATACTTTTAGCCCACATGGTACTATCTCGTACCTTTTCTCTATTTCTTAGGTCCTCGACCGCTTGAGTCTCCCAGTACCTGTCTGAGGTTTGCAAAACAAAATGTGAGTGATAACTCAGTAAGCAAGCATTTTGGGGCAAGACTTTCCTTGAAAATCTTTTCCTTAAACATTTTTCTCATAAATCATTTTGGCCAGGGGACATTTTATGTTCCAAAACATCTTGACATAAACCATATTTGACAATGGACATTCTCATGTCCACGAAAAGACATTTTTCCACATAAATCATTTTGACATTGGACGTTCATACGTCCTAAGACATTTTTCCACTTAAACCTTGTTGGAAACGGACGTTTTTATGTCCTAAAATGTTTTTCACATAAACACTTTGATAAACATTTTATAAACTTTGGATGTGCAAATTCATTATATCCATTGATGACATTATCCTTCATGTGACGGTACGCTAGCACGGGGAACCCTCTTGCATGACATGATTCTTTCCATCCTTGGCACCGGACCTTCTGACTTGGTAACGTCAAGGGGGACTCCTTGTCCACTTACTACCTTGACTAGCCTACCTCGCCGGTCCTTTCCGACTTGGCAACATCAAGGAGGACTCCTTGTCCACTTACTACCTTGACTAGCCTACTTGATTTCCATTCCATGCATGACTTTTAGTCACCCCGACATTATATACCCCCTTACACATGCAATTTGTCATTCTCATGTAGAGAATTCTTTGCACCATCCCTCTTTAAACACCATTTCAATGAAACTTCGTATAAATTCATTTTTCATCACATTTCAAGCATAATTGCGAAACCATAAGCAATCATTTATTTCAATAGAAATAAACATTTCAGTACACATATAAACAAGGAATGGTCATCCTTAAATACCTTGTAATGAAAAACTGGTGGCTTTTCATTAAAGCCATCATTTTCAAAACTTGTGCTTGCCCATTCGTTTAAACATGATCATAAATAATTTTATCACACATCATCACATAGAAAGAAAACATCATTTTAGAAAGTTTGCTTTCTTACCTGAGATCGCCATAATCCCTTTTCCTTCCATTCTTTTCCTTGCCTTTACCTAAATAAATGAAAATAACATTTCATTTATTTGCATCATCTTCAAATACTTATATTCCTTAGGTTTGCCAACCTACATAAGTTCATCTAACTTAACCCACTTGTCTTTCAAGTCGGGTATTCATACTTATCTCTTCATATACGTCCATTTCTCTATACATAAATCATATGTTTCTTAAAATTTTTCAACAGAGAAACTTGTCTCTAATTCTAGTATGATTAAACCTCTTAATTAACACTGTACTTAGGGTATTTTTATGGAATTTAAATCTACTAATCATAGGTTTCCAAAATAGCAACTTTGGAACCCATTTTTCACCCGTTTAACATGTCTTTTGACACATAACCCTAAGCAGATTTATAAATCCGAATTTTCAGCAAATAATCCCAATTTTCTTAATCCAAATTCAGGGTATTAACATATATATTAATTTTGATCATTTCTACATATGTTTCATATTTCTTTTTTATTTTTTTCTCCAACTATCCACATATGCTGAAATCAGGCGTACTGAAATCTCAAAATCTTGAATTAATATCAAATCAAGTAGTTTTGATCTGAAATTTCTACCATACCTTAATTACTATATTCATTAACCAAAATAAATATTTCTAGCACAAAATATTTATTATTTATATTTATTTTTGTATTTTTACCTTGCTGGACAGCAACATCCCTTTTCAGACAGCCTGAATCACTTAAATTATGCGGTATACTTATACCCGTAAAAACATAATTTTTATTTTATTCATATGATACTAAATATGTCTTATATATCCTGTAAAATTTTTAGCCCAAATTCGTTGTATAAAAATTATTAAAAATCCTTTGGCGCTGCTGATCCTGACACCCATTTAATCCCGTCCAGGTTGATTTTCTTAGATTTTTAATTTGCAACTAGCTTATCTTTTTAAGCTAAAAATTAGGCCGTTCTTTAATCACACCATAATTATTCTTTCCAAAAATTTTATGCTAAAATTCATCCATTTACTGTTCCGTTCATATTTTAGTTTACAACATCATATAACTTCCAGATTTGAGGCATAAAATCAAGATTAACATATACTTGATTAATTGATAATCCCTCCATCGAGCACTTGAAATTCTCTTCTTTTCCTCTCCTCCTTGCTAGGTTTGACGTGCCCTAGCTGCTGCCCTTGGAGAAAATCTCCATTTTTCTCTTATTTTTCTCTCTTCTCTCCTTCTCTCTCTCCTTCTCCCCTGCTGGAAATGGCAGCCATGCTCCCCCATTTCCTCCTTTTATTTGCTACTTTTCTTGGTGCCCAAGTAACCCCATCGGCATTTTAGTAAATTCCATTTTCACTTTCCACAATTGCCCTTCTTTACTTAGCTCTTAAGCAACTTGTTACTTGCTCTCCAAGAAAGTAACTTTCCATGATAATTAGCTTAATCCATTCCATTCATCTCATAGATTTAATAATTTTATTCCATCGTTTCAAATTTCATCTCAATCCGACATTTCTACGTCAAGTTATGACCACTTGAATTTATCTTTTGGATTTGAGATAAAAATAATTAATTATCACCCTAATCCCATCATGATTCCCTTAATCCAATCCATTCATAAAATTGGGCCCACCGTTGTGAGCTTACCTTTTAAATTTCATCGAGATCCGCCTTGTAGGCGTCAAGTTATGAATTTTCTATCATTTTTCACCTTAATTCAATAATTAAACTTTAATCTCCATAAATTAAATCATGATTATTAACATGATTATTCATGAAACATTGTCACCATTAAATCCTCATTAAGCCCCTCGGGTCATATCGACTCACTTTGGGCTCCGACGATTAAATTTTTAATCACCGTTTCTAACGGAAACCCTAGTTCCAAAATATCATTAAATCATACAATCATCCATAAATCATTTAAAATTCATTTAAATAACACATGTATAATATTTAAAGGCCTACTTAGGTCTGCGTATCACACAAAGCTATCCCGGAGCTTGGTGGCTGCGACCACCAGTTCCATTGACTTAAGAAAACTTGTTGTCATGTGATCCAGGAGCATTATCGTTGTGACCACGAAGTTGATTTCTACAAAGTTTGCACAATGTGAAGTTGATTCAAGGCCCCCATATAAATTATTCTCTTAGGATTTCTAAACCATAACTTAGGGGGCATGAAGGAGAGCTCTGAGGAGAAGAAAAGGGGCTTCAAAGCTAGAAAGAAGATGAATTGAAGCCGTTGTGATGGAAATCATTGAGTTTTTCCTTCTCTTTTCTTCTATTGTCTTATTTTTCTCATTCTCTTCTCTTAAGATGTTTTGGAACATGATTTGGATGGAAATATCTGTCATGTTCATGGGCTGGACATTTATGGGAGATTATGATGAACTAGGACTCTAAATTATGTTGAACTTGGTTTCTTTGTGCTTGAAGGATTACATGATGTTGCACTAACTTATGTTGTGTGAGTTTTACTATTACATATCATACTTAATGCTTCTAAAAGCTTGTACATCTTATAGATTGATGTAATTTCCAGATCTATACTTAGAAAAATGAGTTCTAGATTAGATCCATATGTAAAGCATAAGTTTCTAGCTGCTTGTGGTGGTTGGATGTTAATATGGATAAAAATATACCTATTAACCTTGTGTGATCTTGTTTAGGTTATGTGCAAATCAACCTTGTTTTACTCCGTTGCATGGGAACTTGATAATTGACTAGAATAAAGTTAGATTTATATATGCTGGAAGACATATTTGAATATAAATAACCTCGATCAGCAATTCTCCATACAACTTATTAAAAAGGTGCTAACTTAGCAGAGTTGGAGTCAAGGGATTCGTAACTCTTATCTATCTAATTATCCATTAGGAATCTCAAGTAGTTGTTACCCTATCTGTAGTCATTTTAGTTAATTTGCCTTGTTGAAGTTTAAATTATCCAATTGATAAAAATGTCTACTCAACTTGATAATTTGTAATTGGTAAAGGAAATTTTGTTTGTGCTACAATTTAACCCTCTCTACTCATGGATTGACACTCTACTCATTATTTATTACTTGATCCACATGTATACTTATATTGAACCAAGCAAAATAATTAGACATATGTGTAGCTCAATAATTGATTTAATATCTTGATCTATGCTTGGAAGAATGAGATTTAGATGAGATCCATATATAAGTGTGAAACCAAAGCATAGTAAATATAATTTAGAGCTTGTATAAGGATAAAATTTGAAATGTTCATGATATGGAGGGTTTATAATCACCTATATGGTTTTCAGTTGATCTAAGTATGAGTAACTCACATTGGCATCTAAGTAAGCAAGGTGATTAAGTTAATCACTTTGATTACTACGGTAATTATGTGTACTAAAAGACAAAACACACTAAAGGATGAAAAAGGATGTAGAGAATTCTTAGGTGACATGTGTAATTAATGTCATTTTTCATGTTATTATTTGATTTAATACTTGATATATTAATATCTTGTGATGTATAATGTAGATTTATATAAAATTTTAAGGGAAAGCCTAAGTTGATATGTCCTACATGATGAACGGTTTGGATTATGAAAATTATGAATGAAAAGGGGTTAAATGATTAAAGTTATATGATATTTTATGAATTAAATTCATTTTGCTAATATCTTAGCATATATTCATCATTTTCAGATAAAAAATTTTATGAATAAGTAAGTTGAGATGTTTTAAGTGATGAATGGATTAGATTAAACCTAATCCCATTAGAAAGTGGTATTATGAATCGTTATAAAAATTAATGATGAAATTGCTTTAAAGCATTTGACTTATGGGTATTAAAGGTAAATGCCATTAATGTGAACCAAAAGTCAACTTTGACTTTTGAAGCTCACTCTTGAGGTGTCAAGTTATAATGCATTGAGCAAGGGATAAGTCAACAAGCAATAAATAAAATGCATAATGAATGTAGTTGGCTATGAACATGTTCAAGCTTGGATTTTATGGGATTTTTGACAAAAAAATTAAAATGCAAAATGCATGGTAAATGTGGCTAAGAATGGGACACATGGATGGCTCGAAATGTGGCAACAATAGAGGCAAATGGATGGCTAGGATGAATGTAGCAACTAAATAGAATTTTATATATTTTAAGTCATGAATAATGAGGTGACATCAAGAGGGTTAGAGAAGTAACCTATAAATAAGAAATAGGCAGTAATTAGATGGACGTTTTTTAGCATTAAGAGACAGAAAACTTAGAAAAAAATGGAAACAAAGAGCAGCAGCTTAGGAATAACCAAATAGCACTAAAAGAGAAGAGAAAAGAAGGAAAATTCAGTAAAATAGAAGAGGAGAGGTGGACATTGAAAAATATTTGAATTTATTCTTACTATATGCTTACTTGAAACCCAACTAGATGATAAGGGAAATTTCTATTTACTTTAGTGAATTCAAGGACTAAGAAAGATGATATAAGTTGAAATCTCATGTTTAAGGGGTGTTGAATGATAATATCACATGTATATGTTGGAAACATGTGTTGAAATCAATGGAAAAATAAGCCAAGGCTATGTTTTGATGATTAACAAATCAACTTGAGTGAGTTTTGGCTACTAATATGTTTTGGTGAAATGTTTAAAGGATATAAAAATGAAAAAAATGAAGCATGACAGGTCGAGTCGATTTCCAAGTCAACTCAAGCATCGACTTAGGCCAAGTCGATCCCCAAGTCAATTCCAGCATCGACTTCAAACACATTTTTATGTCCAGCGTTGAAATTGGGAGCAAGAGCTGCTGAAGTCGCACACAAAGTCGACTCCAGCATCGACTTCAAACGTGAATTTTTGTCCAGCGTTGAAATTGGGACGAGAGTTGCCAAAGTTGCAGACCAAGTCGACTCCACATGCGACTTGGTGAAGTCGTAGACCAAGTCGACTCCAACATCGACTTCAACTAATCAGCACACGTTTTGAAGAGCAAAGTCACAGACCAAGTCGACTTGATGCTCGACTTGAGTGAAATTGAAGACCAAGTCGACCCAATCATTCAACTTGGACCAAATGAAGATCAAATCAAGACCAAAGCAAGCAAGGTTGCATGAATTCATCAAGAACACACATTTGGATATACATGAACTCCAAATTTTCAAGTATTCAAGACTTTAAGACATGGAGCTAAAGCACATCAATCTAGGATGAATATACTGAGTTTCAAATGATATAAATCAAGGGAAGAACATTTAATTTGAAGAAATTTAAGTGACCAAAGCCATCTCCACGGATTTCAAATTTACCAAGCAAGCACAGAAAGTGAAGTCGCACTCGAAGTCGACTTCACCTGCGACTTGAGTCAATTCCAGGACCAAGTCGACCTGAAGTGTAACTTGAAGTATTTGATGAAATCCAAAGTCGCACCCGAAGTCGACTCCGTTTTGTGACTCGGGCGAAGTCGCATCGAAGTCGTCTCCACCTGCGACTTGGGTCGAAACGGTCGGAAATTTTTCGAATGTTGGCGCATTAAATGCGCGCCACCTACTTCCAAACGTTCGAATTCCCTCGCCATTTTTATAAGGCATTCAAGATTAACGTAGAGGGTAGCTGAAACCTCATTGATTGAGCACAACTCCCATTCCTAAGAGCTTTAAGTGATCAAACCAACATCTAGAAGAAGAACTCTGCATTAAAACTGTCAAGAGTTGCTCGCTGAATCATTCAGACTGCTTCATAAGTTCTTCTCCGTGCTAAATCTGCCTCTACACAACAGTAACGTGTAGAAACTTTCTTTATTATTTTTCCTATTGTATTGAACTTGATTTAGTGTTGGTGACTAAGATCAAGTGTAAGCAAAGTAGCGTGTGACTGGAGTGGAACTCGTCACCTACTTGTGTTGTGTGTTGTTTATGCCCCCTAGAGCTGGAATCTAGAAGAGAGCAGAGGCTCTAGTTGTATTTGTGAAATACATAGTGGAACCCAAGTTACAAGGGATGTGAACTTGGAAGAGTGGAGTAGGGAAGGTTGCCCGAACCACTATAAAACCCTGTCCATTGATTTATATTTCTGCTCTTATTATCTTATTGCTTTCCTTTTGTTTCATTCAAGGGGATTGAACTAAACTGGGGAACGTTTTCTGTTTAAATTGAAAAATTTTAAATACCCAATTCACCCCTCCCCTCTTGGGTAATTGTCATAAACTCGGGACCAACAAGTGGTATCAGAGCCAGGTTTTTGAGTTTTACCAAAGAGATCTTTTGATATGGCATCCCAATCTACTTCTGTTCCCGCATTTGCCGAAGGCCAATCTTTTACTAAGCCACCATTGTTTGATGGAAACAATTTTGGCTATTGAAAGCTACGTATGAAACAACTCATCATGGCTACAAATATGGACTCTTGGATTGTGATCCAAGACTGTGAAACCCCGATCTTACACACGTGTATGAAACCATAGGGTTGTAAACCCTAAGTAATATATTAGCAAAATATATATTCATGAATATGAAATATGTGGGAATAAAGGTTAAAATAATTATTTATGAAATTCGGATGAATAGTGAACGTGAATAGTGAAATGTGAATAGTAACCATGTGGTTAAAGTGAAATGATGAGTTAATCACTTTGGATTAACTTAATCACAAAAAGACAAGAAAGGAAGCTTCCCACAAAAGGACAAAATAGCCACTTTTTGATTTATTTAGTATTTTTGGATTTTTAGTGGATTTTTGAGAGAAAATGAAGAAAAATTCATATCTTGCAATCCGGACGTCGGTTGAGATAAAAAATTTTATGGATGGCCAAAATATGATGATGGACATGATGAATGGTCCAAGATTGATCAAAAACTATGAATTAAGGGTCAAGATTCAACGTCATTGGAGATCAAAAAGTAGCTTCACTTTTTCATTAATTATATTTGACTTTGGGGTTAATTTTAATTAATTAAAAAATCAAATAATTAATGAAAAGCTGCAATGTCTGCTGGAGGCTTGACTTTTGGGCCAAAATCCAATGGTCCAAAATCAATCTTATCAAAAATCAACGGTTAAGATGAATTAGCTTTAAAAAATTAATTTTAATAAATCAAAAATCATTAAATAAATAGGGGCTAGCTAGGGTGGCATGAACAGTAGCTAGGGGGCTGCAAATTGCTCAAGGGTTGCTTGGAAATTTCTTGGAAATTTCCTTGGCAAAAATATTTATAATTTAGTCCAAATTCAAGGGGGTAAATTGTAAATTTATGAAAATATCAAATTCTATAAATAGGGGCATGGGGTGAACGACCAAAGCACACAAACCTAGCTCATTTGAGCATTTCCAACCCCCACCCACACGTTCAAGCCTTGAGGAGGAGAGGAGAGAAGGATAGAGAGAGAAAGTGAGAAGAGAAGAGGATATATTCACTTAAGGTAAGTGAATTCTTTCCAAATTTCTTTTGGATGTTAAGTAGGGTAAAATCATGCTTAGATAATGCCTAAGCATGAGAAAATAAGTATAGTTATAATGCTTAATTGAAATTATACCGAAACATCAAAAATTTGGAGCAAAGATAGAGCGTTTGGGAAGATAGCATATGATATATGACAATAATGCTCCAAATTTGATAAATGATGATTTGAGATGTATAATTATGATAAATATGATGTTGGAATGATGATATATTAATCCCATGATTTTTGGAATTAAGGATTATGCGTAAGTGAAATTATGTTGATTTTTAGTATATGGAGAAAATGATTTATTTAGCCAAGTAAATGATGATAAATTCAAAATGTATGAAATTTCTCATGATATACCAAGCATAAGCTATGTCACGGTATTTTTTATTTTTGGGTAAAATATCAATTTTTGGAACCCATGAACAGTAACCCACGTTGCTGTGAGCAGTAACCCACGTTGTTGTGAACAGTAACCTCGGGTGAACAATAAACGTGAACAGTGATTAGATACAGTAATCTTCTACAGTGACATGAACAGTAATTATGAACAGTGAACAACGTATTTTGGGAAAAAAATTAAGATTTATTTTTATATATTTATGAGGATATATGGATGGAATTTTTAAAGGATCTATGGATAAAAATCCATATAAATAAGTAATGACAAAGTATCTTTATAAGATTAACCTCTATGGGAATGAGATAATGAATGATCATAAAGCATGCATGGAAAGCAACCTAAGGCATGGAATGGATGAATAAAATATCAATTTTCCTTGTATAGGAAAAAAGGAAGGAGAAGGTTGAGGACACCGACTGAGGAGGTAAGCAAGCAATCCTTTTGAAAATGATGATTTGTAAGCAAGCTATATGCTTTCTAAAATATTTTTAAATGATTGCAAATTGTTTTCTCACATGTTTTATGAATTATATTTAAGGGCGGTCATTCCTATAATGTTTTGATATGATAAATGTTTATGAGTTTTTATGAAAAGTCATGCCGGCATATTGATATCATGTGATGTTCATGGACATGTGCACATGTATGATGTATAATGAAGATGCTTTGGTGGAGGTAGAAAGCGGATTAGAGGGTCCCCCTTCACTATTGCTGAGTCGTATGGGCTGTGTGCCGATGGCATCCTCCCCAGAGGTGGAGGCAAAGGAATGTTATGTGTGAATGAATGCATTGCATTTTCATACATGGATTGAAAAGGAAAGCATGGATTTGAAATGATATTTTTAAAGGGATGGTGCAAATAATTCTCTACATGAGAATGACAAGTCACCTGATGTAAGAGGTATATAATGCCGGAGAAATCAAAAGTCATGCATGTAGGAACCATGTAGGCATCAAGCGGAAGAGAGGTTCTTCTTGATGAGGCCAAGTCGGAGATAACCGGCGTATTGGACCATGCTATGTGAGATGTGTTGGAAACATATGGAAAATAAGCCAAGTCTATGTTTTGATGATTAACAAATCAATTTGAGTAAGTTTTGATTACTAACATGTGTGTGAAGATGATTAAAGGTTATAGAAATGAAGAAAATGAAGCTTGATAAGTCAAGTCGATTTCCAAGTCGACTCAGGCTTCGACTTAGGCCAAGTCGATCCCCAAGCCGACTCAAGAAGCGACTTCAAAGCGCCGTTTTTGTCCAGAGTTGAAATCGAGGAGCAAAGCTACCGAATTCGCATCCCAAGTCGACTCCGCATGCGACTTGGGTGAAGTCGCAGACCAAGTCGACTCCAGCTTCGACTTCGAGGCGTCATTTTCATCCAGAGTTGAAATCAGGGACGAGAGTTGCCGAAGTCGCATCCCAAGTCGACTCTGCATGCGACTTGGGTGAAGTCGCAGACCAAGTCGACTCTAGCTTCGACTTCAGTGCGAAACTTACAGATCAAGACGGCTCAATGCTAGATTCAAGTAGAAATGAAGATCAATTCGACTCAGACACTCAACATGGCCCAAATAAGGATCAAATGAAGATCAGATGAAAATCAAAGCAAGCAGGGCTGCATGAATCCATCATGTTGGATCATGAACACTTACTCGGACATCTTACATGCATTCCAAGATTCAAGTATTCAAGAACTCAAGAAAAGGAATCCAAGGTTTTCAAAGTAAATAATCATACAGTGTTCCAAAGAGGTATAAATCAAGAGAATAACATCAATATGAGGAAAATCAAGTGATTAAAGTCATCTCCGAAAATTTCAAGTTCAACTAGCAAGCTGAAGAAGTGAAGTCGCACCCGAAGTCGACTTCACCTGCGACTTGGGTCAAGTCGAGGACCAAGTCGACCCAGACTAGAACTTGAATAAGCAGCGGACAGGCGAAGTTGCACTCAAAGTCGACTCCATATGCGACTTGGGTGAAGTCGCACCCGAAGTCGACTCCACCTGTGACTTGGGTCGCAACGGTCGAAAAATTTCCGAACATTGGCGCATTAAATGCGCGCCACCTACTTCCAAACGTTCGGATTCCCTCGCAAATTATATAAGGAATTCAATATGAACGAGGAGGGTAGCTGAGAATTCATTGAATGAGCATAACTCCCATCTTCAAGAGCATTAAGTGATCAAGCCATCATATAGAAGAAGAACTTCGCTTCCAAACTGCTAAGAGCTGCTTGCTGAATCATTACGCCTACGTTACAAGTTCTTCTCTGTGCCAAATCTGTCTCTACACAACAGTAACGTGTAGAAACTTTCTTTTGTTATTTCTTGTTGTATTGAACTTGATTTAGTTTAGGTAACTAAGATCAAGTGTAAGCAAAGTAGTGTGTGATTGGAGTGGATTTCGTCACCTACTTGTGTTGTGGATTGTTGATGCCCCCTAGAGCTGGAATCTAGAAGAGAACAGTGACTCTAGTTGTATTTGTGAAATACAATAGTGGAACCCAAGTCACAAGAGGTGTGAGCTTGGAAGAGTGGAGTAGGGAGGTTGCTCGAACCACTATAAAAACCTTGCTTGTTGATTTTTATTTCTGCTCTTTACACTATATTGCTTTCCATTTTGTTTCTTCATAAAGGGGACTAGATTAATCCGGGGTAAAGTTTCTGTTTAAGTTGAAAAATTTTAAATACCCAATTCACCCCTCCCCGCTTGGGTAATTGTCATTAACTCGGGACCAACAAGATGTTCCCTAGGCTAGCATACCTGCACACGAAGGTTTATGTCAGGAGTGGAATGGAAGCATTTGCACATCCAATGTTTATGAAAAGGTTTCTATTCCATTAATAGTTGATCACTTGCTAAGTGTCTCCTATCGAATGAAGAGAAATGCATTTACGAATGATTTACATGAATGGTTTATGAAAGGTTTCCAAAAATTCCTTCCAAAAATGGTTTACGAAAAGGTTTATATTCCGTTGGTAATTGATCACTTGGTAAGTGTCTTCTACCGAATGGAGAGGAATGTATTTAAAATTAAAAATGCTTGCTTATTGAGTTTCGACTCATATTTTGTTTTCCCAACCTCAGACAGGTGCAGGGAAAGCCAAGTGATGAAAAAGATCAAGTGAATTTTCCTGTAAGTGACATGGTGAATGAATGAATGGAGCATAGTTACAAAGGTATATAATCCTTTGTATATTGAAGTATGAATGAATTCCCTAATGAGATATAATGAAAAAGGACATAGGTTGTATGAAATTATGAAGCTATGAATAATATGAGAAGTTGATGATTTATGATGATATGGATGAGTCCATTATGAATGATGATGAGTATATGTTTATGTGATGAAAGAAAAAAAAAATAATTTGGACGAGATCTAATTAAGAACCTGTCGTGTGATCAGGACAACAATCTTGAATCACGTTTACCAATTGACAAGATCTTGGAGTAAGGACTATGTGGACGCCTCGGTTCGGGGCACCACAAAGACGGTGTGACTTTGCCAATTGATGAAAGAGCTTCGAAATGGACCGATGAGGAAGTGAAAATTGTTAAGAGCAATGATAAGGCCATGAATTCATTATTTTGTGCTCTTACTGCCTCTGAATATGATAGAATATCCTCTTGTTTGACCGCCAAAGAAATATGGGATACATTGACATCCATATATGAGGGAACTTCTCAAGTCCAAAGGACAAGGAGAAATATATTGATCGGAGAATTGGAAAGTTTTAAAATATTAGAAACAGAAAAAAAATTTGAAATGTTTGCTAGATTTTCAAAAATTACTAATGCTTTGAGAGGTCTTGGAAAAGCTATCTCCGAATCTGAACAGGTCATGAAGATCCTAAGAGCTCTACCAGAATCATGGACTCCGAAGATTACTGCAATAGAAGAAGCCAATGACCTAAACAAGTTGAAGCTAGAAGACCTCATTAGTTCATTAATGTCACATGAGCTAATCAAGAAAATAAATGAAGATCACCACAAAGGAAAGAGAGCAATTGCATTGAAAGCCACTCAAAACTTGAATGAGTCCACCTCCTCATCTCACAACAATAATGAAGACATTGCTCTGTTAACTCGAAGATTTCGAAAGTTCATAAGGAAAGAAAAGAACTTCAAAAGTTTCAAAGAGAGACCCAGAAAAGAGAAAAAGAAGGAGGTTACACAGTGCTATAGATGCGGCGGTATAGGACATATGCAAGCTCAATGTCCTACACTGGAAGAAAAATCAAAGGATTGTCAAGAAAAGAAGGAAAGATATAAAAGCCGAAAATCCCAAAAGCCTAAGGGAAGAGGAATGTACGTGAATGAAGAAACTTCATCAACAAGTAGCTCCTCAGCTGATGATCTTGAAGCTGCAAATTGCGCAAGAATATGTTGCATGGTGTGGATTGAGCAAGAAGAAACTTTGTTGTGTTTAAACACAACAAAAGTTTTGGAAGAGCAAACCACCTCAACAAAATATACAAGTAATGAAGAGGTAACTTCAAAACTAGGTTACTCTCAATCTACTATTCTTCTATACCGGAGTGTCTCAAATGTGCTAAATTAGAGGAATTACAACATGCATATGATTCACTATATGAGGAAATCAAAAAACTAGGAAACAAATTATCATTAAAGAGACAACAATGTAATTCCATTATTATTATAAATTGAAAACTAGCAGAAAGAACAACAAAACTGAAAGAAGAAAATGAACTGCTATTGAAAGAAGTGGAAAAATTGAAAAAGGAGAATGAATCCTTAAATGAATCATTAACTAAGTTCTCTAATCCAGGAGAAAGTGTGAAAATATTTCTAAACATGACCTCTCAAAACAATAGAAGAGATCTTGGATACTCCACATTTGAGCTGAGAGAAAGTAGCAAATCAAATGTGCCAAAGTTGCACCTATTTACAAACCAAAAGGGAAACAAGCTGTTTGGACTAGGAGACCAAGTTTTGAACCACAACATACTTAGAGACCTACTCCTAGATTACCAATGGCCTGTAACTTTTGCAACAAGGCGGGTCACAAAATTTATAAATGCAACTTTAAGAAACTATATGACCATGGTGCAAAATTAGTTTGGGTTCCAAGAAACACAAGATTTGGGCTTTCAAGGATAGAACAACAGAGATTAAACCAGTTTACTAACCCAAATGGACCCATAAAATGGGTACCAAAGAGATAAGTTTCATTTGCTCATCTTTCAGGTATGTTTCAAGGCAAAAGTAAACAACGTTTGGTTCATGGATAGTGGTTGCTCAAGGCATATGACTGGAGAAAGAAGTTTGTTTCATAAACTCAAGCCTTGCAATGATGGAACTGTTGCCTTTGGAAACAATGAGAAAGGTAAAATCAAAGTTAAAGGAAATATTTACAGTATTTCAAATGCATGTATGGAGGATGTATTATTTGTTGAAGGACTCAAGCACAATCTAATGAGTATTAGCCAGTTATGTGACAAAGGGTACAAGGTTGTGTTTGAATCATCTATATGTAATGTATTTGATGGAGAACATATCATGTTTAGTGAAAAAAAGACATGTGAATATATATTTGGTTTCACTTGACGAACTAGATGGTCAATGTCTAATGGTCATTGACAATGATCCATGGGTTTGACATAAGAAGCTTGGACATATAAACATGTCAAACATTAAGACCTTATGGAAAAAGAGTTTGGTAGAAGGATTGCCAAAATTGGAATATGACAAGGATAAAATTTGTAAGGCATGTCAACTGTCAAAACAACCTAAAATGCCTTTCTCTACCAAAAAGGAGATTTCCACCACCAGACTACTTGAATTGCTACACATGGATCTATATGGGTCATCTGACATTTTAACCATTGGTGGAAAGAAGTATGTATTCGTAATAGTTGATGATTTTTCAAGATTCACATAGGTAATTCTCTTAACTAGCAAAGATGAAGCCTTCTCTATGTTAGCAACTGTTGCAAACTTGGTGCAAAATGAAAAATAAAGTACTATTGTGACCATTAGAAGTGATCATGGTGGTGAATTTAAAAATAAACGATTCATAGAATTATGTAATGAAAAAGGAATTCACCACACATTTTCTGTACCAAAAACTCCACAACAAAATGGAGTAGTTGAAAGGAAAAACAAGACTATACAAGAGATGGCTATAACTATGCTAAATGAGAGTAAATTATCCAAAAAATTTTGGGGCGAAGCTGTAAGTACAGCTTGTCATGTATTAAATCGAGTTACCATTAGAGCAATCTTGAAAAAGACCCCATATGAGCTATGGAAAGGTAGAAAACTAAATATTTCATATTTTCATGTTTTTGGTTGCACATGTTATGTTTTGAACAATGGTAAAACTAACTTGGGAAAACTGGATGCCAAAAGTGATGAGGAAATATTCCTTGGTTACTCATCAAATAGCAAAGCATATAGAGTCTTCAATAAAAGTAACCAAGTTGTAGAAGAGTCAATACATGTTTTTTTTTATGAATTTAACCGAACTCCGAGAAAGGAGGATGAATTAAGTGATGTAGATGATACATCGAAGAATTCAAAAGCAAAACAACAAGAGCAACAAGGAGAAACTGAACCTAAGCCAGAAAATTCCACAGAGGAAAGGGTAAGTGAACGTAATAATTCCTATAAACCTCCAACTGATTTAAAATTCAAAAATGCCCATCCAATTGAGCAAGTTATAGGCAATATTTATGAAGGTGTAAAGACTAGAAGGTCAAAACAAAATATTTGTGGACAATACGCTTTTGTATCAAAAATTGAACCAATCACTATTAATCAAGCTCTTGATGATGAAAACTGGATCATAGCAATGCAAGAGGAGTTAAATCAATTTGAAAGAAACCAAGTTTGGCATCTTGTTCCAAGACCAAAGGACTGTACTGTCATTAGCACAAAATGGGTCTTTAAGAACAAATTAGATGAAAGCGGACTTGTGGTGAGAAACAAAGCTAGACTTATGGCAAAAGGATACTCACAAGAAGAAGGAATAGACTTTGAGAAATCCTATTCTCCGGTTGCTAGAATAGAGGTCATTCGCATTTTACTAGCTTTTGCATCTCACATGAACTTTAAGTTGTTTCAAATGGATGTTAAAAGTGCATTTTTGAATGGGTATATAAATGAAGAGGTGTATGTTGAACAACCACCTAGGTTTGAGGAGAAAGATCAATCTAAATTTGTATACAAATTAACCAAAGAATTATATGGATTAAAACAAGCTCCAAGGGCTTGGTATGAAAGATTAAGCAAATTTCTGATTGATCATGACTTCCAAAAAGGAAAGGTAGATACCACGTTGTTCATTAAGTATAAAGAAAAGGATATTCTGATTATTCAAATTTATGTAGATGATATTATTTTTGGTGCTACTAATGAGATCTTTTGTCAAGAATTTTCTGAGCTTATGCAGAAAGAATTTGAGATGAGTATGATGGGGGAGCTGAATTTCTTCCTTGGACTACAAATTAAGCAACTAAGTGAAGGGATCTTCATAAACCAGTCCAAGTATGTCAAAGAAATGTTAAAGAAGTTTGACATGGAAAATAGCAAAGGGGCAAACTCACCTATGAGCTCAACCATTAAAATTGACAAATATGAGAAAGGTAAATCTGTTGATTTAAAGTTATTAGGAGCATGATAGGTTCTTTATTATATTTAACTGCTTCTAGACCCGATATACTGTTTAGTATTTGTATGTGCTCTAGATTTCAATCATGTCCAAAAGAATCACACTTGGTAGCTGTAAAAAGAATTTTTAAATATTTAGTAGATACTACCAACATAGGACTTTGGTATCCAAAGGGTTCTGATTTTGATCTAATCGGCTACTCGGATGCGGATTTTGCCGGTTACAAGGTAGATAGAAAAAGCACTAGTGGAACAAGTCAGTTTCTTGGAAACATGTTGGTTTCATGGTTTTCAAGAAAATAAACTAGTGTTGCTCTATCCACCGCGGAAGCCGAATACATTGCCGCCGGGAGTTGTTGTGCCCAATTACTTTGGATGAAACAAGAACTTAGGGATTATGGCATGGAATTCAAAGATATACTTATTAGATGTGATAATACTAGTGCAATATGTTTAACTAAAAATTCAATATTGTATTCTAGGACCAAACATATAGACCTAAGACATCATTTTATCAGAGAACATGTAGAAAATCATGATATCTGTTTGGAATATGTGAAAATAGAAGATCAAATTGCTGATATATTCACCAAACCTCTAGCAAAAGAATCATTTTATAAAATTAGAAATGATATGGGGATGATTAAGTTAAATTAGGAACAATAAGATAGGAGAAATGAACTTAGAAAAGTCGACATCGAGGGGAGCACAGGCTGAGGGGGAGCAGCCCCCGCCATTCTCAAAGGGTCAACTCGCTCCACCACCAGATGTCCCTGAGCAGCCCACCATCCCTATTTTTGATCAATTGACAAAAAGGGGGAGAATAGATTAGGATTTGAGTCTCGGGTTGGGCAGATTGTATATAAGTATGCATATGAAAAGTTTGTTTATGTTCTGTTTTTGAATGAATGATGAAATGCTTGTATGAACGATTTTAACTTGTAAATTATTGGAAATGAAATATGCAAATGTTGAAAATGGAATATGTATGTTAACTTCATTAAGTTCAAAATGCAAAAGACCCATGATTATCCCAAAATAAGATAAAATGGTATGTTTTAAAGACATCGAAAGGTATATACTCAAATCGGTTTTGTCAATCATAAAAAAGGGGGAGATTGTTGGAAACATGCATTGAAATCAATGGAAAAATAAGCCAAGTTTATATTTTGATGATTAACAAATCAATTTGAGTGAGTTTTGGCTACTAATATATTTTGGTGAAATGTTTAAAGGATATAAAAATGAAGAAAATGAAGCATGACAGGTCAAGTTGATTTCCAAGTCGACTCAGGCATCGACTTAGGCCAAGTCGATCCCCAAGTCGACTCTAGCATCGACTTCAAACACGTTTTTATGTCCGGCGTTGAAATTGGGAGCAAGAGCTGCTGAAGTCGCACACGAAATCGACTTCGCATGCGACTTGGGAGAAATCGCAGACCAAGTTGACTCCAGCATCAACTTCAAACGTGAATTTTTGTCCAGCATTGAAATTGGGGACGAGAGCTGCCGAAGTCACAGACCAAGTCGACTCCACATGCGACTTGGGTGAAGTCGCAGACCAAGTCGACTCCAGCATCGACTTCAACTGATCAGCACACGTTTTGAAGAGCAAAGTCGCAGACCAAGTCGACTTGATGCTCGACTTTAGTGAAATTCAAGACCAAGTCGACCCAATCATTCAACTTGGACCAAATGAAGATCAAATCAAGACCAAAGCAAGCGAGGTTACATGAATTCATCAAGAACACACATTTGGACATTTACATGAACTCCAAATTTTCAAGTATTCAAGACTTCAAGACATGGAGCTAAAGGACATCAAGCAAGGATGAATATACTGAGTTTCAAATGATATAAATCAAGGGAAGAACATTTAATTTGAAGAAATTTAAGTGACCAAAGCCATCTCCAAGGATTTCAAATTTACCAAGCAAGCACAGAAAGTGAAGTCGCACTCGAAGTCGACTTCACCTGCGACTTGAGTCAATTCCAGGACCAAGTCGACCTGAAGTGGAACTTGAAGTGTTTGATGAAAGCCGAAGTAGCACCCGAAGTCGACCCCGTTCTATGACTTGGGCGAAGTCGCACCGAAGTCGACTCCACCTGCGACTTGGTCGCAACGGTCGAAAATTTTTCTAACGTTGGCTCATTAAATGCACGCTACCTACTTCCAAACGTTCAAATTCCCTCGCCATTTATATAAGACATTCAAGATGAACGTAGAGGGTAGCTGAAACCTCATTGATTGAGCACAACTCCCATTCCTAAGAGCTTTAAGTGATCAAGGCAACATCTAAAAGAAGAACTCTGCATGAAAACTGTCAAGAGCTGCTTGTTGAATCATTCAGACTGCTTCACAAGTTCTTCTTCGTGCTAAATCTGCCTCTACACAATAGTAACGTGTAGAAACTTTCTTTATAATTTTCCTTATTGTATTGAACTTGATTTAGTGTTGGTGACTAAGATCAAGTGTAAGCAAAGTAGCGTGTGACTGGAGTGGAACTCGTTATCTACTTGTGTTGTGTGTTATTTATGCCCCCTAGAACTGGAATCTAGAAGAGAGCAGAGACTCTAGTTGTATTTGTGAAATACATAGTGGAACCGAAGTCACAAGGGGTGTGAGCTTGGAAGAGTGGAGTAGGGAAGGTTGTCCAAATCACTATAAAACCTTGTCCATTGATTTATATTTCTGCTCTTATTATCTTATTACTTTTCTTTTGTTTCATTGAAGGGGATTGAACTAAACCGAGGAACATTTTCTGTTTAAGTTGAAAAATTTTAAATACCCAATTCACCCCTCTCCTCTTGAGTAATTATCATAAACTCGGGACCTACAGTATATATAGTCAAATTGCATATATGATTGGATTTATGAGCTAATACATGAGTTAAACTTAGCAAAAATGAGCTAAATAGGATTGTTTGGAAAAGGATGATAAATTCCAGAAAATTTGAAGTAAAATTCACTTGCTATAAGTTGTAAACAACTGCTTAAAATGATTTCAAGAGTTGTGGATAGGTTGCAATTCATGTATGCATCATTAAGATGCAATTAGTAAAATGAAACTTGATGGATTTATATAGCTCTGATTTTCATTAATTATTTTTATTTAATAAAAAGTCAAATTTATAATTAATGAAAAGTGGAGCTACTTTTTGATCTCCAAATGACATTTCATCTTAACCTTTGATTCATGATTTTTATCAAATCTTAAACCATTCATCATGATCATCATAATATTTTGGTCATCCATAAAAAATTTCATCTCAATCTGACGTCCGAATTGCAAGTTATGAATTTTTCTTCAATTTTTCACTAAAATTTGAAATTCCATTAAAATATAAAAAAGTATTGCTATTTCGTCTTGTAGTGATTAAATCTCCATTTTTGTTTTTTTGTGATTAAGTTAATCCAAGTGATTAACTCTTAATCACGTGTCTTAATCCCAAGATTACTATTCACGTGCACCATTCATCCGAATTTCATAAATAATTATTTAACCTCTATTTCCACATATTTTCATACCCATGAATCTACATTTTCCAAATATATTACCGGGGGTTTACAACCCTAGGGTTTTATACACGTGTCTAAGATCAGGGTTTCACAATCCTCCCCCCCTTACAATAGGTTTCGTCCCGAAATCTGTTGCCTTTCAAATACTCTATTACGCTTTTTCTGCATAATTAGACATCGATATCTAAAAGCATATTAGCCTTCTCTGACTTTTGCTATTTTTCTATTTTATATGAAGAAAATTCCTTCCTCTTCCTTGCCTGTCTTTAAATGCATTGAGTTTGGAAAATAATTTCAAACAATTCCTTTTCTTCCTTGATCCATGTCATTCAAATTCTATATCATGATATATAAATATCATGATTTTTATTTCTTCCATTCCTTTATTCTTTCTACATCTATCTCTCAATCATTGCTATGATATAACTTCCTGTAGTATCATACCTTTTCCTATCATCATCCTTAATTTTCTCTTTCCACGCCTATTTACCAATCTTTGCTCTAATACCACTCTCTATAGTATTAGACCTATCCTTTCGTCATCCTTTATTTTTTTCTTCTCCTGCCTATTTACCAATCCTTGCTCTGATACCAATTTCTGTGGCACCCCGAACTAAGGCGTCACATTTGTCCTTACTCCAAGATCTTGTCGATTGGTAAATGTGACTCAGTATTGTTGCCCTGATCACGCAGCGGGTTCTTAATTGGAACTCGTCTAATTTTTTTTTCTTTATTTTTCTTTCATCATATAATCATATACTCATCATCATTCATAATGGACTTATCCATATCATTATAAATCATCAAATTCTCTTATTATTCATAACTTCATAATTTCATACGACCTATGTCTTTTTTCATCATATCCCATTAGGGAATCTATTCATACAAAAATCTACTAACCTTTGTAGATTTCTCTTTTCCTTTACCAACACATGCCCTTCATCTCTTGGCTTTCCCTACACCTGTCTGAGGTTGAAAAAACAAAACATAAGTCGAAACTCAATAAGCAAATATTTTTTTTTCATTTAAATGCATTTCTCTCCATTCGATAAAAGATACTTATCAAGTGATCAACTACCAATGGAATAGAAACCTTTTTGTAAACCATTATTGGAAATCATTCATGTAAACCATTCGTAAATGCATTTCTCTCCATTTGATAGGAGACACTTAGCAAGTGATCAACTATCAAATGCACAAAAATCTTTTCATAAAAATCATTTCATAAACATTGGATATGCAAATGCTTCATTTCCATTCATGACATAAACCTTCGTGTGCAGGTACGCTAACCCAGGGAACATCTCACATAGCATGGTCCAATACGCCGGCTGTCTCCGACTCGGCCTCATCAAGGGGAACTTCTCTTCTTCTTGACGCCTACATGGTCTCCTACATGCATGACTTTTGATTTCCCCGGCATTATATACCTCTTACACCAGGTGACTTGTCATTCTCATGTAGAGAATTATTTGCACCATCCCTTAAAAACATCATTTCGAATCCATGTTTTTCTTTTCAATCCATGTATGCAATGCATTCATTCACACATAACATTCCTTTGCCTCCACGTCTGGGGAGGACGACGCCGGTACACAGCACATACGACTCGGCAATAGTGAAGGGGGACCCTCTGATCTACTTTCTACCTCCACCAAAGCCTCTTCATTATACATCATACATGTGCACATGTCCATGAACATCACATGATATCAATATGCCGGCATGACTTTTCATAAAAACTCATAAACATTCATCATTTCAAAACATTATAGGAATGACCACCCTTAAACACATTTCATAAATACTTGAGAATAAAACATATTTTCAAAAGGGTTTGCTTGCTTACCTCCTCAGTCTGTGTCTTCCACCTTTTACTTTCCTTTTCCTATACAAGGAAAAATAATATTTTATCTATATTATTTCATGTCTTAGATTGCTTCCCATGCATGCTTTATAATCATTTATTACCTCATTCCTAAATAGGTTAATCTTATAAAGATACTTGGTCATTACCTCCTTATATGGATTTTTATCCATAAATCTTTTAAAAATTCCATCCATATATCCTCATAAAACATATAATAAATCTCTATTTTTTTCCCAAAATCACGCTGTTCACTATTCATAGCTAGTGCAGCAAATTACTGTTCATCATCACTGTTCATGGGTACTGTTCACGTTACTGTTCACTCCCGAGGTTGCTGTTCATAACGACGTGGGTTACTGTTCATGGATTCCAAAAATTGACATTTTTTCCAAAAATAAAAAATACCATGACATAGCTTATGTTTAGTATGTCATGGAAAAATTCATGAATTATGAATTTATCATCATTAACTTGGCCCAATAAATCATTTTCTCCATATACTAAAAATCAACATAATTTCACTTAAGCATAATCCTTAATTCCAAAAATCATGAGATTAATATATCATCATTCCAACATCATAATTATCATAATCATTCATCCTAAATCATCATTTATCAACTTTGGAGCATTATTTACACATATCATATGCTATCTTCCCAAATGCTCTATCTTTGCTCCAAATTTTTTATGTTTTGACATAATTCCGATTAAGCATTATAACTATACTTATTTTTTCATGCTTAGGAATTATCTAAGCATGATTTTACCCTACTTAACATCCAAAACAAATTTGGATAGAATTCACTTACCCGGAGTGAAGATATCCCTCTTCTTCTCACATTGTCTCTCTCTAACTTTCTCCTCTTCTTTCCTTGGACGTGTGGGGGGTTTGGGAACTTGAGTTTGCTCAAATGGAGCTGGGATGAAGTGCCTTTGGACGTCCACCCCTGCCCCTATTTATAGTTTTTGATTTTTCATCAAGTTGGAATTTATCCCCTTTGCTTGAGGTATTAAATTATAAATGTATTTTTTTCTAATTTACAAAAGGCACATGGATCCATGTACAGCCCCCTAGATACTATTCATTCCACCCTATGGCAGCCCTATTTTTATTTTTAAAATTAATTAATTTAAGCTAATTAAATCCTGGCCCTTGATTTATGATGATGATGAATGTGGACCATTGATTTTGGTCAATGATCCCAACCACCCACTGCTGTAGCTCTAATTTTCATTAATTATTTAAATTTAATAAAAAGTCAAATTTATAATTAATGAAAAGTGGAGCTACTTTTTGATCTCCAAATGATATTTTTTCTTGACCTTTGATTCATGATTTTTATCAAATCTTAAACCCTTCATCATGATCATCATAATATTTTGGCCATCCATAAAAAATTTCATCTCAATCCAACATCCGGATTGCAAGTTATGAATTTTTCTTCAATTTTTGACTAAAATCCGAAATTCCATTAAAATATCAAAAAATATTGCTATTTCGTCATGTAGTGATTAAATCTCCCTTTTTGTCTCTTTGTGATTAAGTTAATCCAAGTGATTAACTCTTAATCACGTGTCTTAATTCCAAGGTTACTATTCAAATGCACTATTCATCCGAATTTCATAAATAATTATTTAACCTTTATTCCCACATATTTTCATACCCATGAATGTACATTTTTCAAATATATTACCTAGTGTTTACAACCCTAGGATTTTATATACGTGTCTAAGATTGAGGTTTCACATATACCCAAGATCATATGCATATAACCACATTGTCCTTAATGGATCATGCATAATCCTCTCCTCATGTCAACTAAGGGTCATGAACAACCCTTTTTCTTATATCAATCAAGAGCCATGAATAACTCTTTTTCTCATGTCAATCATGGGTCATAAACAACTCTTTTTAGCTAAACAACTCATGCATATACCAATTACTTCAAAAGTTATGTAATACGATTCTCATGATTATACACATGCATTAAACTGTTTACTACAATCATTTATCTCAAATAGTGCATCATCCAACACACATAAGATTAAATGTCACAAACCACACAAATAGTATCAGTAAATCCACAACCTTAGCTTTAAATTTGGAATACCCACTGTTATACATAAGAATTTTACCGAACACATGACAGACATAGGAAAGAAACTCTAGTCGAACCCATTGAATAACATCATCTATGAGGGAGGAAAGAATGCTAATCCATCATCTATTTTGAAAATTTCTCTTAGCAATATCGAGTTTCCTGTGATTCCTATTAACCCTAAATCATTAGGGACCCTAAACACCCCAAGCCACGAAGTTATTGGACTTACTCCCTTTCTTACTAATTGTGAAGACGAGGTATTTATTTAATTTTCATTATAACGCTTCCCTATTTATGAGATAATTTATGAACATGCTGATGATGTTAATGGGATGCACAACATATATAGACATGACTTCTAGGGGAATGTATGGTGCATATATGTGTGTACTATGATCCTAGCACATTAAGTTGTATGGGACAACATTCACGAGCATGTTGGGACATGAGTATGAGTTGTACATTAGCAATTTTCTATAGTTCACCGCTCGGTTATGGTATGATTTATTGGGTATAGATTTAGAGGTGTATGATTGACGCACCATTTTTGGGCACTATTACTATCTTCCACCTCGGGCCCGACCCATTTTGACGAGAGTGCTATTAAGGGCAGCAAAAGCATGACCTGTCTCATTCCTTCTTCTTCCTCTAATTTCTTTCATTCTCGACTTCCTCTTCCCCTTGTCTTCCTGACCTTGATCTAGCCCTAAGCCTCCCTAAAAATCATGTCAAACTGCCTTGAAGATCCTTGATTCACCTCAAGGAAGCTCAAAATCCTAGAGATCCAAGTCTAGGGTTGCTGTATTTGGGCAAAGTCACGATCGAAGTAAGTAGATGTCGCCCCTTCTTGATTTAGTGATGAAATATCATATTAAACATGATATAAGGTTGGTGGAAAGGTGCAGTGTCTAACAACTTTGTGGTTTGGGGTTTAGGGTTCATAACAGTTTAAGGTTAGTAGTGTTTATGGGGAATCTTCCATTAATGTGGAATTTTTATGAAATAAATGACTCGTTAGCCGTTTTTACATCATTAAAATGTGAAGTTACTCGATTGAGCTAAAATGAGAGGACGAACTAAAGGCTCCCCTTTTTGCACCTATCATGTGTTTGGTGAAATTCTTGTGTGACACTTGGTATATTGAATTTAAAGTAAACCATGTAAATTTTGTTGATGTTGTGTGTATGGTTTGTGACATTTATTCTTGTTTGTTATATATGATATATTATTTAACATGAGTGGATGTAAAAGGTTGTTCATGGCCCTTGATTAACACAAGGAGAGGGTTGTTCATGACCCTTGATTGACATGAGTAGAGGATTGTTCACGTCCTTTTCTTTATATGTGGTTATATGCATATGTTCTTGGGAGTGCGAGTCGTACCCATATGTCTTGTATTAATCATGACTTTGGCATCCAAAATTTTACTTATTTTCAATTTGTGCTAGCTACTATCTACTTACTAAGTCTATTTAGACTCACATGGTTTGTTATTTTGTCTTTAGATTACAGGCCGGGTGAAGAGCCTCATGGTGGGACAAGTGTAGGACCTAATCCTGGAGACCATTAGATTATTGTCTTTGATCACAGTTATTTTGGAATTTATGCTCTCTCTTGATATTAGTATATGTAGATAACTACTCAGTCAGATTCAACTTTGATAAACATATGGTATTTAGTATTTTGAACTTGATTACAATATATGTGAATACATATATATGATCCTTTAGTTTGCTTGTTTTGTAAGGATAAATTTCAATGATTTTCCTACTATATGGATGTCTATGTAATATGAAGATACAAGGGTATGAAAGTAGAGTCGAATGTTACATTTTGGAATAAAATTGAAATGTTTATGAATGACAGGTCTTGTATTTCATACCACCTCTTATATATTAGGACCCCGATCGTATGCTCCCGGGTGCATACACCTATTTTTTTAATTTTTTTTGAAATTTTTTACAATATTGTTAATCTATGTGTATTTATTTTTACCATTTTTGGAGTATTTTAGATATTTATTTTGATTTTTGAAAATCAGTGGCATTTTAGGTAATTTTAAATTAACTAAAATGCCACTGATTTTCAAAAATAAAAAATAAATATCTAAAATACTCCAAAAATGGTAAAATTTTATATAGATGTTAAATACACTTATATTAACAGTTTTATAAAAAAATTTCAAAAAAAAATAAAAAAATGGGTGTATGCGCCCAGGAGCATGCAGCGCTACATGTTCCCGGGAGCATATGATCGGGATCCTACATATTATGGGGAGATGCTGCCAAATTTTTCTTAGGTTGTATGGTACCCATTGACTAGCCATTGAGAATATCTAGGCAATGAAGCGTTACACTAGTCTTATACCACAATTAAGACAAGATTCCACCTCTAATTGAGAAAAAAGAGACATCTACTTACCTGGATTGCGATTTCTCCCAAAACCAGCAACCCTTGACTCTAACAATCTTTGATGCAGTTTGACTAGTTTTTGAGAAAGGTTAGGGCAGATTCGATTGTTGGTGAGATGAGGAGAAGGGAGGGGAAGGGGCGAAAAGGAGAAGAAGAAGGAAAATGGGGAAGGTCGAGCATGCCCATAGGTTATTAAGACCTTTGCTAACACGAGCTGGGCCCATAAGTGGGTGAGCCGAGTTACTGATTTACCACTAACTTTTCCACCCATACAACTTAATCAATTAAAAATTTCTCCGGAGGCGCTGCCCCTTTGACCCCCGCGACCTAACCATGCAAGTCAAACTACGTACATACTCTGCAAAAGTTCACAATACTATAACAATGCGTCAATCATATACCTCTAAATCAATACCCAACAAATCATACTATATTCAAAGAATGCAACCACCAAACATGCCAATGCACAACTCATACCTATTATAATATGCTCGTGAATATTGCCCTATACAACCCAACATGCCTAGAGTTTAATGCGTCTATACATATGCTACATGTCCCCTTGGTGCCACATTTATATACAGTATACCAAACACTAATATCATTAAGTACTAATGGTATTTACAAATTACCTCATAGCAAAAGAAAGATTACATATATAAAATATATATATCTGGTCCTCACAATCGCCACCAATTAGGCCAAGCAATCCACTAAGGTTTTCTTAGCCACAGAGAGCTCATTCTCAATTTCAACAACCCATATCTATGCAACCACCACCTCAGCAAAATATACATCAATCTCACCCTCCTTCGCAGCAATTTGAAAAGAGGACAAATATGGAGGATATGTTTTGCAACCCATGCAATCCCAGCTTACAACAAATAGAAACATGGAGGCACAAATAGATCAACTTGCTTTGACTATTAATAGTCATCCTCAAAGCACTTTTCCTAGTGACACAAAGTTCAATCCTAAGGGCAAAGGCAAGGAGCAAGTCTAGA
Organism: Annona cherimola; assembly: GCA_030490835.1. Lineage (NCBI taxonomy): Eukaryota > Viridiplantae > Streptophyta > Magnoliopsida > Magnoliales > Annonaceae > Annona > Annona cherimola. Next base: position 53,474,398 of record CM059971.1, on the reverse strand, counting down.
CAGTTACTTTGCGAAGTGGTAAGGAGCTTCATGACAATGCTCCTCCAAAGAAAAATAATCCAGCTGCCACAACTCCTTCAATCATGTCTTAAGAAGTGGAAGAACAAGAAACTAATGATAATCAGCCATGGAAAGCACAACAGCCTCCTCCGAATAATAGCAGGCGACAACCACCATTCTATCAGATATTTGAAAAATAAAAGAAGGATGGCTAGTTTAAGAAGTTCTTAGAGATGCTTAAACAATTGCATATCAATATACCTCTAATTGAACCACTTGAACAAATGCTTAATTATGCAAAATTCATCACGGACATCCTTACAAAAAAGAGGCATTCAATGGAGTTTGAGATAGTGGTATAATCTGAGGAGTGCAATGCTATTGTCTATGGAAAGCTGCTGTTAAAGCTATAAGATCTGATAAGCTTCATTATACTATGCATTGTTGGAAATCATTACTTCGGTAGAGATCTTTACTATTGGAGCTAGCATTAAGTTGATCCCAAAATCAATTTTCAGGAAGCTTGAAATTAGTGAGGCATAACTTGCCATAGTTACATTGCTGCTAGCAGATCGATATATCACATATCCAAAAGGAATCATTAAGGATGTGCTTATAGGGATTGAAAACTTCATATTTCTACCAATTTTATTATTTTAGATTATGAAGAAGATTGATATTCCTATTATATTGGGTTGGCCATTTCTAGTTGCGGGTACGGGAATTATTGATGTGAAAGCTGGAGAACTTACAATGTTGGTTCAAGATGAAAGGGTCACATTTAGCGTATTCAAGGCAATGCAATTCCTTGGTGACTGAAAAGAATGTTCTATGATTGATGTGGTAGAACCCACCATTCAATATGAATTTCAACACGATTCACATCAAGATATCATGGAAGCATCTTTGGTTAGTGGTGCATATGAGCTTGATGAAGAATCAGCTGAAATAGTTTTGCAGTAAACACCAACCTTTACACATTATTTGTAAAAGTATGAATCTTTGGAGCTCAAGTTAGAATCATTTAAACACTTAAAGCCATCAATTGAAGAGTCGCCTGGGTTAGAGCTCAAACCTCTACCATCCCATTTGAGATATGCTTACCTTGGTGATTTATCTTCACTTCCAATTATTATTTCAGCTGCATTTGATTCTCTTCGAGAGGAAAGGTTCTTAAGAGTGCTATATGAGCATAAAGAGTTATTTGATGGACTATGATTCAGATATTGGCTTTAGTCTCACCTTTTGCATGCACAAAATTATATTAGAAGAGAGTCGCAGCAAGTGATCGAAGCTCAAAGATGATTGAATCCTATTGACGAGCCGCGTATATGTCTAATTCAATTGCTCGTTTTAACGCAAGTATACATGTCAATCAAGTAATAAAGAGTGAATAGAGTATGATTCCCACGAAAACTAGACTAAACTAATTATGTCTTTTAAATTCGATTGTCTTGGAGAGATAGAGAATTTGAGTGATTGTTTGCATAAAAGTAAATAGAATGAATTAGGGTCTAATGGATAAGCAGAGTTCGGTAAGGATTCTTAAGGTTTGTTATGATAGATGGGACAATTAGGAATCTTTGATTCTAACCATATTAAATTGGTTATTATTTGCTCAATCATCTATAGATTTACTTATCCAGTTCATAAATCTTTATATCTGTCTTCCAACATAAATAAAGCTAATTTCACAACACCCTATGCTATGTTCCTATGCAAACGAGTATAGTGGGATTGATTTGCTCATAATTTGCTTATGATTACATAGGGTGAAATGGTATATTCTTATCAATTTTAACATTCCTCCTTCTCAAAGTTAGAAACCTATGCCTTACATATGAATCTTACCTAGAATCATCTCTTTCAAGTATGAATCTAAAAGTTAGATCATCTTACAAGATAGCTAGGCTTATAAAAGTGTTAAACACCATGTGCAAGGTTAAATCCACACACACATGTACATAAAAACTAGATATTTACATTCAAGTCATCAAGAACCAATTTAATAGAGTTAGAGTCAATTTATCTCAACATCCTACCTCTTGAAGTTTGCCCATGAACAAGAAATCAAATCTCATAGAAACAAAGTTTAAATACAACCCAGTAAGAGAAAAAGAAAAACAAGTAGAGAATAAGAAAGAGGAGATGAAACTTGTTATCTCCACTTGTTGTTGCCTCCACAAGCCCCCTTCTTCCTTTTCTTTGAACCCAAGACACGTATGAAAATTCACATGTGTGGGAATTGGTGCCTAGAGGTCGACTTGGATACTTTCTGCAATGGCGGTGATCTGGCGCCTAAGCGCCTAAAATCGAGGCCGGGGCGCTAATCTGTCTGACTCCAAGATGATGCCTTGCTTTGCACTGCTTGTTTTCTTCTTTATCCCAACATACTCCCAAGTATTAGTTACCCTCCTTTGCCTGCAAAATCAACAAAAAAAAACATAAAGGTACTCCTAAATTATGAGACGAAATTATGAAAAATCTAAAATCACAGAATGTGCCTTGAATTATACTAAAAATTCATGAAATCTAAATGGAGTGATGAAATGAAAAATGGATGAAAAACTAAGCTAAACTAATACAAATTCACCAAATTTTCTTAGACTAACATTCAGAACTAGTCTAGAATGAGCAATGATAATTCATATTTGTCGAGTTATCATCTATCATGAAGGTAGTAGTTAAGAAGGAGATAATTAAATGGCTCAACGTAGGTCTTATCTATCCTAGTTTCGATAGCTATGAGTCAGTCTGGTGTAGTGTGTGCCAAAGAAAGGTTGTATGATGGTGGTCGCAAATGAAAATAATGAATTAATCCAACTCGAACCATTACAAGTTAGGGAGTTTTGCATGGACTACTGTAAGTTGAATAAAGCCACGGGAAAAGATCGTTTCCCACTATCAATTACTGATTAGATGCTTGACAAACTCGTAGGATGGGAATTCTATTATTTTCTTGATGGTTATTAAGGTTATTACCAAATTGTAATTGTACCAGAGGACCAGGAGAAGACTACTTTCACATGCCCTTATGGAACATTCACTTTTAGATAAATGTCATTTAGCATTTGTAACGCACCCGCCACATGTCAACATTGTATGATGGTCATTTTTACTGATATGGTCGAGGACTTCTTGGAGATATTTATTAATGACTTTTGCGTATTTAAAAATTCTTATGATGAATGTCTCTCTAATCTATCAAAGGTTCTTCAACATTGCTAAGACACGAACCTAGTTTTAAGCTGGGAAAATGTCATTTCATGGTGTGAGAGGCCATTGTGCTTGGGAACCTAGTTTCTAAACAAGGCATCAAAGTTGATAAGGCTAAGATTGAGGCGATCGAGAAGCTTCCTCCTCCGATGTCAGTTAATGACATTTGCAATTTCTTGGGTCACACTAGTTTCTATCAGTGTTTTATTAAAGATTTCTCAAAAATTGCTAAGCCACTGTGCAACCTTCTTGATAAGGATGTGCCATTCTATTTTGATGAATAATGTATGCAAGCATTCCAAGAGTTGAAGAGAAGACTCACTTCTGCACCGGTTATTGTTACACCGAATTAGAGTCTTCCTTTTGAGCTTATGTGTGTCCTAATGATTTGCAATTGGTGTGGTTCTTAATCAAACACACAACAAGGTTTTTCATTTTATTTATTAAGCAAGTAATACCTTGGATACAACCCAACTCAATTACACCACAAGAAAGAAGGAATTGCTTGCTATTGTCTTTGCATTTGATAAATTCATGGCTTATTTGATTAGGAACAAGATGATTGTGCATATGGATCATTCAACTATCAAATATTTGATTAAGAAGAAGAATGTTAAACCCCACTTAATTTGATGGGTTTTGCTACTACAAGAGTTTGATCTTGAGATCAAAGACTAGAAAGGAGTGGAAAATCAAGTGGCAGATCATTTGTCTCGCCTCGAAAGCATGTAGAGCATATCAGAGAGGTATTCTCAATGAGTAGCTATTCTCTATATCTCAGGGCAATATTCCATGGTATGCAGACTATGTTAATTATATCGTCAGTGGAATTTTTCCTCCAAACCTTAATTCTCATAAAAGGAAGAAATTCTTACAAGATTTCGATTCGACTTTTAGGATGAGCCTTATTCAAATAATGCCTAGATCAATTATATAAAATATGTGTTCTAGAAAATGAGATAGAGCAAAATTTGCAATTTTGCCTTTCTTCACCTTTTGGGGGTCACTTTTAAGGCATTGTACTACTACCAAAGTGTTGCAATCAGGTCTTTATTGACCGATCTTGTTCAAGGATTCTCATTTCTATGTCAAGTGTTGTGGTTGATGCTAATGTGCCGGTAATATCACTAAATTACACAAGATGCCTCTCACAAATATCATTGAAGTAGAATTGTTCAATGTTTGGGGCATTGACTTCGCAAGACTCTTCATTTCTTCTTTTGGCAATCAATATATATTGGTTGCAGTTGATTATGTTTCTAAATGGGTTGAAGCAGTTTTCACCCTGACATGTGATGCTAAGGTGGATATCAAATTTCTAAAAAAGAACATATTTGTGTGTTTTGGCGCACCTCAGGCAATTATCAATGATGGAGGCACTTATTTCTGCAATTAGCAATTCATGTCATTACTAGCAAAGTACAGAGTATGCCATAAGGTTACTACAACTTATCATCCTCAGTCTAATCAGAAAGTTGAACTTGCTAATCAAGAATTGAAGTAGATTCTCAAGAAGACCATTAGCAAGTCCTGTAAAGATTAGTTGATCAAGCTTAATGATGCTTTATGAGTATATTGTACTGCTTTAAAGACGCAGCTTGAAATGTCTCCTTATTAATTGGTTATGGTAAGGCTTGTCATATGCCTCTTGAGCTGGGACATGGCACATTTTGGGCATTAAAAAATTGAACATGAGAGTAGAATGATGCAATTGAATAAATTTTGGTTGCAAGCTTATGAAAATGTAAAGAACTACAAGGAATAGCTGAAAAGGTGGCGTGATAGCAAGATCTTGTGAAGGCATTTTGACTTCGATCGAAAAGTTTTGCTTTTGAATGCAAACCTAAAATTGTTCTCAGGAAAACCCAAATCACGTTGGTCAGGTCCATTTATCATGCTAAGAACAACAAATCATAGAGTGATCGTGATTCTCAATGAAAAGGCTAATTGCGGCTTTGTTGTTAATGTGCAGAGATTAAAGCATTATGTGAGTGAGAATTTCACCTGAAACAAGGAGGACATCATGTTGGAAGACTTGTGTCAGGACGGGATGTCATGCTGACGACATTAAACTCAATGCTGAATGGGAGGCAACCCCTTACACTTTTTAGTCCAAGGCATAAATTAAAGATCCATTTATGTGTCTTCTATTGTGAACTCAACTAGATAATCAAGAGTAACTTATGTTTTGATGATTAACAATCCAACTTTGAGTATTAAAAGGTACTAACATATGTGGTGAATTTTTTTAAAGATAGAAATTTCAAATACTAAACCATGGTAGACCAAGTCTCACTATCAAGTCGACTTAGACACGCGACTTGGGTCAAGTCTATACCCAAGTCGACGTTAAACTGCAACTTAAGTTGAAAGAATGCTAGGTCTAAAGTACTAACAGGACAAGTCGTAAACTCAAGTCAACTCTGATTGCGACTTGGGCAAAGTCAATAGCCAAGTCGACTTAGGGAGTTGTGTATTGATAATCTTCAAAAAATTTATTTAATTTTATATTAAATTCGCACCGTTAAATATTAAAATGTTAATTAAACACATGTTTTAAGTGAAATTTCGTGAAAATCACATTTTCATAAAATCTTTAATTTTGCTATAAAATGAGTCAATTTGCAACACTTTCTTGAAAATATAAAATTATGAATCAATAGGCTAGAAAAATTTTAAACATTGCAATGTGTATTAGATTATTAATCTATTTGGGCAAATTTATAAAATCATTTATTTGGAAAATATGGGGAATCATACATATATGACTACAATTATATTTTAAAATATAGGGAACAAAGTAGCTTATTTAGATAAAATAAAGTAAAGAATAAAGTGAATTAAAATTAAGATGATATTAACAAAATTATTATTTAAATTCATATTTAAATACATTGCAGGAACACCAAATTTTCATACACCGCTGGAGCACCTGTTACAGTGCTCCATCACCCCCCAATCGTCCATCAATGGCTACCGGCAGCACTTCCTCTTCACCGACAGCAGAAATCCACCTCCGTAATCTGCAATCCAGCCCCAAATTCAGCAAACCATTAATAATCGCCGGCCTTGCTTCAGCAAAAACGAATAGAACCAGCGGTCAAGCGAGCTTCTCTTCAACAGCAAGCTCATCTGTATTTTTTTTTCAAACCAAGCCTTGCTCTTGCTCGGTTTCAGGCAGACAGCTCAGACGCTCAACCAGCCCCTTCAACTAAAACCCATCCGACAATCAACCATACCCATCTCCTAATTTCAAGCAAAAATGGCAGCAGCGATCGTGTTTTGATTTGCAAGTAGCTGCCGCTAAAATCCAGCTCGTCTCCTTCTTTAAATCAGCCCTCTTCTTTATTGCCGATTTCAACCATAGCCCACTGAAATCAACCAAGAAAGCAACAGCAAATCGCCACTGTCAATTACAGTTGGAACTTCTCATTTTCGACCAGCCATCTCCCCCAATTCCATTTTCTAATTTCTAGCTGCAACAATCCAAGTGATTTCCTAGCTCTAAGCAACCAGCGTTTGATCGATTTTCTGCAGCTGGGAAAACTCACCATCATCGCTCCAGCACTCACCTCTTGCTGCCATCACCGGATTCGTCTCCCTCTCCTTCTTCCCCACCCTCCCTCCTGCTTTCCTCCGGTGTCAGATCTAACTTCCCTGTTACTCGGTCTCTCCCACTATTATCCTTCTCTTCCCACTATCCTGATCTCCCCTTTTCCCTTCCCTCTTTTTACTTCCAACATCTCTGCACGATTCTCCTAAGATCCCCATCCCAGACCTCCATCTGCCACTGATCTTCCCTTCACGATTCCATCAATCACCCTAATTTGAGCAGCTATGAAACCCACCACCGTAGCCGCAGCACATCCAGTAATTCTGGCCACGATTCAGCCATGGAACGCTCAATGCTCTGCCTCACAAAAATCAAGCTGACAGAAAAAGCAACCGGCTATAGGAAAATTCCTCCACATCACAGCCTCCATTTTCAAACCATTACCCAGACGATCCGTAGCCGACACCATGTTTCAGTAGCCTTAAACCGAGCGTGAATGCCCGCCAATTGATGTTGCATCAACAGGAAAACCCAAGCCATCCCACATCAATTCAGTCAGTCCCCCATTTCAAAGCAGCGCAGATCTTGTCGTCCTTTCTAGCATCATCATACGGACTGATTTCCAAACAATTGAGCGCCCAACCATTGCTTATTACCCACCCATTCCAATCGAGAAAACCCGCTGCCATTGAAGCCTAAAGATGCAAGCATCAACAGATTCGAGGCAGGTGCGGCAATAAAGAACCTAGCAATCCTCCATTGAAATTATCGGCAAACTGACAGAAGAATCAACGTTCTCGCCACTTCCATTTCTCCGGTCGGCCACGCACCGCATCAATACTTATCTGCATAAAAACCCCAAATGAGGAAGCCATTAAAATTGCAATCAAACCAAGCTTCACTGAACAGCAAATCCATCTCCGGCCTGAAGAAATCGACACCAGTTCCCATTTTTTTCGGCAGCTTCCATGTTCCCAGCAGAAAATGGCATTGCCTAACGCAAAAGGCAGCTACAGTAACGATAGAAATGAGAATCCCACGTCAGAAGCCAAATTGTCAAGAAGGGGTTCCCCGCAACTATAAAAGGAGGGTCCCTCCAAACACACGACCACACCACACCAAGCAATCCTCTCCCTTGGGTGGAACCCATCTTGTGGGACCCCTAGCAAGGAGGTGGGGCTAAGCAATAAAATTGAGTCAATTTGCAACACTTTCTTGAAAATATAAAATTATGAATCAATAGGCTAGAAAAATTTTAAACATTGCAATGTGTATTAGATTATTAATCTATTTGGGTAAATTTATAAAATCATTTATTTGGAAAATATGGGGAATCATACATATATGACTACAATTATATTTTAAAATATAGGGAACGAAGTAGCTTATTTAGATAAAATAAAGTAAAGAATAAAGTGAATTAAAATTAAGATGATATTATCGAAATTATTATCTAAATTCATATTTAAATACATTGCAGGAACACCAAATTTTCATACACCGCTGGAGCACCTGTTCCAGTGCTCCATCACCCCCCAATCGTCCATCAAAGGCTACCGGCAGCACTTCCTCTTCACCGGCAGCAGAAATCCACCTTGTAACCTGCAATCCAGCCCCAAATTTAGCAAACCGTCAATAATCGCCGGCCTTGCTTCAGCAAAAATGAATAAAACCAGCAGTCAAGCGAGCTTCTCTTCAACAGCAAGCTCATCTGTATTTTTTTTTTCAAACCAAGCCTTGCACTTGCTCGGTTTTAGGCAGACAGCTCAGACGCTCAACCAGCCCCTTCAACTAAAACCCATCCGACAATCAACCATACCCATCTGTTCCAATCGCTCCTAATTTCAAGCAAAAATGGCAGCAGCAATCGTGTTTTGATTTGCAAGTAGCTACCCCTAAAATCCAGCTCGTCTCCTTCTTTAAATCAGCCCTCTTCTTCATTGTCGATTTCAACCATAGCCGACCGAAATCAACCAAGAAAGCAGCAGCAAATTGCCACTGTCAATTACAGTTGGCACTTCTCATTTTCGACCAACCATCTCCCCCAATTCCATTTTCTAATTTCCAGCTGCAACAATCCAAGTGATTTCCTAGCTCTAAGCAACCAGCGTCTGATCGATTTTCTGCAGCTGGGAAAACTCACCACCATCGCTCCAGCACTCGCCTCTCGCTGCCATCACCGGATTCGTCTCCCTCTCCTTCTTCCCCACCCTTCCTGCTGCTTTCCTCTGGTGTCAGATCTAGCTTCCCTGTTACTCGGTCTCTCCCACTATTCTCCTTCTCTTCCCACTGTCCTAATCTCTCCTTTTCCCTTCCCTCTTTTTACTTCCAACATCTCTGCACGATTCTCCTAAGATCCCCATCCCAGACCTCCATCTGCCACTGATCTTCCCTTCGCGATTCCATCAATCGCCCAATTTCAGCAGCTATGAAACCCACCTCCGTTGCCGCAGCACATCTAGTAATTCCGGCCACGATTCAGCCATGGAACGCTCAATGCTCTGCCTCAAAAAATCAAGCTGACAAAAAAAGCAACCAGCTATAGGAAAATTCCTCCACATCACAGCCTCCATTTTCAAACCAAAACTCTAGACGATTCGTAGCCGACACCATGTTTCAGTAGCCTCAAACCGAGCGTGAATGCCCGCCAATTGATGTTGCATCAACAGGAAAACCCAAGCCGTCCCACGATCAATTCAGTCAGTCCCCAATTTCAAAGCAGCGCAGATCTTATCATCCTTTCTAGCATCATCATACGGACTGATTTCCAAACAATTGAGCGCTCAACCATTGCTCATTACCCACCCATTCCAATCGAGAAAACCCGCTGCCATTGAAGCCCAAAGATGCATGCATCAACAGATTCAAGGCAAATGCGGCAGTAGAGAACCTAGCAATCCTATATTGAAATTATCGGCAAACCGACAAAAGAATCAACGTTCTCGCCACTTCCATTTCTCCGGTCGGCCACGCACCGCATTAATACTTAGCTGCATAAAAACCCCAAATGTGGAAGCCATTAAAATTGCAATCAAACTAAGCTTCACTGAACAGCAAATCCATCTCCGGCCCGAAGAAATCGACACTCGTTCCCATTTTTTTCGGCAGCTTCCATGTTCCCAGCAGAAAATGGCATTGCCTAATGCAAGAGGCAGCTACAGTAACGATAGAAATGAGAATCCCACATCAGAAGCCAAATTGTCAAGAAGGGGTTCCCCACAACTATAAAAGGAGGGTCCCTCCAAACACACGACCACACCACACCAAGCAATCCTCTCCCTTGGGTGGGACCCATCTTTGGGGACCCCTAGCAAGGAGGTGGGGCTAAGCAATAAAATTTCCATTACGTAGAGATTTGCTCTTCATATTTGGGTGATGTAAATTTTATTTTGTTGCTTTATGGTTTGTATTGCTTCGTAGTTGTTAATTTTTAATTTGTAGTTTTAATTCTTAGATTAGATTTACTGCTTTATTTTCTGCTCTGTAATTTTTAGATTAAGTTTAATGTAATTCTCTTTCCTGTTTTAATAGTTGAATTTGATAACTTTAATTGCTTTCTTAGAATAGCTTTAATTCAGTTGTTAGTTAATTATAATTTCTTTTATTTTAGCTTCTTGTCTCACTTTCTTTTACTCCAACTCTTCTAATCTTTTCTCTCTCTTTCTAATTTCTTTCCCTCTCTCTCTCTAATTTCTTCTTTTTCTCTTTTCTTATCTCTCTAGCCTCTCTTTCTCTCTCCACTTTCTTTCTCTCTCTTATCCATACCCTCTCTTTTTCTTAAAATAATTCAAAACTGCATCGCCTCTCTGTGGATTCGACCCGACTCACCATTATTCTACACTATCACCCGCATAGTGGTAGCTTTAATGTGTTTCGATTAATTTTAATTAAACTGGTAATCACAATGCTCTTAACGACAAACACTTGGTGCGCATCATGTATTTTTATGGACTCAAAGTTGAATAAGTGAAGTCGCACCTCAAGTCGACTCCACTCTACTACTTGGGTCAAGTCGACCTTAAACTCCGACTTGCATTCCAAAGGAGCCAAGTAAGTTTTTAAATGCTAAGTACCACATGTCAACTCACATATCCAAGTCAACTCCATAATCAACTTGGATGAAGTCCAAGATCAAGTCGACTCAAGTCAAGAACTTGAACTAACAAAGCCTCAAAAGCATATTACTTGCATATTGAAGATTCAAGCAGGATGAGAAGTTATATAGCCAAGTCAACTCCAGCTGCGACTTGCACTGTAACGGTAAAAAAAATTCAAATGTCGGTGCATTTAATTTGCGCCACCTACCTCATAACGTTCAAATTTACTCCTCCATTATTTAAAGCTTATCAAGTTGAATGAAGAGGGTTAGCTAGAGCATTGATTAAACCTACACCTTCCACTCACAAACAATCAAGTGATCATTAAAGTGCTATAAAAAAACTACAATATTCACTACAAATACTGAAGCTTCTCACAGATCTCAAGCTTTATAAGTTCTTTGTGTAGAAATTTCATCTGCGCAATCTGTAAAGTGTAGAATTCTCTCATAAATTTGTTCTCTTATAATTATATTTTTCTTGGTATTGGAGACTAAGGCCAAGTAATGACGAGTAGTGTAAGGTTGGAGTGTGACTCATTGTCTACTTGCATTGCGTTTGTAAAGGCCCCCCTAGAACTATAATCTAGAAAAGAGCAAGGGATCTATTTGTACATCTATTGATATAGTAGAACACACGACACAAGGGTGTGCTCTTAGAAAAGTGGAGTAAGAAGGGTTGTCCACATTTTCATTCAAGGGGACTTAATCTACAAAGGGGTTACATTTAAGATTAAAAAAGAAATTTAAAAGAACCCAATTCACCCCTCCCCTCTTGGGTTTACTACAAACTCAGGACCAACATCTTAAAGTAGGGAATATTGAGAAGATCACTCTTTTTAAGATCGTATAGATGTAAAGAGTTTGACATGTTTAATTGTTAACTCTTTTTGACCATTTTCTTTGTGATCTTAAGAGTTACAACTTAAGCATGATTTTAATCATTTTGGTGTAAGCAATGATCAATGATTAACAACAATCAAGTTTCAACTCTTTCAATTCTTATTTGAGGGAGAACACAACAATTACATATCAATGCTTAATGTATTAGAAAGAGGAGCTTGAGAAGATCGCATTTGAAAGCTTGCAAATATTGAATAGTTCAAACTTGGACTTAGCAACTATGATATCAAGAACAATTGAGATCCATACATGTAATTTAGACATTTAATCATTATTGATTGTATGATTTAATTGGATGATTGAGATTGAAGCAATTGATTAAGTAGGGCGATTAAGTTAATCACCTTAGCTTAATTTGGTTTAATGTATACAAAGAGACCAAATAGGTATAGAAAATGATGATATAACATGGTTAATTATTTCATTAATTATGATTAAATTAATGATAATTATGGGATTAATGAGGTTATTGTTTGAAAATTCATAACTTGACGCCCATAAGACGGATTGACATGAAATTTGAAGGGTAAGACATGTTGACGTGCTCTACCTCATGAATGGAATGGATTATGTTAATCATGATTAAATTAGGGTAATAATTATTTAATTTCATCCAAATTCAAGAGACATTTTCAAATGATCATAACTTACACTAGAAAGTTCATTTTGAGATGAAATTTTTTGTGGATGACTAAAATGAGATGACTTATCATATGGATGAGTTTGATTAGGCTAAATATCATGGAAAATTGCTTAATCACCTGAGAAAAAACCATTTGAATTTTTCTTTTAAAAAGTGGCTTTTCATTTAATGAAAAGTCAATGCATTTAAGGGGCAATTGAGATGGCTTAACCAGGAATTTTTTAGGAATTTTACAATTTCCAAAAATTCAAAAATTATATGCAAAAGGGGCAGCAAGATCAGAGGCACAAAATGCATAGATTGGGCAGCTTTTCATGATGCACAAAATGCCAAAATCATGGACAACATTGCACGTGATCATGTGGACAGGTTTTGAGCAGATTTTTGTATTTTAAAAATTCTGTAAAAATGGTATTTACATGGATAAATATGACAACACCTTTAGAGGATAATTATGAACATTATTAACCTCAAAAATGAGGTTGAAATTGATAATCGAAAATTAATAATATATTTGATGGGCATTTTATACTAATTTGGTGGATAATTAATTGAGTTTAATGTGAAATTTGGTTTAAAATGTGGTTTTGCAACATTTGGGTATTAGATATCAATTTCAATTTATTTAAAAAATTTTAGTGATCTTCTAACTTGAAATTATATTTTTTATTTGTTGCCACAAAATCACAAGTGCTTGATATATTTTATTAAAGTGTTGCAACAATTGGGCTTTAAATATTTTTTATTAATCACCTATTTATTAATTTGATGGGTATATAATTTGGTTTAAATATTTTTTATACAAGTTTGCAAGATCGAGAGTGGGCCCCACAAAATCATCAACATCCAGTTAATTAAATCTGGACCGTTCAAAACTGTCCAGATCCAACTAGATGTTTTCACCATCCATTTAATGCATAAAATCATAAATCCAGCCATCCATTAAGGCCCACCAGATCATCAGAAAATTAACGGCCTGGATTTCTTTTATCCAGGAAAATTCTAACTGTGATCAGCAGCAAAAATCCAGGCCATCCAATTCAATCACCGGTCATCCAGAAAAATCCCATCTTAGCCGGCCGTGCATTAATTCCATTTGAGCCATCCATCCATTTCATCACCGGCCAATCAATGCAGCCCATCCAATCGTCCAAAAATTTCTGTCCATCTAAGCATATAAAATTTCAGCCGTTCCATGCACAACTAGCAGCATCTTAGCCCTTCATTTTTTTATCTGCCTAATTACTGTCTAGATGTTGCAGCTATTTGTCATCCAAATCCAGTGAGGCCCACCAGAAAATCAACAACGATCGTCAATCAGATGAATTTACAGCCGTCCAATTAAACCAAAAATTAATGGCTGAAAATTTAAGCCACGCAATTAAATCATCGCCCATCAGATTTTTTAATCGCCCAAAGCAACATCAGCACCGCCCATCTGAAGTTGACGGTTCCAAGTCATACAAAATCACGCAATTCATGTTCAGATTTTAATCATTCAGCCACCACCCTTGAAGAAATTTGCCACCGAACAATCTCATCTCAGTCGTCCATTGCAGAAATCCATAACCAGCAGAAATTCTAAATGATGCAACCATCCAAATCATAATGCAATTCAAATTGCGTAAATTAAAGAAGAAAATGCATGGATTGGTAGTATCCAACATGGAAACGGAATTAAGGGCCCCATAAGATCAGCAATGGCCAGCAAAATTAATCCATCCATTAACTGTCCAGAAATCTGATTCAGCAATTCACGTTATTTTCTTACTGCCCAAGCTAGATAATCTGCGTCGTACCATTCTTTGATGCCATCCAAGACAGGTTAAGCATCAATTTTTTGTGCACAATTCACTGCCCACATTTAGCTTATCTCAGCCGTCCTTCAGCCAATCATCCAACCAAGTGGGTCCCATTGCGTATGGAAAATTCACGCAATATAATCATGCATACAGAAACTTTTTTTGTCTTTACCGATCTAGACAATTAATCAAGATCATGTCGCAATTCAAACATAGCGCAAATACAATTGCACAAAAAATTACCATTATGTAGGGCCCACCTTGATACTCTTTGCGCAGTTATCTGGTGTTATAAAAAGGGTTGGAGAGATGGCAGAAGGGGAAGAAAATCCAGCGGGCAACAGAAAAATTGAGAGCAAAAATTGAGAGCTGAGATTTTTGGGATTTTTTCGGGCAAAAAAATAAGACCAGAATTTAGAGAGAGAGAGAGAGAGAGGGAGAGAGAGAGAGGGAGAGAGAGAGAGAGAGGTGGATCGGTGAGTTGCGTGGAGCGGCCGACACACCGTCGGAGGCTTCAAACCAATAAGCTTTTCTATCTTTTCCCATTTAATTGCTTTGTTTAAGATGGATTTTGATTTTAATTTTATTTTGGACTTAAACATGCTAGGTTAAGCCCTAAATATAGGGTTTAGGATATAGCACGTGTACAATGTAGCGTGGTGTCGGTTTTCAATTTATTTATGATGGATATTGTTGTTAATTTAATATCTTGTGATTTTTAATGCTTGCTTTGTACATAGGCTCGTACTTTGGCATAATTTCATATATTAGGTGATGGAATCGAGAGGTGCAAGCCTAATATACGATAATCAAGATATTAAACCTGAAAATCTAAGACCATGAGAATAGGCATAATGACCTTGAGGAATTTCATGAACGAACCATAGAACTTAATGAATTCTAATTAACTTAATCCCATGAGAATAGGTGGTTAAGAAAATTAGGGTATGCCTTGTAGGTTTTGAGAGAAGGTGCAAGGATAAATTAGGGTTTGTTCTTCTTTAACAAATAATATCCAGATTAAATCATTATACCACTACCCGTTGCAAAAGACACATGTAAAATACTAGACCCTAGGTACTCGTACTCTCGTTCTCTACTCATTTCAATTTGTAATTTTTTCTTCCCTTTTTCTATTTCTTTTCTATTTTATTTACTATATTCTCTTCATATTCGACATGAAAGCGTTTAAAAGCAAAATTTATAGTCCTGAATTCCCTGTGGATCGATAATTTATATACTACAATCTACGACTCGTGCACTTGTGGTGAGATTGCGAACAAGTATTTTGGCACTGTTGCCGAGGAATTCGGCATTACTTTAAATTTTATTTTTAGATACTTTCTTTGTTCTTTTCTTTTTCTATTAGTTTTTTTATTTTTTTATCTTTTCTTTTTTCTTTTTTCTGTCTTTTATCTCTATCTATTTTTTTATTTTTTTATTATTTTTATTTTTATTTTTTATTTTTTATTTTCTTTCTTTTCCATCTCTCGTTCTTATTTTTTTTATTTTTTCTGAACTAGCTAATTAATCTTTGTATGCATCCACATGCCCGAAACTTTGCAAAACAACTAGCCGAAAAACTCTTTGTTGCTGACCCTGAGATTGAACGTTCTTTTAGAAGAAGAATTCGTGAGTACAAACAGCAGCGATCTTCTCAAGACACTATGGCGGAACGCAACAATCCAAACTCGCCACATCAAGAGCAGGAGGAAGGTCAGGCTGAGAACAATGCTCCTCCAAGAATGGTAACTCTTAGCGATTGGAACCGACCGAACCCTCGAGGATTTCGATCATGCATAGTGGAACCAGAAATTGATGTAAGAAGTTTTGATCTCAATCCTGGGATTATTCGGATGGTTCAACAAGACCAATTTGCAGGACTATTCTCTGAAAACCCAACCATACACATCACTAAGTTCCTGCAGCTGTGCAACACAATCAAGGTACAAAATATCCCACGCGAGGTAATTCGTCTTCAGCTTTTCCCATTTTCTCTTCATGACAGGGCAGGCGAGTGGTTCTATTCTATGCCACCCGACACCTTCAATAGATGGGATGAGCTCTCTACTGCCTTCCTGGAGAAATTCTTTCCACCCACTAAAATCAGGAAAATCAGGGATGAAATCAATCAGTTTGTCCAAAAAGATGGAAAAATTCTATACGATGCGTGGGAGAGAATGAAAGATCTACAGCGCAAGTGCCCTCATCATGGCATCTCGTAGGGTGACATTATTGAAAACTTTTTCAATGGACTCGATCGACCTAGCCGAAGCGCTGTCAATTCAGCCGCTGGTGGCCGATTCATGCGACTCACTGACGAGGAGACTCTCGAACTCCTCGATGACTTGGCTCTTTATGATTCTCAATACGGCGACATTCAAGGACCCTCTCGGTGAGGTAATGTATATGATATCGAATCCATAAATTCTCTTCATGCTAAACTTGATCAACTTTTCCAGCAAAAGAAGCAGGAACCCACGGACCAGAATGCATCTTCTTCTCGATAAATTTCATGTGAGATCTGTGGAGGTTCACACTACACGTTTGAGTGTAGTTTTTCCATCCAGGACAACAGAAGCAAGTAGGCCAATGCATTCAATAACTAGTATGATACTCGCACTTATGGTAACTCTTACTCAAATACTTACAACCTTGGATGGAGGAACCACCCTAATTTCTCTTGGGCCAACCAGTCAAATACCCAAAACTATGTTCAAAATAATAAGCCATTTGGATTCCTAAGAAGACCACTAAGTCCTCCCTCATACCAAGCTAGCCGCGCTACCTGCACCACCTCAAGCACAACCCTCTGATCCCTTGATTGACAAACTACTTGAAGAAATGAGCCAAATGAAAATCCATATTAAACTGCTTGAAAATCAAATTGCCCGACATGTCACTACCTCATTCCATAGAGACCAGGGCAAACTCCCTAGCCAACCTGAAGTAAACCCTAGGGAACAAGTGACGAGCTGCGTATATGTCAATTAAAATGCTCGCTTTTAACGCAAGTATACGTGCCGAATCAAGTAATAAAGAGTGAGTAGAGTATCGTTCCCACTAGGAATTGTCTTACTAGAATTATTAATTAGTTTAACTACTTTTGGTGGGTAGAAAATTTTGAGTTTTTGAATTTAAAACTGAAGCTAACAAAGGTAATAAGAAATCAGAATAGAGTCCACGGAATCGTTGGAATACTAGAAACAGGTTTATCAATCGGGGATGGAAAATGGATAGCTCGGAATCCTTGAATCTAAATTATATTGCATTGGTTCTTTTTCATTGGATTGTGCATGGATTTACTAGTCCAAGTTAAATAATATTTATATATGTCTTCCAACATTATATAAAACTAATTACATCCTATTTAATTGCTATGTTCTCATGCCATTAAATAAAGTAAAATTGATAAGTTCATAACCTGTTGATTGACTACACAGGGTTTAACGGTATATTTCTATCAATTAGACAACTCCCCTTAACAAAGAGGAAACCTTTGCCCTACACAGATCTAGTAAAGATTTTTCTTTTCCAAGGATAAGTCAATCAATTAAATCATTTTACAAGGTAGATAATCTTGTAAAAAGTATTAAACCACATGTGTAAAGGTAAATCACACACAATCATATAGAAAAATCAAATATTCATTCCTGAATCTCAAAGAACCAATACAATATAATTGGATATCAATTCATCCTAACTATCCATCTAAAGGAAGTTTAGTTCAAAGACATGATCATAAAATCCTTTACATCCATTATTGTAAGTATCCAGAAAAATAGAGAAAGATAAATAGAAAGATAAAGAGAAAACTGGTTTTCTGGCGGTTTCCACCAACGGGGTTGAATCTTCTCTTCAATTCGCGTTTCAATCGAGTTGTTTCCTTCTCTGGATGTCTATTCTGGCTCTAGGTATGAAACCCTAAATTTTAAGCTTAATAAATATAGCTTGAAATCGTCTAAAGGATAAAAATCGAAATCTCATAAAATGAAGGGTTCAGGTGTAACCCATATGGGAAATGAAAATTAGTGGAAAAAATGATTAAGTAAAGTAGGGATTAGCGATGATCACGGAAAGACAAAAAAGGATGGAGAATGCTTAGGTGGCAACTCGTTAAAATTCATTTTCCATGTAATTTTGGAAATTTAAGAATATGGTTAAATTGGGAATTTCTTAGGGAATTCATATCGGACAATGTTGAAGTCCAATTGAGATGGAATTTTAAGGATAACTTGATCATGAGGTAACTTACGTGATCAACGAGGAAATTTTGAAAATTATGATTAAAAATATTATTATCATAATTAATGTTATGAATTAGCTTCAAAAGACCATAAGTTGGTCTATAATGATTATTTCAAGATGAAAATTTTTATGGGTTATGAAGAATTATTTAGAATAATTATGAAAATTTCAAAATTCACATTTGAAATGTATGTGAATTTTGTGGAGACATATATATGTCCATTTTTCAATAATTAAATAAAAATAGGTACACAACTCCGATTAAGTTGAAATTTTAAGGGAAATCTTAAATTAATATGCCCAAATTAATGAAGGAATTAAATTTTGGAAAACATGTCTCCAAAAATTTAAAAAGAGATTTTTTCGTCCAAATGTGAATTAGTCAATTAAAATAAAACAAATTTTTTTTTTCAAAATTCCAAAAGGTGTATTTTGTGAGCGATTGTATATATATTAATAAAAAAAATTTCATAATATATAAGTGTGTATGTGGGCAGTTATGAATTAATTTATTAATGTAAATAAAAAAAAAGAAACAAAAATGAAAAGAAGCAGCGCTGGAGCGACGGACGGTGCACGGACAGCTGCATATATGCTGGAATGTTGAAAATTAAACACCTGTAAGATGATAAACGGTGACCTTGAGTTAGGTCAAATTAAAACTATGGTAAACCGATTAAAGAGACGTATAAATGGAGCTCTTGCTGGACGTAAATAGACTACAGAATCAAAAAGGGAGAACGGACAGTAGCAGCAAATTGTTTAGCAAAGACGTCCAAAGCGTTTAACAGGTTCTATTAATTCGTCTCCTTTTTACTTCCATTCCTTTAATTTCTTCATGTTAAAATAATTTTCTTAATGTCTGAAAATGCTGCTCGTTCCCTGTCTAAATATTTTAAATATTTTTTTATGAAAATATATGGACGTTCAAAAGGACAGCAAAAAAAATGAAATGAAAAATGATGAATGAAAATGAATGATGAATGGAATGAATGAATAAACTAATGTCTGAAAATAAAATTTCAGACTTAGTTTGACGTCTGAAAATGTGATTTCTTTTTCATTTAAAAATGATATCCAGAAATTTAGTTTTAACCGGGCAATAATTTTAATAAGTTAATTTTCTGAGTATGTAATGTTTAAATTAGTTAAAATGATCAATTGATTTTGGAATTCATAAATTTAGAAAGTATCATGCTGAACTTTGATTTATATGATAAATGTTTTATGAATATATGATTTAATATTTCAGCATGATTTTGCTATTTAATTAATTCAGCACAATAGGTTATAATTATTAATTTCTCATACCTTTCAAGTGATCCATTTATGTAATTAAATTGAAAATTTCCCCATCCAATTACGTCCAGACAAGGTTATGGTTAATATAACTATTTAAAAAAAATTCCTCAAGGAAAGTAACGCTCCCGCATCGAGGTTCTCATTTAAATTCCTCTCCTTTAAATTGCTTCATGCTGTTTCAACATTTTTAATTAGTTTTTTTTATAAAAATGCTAGACGATCAAGGAAAGATATATTTCTTGCTGAAATAAAATATTTATTTAATATATCAAATGAGACGGATATGGCTGGACGTTGCTGAATTCTAATGGATGCTATTATAATGATGCTAAATGTTAATTGATATTGCTGGGCATTTTTTTATATAAAGAAAAATGCAAAAGAAGGACAGATGGATGATCATTGATAACGTCTAGATTTTTACATCAATTAATTTCGGTTCTGATTTCATTAATTATAAAGATTGATTTATATTTTATATGATGACTATTTTGCTAAAAATATACCCTATTTGATTTCATGTTGAATTAACAGATTTTAATTTCTGTTAAAATCATGTTTAATATATGGCTTGAAAATATTGAGTATAAGTGACGTTTAAAACATATTTTTATTTCTGTTATATTTACGTTGAATTAGTAAATTGAAATGATAAAAATGATAGGCGTGAAAACAGGTTCAAAATAGATTTTTAAATCTGTATAAACCATGTTTAATATATGATTTATGGATGATGAAAGAAAGGTTGTAAATTTCTAAAAATTTAGACAAGCATGGGTTGTTTCTATAATTTATTGAATATTAATCCATGTATATATAATGTTTAATTTAGTATTAAAATAATTTATGGGTTTGATAAAATATGACTCCCAATCAGGTGACGTCAAAAATAGCTAGGCTGTAATGTTTGAATTTTCATGGTCTAAATAGCCATGAAATAATGAGTATATGTATAAATGTTTAAAAATAGATTTTAAATTCTATTCTAATCATGTTTAATTAATGATTTATAGATGATAGAAAAATGGTTAGTAGTAGCCAAGTGTGTAAATGTGAATAGGAGATAGTTGTATGAGATAAAACATACATAAGTTAGAAAAATAAATTCATTATGCAAGCATGGAATGTTATAAATAGTCCTTTTCATTTGTATAGGAAAAGGAAAAGGAAAAGTGGAAGGTACAAGTTGACTATGCAGGTAAGCAAGCAAACCTTTTGAAAATATAATTTTATATGACTTTACTCTGCAATCTTAAATTGTTTTGAAAATTGCTTCGTTAGAAGCAAATCCTTTTAATGTTGAAAAATATTGAAATGCAAATGTTGAAAAGGTTGTGTTGAAAGGAAAATGAGATTTTTAATTGATATTTGAAATAAATGTTTTAAAATAGTTTTATTTCAAGGTTTTGAAGTATTTTCATGATATGTTTCAAAGGTTCTCTAAATATTGGAATTTCCAAAATCTATTGTTCGAGAAGAATTTAAGGAAGGCCAACATAATAAATTAATTTGAAAAATGATTTGAGTAATGTTCAAAGGATTATACAAATCTATTACATATAGAAATGAACAATAAGACAGGTGGACAAAAGTATATGATATTAGATGAAAGCATGTACTTGCATGTCCTTTGATCATAAAAACCCATAAATGGGAAAAATATTTGTAAGAAAAATCTTTTGGTTTCAAATATTTTAATGACGTTTTATCATTCAAAAATTATTTACAAAACGGTTAGAAAATATTATTATTTCAAATATTTTCCTTGAATACTTCAAATGATTTATGAAATATAAATGTTTTAAGGTTGGCCATCCTTACAAAACGTTTTGAGTATAGAACTCGTTAACATGGGTTAAGCCCAGTTTTCAAGATTTGAAAGGAATATAGGCTGAGGTCTGTAGTATTTTATGAAAGCATGCTAGCATCAAGTTTTCAGAAAAAGGACACAGACTGTGGTCTGTGGTTTTTATAAAATCATGCTAGCATGTGAATGTGAAGGAAAAGTGTGCACAAGGATTATGTACTAGGTCTACTGTAGAGGATATGAAAGCTGGACGCGGTTGCAAATTGGGCCCCCTTTGCATAGGCCAAGTCGATTGAATAAGGTTAAATGCTGGTGGTGTCCTCCCTAAAATGGGAGATGAACACAGATAGCCGCCTGGCTCGCAGACTATCACCTGGAAGGGTTTCTCTCCTAAGGAAGGATGATCACTTGATAAGTGTCACCTATCAGATGGACAGAGACATATTGCATGTTGCATATGCTTAAAAAAGGGTTTTAAGAAAAGTATTTTAGGACATGAGAATGTCCTATGAGAAAAGGAGTTTCGATGAAAAATATTTTAGAACATAAATATGTCCATGGAAAAAGAATTTATATGTCAAGTTTTACAAGCATATGTTTTCCATAAATTGGGATTATGAAATATTTATGAAAAGGTTTCCTCCAATTGCTAGTCGAACGCTTGTTAAGCGTCTACTACTGAAAGGTTAGAAATGCATTTAAAATGAAAAATGCTTGCTTATTGAGTTTTGACTCATGTTTTGTTTTCCCCAACCATAGACAGGTACAACACAGGCCACACAGGAAAGGAAAAGAGTATGAAGAAAACTTTTCAACAAGCTGGTCTGTATATGGTATGAATGATTATATGGAATTTTCAAAATATGTATGTATGAAATGTATAGATTGAAAGAACTTGTGATGTAGATAAGTTAGTTATTATGATATGAATAATATATGTGAAATTGATGTCAAGAATGTGTTCATATATGATGATATGATGTTATGTAATGAGGTATTATGAGTATCATGTGTAAAATTGATGACAAGTGTTTGTTATGTGATGAAAGAAAAGGAAGGAAAGAAAATAAAATTTGGACGAGATCCAATTAAAAATCCTGCTGTGTGATCAGGGCAACAATCCTGAGTCACGTTTACCAATCAATAATGATCCCGGAGCAAGGCTTCTAGGCACTCGGGTCGGGGCGCCACACTAAGCCCCCTCCCTCGTGCACAAACCCTAGGTTTCTATTTATAAAGTGTATTTGTGCAGCATACGTACTGAAATCCACGCGTACAGATGCATAGTGGCACCCAGGTGCCAATTCTCTGTGTGTTGGGTAACTTAGAAACCTGTCTAGATGCCCTAGGAATTCATGCCTTGGCGCCTAGGCGCCCCTAGCTGGTGCCTTAGCGCCAACTCCCTGGATGCTTCATGACTTGGGAACTCTCCCGGAACACCTGTGATCATGTACTGGCGCCTGGGCGCCCCAAGCTGGCTCCTAGGCGCCAACTCCCTGGAAGCTATTATGATTGGTGGCCTCAAAACCCTTCTGGGCTTGTCTGCATATTGGTGAAGTGGCGTCTAGGCGTCAACTCCCTGGAAGCAATTGGTTGCTGAATGTGCTGGAGTTCTGGCAAAGGCATGTAGGATGGCGCCTGGGCGCCATCCACATGCCTCGTGACTTGGTTCTGATTTGCATCCGCTTCGCCCGCATTGCTTGTAATTTGCCCATCCTTCCTACAAAAATTACATAAACTAAATAAATGGACTAAAAATGCCTAATTTATACAAAAAATGCATAAAAACTAAATAATGCTCCTAAAATGCAAAGCGAGTGAAAAATTAAGCTACAGGGATGCAAACCTAGCCTAATCTCTTGGACTAACGCGCAAATATAGTCTGAAATGGGTCATGATAACTCACATTTTTCGAGTTATCACACCCCCAAACTTAAATGTTGCTAGTCCTCTAGCAACAAATGCAAACACAATGAATGAATGAATGAATAAATTAATAATGCGAACCCTGTCAACTCAACTTGCTTCCCGTTATGATTTGATCAATCCATTTATCTGCTCAACAAGGTCAAGAATAATCTAAACTTGAAAACTCATTCATTACATAAAACAGGGCATACATTTTCATTCTCAAACCAAGTTACATGTGGGTGACAAAATTTCCTAGTACATGGTCATCACTCAACATGCTAATCTTCCACTCGATCAGAAAACTGGTTAGAAAATTAATGAAAGCAGGAAAACCAAGGTTTAAGCTGAGCTAACTGGTCAAGGGACAATGGTAATCATTCATTGGATTCAATTTTTGCTCAACTGTACATTCTTCCCCCCCCAAACTTATTGCAAAATTCTCCTCACCATATTTCAGGATATTTGGAGATCTGTGTTGTTTTTTTAGCTCCCCTCACCATATTTCAGGGTATCTGGGGAGAATTTTGATTTTAAAGCGTTATTACTGTGATTTTCCTTTGCTTTTTTACGCGAATCTTACCATTTGTTGATGCTAAGTCCCGGTTACTTAGCTTAGGTCAATCACCCCCTTTTTATTGTTCTGATGCCTTGTTAGGGGTACTGACCATGCTTGTGTAATTTTTGTGAAATATTACCATTTCTGAACCCATTAATTCCCTTAAAGTATTTGGTCAGCATTTATTTAATTTAGTTCTCATCATCTTAGTCTGGAAGATTGACATATAATTGAATTAGAACAATGTATCATGAAATCCTTTTAATTCTTTCACATGTCAATTGCAACTTACTTTTATACCTAGTCCTTAATCTGAATTGCCCATTTTTCATGAATTCAATTTCAAGTCAGCATTATTCACAACCTTGCACATTTTCAATAAGATGGATTGAACAAAGATAACTTTCATTAGCTGGAATTGACATAATATGCAACGTAAACAACATGAAAAACTAACCTATGGTCGAGAATTATATACCCGCAAACTTGAGAGATGCATTTTCCTCAATGCATGATGACCTAGAATGACCTAATAAAGACAATACAAAATAAAGCAAAAATAAAAAAAGATAAAATGGAAGGACCGAGACTCCCTCAAGAATCAGACTCGGTAGTGTCCTCATCCTCGCTATCGCTGCACTCGGGCTGGGATGGCTGCCTGAAGCAGGCTCAGAACTCCGGGGGTGTCGATGGGAAGGATGGGAGTGTCGAGGTGTCGATCTGGCGGTCCTCAGCAATCCGGCATAGGTAGGCCTCCATCGCCCTGTTGGACTGACACATGTACCTGGCTTGGGCCGCGACCAAGTTCTCCAGGTCAGTCGCTCACTCGTGGATAGCGGCTGCAAAGAGGGTCTTGCTCGTGGAGCTACTCTTGGGCATTTCGTGGTGGTGCGGACTCGTGGTTGGGTGCGGTAGGAGAGGTTGTCAATGATCGCCTGGCAATTCAGGACCTCCTCCGTCTGCTCCCATCTGACTCCGGCCCGCTTACAGAGCCCAGTAATAAGTGATGGGAAGTAGTAGTTGCCCCGGGGTGCGGTCGCACAAGCACAAATCTGGTGGTAGATAAGCTTGCCTACGTTTGTTGACATCCTGCTGTATATGGCGTGAAGCAGGAGCGCCCTATCCATCGTCACCTCGCTGATGTGCGTCGATGGCATCATCTGGGCTGAAATGAAATGGAACAACATCCTCCCATGATAACGCATATTGCTCCACTTGAAGGAGGTAAGCTGCTCGCCCGTCAACTTCCAGATCGGTGGCCTCTCGCAAAACTGCATGGTGATGGAGTTGACGTCTCGGTCTTCTCCCTCCAGAAAGGCCTCGTACATATCTGGGTGCTCGAAAGAACACAACCCGTAGTAGGAGTTGACCACTTCAGCATGAAATGGAACGATCTTTCCTATGACCTTAACTCGCCCTTGCTCGTGCTCCATCGCATTAGCATAGACTCCTTGACCACAGGTACGATGGCGGCTTGTGGCTGTGCCAGGAATTGCTGCCAACTGCGGGCATTCAGCTCGTTAATGAAGTTGTCCGAGAATGCAAAAATCTTAATTTCCCTCTCTGGAATCAAGTGGCGCTTCTTAAGCAAATTTGTGTACCGCTTGAAGGCCTGAGAGGACACGAACCAGTTGGCGTCGAATTCCACCGGCTCCTGAACTTTCTTCCTCTTGGCAATTGACGAGGAAGCCATGTCTCCAACAAATAGTCTCAAACAATCCTTGCAAGCAAAAATCCAACACAAACCACACAAGCCAACCTCCAAAAATTTCACAACCAACTCCAATTCAACCTCCACAAAACTAATCACCAAGCCAACAATCACCAAGCAATCCACAAAACCAACCACACAAGGCAACTTCCAATCCGCCGACCAATCCACAAAAATCAACCAATCCAATCCAATCTTCCACCGAAACAATCACCAAGTAACTGCAAATCAAAGAAAATGCCTCAAAGATGAAGAATTTTTACCCCCAGAAGCTTTCCACTTGAAATTCGGCCCTATTGTGGTTTCTGAACTGGCGCCAGGGTGCGGGGTAGGGGCGCCTAGGCGCCGATCTACTGTCAATGATTTCCGGCGCCGGTTGGAAGAAGAGATGAAATTCGGGCTTCAAATGGAGCCCAAATGAAGGGGAAAATGGTGTGGAAACAAGTGTAGGGGTGTTGCTTAGGATTTGGTGATGAAAAAATGGATTTTTGGGTGGATTTGAATGGATCTAAGAAGAGGGAAAAAATGAGAATGAAATGGAAAACGGAATGGATGGAATGGGAAGGTGATTGCTTAATGAAATGGGGTTGGATTTGGGTTGAAATGGCTTCGAATCAAGGGGAGATTGATTGGCAATGAGAAAAGGGGGAAAAAATGGCGTCGAGGCATGGGGTTAGGGTTTAGAGCCCTAATTTGTGCCTTATAAAGCCGTCTGGGTTGCGCTGACCACGACCCGGCGTCGGGGCGCCAACATGCGGCGCTAGGGTGCCAGTTCATGCTCTGTGTTCTTCGGGATCTTCATCATGGCGCTTAGGCGCTGATGTTCTTCAATAAATTTTTGAATTTTTTCTCCCAACTGCTTCCAAGCATGATCTTTATGAAATTATACTCCAAGTCATTCTCCTAAAAATAAAAATAAAAACAAAAACACAAATCAAAATGAGAATGAGTAATGGGTTGTCTCCCATTCAGCGCTAAGTTTAACGTCCTCAGCCCGACGTTCCTGCTGTTAAATTTTCTTTCAATTCCACCACCTCCTTGCAAGTTGAAAATCATCTCCCATATAATGCTTTAGACATTGCCCATTCACGGCAAAACCATTGTCGGACGCCTCGTTGAATATTTCCACTATTCCGTGCTCAGTCCCCTTTATCACCACGATCGGACTCGACCTTCTGGATTTGAATTTCCCTGAAAACAATTTCAATCGTGAATTAAAAAGTAGAACTCTCTTACCTGGCTCGAATCTCCGTGGTAGAATCTTTTTGTCATGTCATTTCTTCACCTTTTCTTTATAGATTTTGGCATTTTCATAGGCTTGCATTCGGAATTCGTCAAACTCATTGAGTTGCAGTAATCGATGTTCCCCTGCTTGTTGCATGTCCAGGTTCAGTTTTTTAATCGCCCAATGCGCATTGTGCTCCAACCCCAGCAGCAGATGACATGCTTTTCCATAAACTAGTTGGTAAGGAGACATTCCAAACTGGGTTTTATAGGCAGTTTAATATGCCCATAGTGCGTCGTCTAGCTTGATGGACCAGTCTTTGCGATATGACCCGATCGTTTTCTCCAGAATTTGCTTTAATTCCCTATTGGCCAACTCGACTTGTTCATTGGCTTGTGGATGATAAGTTGTCATCACCCTATGGCGTACGGCATATCTGTGCAAAATTTCCATGAACTGCCGGTGCAAAAATGGGATCCTCCATCACTAATGATCACCCGGGGCATGCCGAAATGAGTAAAAATGTTCTTCTTAATGAATTTGAGAACCATTTTGGCATCGCCCGCTTGAGTGGGAATTGCTTCACCCACTTGGAAACATAATCAACAGCCACCAAAATATATTGGTTTCCAAAGGAAGGGATGAATGGGTCCATGAAGTCGATATCCAAAACGTTGAATATTTCCACTTCAATGACATTAGTGAGAGGCATTTCATGTCTTTTGGAAATATTACCTATCCACTGGCATTGATCGCACCTTTTGACATAAAAATGGGTGTCTTTGAATAGAGATGGCCGGTAGAATCCCGATTGAAGTATTTTCGCCGCAGTCTTAACTCCTTGAAAGTCGCCCCCATACGGAGATGAATGGCAGCTCTGCAATATTGGTTCTTGTTCACACTCTGGAATACATCTCCGATATAAGTGGTATGGTCATTGCTTGAACAAATATGGATCATCTCAGAAATAGAATTTCACGTCATGGAGAAATTTCTTCCTTTGGTATGAATTCAACTCCGGAGGTAACAATCCACTGACAATATAATTTACAAAGTCTGCATACCATGGTGGACTGCCTAGGGAGATAGAAAAGATCTGCTCATCCGGGAACACTTCTCGAATCCGCTCCGTGTCTTGGGCTGGCTGGGATCCTTCAAGGCAGGATAAATGGTCAGCGACCTGATTTTCAGCTCCCTTCCGGTCTTTGATTTCGAGGTCGAACTCTTGTAGTAGTAGGACCCACCGGATAAAGCGTGGTTTTGCATCCTTTTTCTCAATCAAATATTTGATGGCCGAATGGTCTGTGTATACGATCACCTTCGTGCCCACAAGATAAGCTCTGAATTTGTTGAATGCAAATACCACCGCTAGCAGTTCCTTTTCTATTGTGGTATAATTTATTTGCGCATCATTCAGGGTTTTGCTAGCATAGTAGATGGAGTGAAAAACACTGTTCTTTCACTGGACCAGTACCGCTCCTACTACATAGTCGCTTGCATCGCACATCAATTCGAATGGGAGGTTCCATTCTGGAGAAATAATGATTGGCGCATATACCAATCTCTTTTTCAGTTCCTGGAATGCCTCCATACATTCGCTGGTGAATTCGAATGGCGCATCTTTCTCAAGCAACGAACATAGCGGCTCAGCTATTTTGGAAAAGCCTTTTATGAACCGCCTGTAGAACCCTATTGCGAATGCCTTTGATTGAGGTAGGTGGAGGCAGTTTCTCAATCGTCTCGATTTTTGCTTTGTCCACTTCAATTCCCTGTTTGGAGACCCAGTGACCAAGTATGATGCCCTCCTATACCATGAAATGACACTTTTCTCAGTTAAGAACCAGGTTCGTATCCTCGCAACACTGGAGCATCTTCGATAAGTTGGCCAGACACTCAACATAGGAATTCCCAAATATCGAAAAATCGTCCAAGAACACCTTTAGGAAATCCTCCACCATGTCAGTGAAAATGGCCATCATACAACCCTGAAATGTACCTGGAGCGTCGAATATGCCAAATGACATTCGCCTGAATGCGAACATGCCATATGGACATGTGAATGTGGTCTTTTCTTGGTCCTCTGGTGCTATCATAATCTGGTGGTAGCCTGAATAGTTGTCCAGAAAGCAATAGAATTCTCGCCTCGCTAACCTGTCCAACATCTGATCAATGAATGGAAGCGGAAAATGATCCTTTTGGGTGGCTTTGTTCAGCTTGCGGTAGTCCATACAAACTCGCCATCCAGTAACTGTCCTGGTCGGGATCAACTCGTTGTTCTCGTTGGAGACGACCGTCATACCACCTTTCTTCAGGACGCATTGCACCGGGCTGACCCAAGAGCTATTGGAGATCGGGTATATAACACCTGCATCTAGCCATTTGATGATCTCCTTTTCGACCACTTCTTTCATAATTGGGTTCAACCTTCTTTGCGCTTCGATAGATGGCCTGGAATTCTCTTTCACTTGAATTTTATGCATGCAAAAGGATGGGCTGATGCCTCTGATGTCGGCAATGGTCCATCTTATGGCCTTTTTGTGATTTCTGAGCACTTTGAGCAGTTTTTCTTCCTGCACGGGTGTGACGCCCCGAACCTTGGCATCCACATAGTCCTTACTCCGGGATCTTGTCGATTGGTAAATGTGACTCAGGATTGTTGCCCTGATCACGTGGTTGGTTCTTTAATTGGATTTCATCCAAAAAAAATTTCTTTTCTTTCATCACATAAACATATACTCATCATCATTGATAATGGACTCATCCATATCATCTTAAATCATCAGTTTCTCATATTATTCATAACTTCATAATTTCATACAACCTATGTCCTTTTTCATTATATCCCATTAAGGCATATATTCATATTTCAATATACAAAGGATTATATACCTTTGTAACTATGCTTCTTTTATTCATTTATCATATCACTTATAGGCAAATCAACCTGATCTTTTTCATCACTTGGCTTTCCTTGCACCTATCTGAGGTTGAGAAAACAAAACATGAGTCGAAACTCAATAAGAAAGCATTTTTCTTTCATTTAAATGTATTTCTCTCCATTCGATAGAAGACACTTACCAAGTGATCAACTACCAATGGAATAGAAACCTTTTCGTAAACTATTCTTAGAAATCATTCATGTAAACCATTCGTAAATGCATTTCTCTCCATTCGATAGGAGACACTTAGCAAGTGATCAACTACCAATGGAATAGAAATTTTTTCATAAAAATCATTTCATAAACATTGGATGTGCAAATGCTTCATTTACATTCTTGACATAAACCTTCGCGTGCGGGTACGCTAGCCCGGGGAACATCTCACATAGAATGGTCCAATACGCCGGCTTTCTCCGACTTGGCCTCATCAAGGGGAACCTCTTTTCCTCTTGACGCCTACATGGTCTCCTACATGCATGACTTTTGATTTCTCCGGCATTATATACCTCTTACACCAGGTGACTTGTCATTCTCATATAGAGAATTATTTGCATCATCCCTTAAAAACATCATTTCAAATTCATGCTTTCCTTTTCAATCAATGTATGAAAATGCAATGCATTCATTCACACATAACATTCCTTTGCCTCCACCTCTGGGGAGGACGCCGTCGGCACACAGCCCATACGACTTGGCAATAGTGAAGGGGGACCCTCTGATTCGCTTTCTACCACCACCAAAGCCTCTTCATTATACATCATACATGTGCACATGTCCATGAACATCACATGATATCAATATGCCAGTATGACTTTTCATAAAAACTCATAAACATTCATCATTTCAAAACATTATAGGAACGACCACCCTTAAACACATTTCATAAATACTTGAGAATAAAATATATTTTAAAAAAGGTTTGCTTGCTTACAATGAATCAATAAAATCACATTTTCAAAGTTGTGCTTTCTTACCTCCTCAGTCTGTGTCCTCCACCGTTTCCTTTCCTTTTCCTATACAAGGAAAAATGATATTTTATCTATATCATTCCATGTCTTAGTTTGCTTCCCATGCATGCTTTATAATAATTTATTACCTCATTTCTATAGAGGTTAATCTTATAAAAATATTTGGTCATCATCTCCTTATATGGTTTTTTTTATCCATAAATTCCTTTAAAATCCCATCTTTAAAGTATAAATATTAATCTTAAATTTCTCCAAAAATCATGATATTTACTGTTCATATTTACTGTAGCAATTCACTGCAGTAGTTTACTGTAGCAAATCACTGTTTATCCGAGGTTACTGTTCACAGCATGTTGGTTACTGTTCATGGGTTCTGAAAATCTACCTTTTTTCCAAAAATAAAAAATACCATGACATAGCTTATGTCTAGTATATCATGGAAAAATTCATGAATTATGAATTTATCATCATTAACTTGGCCAAATAAATCATTTTCTCCATATACTAAAAATCAACATAATTTCACTTAAGCATAATCCTTAATTCCAAAAATCAAGAGATCAATATATCTTCATTCCAACATCATAATTATCATAAAAATTTATCCCAAATCATCATTTAGCAATATTGGAGCATTATTTGCACATTTCATATATGATTTTCCCGAATGCTCTATCTTCGCTCCAAATTTTCGATGTTTCGGCATAATTCCACTTTAGCATTATAACCATACTTATTTTCTCATGCTTAGGAATTATCTGAGCATGGTTTTACCCTACTTAACATCCAAAAGAAATTTGGATAGAAATCGCTTACCCGAAATGGAGATATCTCTCTTCTTCTCACACTTTCTCTCTCTAACTGTCTCTCCTCCTCTTCTTTGGCTTGGCAAGAAATTTTTTCTGCCCAAAATGGAGCTGGGTTGTGCCTTTGGATGTTCACCCCTGCCCCCCATTTATAGTTTTTGATTTTTCATCAAATTAGAATTTACCCCCTTGCTTAAGGTATTAAATTGTAAATGTATTTTTTTCTAATTTCCAAAAGGTGCTTTGAGCTATGTGTAGCCACCCTAGATACTGTTCACGCCCCCTATGGCAGCCCTAATTTTCTTGATTTTTTAATTTATTAAAATTATTTATTTTAGGCTAATTCAATCTTAGCCATTGATTTTTGATGATGATGGATTTGGACCATTGGATTTGGCCCCAAAAGTCCAAGCTCATCCATGCACAAGCTGCTTCTGATTTAATTATTTTGCTTTTTAATTAATCAAATAACACAAAAGTCAATTTATAATAAATGAAAAAGTGGGCTACTTTTTTATCTCCAATCGACGTTTCATCTTGACCTTTGATTCATGATTTTTGTCAAATCTTAAACTATTCATCATGATTATCATAATATTTTGGTCATTCATAAAAAATTTCATCTCAATCCGACGTCCGGATTGCAAGTTATGAATTTTTCTTCAATTTTTCACTAAAATCCGAAATTCTATTAAAATATCAAAAAGTATTGCTATTTCATCCTGTAGTGATTAAATCTTCTTTTTTGTCTTTTTGTGATTAATTTAATCCAAGTGATTAACTCTTAATCACGTGTCTTAATCCCAAGATTACTATTCATGTGCACTATTTACGTGCACTATTCATCCGAATTTCATAAATAATTATTTAACCTCTATTCCCACATATTTTCATACCCATGAATGTACATTTTCCAAATATATTACCTAGGGTTTACAACCCTAGGATTTTATACACATGTCTAAGATTAGGGTTTCAGAACGAGATCCAATACAAAAGAAATAATCGCCGGGAGTGAGGATTTCGCTCCCAAGTAGGCATACCTGAGGTGCTTTGTCAGGGGTTTCAGCTCCAGAACAGGCGGCTCTTCGATCGACGACTTCAACTGTTTAAAAGATTCTTGCTTGAGTTCTAGCGATTCGAATTCCTGCGGGTATCGTGAGAAAGTTGGAGATTGCTGCAGGTAACGTATCATCTCTGCCGAATCATCGTTAGATTCATTGATTTCTCCAACCAGCTATGCTTCCAGGACATCTTCGAAAGCTGAGATTTGGAATTCAGCCTGAACTGTCGAATCCACCATGTCGATCATTAGACATTCGTCTAGATCATTTGGTAACTGCATCGCTTTGAACACGCTAAAAGTAACGTGTTCGTTCTGAACCCGCATGGTTAGCTCTCCAGCCTGTACGTCGATGATAGCCTTGCCCGTTACGAGGAAAGGTCGACCCAGAATGATTGGCACGTCCCGATCTTCTTCATAATCCAGGATAATGAAATCTGCAGGAAATATGAACTTGCCTACCTTGACAAGAACATCCTCAATGATGCCTTCCGGATATGTCATGGACCAGTCCGCCAGTTGCAGCATTACTATCGTAGGTCGAGCTTCCCCGATGCCCGGTTTTCTAAAGATTGACTTAGGCATGAGATTAATTCTAGCTCCCAAGTCACATAGGGCTCTCCCGAAGTATTGATTTCCGATTGTGCACGGGATAGTGAAACTCCCTGGGTCCTTGAGCTTAAGAGGCAGCTTTCTCTACACCATAGCACTGGTTTCCTCTGTTAACGCCACTATTTCAAATTCCGTCAACTGCCTTTTCTTTAACAAAACCTCCTTCATAAATTTAGCATAGCTCGACATTTGTTCCAAGGCTTTAATGAGAGGTATGTTGATGTGTAGCTGCTTTAGTACCTCTAGAAATTTCTTGAATTGGCCCTCCTTTTTATTCTTTGCGAATCTCTGAGGAAATGGAGGAGGCGGGCTTTGATTAGTGGCGATTTCAACGTCCGGTTACTTCTGGGTAGTATCTGGTTCCTTTGTTCCCTGTGACTGCTGAATCAGAGGACTAGTGGGTTTAGTTACCACTTCTGGTGGAGCTGCGTCGGGTAACTGCTTTCCACTACACAACGTGACTGCTTGCACATGCTCTTTGCCTTTTCCTTTCAGATTTTGCTCTGTATCGCTCGGCAGTGAGCCTTGAGGCCGGTTATTTAGAGCTGAGGCCAGTTGGCCTATTTGTGCTTCAAAATTCATGTTTGTCGTGATTTGGGATTGCATGAATTGCATAAAGAGGTTTTCCAGATCCGATTTCTTCTCTTCTCACGGTGGTGGATTGAATTGAGTTGGTCTTGTTGGCTATTGCTGCGGGGGCTGTCGTGAGAATCCTAGTGGCTGATTCGGCCTTGTCTGGTTATTCTATGAGAAATTAGGCTGATTTCTCCAGCCTAGGTTGTAGTTGTTCGCATATGGATTTGCTGGATTTCTCTAGAAATTTCCTATGTAATTAATGGACTCCGGATTAGAGAGACATTGATCAATAGGATGGCCGAATTCTCCAAACCATGTGCAAATGTCTGCTGCTGAAGGCTGCTGTGGTGTAGATGCCCCTACTTCATTGACGTTGGCCGGCCTGGATAAGTTCTTAATCTACCTGGATAAAGCGTCGATGTGGGCCTTTATCGATGAAACCGCGTCCAGTTGGAGTAGACCCCCACTTCGGCTTCTGTCAGAGGGCAGTTAATAGGTGTTGGCCGCCATGTTTTCAAGTAGGGCGTATGATTCTCGGTAGCTTTTTCTCAGCAGAGAACCATTTGACAATGAATCCACCATGTGACAGGTGGAATCCTGGAAACCATTATAGGAAATTTAGATTTGAACCCACGGTTGAATTCCATGATGCGGACACTTATGGAGCAGGTCTTTGAAACGATCCCATGCCTATGATAGAGTCTCCTCTCTGTGTTGTTTGAATGAGACTATATCCATCCTCAGCTTGGCTAACTTGGCAGGCGGGAAATATTTCTCCAGGAATTTCTGAGCCAAGTCGTTCCATGTATTGACAGAGTTTGGGGGCAAAGAATCAAGCCACTCTGAAGCTCTATCCCTCAATGAAAATGGAAAAGTCCGTAGCCACATTACCTTGTTGGAGACACCGTTCTGCTTGAACGTGTTCATAATCTGCAGAAAATTCCGCAGATGGCGATGGGGATCTTCAGAAGATAATCCCCCAAACTGCCCAATAGACTGGAGCATCTAGAAAATCACCGGTTTGATCTCAAAGTTGTTGGTGTCGATAGGAGGAGGTGCGATGCTAGTCTGAACTGCATTCTGTCCAAGCGCAATGAGATCCCAAATGGGTTGGTCCAAATCATCTTGTGGTGGATGATTTGGAATCTCAGTCCTTTGGTTCCTTTGTTGGTTTGCGTGAATGTTCTCGTCCTGATTCTCGATGCGCTCCATAGTATGCTGTTGGCTCCTAGCTTCCCTACTCTTACGACGCCTTCTCAAATAAGTTCTTTTAGGTTCAGGATCAAAAGGAATAATGAGCTCCCTTCCGGCTCTGCCTCGACGCATGCAAAATGAGATTAACCTGCAAAAACCACTTTAATTGAAACTAGCGCAAAAATTTTAAACTAAAAGAAATTACGAAAATGAACTATTTTAAAGAATTGTACAAGAAAGCAATAAAACTAACAATAATTAGTTAAACTAATTCTCCGACAACGGCGCCAAAAACTTGACGAGCTGCGTATATGTCAATTAAAATGCTCATTTTTAACGCAAGTATACATGCCGAATCAAGTAATAAAGAGTGAGTAGAGTATCGTTCCCACGAGAAAATGTCTAACTGGAATTATTAATTAGTTTATCTTCTTTTGGTGGGTAGAAAATTCTGAGTTTTTAAATTTAAAACTGAAGCTAACAATTGAAATAAGAAATCAGAATAGAGTCCACGGAATCGTTGGAATAGTAGAAACGGGTTTATCAATCGGGAATGGCAGATGGATAGCTCAGAATCCTTGAATCTAAATTATATTGTATTGGTTCTTTTTCATTGGATTGTGCATGGATTTACTAGTCCAAGTTCAATAATCTTTATATATGTCTTCCAATATTATATAAAGCTAATTATACCCTATTCAATTGCTATGTTCTCATGCCATTAAATAAAGTGAAATTGATAAGTTCATAACCTGTTTATTGACTACACAGGGTTTAACGGTATATTCCTATCCATTAAACAACTCTCCTTTACAAAGAGGAAACCTATGCCCTACACACTGATCTAGCAGAGATTTTCCTTTTCCAAGGATAAATCAAGCAATTAAATCATCTTACAAGGTAGCTAATTTTGTAAAAGCATTAAACCACATGTGTAAAGGTAAATCACACACAATCATATTGAAAAATCAAATATTCATTCCTGAATCTCAAAGAACCAATACAATATAATTAGATATCAATTCATCCTAACTATCCATCTAAAGGAAGTTTAGTTCAAAGACATGATCATAAAATCCTTTACATCCATTATTGTAAGTATAAAAAAAAAACAGAGAAAGATAAAGAGAAAACTGGTTTTCCGGCGGTTTCCACCAACGGGGTTGAATCTTCTCTTCAATCCACTTTTGAATCGAGTTGTTTTCCTTCTCTGGATGTCTATTCTGGCTCTGGGCTCCCTCGTGTGCAAACCCCGGATTTCTATTTATAAAGTGGATTTGCACAACACAGGTACTGAAATCCGCGCGTATTGATGCGTAGTGGTGCTTAGGCACTAACTCTCTGTGTGCTGGGTAACTTAGAAACATGTTTGGATGCCCTAGGAATTCATGCCTTGGCGCCTAGGCGCCAACTCCCTGGATGCTTCATGACTTGGGAACTCTCCTGGAACACCTGTGATCATGTACTGGCACCTGGGCGTCCCAAGCTGGCGCCTAGGCGCCAATTCCCTGGAAGCTATTGTGACTGGTGGCCTCAAAACCCTTCTGGACTTGTCTACATGTTAGTGAAGTGGCACCTAGGCGCCCCTAGCTAGCACCTAGGCGTCAATTCCCTGGAAGCAATTGGTTGTTGGATGTGCTGGAGTTCTGGCAAAGGCATGTAGGGTGGCGCCTGGGCGCCATCGACATGCCTCGTGACTTGGTTCTGATTTGCATCTGCTTCGCCCGCATTGCTTATAATTCGCCCATCCTTCCTACAAAAAATACATAAACTAAATAAATGGACTAAAAATGCATAAAAACTAAATAATGCTCCTAAAATGCAAAGCGAGTGAAAATTAAGCTAAATGGATGCAAACCTAGCCTAATCTCTTGGACTAACGCGTAAATATAGTCTGAAATGGGCCATGATAACTTGCATTTTTACTAGTTATGAACAAGTGCAGACAGTTACCTTGCAGAGTGGAAAGCAACTCGACCCACCTCAACCACCTCAAATTGACACTAAAAAGGAGGCCGAGTAGGAACAGAAGTAAGAAGAGGAGCCACAACCCCAACCAGTGATGGAGAAACCATATATCCCACCACCTCCTTACGGCTTTTCTCTTCCCTCAAAGGCAAAGACAGACAAAACTTCCAAAGCAGTTCGAGAAATTTATTTCAACACTCAAGAACCTATCAATCAACGTGTCATTTCTCGATATGATCCCTCAGATGCCAACTTATGCAAAACTCCTAAAGGAGATGTTGTCCAACAAAAGAAAGCTCGAGGAGCACGGAACTATTGCACTCACTGAGGAGTGCAGCACCATCTTGCAACGTGTCATTCATGTATGATTTGATTGAATTATGAATTATTTATTTGTTATTTTGATGAATTGTTGCAATTAGGTCAGTGGTTATGAAAGATGACTAAATTAATCATTATAAGTCAATGCGGGTTGATATGATTAAAGTAGCCTAATGAGGATTGAAAAGCATTAGTGTTCCATGAAAAATTAATTATTTTTTATAATGTGATTAATGGAAATTAGGAGGCTAATTATAGAGCTAAGTTGGAATATGTTAGAAAATTCACAACTTGACGCCTATAAGGTGGATTAAGATGAAAATTGAAAGAAAAGCACATAATTTCGTGCTTAACCTTATGGAAAAGATATATTATGAAAATATTGATGAAATTAAGGTGAAAATCGTGTATAACCATCCAAAATCCAAGGATGACTTCAAATGATCATATCTTGAGCTAAAAAAATCGGATTGAGACGAAATTTAAAATGAACGGTTAAAATTATGAGATCAAGGATATGAAAGGATTTGATCAAGATAATGATGATGGGATTATTCTTGCACGAAAATGGGATTACTTTTTTGACTTTTTGCACCCTTAAAGTAACATGCATTTATGTTAAAGTTAAAGTGATTAAGTAAATAATTAAATGCATAAATGATGTGTCAAAAGGGGGTAAATTGCAGGGTATTTTATGAATTACAAAAATGAGAAAATCCATGAAAATATCTTGAGAATAAATGCTAATTTATGGAGCTAATACACTGCTCAAGTGAGGATAGACATGTAGCACACATGGGACATCCAAGCAGCCCTTAACTTAGACTTTTGTGATTTTTTTCACATAAAATATATACCTAAGTCAGCTAGGGATCAAGGTGAATAAATGTGCATTTAAATGGGGTAGAAAATCATGGTCAAAAATATCAAATCAAGGCCATTTGGATATGATCATTAAGTTGACAACATTGGAGCATGGAAGAGAGGTGGACGGTTATGGCAGGTTTTTAGATTTTTTAGATTTTTTTGATTTATGCTAAATTGACCCCTAATTGAGATAAATTGCTAGATGATTAAATGACCATTAAATTAAAGCTGTAAATGGTGGAAAAAAGGCAAAATGGCAGCTGAAAAGGGACGTTGAAAAGTGGACAGCAAAGTGAGTTGCAATATGGACCGTCCAAAGGCTGGCCATTTGGATTTTTTCTTGATTTTTTTAAAATGCTAAATGTATACCTAAGTAGTCTATTAGTTAGGGTACATAAATACCCATTAATTAAGGCTGCTAAGTTGTGAAAAAATGGCAAACAACAGCTAAAGTGGACGTGCTCAGGTGGACAGCATGGTGATTATCAATGCTTTGGTTAATTGATGAATTTTTATTTAGGTAAATTGTAATTTACTTGGAGTACATTTGGCCATGTCAGTAAGGGGGATAAATATGTATTAAAATAACCTCAAATCATGTGCAAAATGGGGCCCACAAAGCTAGAAAATCCAGCCATTACTTAAGGGGGACGTCCATAGCATATGTGATTTTGGAGATAGAAAATTTCAAGGAGAAAAAGTCTTCATTCCAGCAGCTATGCGTCCATATCTAGCAAGGGAAAAGCCAAGAAAAATGAGAGAAAAAGGGAGAGAAAAAGAGAAAAGAAGCTAGAAAAGTTGGGCTTAAGTGTGACTCAATCAAGTAAGTATACATGATATATTAGGTTCTTTGATTCTAAGTTTTTTACTTTGAATTTTGAGACATAGATATGTTTCATAAAGAACCTTTAAAGGGTAACATATGACACCCTTAATTAAGGTATTGAATGGGTATTAAATGGTATGAATGAAATTTTTATGATTTAAGAAGTTGAAGTGGATGATAGATAGAGACATGGGTTGATAATCTATCTTGAAACTTCTTAAATCCATGCAATAAGTTTCTTTTTTGAAATAATATCATGATTAGGCTATGAATCATGATTTAATGAAATACATATATTGATTTAAGCATGAGTTATGAATTTTAGAAAGAATGAGATTTAGGGTTATGAATATGACCTGATTTCCATGATTTTGTGATGTATATGTTACATGAATTTTCTTAAATAATTTATGAATGATTTATAGGGTAAATACTCTAAATATGAGGTGTTTTAGATGTCCAAAATAAGTTGATTAAGTTTGCTTTAAATCTGGAATTTTAGGGCATATGTAGAAACATGCAAAGTGGAGTGAAAAGTGTATCCAAAATATACATGGAAGGTGCTGTTTTGAAGGGAATCAGATTATGAATTTTAAATATGTGATAATACCCTAAATTTGGGTTAAGATAAGTGTGATTAATTTCTGGAATTCATTGATTAAAAATCTGTTTAGAAATAAGTATCAAAAGGGACATTGAAAGTGTATAAATCGGGTCCCAAAGTTGCTGTTTTGGAACCCTATAATTGGTAGATTAAAAACCTATAAAAATACACTAAATAAAGTGTTAATTAAGGTGTATAATCACACTGAATTAGAAGGCAAGTTGCTGATTTGAAAAATTTTAAGAAACACATAAATTATGTGTTATGAAATAAACATATATGAAGAAATAAGTATGAGAAAATGATAAATGGTTTATATGAATTGCTAAAATGAAAAAATGCATAAAAAATGTGATGAAACATGTGGGTTATTTTGTTGTTTGGGTAATCCCAAAATTTGAGATTAATATATGAAGGTTATGAAATCAACTAAGTGCTTAAGAATGAGCACAATATGTGAATTATGAAAAATATATGAAAAATGATAAGTTGGAGGTTTACTACTTCAATATGTTGTCTAATGAAAGACTAATGAATGTGATATGATATATATGAATGTTGCCCTAAATATGGGAATTAAACATGTGATGTAATGAATGGTTTGATGCCTAAGTATGTTATTTATGTACACCTGACTTGGAATTCAAGTGGGTTATGAATATTAATGAAAATGGGTTGGAAAACTAAGTTGAATGCAAGAAAATGGAATTTACATGAATGCTATGTCATTTTTCCATGTATAGGCAAAGGCAAAGAAAAAGTTGACCCGGAAAGCTCACGTGACCAAAGTAAGCAAGCAAATTTTAAAATGATTTTTATTTCGCAAATTACTCTTAAATAATTGCAAAGTATGTTCTAACTACTTTGAATTGTTTAGCAAATGTTATTTGAATGTATTTCTTAGGTATTTAAGGATGGTCATTCCTTAGTTCAACATGTGTTAAATAATCCTTTTATTTGTTAAATGATTTGCATAACTGCTTTATTAAATGTTTATGGAAGATATTGATTCATGAATTCATGCAAGAAACATCATGCTAGCATGTCAAGGATAAGTTCATGTGCACAAAGCATGAGGTCATCCTTAAAGGTGTAAGCGGACCGATTGTTCCCCTTTGGTGTGGCCAAGTCGCTAAGATAGGCCTCGGTCGGCAGCCCCCTCCCTAAGATGGGAGAAGATGAAGACGGATGACCGCCTAGCTAGCTTCCATCTTAAGAGATCATGATGCATTGCATTGCATTGCATTTTCATGATATACCCTCAAGGGGGTATAATGTTACTTTTTGAGATGTTTTAAATGAAAAGATTTCTGCTCCGCAGGTAGTTGATCGCTTGTTAAGTGTCTTTTACTAAATGGAGAGAAATGCTTTTGAACAATGTTGCTTTCTAAATAATTTTCCTGAAAAATATATAGCTTGCTTATTGAGTTTACAACTCACGTTTTGTTTTCCAAACTCATAGATAGGTGAAGGAATGATGGAGACAAGGAGCATGATTTGAGCATGGAAGAATGTAAAAATTTAATGAATTTTAATATGTGCCACTTATGGCAAATGGTTGTAAATGACTTGGTATTTCATGTCTCTATGATCTCATGTGATCTATGATATACCTTGTATTTTATAAACATGTAACAATGGATGATGAACACGTTATGAATTTTTATGATTATAATTGATATAAGGTGTGACTATCAGGGCAAAGATAGCTTAAATGGACACTTGAGGAAAAATAGCATAAAATTAATTATTAAGGAATAATGATAAACTGAATAAATATCCATTAAATCCCGCCGTGTGACAGGGCAACAATCCTGATCACGTTTACCAGTCAATAACGATCCCGAGGTAAGGATCAGGATATGACGCTCGGGTTGGGGCACCACAAAGCTACCTGAAAAGCTAAAGGATCCTAGGAGCTTCTCTAGAATAAGACAAAGAACGACGAGAGAAGAAAGAACGAAATGGAAACCGAAAGTTTCAGAGGGCTAGAGGAAGAGGCATGTATGTAAATGAGGAAATGTCCACAACAAGCAGCTCATCGAACGGAGAAAATGATGCTGCAAATTGTGCAAGGATATGTTGCCTGGCCACGATGGAGGAAGAAAGCAACATCTGCCTCGCTGCAACAGAAGTTTTAGAGTGACAAACCACTTCAACAAACTGCACAAGCAGTGAAGAGGTAACTTCTAAACTAAATATTCATTCTATTTTCTCTTCTACAAATGAGTGTCTCAAATGTGCCGAATTAGAGGAACTACAACAAGCATATGATTCATTGTATGATGAGATAAAGAAACTGGGAAATAAATTCACAATAAAGAAAACACAATTTGATTCAATAATTATTGTGAATGGAAAACTTGCTGAAAAGGTTGACCACCTAACAAATGAAAAGAGTACTTTGATAAATGAGTTGGAAAGGCTAAAGAAATAAAATGAGTCATTAAATGAATTATTAGCAAAGTTCTCGAATCCAGGGGAAAGTGTCAAAAGGTTTCTAAATATGACCGCCCAAAACAACAAAAGAGGACTTGGATATTCCATATTTGAGAAAGGAGAATGTAGCAAATCTAATGCTCCAAGGACTGTCAAAAACTAAACAAAGCTCATCTATACTAAACCAAAAATGAATCATGTTGCTTGGACAAAGAGACTAATGTAGGAATCATCCACTACATGGATTCCCACTCCAAGACTTCTAGGGGCATGTAACTTTTGTAACAAAATGGGTCATAAGATTTATCAGTGTAAAATAAAGAAATTGCATAACTATGGTGCAAAATTGGTTTGGGTACCAAAGAGCATTGGATTAATGTCTTCCAAAATAGAACAACGTAGATTCCAATGGTTCACTAACCCAAATGGAGCCATAAAATGGGTTCCAAAGAGATAAGCTCTACATGATTTTGTCTTACAGGTATGTCTTAAAGCAAAGGCCAACAATATGTGGTTCATGGATAGTGGCTGCCCAAGACATATGACAGGAGAAAGATGATTGTTCCATAAGATCAAATCATGTAGTGAAGGAACAGTTGCATTTGGAAATAACAAAAAAGGTAAAGAAAATGTGTATGGAAACTCAAGTGCATGTATTGAGGATATACTATTTTTTAAGGGACTCAAACACAACTTAATGAGCATTAGTCAACTGTGTGATGAAGGCTATAAAGTTGTATTTGAATCATCTGTATGCAATGTTTTTGATGATGATCACATAGTCTTTAGTGGCAAAAGATATGGAAATGTATATTTGATTTGTCTTGATGAACTTGATGAAAAATATCTTATAGCCATTGAAAATTATCTATGGATATGGCATAAAAGGCTTGGACATATAAATATATCAAACATTAAGACCTTGTGGAAAAAGAGCCTAATGGAAGGATTATCAAAGCTTAAATATGACAAAGACAACATACGTAGCGCATGTCAATTATCCAAGCAACCCAAAATGCTATTTTCCACCAAAAAGGAAATTTCAACAACTAGGCCACTTGAACTATTACATATGGATCTTTACGGGCCATCAGACATTTTAACTCTTGGTGGGAAAAAGTATGTATTTATCATAGTTGATGATTTTTCAAGATTTACATGGATAATACTCTTAGCTAGCAAAGATGAAGCCTTCTCCATATTTGTCACTTTTTTGAATTTGGCACAAAATAAAAAACAAAACACAATCATATCCATTAGTAGTTATTATGGTGGTGAATTTGAAAATAAATGGTTTATAGAATTCTGCAAAGAGAAAGGAATTCACCACACATTTTCTGCACCAAGAACTCCCCAACCAAAATGGGGTCGTTGAAAGGAAAAATAGAATAATACAAGAGATGTCTAGAACCATACTAAATGAGAGTAAATTATCCAAAAGATTTTGGGGTGAAGTTGTAAGTACAACATGCCATGTACTTAATCGAGTTACCATAAGAGCAATCTTGAAAAAGACCTCATATGAACTATGGAAGGGAAAAAAATCAAACATTGTATATTTCTATACTTTTGGATGTACCTGCTATGTGTTGAATAATGGAAAATCAAACTTGGGAAAATTAGATGCCAAAAGTGATGAAAAAATATTTCTTGGTTATTCATCAAATAGCAAAGCATATAGAGTTTTTAATAAAAGATATCAAATAGTAGAAGAATCAATACATGTTGTATTTGATGAATTTAACCTAAACCCTAAAAAGGAAGATGACTAAAGTGATGCAGATGAAGCATCAAAGAATCCAGAAAAGGAACATCTAGAACAACAAGGAGAAGCCGAAACAAAGCAAGAGAATTCCACGAAGGAAAGGGTAAGTGAAAGTAATAATTCCTATAAACCTTCCATGGATTTAAAATTCAAAAATGACCATCCAATTGAGTAAGTTATTGGCAATATATATGAAGGAGTAAGAACTAGAAGATGAAGACACAATATTTGTGGAGAATTCACTTTTGTGTCCAAAATTGAACCAAACTCTATTGATCAAGCTCTTAATGATGAAAATTGGAACATTTTAATGCAAGAAGAGCTAAATCAATTTGAAAGAAAGAAAGTATGACACCTAGTTCCTAGGCCCAAAGATTGCATGGTTATTGGTACCAAATGAGTTTTTATGAATAAATTTGTGAAACCCCGATCTTAGACACGTGTATAAAACCCTAGGGTTGTAAACCCTAGGTAATATATTTGAAAAATGTACATTCATGAGTATGAAAATATGTGGGAATAGAGGTTAAAATAATTATTTATGAAATTCGGATGAATAGTGCACGTGAATAGTGACCTTGGGATTAAGACACGTGATTAAGAGTTAATCACTTGGATTAACTTAATCACAAAAAGACGAAAAGGAGATTTAATCACTACAGGACGAAATAGCAATTCTTTTTTATATTTTAATCCAATTTTGGATTTTTGAGGAAAATTAAAGAAAAATTCATAATTTGCAATCCGAACGTCGGATTTAGATGAAATTTTTTTATGGATGGTTACAAATTCATGATGAACATGATGAATGGATTAAGATGTGATGAAAATCATCAATTAAGGGTCGAGATGAAATGTTAAATGAAGATCAAAAAGTAAATTAACTTTTCCTTAATGTTACTTTTGACTTTTTATTAAAATAAATAATTAAATAATAAAAAAAATTAAATAAAACAGCAGCTATGGTAGGGGCGTTGCAGGGGGTGGTTGAGAAATTGACCAAAAATCAATGGTCCATTATCATCATCATC
This sequence comes from Annona cherimola, assembly GCA_030490835.1. Classification (NCBI taxonomy): domain Eukaryota; kingdom Viridiplantae; phylum Streptophyta; class Magnoliopsida; order Magnoliales; family Annonaceae; genus Annona; species Annona cherimola. Next base: position 53,429,446 of record CM059971.1, on the reverse strand, counting down.
ATAAACCAACGGCTAGGATTTAATTTGCTTAAAATAAATAAATTTTAATAAATAAAAAATATAGAAAAAATAGGGCTGCCATAGGGGGGCTGGAGCAGGCCTAGGGTGGGCTGCACAAGGCTCCATGTACCTTTTGAAATTGGAAAAAACATATTTGCAATTTCACACCCTTAGCAAGGGGGGGTAAAATCCAAATTTATGAAAAATCAAACCCTATAAATAGGGGGCAGGGGTGGACGTCCAAGAGCACAATCACCCAGCTCCAACTTGAGCAAATCCCAGCTCCCAAACCCTCCCACATGTCCAAGGAAGAAAAGGAGGAAGTTAGAGAGAGAGTGTGAGAAAAAGTGAGATATCTCCACTTCGGGTAAGAGATTTCTATCCAAATTTCTTTTGAATGTTAAGTAGGGTAAAACCATGCTTAGATAATATCTAAGCATGAGAAAATAAGTATAGTTATAATGCTTAATTGGAATTATGCCAAAACATCAAAAATTTAGAGCAAAGATAGAGCATTCGGGAAGATAGTATATGATATGTGTAAATAATGCTCCAATATTAATAAATGATGATTTAGGATGAATGATTATGATAAATATGATGTTGGAATGATGATATATTAATTTCATGATTTTTGAAATTAAGTATTATGCTTAAGTGAATTTATATTGATTTTTAATATATGGAGAAAATGATTTATCTAGCCAAGTTAATGATGATAAATTCAAAATTTATAAATTTTCCCATGATATACTAAACATAAGCTATGTCATGGTATTTTTTATTTTTGTAAAAAATGTCAATTTTTGAAACCCATGAACAATGACCCACGTTGTTGTGAATAGTAACCTCGGGTGAACAGTAATTTGCTACAGTAATTATGAACAGTAAATAGTGTGATTTTGGGAAAATTTGAGATTTATTTTTATATTTTATGAGAATATATGAATGGAATTTTTAAAGGATTTATGGATAAAAATCCATATAAGGAGGTAATGACCAAGTATTTATAAAGGGATAACCTCTATAGGAATGAGGTAATAAATGATTATAAAGCATGCATGGGAAGCAATCTAAGACATGAAATGATATAGATAAAATATCATTTTTGTATAGGAAAAGGTGGAGGACACAGACTGAGGAGGTAAGCAAGTTGTATGCTTTCTAAAATATTTTTAAACGATTGCAAATTGTTTGCTCACATGTTTTATGAATTATATTTAAGGATAGTCATTCCTATAATGCTTTACATGAAATGATTGTTAACTGCTTGTTAAATTACTTTCTAAATGATTTATCAAGTTTTATGGAGCATGTCATGCCGGCATATATATGAACATGGTGCACAAGGAAGAGGCTTTGGTGGAGGTAGTAAGCGGATCAGAGGGTCCCCTTCACTATTGCCAAGTCGCAAGGGCTGTGTGCCAGTGGCGTCCTCCTAGAGGTTGGAGGCACAAGGAAAGTCATGAATGAATGAATGCATTGCATTCTCATGAAGTGCATGAAAAGGTTTCTGTGCCATTGGTAATTGATCACTTGGTAAGTGTCTCCTACCAAATGGGGAGAAATGCATTTGAATGAAAGGAAAATATTTACTTGCCAAAGAAAAAGGCTTGCTTACCGAGTATTAGTACTCATATGTGTTTTCAAAATGACAAACAGGCTATGGAGCTGACTCATAAAGGATGTCAGGTAGAAATGACCTGCAAATTTAATTGCAGTTCTATGTATGCGTCCAAAGGGACAAATGTATGATAATCATGTTGAAGACATGTTTTATGGATATTACAAACATGATTGTACTTATGTGAATTATTTCAATAAAAAGAAGATATAAATGATTTTATGATGATATGGATGAGTCTATTATAAATAAAGTGTATGCTTAAGTGACAAATGAAAAGAAATTTTTTTTTTGGACAAGATCCAATTAAGTACTCGCCGTGTGATTAGGGCAACAATCCTAAGTCACATTTACCAATCGACAAGATCCCAGAGTAAGGCTTCTAGACTCCTCGGTTCGGGGCGCCACAAAATTAGACGAAAGTGGACTTGTAGTAAGAAACAAAGCCGAACAACTAGCCAAAGGATATCCCCAAGAAGAAGAAATTGACTTTGAGGAATCCTATGCTCCTGTGGCGAGATTAGAGGTCATACATATCCTACTAGCTTTTGCTTCTCATATGGATTTTAAATGGTTTCAAATGGATGTGAAAAGTGCATTTTTGAATGGATACTTAAATGAAGAAGTATATATTGAACAACCTCCTAGATTTGAAGGGAAGGATTAGTCCAAATTTATTTTCAAATCAACAAAAGCATTATATGGACTTAAACAAGCTCCAAGAGCTTGGTATGAAAGGTTAAGCAAGTTTTTAATTCGTCATAACTTTCAAAAAGGAAAAGTTGATACAACTTTATTTATCAAATATAAGGATAAAAATATTTTAATTGTACAAATTTATATTGATGATATAATATTTGGTGCTACTAATGAAACTCTGTGCCAAGAATTTTCTAAGATTATGCAGAGTGAATTCAAAATGAGCATGATGGGCAAGCTAAACTTCTTCTTTGGACTGCAAATTAAGTAACTAGCCGAAGGAATTTTTATAAACCAATCCAAATACATCAAGGAGATGCTCAAGAAGTTTGGAATGCAAAATAGCAAAGAAGCAAACATACCCATGACTTACTCCATCGAGATCGACAAGGATGAAAAAGGTCAATCTATTGAACAAAAATTATATAGAAGCAGGATATAATCTTTGTTATATTTAACTGCTTCTAGACCAAATATTTTGTTTAGTGTTTGTATGTTTTTAAGATTCCAATCATGTCCAAAATAATCCCATCTAGTAGCTGTAAAAAGAATTTTCAGATATTTAATCAATACTACCAATCTAGGATTATGGTATCAAAAGGGCTCAACATTTGATCTAATTGGCTACTCGGATTCAGATTTTGTCAGTTACAAAGTAGATAGAAAAAGTACTAGTGGAACATGTCAGTTTCTTGGAAACATGTTGGTTTCATGGTTTTCAAGAAAACAAACTAGTGTTGCTCTATCTATTACGGAAGCCGAATACATTGTCGTCGGGAGATGTTTTGCCCAACTACTTAGGATACCAGTGCATTTATTTGATAAAAAATCTTGTGTTGCATTCTAGAACTAAGCATATAGATGTAAGACATCATTTTATTAGAGAACATGTTGAAAATCATGATATTTGTTTAGAGTGTGTTAAAATCGAGGACCAAATTGTAGATATTTTCACCAAATCTTTGTCAAAAGAACCATTTTACAAAATTAGAACTGATATGAGTATGATTGACATTGACTAGAAGCATGAAATGCTAAACTTAGATAGGGAGAGCAAATTAGAAAGCAAATAGAATCCCAAGTCGATGGAGCCAATTCAACTCCGACCAGCCCAAGTCGACTTCACCGAAGTCGACTCCAAGGGGCCGAAGTCGACTTCGGTGAGGGTTAAGTCGACTCCAGCGTGATGATTCGGCTACCTCGCACAAAAGGGTGGGAGCCAGCAGGCCTTTTCCATTTTCTTCATTTCTCCCATTTTTTCTCTCATTTTCTCTCTCTCTCTCAAGCTCTTGCCTCCCTAAAATCTCCTGAGAATCGTCCATATTTTCATTTACTATCTTTAAAATCCATCACCCCGAATCCATGGCACCTAAAGCCGTTTCAAAACTCGGCAAACTTCCGGTTTCAAGACCGTCTCAATCCAATACCGGCGAGGGAGTGCCACGACGCCAACGGACTCCGTCCAAGCGGGTCCGGTGTGGAAGCTCCTACTGTAATGACATTGGCAGGCCTGGATAAGTCCTGTATTTTCCTTTATAAAGGTTTGATGTGAGCCTTTATAGATGAGACCGCGTCCAATTGGAGTAGACCCCCACTTTGGCTTCTATCAGATAGCAATTGATAAGTATTAGCTACCATATTCTCCAGCAGGGCGTACGATTCTCTGTAGCTCTTACTTAGCAGGGAACCATTTGATGACAAATCCACCATATGCCGGGTGGAATCCTGGAGACCATTGTAAAAGATCTGGATTTCTACCCATTTGAATTCCATGATGTAGGCATTTCCGGAGCAAGTCTTTGAACCAATCCCATGCCTCCGATAGGGTCTCTTCTCCATGTTATTTGAATGAGACTATATCCATTCTGAGTTTGGCTAATAGATAACTGTTGGAAATATGTGGAAAATAAGCTAAATCTATGTTTTGATGATTAACAAATCTATTTGAGTAAGTCTTGGCTACTAACATGTTTGTGGAAGTAATTAAAGGCTATACATTTGAAGAAAATGAAGCATGGCAGGTTAAGTTGATTTCCAAGTCGACTCAGGCATCGACTTAAGGCCAAGTCGATCCCCAAGTCGACTCCAACATCGACTTCGAGGCGTCGTTTCCTTCCAGAGTTGAAAATGGGGAGCAGAGCTACCGAAGTCGCAAACGAAGTCGACTCCGCATGCGACTTGGGCGAAGTCGCAGACCAAGTCGACTCCAACATCGACTTCGAAATGACGATTCCTTCCAGAGTTGAAGTCAAGACTCCGAAGTGCCGAAGTCGCACCCCAATTCGACTCCACTTGCGACTTGAGGTGAAGTCGCAGACCAAGTCGACTCCAGTACCGACTTGGAGGTGTCGTTTTCTGTCCAGAGTTGAAACCGAGAACTGGGGGTGCCGAAGTCGCATCCCAAGTCGACTCAGCATGCGACTTGGGCGAAGTCGCAGACCAAGTAGACTCCGACATCGACTTCGATCGGACAGAGGAGAAATTTTAGAAGACAAATTGGGATTATATCGACTTCAAAACAGAACTAAGTAAAACTGAAGAGCAAGTCAACTCAGATGTTCAAATTGGAACATATGAAGACTAAATCAAGTCCAAAGAAAGCAAGTTGCATAAACTCAACTATTCTAATCAAGATATACTGAACTTGCTCATGTATACAAGATTCGACTCAAGGACTCAAGGCTTGCAAATCATAGAGCTAAAGGAAACAAGCTAAAGTGAAGACACAATGATTCAAAGAGAACTAAATCAGGGAAGAACAACAAGACATGAAGAAACCCAAGCAATCAAAAGCATTCCAAAGATTTCAAGTTCGTCAAGCAAAACTGCCAAGGTGAAGTCGCACCCGAAGTCGACTCCACCTGCGACTTGGGTCAAGTCGATGACCAAGTCGACCCAGTCTGGAACTTGAAGTTGCTGCGGACAGGCGAAGTCGCACCCGAAGTCGACTCCATCTGCAACTTGGGCGAAGTCGCACCCGAAGTCTACTCCACCTGCGACTTGGGTCGCAACGGTCGGAAAATATACGAACGTTGGCGCATTAAATGCGCGCCACCTACCTTCAAACGTTCGGATTCCCTCCACAATTATAAAAGGCATTCAATGTGAACGAGGGAGGTAGCTGAGATTCATTAACTGCTCATAACTCCTATCTCTAAAGAGCTTCAAGTGATCAAGTCAATCCTTAGAAGAAGAACTTTGCTTCAAACTGCTAAAGCTCAACTGCTGATTCTTCAAAGCCAACACTACAAGTTCTTCACTGCGTCAAACTGCTTCTACACAACTATAACGTGTAGATTCTTTTGTTATTATTATTATTGCTGTATTGAACTTGATTTAATTTGAGGAACTAAGATCAAGTGTAAGAAAAGTAGTGTGTGATTGGAGTGGAACTCATCACCTACTTGTGCTGTGATTTGTTGATGCCCCCTAGAGCTAGAATCTAGAAGAGAGCAGTGGCTCTAGTTGTATTTGTGAAATACAATAGTGGAACCCAAGTCACAAGGGGTGTGAGCTTTGAAGAGTGGAGTAGGGAGGTTGCCCAAACCACTATAAAATCTTGTGTGTTGATTTATATTTCTGCTCTCTACATTATATTGCTTTCCATTTTGTTTCTTCATTAAGGGGACTAGATTAATCCGGGGTAAACTTTCTGTTTAAGTTAAAAAATTTTAAATACCCAATTCACCCCTCCCCTCTTGCATAATTGCCATTAACTCGGGATCATCAAGTGGTATCAGAGTAGGTCTTTGAGTTAAACCAAAGATATCTATTGATATGGCATCCCAATCGACTCTCGTTCCCACATTTGCCGAAGGCCAATCATTCACTAGGCCACCATTGTTTGATGGGAACAATTTCGGCTATTGGAAGCTTCATATGAAGCAACTCATTATGGCTACCGATATGGACTCTTGGATTGCAATCCAAGATGGTGTAACCTTGCCTATCGATAAAAGAGCTTCCAAATGGACCGAAGAGGAAGTAAGAACCGTTAAGAGCAATGCTAAGGCCATGAATTCTTTATTTTGTGATCTTACGGCTTCTGAATATGATAGAGTATCCTCTTGCCTAACCGCTAAAGAAATATGAGATACTTTAACATCTATTTATGAAGGAACTTCTCAAGTCTAAGGGAAAAGGAGAAACATCTTGATAGGAGAATTGGAAAGCTTTAGAATGTTAGAAACAGAAAATATTTCTGAGATGTTTGCTAGATTTTCTAAAATTACTAACGCTTTGAAAGGTCTTGGAAAGGCTATCTCCAAATCTGAACAGGTCATGAAAATCCTTAGAGCTCTACCAGAATCTTGGACTCCAAAGATTACTACGATAGAAGAAGTCAAAGACCTCAATACACTGAAGCTAGAAGTTCTCATTAGCTCATTAATGTCACATGAGCTAATCAAGAAAAGAAATGAAGATCACCCCAAAGGGAAGAAAGCAATTACACTAAAAGCGGCACATAACACGGATGAGTCAACCTCCTCATCCCATAACGAAAATGAAGACATTGCTTTGTTGACCCGAAAATTTCGAAAGTTCGTAAGGAGAGAAAGGAACTTCAAGGACCTCCAAGAAAGACCACGAAAGGAGAAGAAGAAGGAGGCTACAAAATTTTATAGATGCGGCGGTACGGGATATATGCAAGCTCAATGTCCTACACCGGAAGAGAAATCAAAGGATCAACATGAAAGGAGGGAAAGACATGAAAGCAGAAAATTCCAAAGGCCAAAGGGAAGAGGAATGTACGTCAATGAAGAAACCTCATCAACAAGCAACTCCTCAACCGACGATATTGAAGCGGCAAATTGTGCTAGAATATGCTGCATGGCGCGAATTGAGCAAGAAGAAAATCTGTTGTGTTTAAACACAACAGAAGTTTTAAAAGAACAAACCATCTCAACAAAGTGCACAAGTAATGAAGAGGTAACTTCCAAACTTAGCCATTCTCAATCTACTTATTCTTCTTTTCAAGAATTCCTCAAATGTGTTGAATTAGAAGAACTACAAATTGCATATGATTCATTATATGAGGAAATCAAAAAGCTAGGAAACAAGTTGTCTTTGAAGAGACAACAATATAACTCCGTCATTATCGTAAATGGAAAACTAGCTGAAAGAACATCAAAATTGAAAGATGAAAATGAATTGCTTTTGAAAGAAGTAGAGAAATTGAAAAGGAGAACGAATCCTTAATTGAATCATTAGCAAAGTTCTTTAATCCCGGAGAAAATGTAAAGATGTTTCTGAACATGACCGCTCAAACAAATAGAAGAGGTCTTGGATACTATACATTTGAGCAAAAAGAAAGTGGCAAATCAAATGTGCCAATACTTGGGAAACATCAAACCAAAACTGCACCTATCTACAAGCCTAAAAAGAAAAATGTTATGTAGACTAGAAGGCCAACGTTTGAACCATTACATACTTGGAGGCCTACTCCTAGACTACCAATGGCTTGCAATTTCTGCAATAAAATGGGTCATAAAGCCTATAAATGTAACTTTAAGAAACTGTATGACCATGGTGCAAAATTAGTTTGGGTTCCAAGAAACACAAGATTTGGGCTTTCTAAGTTAGAGCAACAAAGATTGAATCATATTACTAACCCAAATGGACCCATAAAATGGGTACCAAAGAGATAAGATTTACTTGTTTATTTTTCAGATATGTTTCAAGGCAAAGGCAAACAACGTATGGTTCATGGACAACGGTTGTTCAAGGAATATGACCGGATAAAGAAGTTTATTTCATAATTTTAAGCCTTGCAACGATGGAACGGTTGCCTTCGGTAATAATGAGAAAGGTAAAATTAAAGGTAAAGGAAACATATATAGTATTTCAAATGCATGCATGGAAGATGTATTGTTTGTTGAAGGACTCAAGCACAATCTAATAGCATTAGTCAATTATGTGACAAAGGATACAGAGTTGTGTTTGAATCATCTATATGTAATGTATTTGATGGAGAACATATCATGTTTAGCGGAAAAAGACATGGAAATATATATTTGGTTTCACTTGATGAACTAGATGGTCAATGTCTAATGGTCATTGATAATGATCCATGGGTTTGGCATAAGAGGCTTGGGCATATAAACATGACAAATATAAAGACCCTATGGAAGAAGAGTTTGGTAGAAGGATTGCCTAAATTGAAATATGACAAAGATAAAATTTGCAAGGCATGTCAATTGTCAAAACAACCTAAAATGCCTTTCTCTACCAAAAAGAAAATTTCCACCACTAGGCCACTTGAATTGCTACACATGGATCTATATGGGCCATCCGACATTTTAACCATTGGTGGAAAGAAATATGTGTTTATAATTGTTGATGATTTTTCAAGATTCACATGGGTAATTCTCTTAGCTAGCAAAGATGAAGCCTTCTCTATGTTTGTAACTTTTGTAAACTTGGTGCAAAATGAAAAATAAAGTACTATTATGACTATAAGAAGTGATCATGGTGGTGAATTTAAAAACAAACGATTCATAGAGTTATGTAATGAAAAAGGAATTCATCACACATTTTCTGCACCAAGAACTCCACAACAAAATGGAGTAGTTGAAAGGAAAAACAGAACTATACAAGAGATGGCTAGAACAATGCTAAATGAGAGCAAATTATCCAAGAAAATTTGGGGTGAAGCTGTGAGTACAGCTTGTCATGTTTTGAATCGAGTTACCATCAGAGCAATCTTGAAAAAGACCCCATATGAGCTATGGAAAGGAAGGAAACCAAATATCTCTTATTTTCATGCTTTTGGATGCACATGTTATGTTTTGAACAATGGAAAAACCAACTTGGGAAAATTAGATGCCAAAAGTGATGAGGCAATATTTCTTGGTTACTCATCAAATAGCAAAGCATATAGAGTATTCAATAAACGAAACCAAGTTGTAGAAGAGTCCATACATTTTGTTTTTGATGAAACTAACCCATGCTTCAAAAGAAAAGATGATTTAAGTGATGCAGATGATATAGCAAGTAGTCTTGAAAAACTGCATGTGGAAAAGCAAGAAGATTCCATGGAGGAAAGGGTAAGTGAAGGTAATAATTCCTACAAAACTCCAACTGATTTAAAATTCAAACATGCCCATCCAATTGAACAAGTTATAGGGAATGTATATGAAGGCGTAAAAACTAGAAGATCAAAACAAAATATTTGTGGACAATATGCTTTTGTATCCAAAATTGAACCATCCAATATTGATCAAGCTCTTGATGATGAAAATTGGGTTATAGCAATGCAAGAAGAGCTAAATCAATTTGAAAGAAACCAAGTTTGACACCTTGTTCCTAGACCAAACGATTGCACTGTTATTGGCACTAAGTGGGTCTTTAGGAACAAATTAGATGAAAGTGGACTTGTAGTAAGAAACAAAGCTAGACTTGTGGCAAAGGGATACTCACAAGAAGAAAGAATAGATTTTGAGGAATCCTATGCCCCGGTTGCTAGATTAGAAGCTATTCACATCTTACTAGCTTTTGCATCTCACATGAACTTTAAATTGTTTCAAATGGATGTTAAAAGCGCATTTTTGAATGGATATATAAATGAAGAAGTGTATGTTGAACAACCACCTGGATTTGAGGAGAAAGATCAATCTAAGTTTGTATACAAATTAACTAAAGCATTATATGGATTAAAACAAGCCCCAAGGGCTTGGTATGAAAGATTAAGCAAATTTCTGATTGATCATGACTTTCAAAAGGGAAAGGTAGACACCACTTTATTTATCAAGTATAAAGAAAAGGATATATTGATTATTCAAATTTATGTTGATGATATTATTTTTGGTGCTACTAATGAGATTCTTTGTCAAGAATTTTCTGAGCTTATGCAGAAAGAATTTGAGATGAGTATGATGGGGGAGCTGAATTTTTTCCTTGGACTGCAAATCAAGCAACTGAATGAAGGAATTTTCATCAATCAGTCCAAATATATCAAAGAAATGCTGAAGAAGTTTGGCATGGAGAATAGCAAAGGAGCAAACACGCCTATGAGCTCAACAATTAAAATTGACAAAGATGAGAAAGGAAAAACAATTGATTTAAAATTGTATAGAAGCATGATAGGTTCTTTAATATATTTAACTGCTTCTAGGCCTGATATACTGTTTAGTGTGTGTATGTACTCTAGATTTCAGTCATGTCCAAAAGAATCACACTTGGTAGCTGTGAAAAGAATTTTCAGATATTTAGTAGACACTACTAACTTAGGACTTTGGTATCCAAAGGGCTCTAATTTTGATCTAATCGGCTACTCGGATGTGAATTTTGCCGGTTACAAAGTATATAGAAAAAGCACTAGTGGAACATGCCAATTTCTTGGGAACATGTTGGTTTTATGGTTTTCAAGAAAACAAACTAGTGTTGCTCTATCTACGGCGGAAGCCAAATACATTGCCGCCAGGAGCTGTTGTGCCCAATTGCTTTGGATGAAACAACAACTTAGGGACTATGGCATGGACTTTAAAGATATACCTATTAGATGTGATAATACTAGTGCCATATGTTTAACTAAAAATCTAGTATTGCATTCTAGGACCAAACATATAGACCTTAGACATCATTTTATTAGAGAACATGTAGAAAATCATGACATATGTTTGGAATATGTAAGAACTGAAGATCAAATTGCAGATATATTCACCAAACCTCTAGCAAAAGAACCATTTTATAAAATTAGAAATGATATGGGAATGCTTGAATTAACTTAGCACGAACTAAGGGGGAGCACCTGTTTAGGGGGAGCACACCCACTTGTCTCTTACATTACCCTCTAATTTTTGATATATTGACAAAAAGGGGGAGAAGAGAATGATTTGAGTCTAGATCGGGATTTTGAGTATAAGCTTTTATGAGTACAAGCTTTTATGATAGTTTTAAAGTTTTCTAGTTGAATGTTTTCAACTTGACTATTTGCATAAGTATGATAAAATTTCAAAATGCAAACGTAGCATGTTTTTAAGCAATTGAAAGGTATACACTCAAATCGATTTTGTCAATCATCAAAAAGGGGGAGATTGTTGGAAATATATGGAAAATAAGCTAAATCTATGTTTTGATGATTAACAAATCCATTTGAGTAAGTCTTGGCTACTAACATGTTTGTGGAAGTGATTAAAGGCTATACATTTGAAGAAAATGAAGCATGGCAGGTTAAGTCGATTTCCAAGTCGACTCAGGCATCGACTTAAGGCCAAGTCGATCCCCAAGTCGACTCCAACATCGACTTCGAGGCGTCGTTTCCTTCCAGAGTTGAAAACGAGGAGCAGAGCTGCCGAAGTCGCAAACAAAGCCGACTCCGCATGCGACTTGGGCGAAGTCGCAGACCAAGTCGACTCCAGCATCGACTTCGAAATGACGATTCCTTCCAGAGTTGAAGTCAAGACTCCGAAGTGCCGAAGTCGCACCCCAAGTCGACTCCACTTGCGACTTGAGGTGAAGTCGCAGACCAAGTCGACTCCAGTAGCGACTTGGAGGCGTCGTTTTCTGTCCAGAGTTGAAATCGAGAACTGGGGGTGCCGAAGTCGCATCCCAAGTCGACTCAGCATGCGACTTGGGCGAAGTCGCAGACCAAGTCGACTCCGGCATCGACTTCGATCGGACAGAGGAGAAATTTTAGAAGACAAATTAGGATTAGATCGACTTCAAAGCAGAACTAAGTAAAACTGAAGAGAAAGTCAACTCAGATGTTCAAATTGGAACATATGAAGACTAAATCAAGTCTAAATAAAGCAAGTTGCATAAACTCAACTATTCTAATCAAGATATACTGAACTTGCTCATGAATACAAGATTCGACTCAAGGACTCAAGGCTTGCAAATCATAGAGCTAAAGGAAACAAGCTAAAGTGAAGACATAATGATTCAAAGAGAACTAAATCAGGGAAAAACAACAAGACATGAAGAAACCCAAGCAATCAAAAGCATTCCAAAGATTTCAAGTTCGTCAAGCAAAACTGCCAAGGTGAAGTCGCACCCGAAGTCGACTCCACCTGCGACTTGGGTCAAGTCGATGACCAAGTCGACCCAGTCTGGAACTTGAAGTTGCTGCGGACAGGCGAAGTCGCACCCGAAGTCAACTCCATCTGCAACTTGGGCGAAGTCGCACCCGAAGTCAACTCCACCTGCGACTTGGGTCGCAACGGTCGGAAAATATTCAAACGTTGGCGCATTAAATGCGCGCCACCTACCTTTAAACGTTCGGATTCCCTCCACAATTATAAAAGGCATTCAATGTGAACGAGGGAGGTAGCTGAGATTCATTAACTGCTCATAACTCCTATCTCTAAAGAGCTTCAAGTGATCAAGTCAATCCTTAGAAGAAGAACTTTGCTTCAAACTGCTAAAGCTCAACTGCTGATTCTTCAAAGCCAACACTACAAGTTCTTCACTGCATCAAACTGCTTCTACACAACTGTAACGTGTAGATTCTTTTGTTATTATTATTATTGCTGTATTGAACTTGATTTAATTTGAGGAACTAAGATCAAGTGTAAGCAAAGTAGTGTGTGATTGGAGTGGAACTCATCACCTACTTGTGCTGTGATTTGTTGATGCCCCCTAGAACTAGAATCTAGAAGAGAGCAGTGGCTCTAGTTGTATTTGTGAAATACAATAGTGGAACCCAAGTCACAAGGGGTGTGAGCTTGGAAGAGTGGAGTAGGGAGGTTGCCCGAACCACTATAAAATCTTGTGTGTTGATTTATATTTCTGCTCTCTACATTATATTGCTTTCCATTGCGTTTCTTCATTAAGGGGACTAGATTAATCCGGGGTAAACTTTCTGTTTAAGTTGAAAATTTTTAAATACCCAATTCACCCCTCCCCTCTTGGGTAATTGCCATTAATGCGGGACCATCAATAACTTGTAAAAATTGATAAGTGAAAAATTGGTATTATATTTTATGGACATTTTATACCAAATTGATGAGTAATTAATTGAAATTAATATGAAATTTGGTTTTAAAAATGGTTTTGCAACTTTTGGATATTAAATATTAATTTCAAGCAATGTAAACAAATTTTATATTCTTTTGGTTTGAAATTTCATTTTATTTGTTGCCATGAAATTAAATGGGTGAACGCACTAATGATTAATGATTTAAATATATTTATGCAGGAAAAAACAAATTACACCAAGTGAGCCCAACAAAGATCAATCCATTCATGTGACTAATTCAGCACCCAATTCACGTTATTGGCAAAGCATGATTTTTCCATCAACCGGCTGATCACGTCCACATTGCTGTCCATTTTCCAGCATTGTATTAACGTGATTCACGTATGATAGCCAGCTGCAGAAAATCACTTCAGCACCGTTCAATGCTGCTGACCACGTGAATTAAAATCAGCATATGCATTGCTGCATATTCACGTAAATTTAGTAAAATGCAGCAGCAAAATGATGAGCAGCAAATGCAATGACTAGAAATGACGTGAATGGGTAGCATACAGCATATGCAATGTAATGGCGTGAATAAAAAAAGGAGCAGCAATGCAAGTGCATATGGAACATAAATTAAAAATGGGCAGCGGCAATGCATTCAATTTGATGGCCCACCAAATCAGCAGCAAAGATGCTGATTAATCACGTGATTTGATGGCCCACCAAACAGCAAAAGATCACGACGTGATCAATGGATGCATGGACATGATCTTGATGATATGCAATGACGTGAAATGAGCAGAAATGCAACATGATAGCAGCAAGGCAATTCACGTGAACCTGCTTGGACCCCACATGACATTTAAATTTCGGCCATTAAATACCCATCCAAAATCATGTGATTGCATTACTTCCCATTGGCCCACCACCATCAGCAGCAAATCTGATCACGTGAATGCAACACCCTTTGATAAAATTCAGCAACATTCTTTAATCAATGGACCAGCAGCATATGCAATATTCATGTGAATGATGCAGGGATTCATATACACATAAATGGAAGCAACATATAATGAACAGCAATGCATTCAACGTGAGCAGTAGCTAAATATTCAAATTCCAGCAGCATTTGATGGACCCCACTAGCAGATGCAATCAACGTGATGGGCAGATGGGTAACAAATGCAACGTGATCAGAAATGGGCAGCAGCAGTGGCCCACCATCAGCAACAGCTAATCCATCACGTGAATTGGGCAGCAGAAAAATTCCCATCACAAATAACGTGAAATGCATTGAAGTGATGGGGCCCACTTATTCAGCTATAAAAGAGAATTCGGGATAGAGCATCGGGTAGCACACCACAACATTCGACAACAGAAAATCTCTGTAGTAGAAAATTCTAAGGAGCAAGCAACAGAAAATCTCTGCAAGAATACTACTGCAAAATATTTTAGCGGGGATTTTAGAAGAAGATTAGAGCATAATTTTGAGAAAGAAAGAGAACGAAAGCAAGGTGGAGAGCACGTGTGTAGCGCCCCGAACCGAGACGTCACTTCCTTATCTCAAGATCTATCGATTGGTAAATGTGAATCAAGATTGTTGCCCTGATCACGCGGCGGGTTCTTAATTGGAATACGTCCAAAAAAAATTTCGATTATTCATCTGTCATCATTCATAATCTTGACATGAAAATCATCATACATTGTGATATTTCACTTGTAATAAAATTCATCATTTCATTCAAAGCATCTTTACATGCCTCCCATTATACACTGAATCATTGTATAAATCATACTTTCATACATTCAGTCATTAATTCACATGGAACTTAGAACTCTAGCTAAGTTCGGATATACATAAACACATAGCATCTTTACCTGCCTTTCTGCAGTGAAAGATTCCTTGACCTAAGTATCATATTTTATATCCATACATCCATACATTCAACCATTGAATCATATATAGAACTTAATATTCTCATGAAGTTCACATACACATTAGCTTACCTTAGCATATTTATGCTTTTCCATTCCTCATAGCCTTCAAGGCTATCATCACGTACCTTCCTCCACGTCTTAGGTTTGCAACCTTCTGAGTTTCCTCGGTACTTGTCTAAGGGTTGGGAAAACAAAACGTGAGTGACAACTCAGTAAGCAAACATTTTATCTTTAGGGCAAGGCTTCTTGAAAACCTTTTTCATAAACATCGGGAATACCTTGTTCCTGAGGACATGTATATGTCCTAAAATACCATCATAAAATCCTTTGTTTATGAGGACAATTCCATGTTCTTGAATGTTTTCATAAGTTTTCATTCTTAAAATCATTTACAAGCCACGCCTGGGCTTGTTTAGGCAAAACATATACATTTTACCTTTGATGATGAGTTCCCTTTAATCTTATATGAACATTTTTTAATGTTCATAGCCATTACATGAAATCATCGGTTGCCAGTGGACGTTTTACGTCCAAAACAACATAAATACTTAGGCAAAGGAGACATCTCAAGTTTCAAAATATCATTAACATAAACCATCATAAAATCCTTTAGCCAAGAGACATTTTATGTCTCAAAACATCATTAACATAAGCCATCATAAAATCCTTTAGCCAAGAGACATTTTATGTCTCAAAACATTTTTCATATAGCTTCCTTTGGCAATGGACATTATATGTCCTGAAACACTTTTTATTTAAACACATTAACATTGGACATTCTCATGTCCATAAACCCTTATCATTTAGGCTCTTTAGAAATGGACATTTTTATGTCCATAGACATTCTTCATTTAAGCTCTTTTAGAAATGGACATTCCTATGTCCAATCCACATTTCACATAAATCTTTTTCATAATCCCCATCTCGGGGCTTGTTTATAGCAAACAAGGCAAACAAAATACGTAAACCATTTTCATAAACACATTCCCTTTAATTCTTGTTATTTACACTTTTGTATAAAACACCCTTTCTTTTAGGGTAACTATTTCATAAAAATCCCTTTAGGATACTTTCATAAAATCATATTTTCATGACCCAATCTTTGGGCTTTTCAGAAATAAAACATAAGCAAATGCATTTCTCCCCATCCAGTAGTGACACTTAGCAAGTGATCATGCTACCTTTTGGAAGAGAATTCTTAACAACACGCTAGCCCAGCGGCTGTTTATTTATCCTGCTCCCATCTCAGGGAGGGCGCCGCTGGCACTCCTGCCATCCCTTAGCGACTTGGCCTTATGTAGAGTGGGCCTCGGTCATCCCAACTGTGCTCTACAACCAGCCTATTCCTTGTACCGATGCACCGTACGTTATCCTGACGAACCGCAGTCCGTTTTGGTTTGAAGAACCACAGACCGCAGCCCATGTCCTTTTAAACCAGGATCACAGACCGCAGACCGCATCCATATGCACAAAAATCTTAGACCAAAGTCTATATTTAAGAATAATTTTCAAAAATACATCACAGACCGCGGTCCGTGTCAACTTGTAAGCGAGTGCACCCACTTTAACAAGTTGTTATTTGAAATCTAGTTTTAGGATGACCTTCCTTAAATTATTTTAAAAATATTTTGAGTAAAATATTTTGATAAACATTTGAAACATTTGAGAAACCATACATCTTAAAATCCTTTTAATAAAAGAATTTTAAATCTTTTGGATTTCCATAAATAAATCATATTTTTCTCTAATATTTGCTTGGTTTCCATTTCAGGACCTTTTGTTTACAAAAGTTATGCAATTATGCTATCCCCTAGTCCATAACCTAAAAGTTTAATAATTGTCCACATACCAATCATTTTTACATAAAGAAAAATTGCATAGTCTTTTGCATGCCATCAAGCAACCTAAAATCAAACCATTTTATGAAATCAATCATAGGAGGTTAGTCATCCTTAAATCCCTTTCAACACATCTGTAGAAATATTTTTCCAACATTTTCAACATAGATTTCCTTATCTAAAGGAAATCAAAACTTTTCAATCATCATTTCAAAACATGTGGACTATGTCCAAACCATCTTTTACTATTTAGTGATCTTGACCTAATAAAATAATTCTTTTTCATCATTGTTTATCGCGAGTTATTATAGAAATAACTCAAAACTCATTTACAAACAATATTTTGTGAAAAAGGGTAAAATTCCCTTTTTCTTATGAAACACTGTTGAACAATATCATGTAGAACTTGCTTGCTTAAAAGCAAATTCTTAAAACCATCGGTTCAAACATGAAATCCTTAAAAAATATTAGCATAGAGAACTTGCTTACTCATAAGCAAAATTTCTCAATTCCATTAACATGAAGCATTCCCATCCTTGGCAACACTTAGGATAAATTATTTATCTTAAAAAGTGTCGCTTGCTTCCCATGAAGCAAACCTTAAGACTTTTCATTAAAGTCATCATTTTTCAAAACTTATGGCTTTACATTAAAGCCGTCATATTCAAAACTTGTGCTTGCCCATTCTTTAAAATATAAACATAGACAATTCAATCATATCAATCACATAGAAAGAAAATGCATTTTAGAAAGTTTGCTTGCTTACCTGAGATCGCCATAATCCCTTTTTCTTCCATTCTTTTCCTTGCCTACATGAAAATAATATGATTTTTCATATATTTCTTTTCCCTACATTCCATTTAGTTTTCCAACCCATTTTATTCACATATATCATTTATTCGACTTCTCAAGTCACTATGCATACATTTAGCATATATGTGTACATTTTTACACATTCCATCGGCTAATCACATAACATATATAACCCCATAAATAGGGTATCCATTCAATCATACAAAATTCATCTATTAACTATCATACATAGGTTCATTAACCTTCATTTACCATTTTCACATTTTTTCCAAAATTCATACGTCGGTGCCCGTTCTGAGCGCCCGTTATAGCCGTTTAAAGTTAACGGTTGAAATTGAAATTAATCCAATTTCATCAAGAATTTTTATAATCCAATAATCCCATAATATCAAGCTGAACACCATCAACTTTCATCTCAAATTTCACTTGAATCCGCCTTACAGGCGTTGAGTTATGAATTTTCTAGTGTTTTCCAACATAATTCCATAATTACACTTTACTCTCCATAAATTAAATCATGATCATTAACATGATTATTCATGACTACTTGTTATCTTTAAATCCTCATTAAGCCCTTCGGGTCATACCGACTCACTTTGGGCTCCCGCGATTAAATTTTTAATCACCCTTCTTAATTAAACCCTAATTGCAAAATATCATAAAATCTTAAAATTATCAAAAAATTCCCGTTTGATCATATATATAGGTCCAAGGCATACATTGGACCCTACTTAGGTTGGGGTTTCACAACGTGCAAAAGACAGACCGGCGAATTGCGTGGAGCAACCGACACACCATTGGAGCTTCAATCCAATAAGCTTTTCTATCTTTTCCCTGTTTAATTTTTGTTATCTTGTTTAAGATGGATTGTAATTTTAATTTTATTTTGAACTTAAACATGCTTGGCTAAACCTTAAAATTTAGGGTTTAGGATGTAGCATGCGTACAATGCAATGTGGTGTGGATTTTTAATTTATTTATGATGGATATTTTTGTTAATTTAATATCTTGTGATTTTTATGTTTGCTTTGTACACGGGCTTGTACTTTTGCATGATTCCATATATTAGGTGATGGAACCGAAAGGTGGAAATCTAATATAAAAAAATCAAGATATTAAACCTGGAAATCTAAGACCATGAAAATAGGCATGATAACCTTGAGGAATTACATGAATAAACCACAAAACTTAATGGATTCTAATTAACTTAATCCTATGAGAATAGGTGGTTAAGAAAATTAGGGTACACCTTGTAGGTTTCGAGTGAAGGTGCAAGGACAAATTAGGATTTGTTCTCCTTTAACAAACAATATCCAAATTAAATAATTATACTACTACCCATTGCAAAATACACATGTGAAATCCTGGACCCTAGATATTTGCACTCTCATTTTCTCTACTCATTTTAATTTACAATTTCTTCTTCCTATTTTGTTTATTTCCTATTCCTTTCATTTATTGCATTTTCTCTCCACTTTTCTATTTTCTATAATTTCTCCATATCAGACATGAAAGTGTTTAAAAGCAAAAATTTATAGTCCCGAATTCCCTGTGGAACGATAATTTATATACTACAATCTACGACCCATGCACTTGCGGTGAGATTGCGAACAAAAATATGAGTTATCATGGCCCATTTCAGACTTTATTTGTGCGTTAGTCCAAGAGATTAGGCTTAGTTTGCATTCATTTATCTTAATTTTTACTCGTTTTGCATTCTAGGAGCATTATTTAGTTTTTGTGCATTTTCAACAGTAATTAAGCATTTTTAGTCCATTTACTTAGTTTTTCCATCTTTTGCAGGAAGGACGGGACACATGAAGGCATGCGAGCTAGTGGAATGCAGTTCAGAACCAAGTCACAAGGCATGTGGATGGCGCCCAAGCGCCACCCTACGTGCCCTCACCTTAACTCCAGCACAATTCAGCAAACACATGGCTTCCAGTGAGCTGGCGCCTCGGCACCAGCCAGGGGTACCCAGGCGCCACCTTACCAACATGCAGAGCATCACAGTAGGGTTTTTGAAGCCACAAGTCATACTGCTTCCAGGGAGTTGGCGCCTAGGCGCCATCCAAGGCACCAAGCATGATCACACAGGTGTGTCCAGGAGAAGCTCCAAGTTATGAAATCTCCAGGGAGTTGGCGCCAACCAAGGGCGCCTAGGCGCCAAGGCATGAATTCCTAGGGTTTGCAGAAAAGTTCCAAGTTGCCCAGCACATAGAGAGTTGGCGCCTAGGCGCCAATACGCATCCATACGCGCAGATTTCAGTACGTGGGCCAACTCTATATATAGATCCTAAGGGTTCACGCACAAGGAGAAGAGAGAAGAGAGAGCCCAGAAATGAATTACACAACAAGAGAAAGAGGAAATCATGATTAAAGAACAGATTGAAGAGAGGATTCAACCCCGTTGATGGAAGCCACCGGAAAACAGTTTTCTCTATTTCTTTCTAATTTTCTTTCTTTGCTTTCATGGACACTTTTTATATAGATGTAATGGGTGTTGAGATCATGTCTATGAACTAAAACCTCCATTAGATGGATAGTTAGTATGAATTGAATTCTAAACTATATTGTTTTTGGTTCTTGAATTTCAGGAATGAATATTTGATTTTATATATGATTGTGTATGATTTACCTTTGCATGTGCGGATTTAATACTTTTTATAAGATTAGCTACCTTGTAAGATGATTTAATTACTTAATTTATCCTTAGAAGAGGAAAATCTCTGCTAGATCCATGTGCAAGGCATAGGTTTCCTCTTGGTTAAGGGGAGTTGTTTAACGGATAGGAATATACCGTTAAACCCTGTGTAGTCACTAAACAGGTTATGAACTTATCAATTTCACTTTATTTAACGGCATGGGAACGTAGCAATTAAATAGGGTGTAATTAGCTTTATATAGTGTTGGAAGACATATATAGAGATTAATGAACTTGGGCTAGTAAATCCATACATGATCCAATGAAAAAGAACCAATGCGATATAGTTTAGATTCAAGGATTCCGAGCTATACATCTGCCATCCCTGATTATTAAACCCATTTCTAGTATCCCTGCAGTTCTGTGAACTCTACTCTGATTTCTTAGTGCAGTCGTTAGCTTCAATTTAATTCGTAAATTCATAATTTTCTAACCATCGAAAGCAATCAAACTAATTAATAATTCCATTTAACAATTTCTCGTGGGAACGATACTCTACTCACTCTTTATTACTTGACACGGCACGTAAACTTGCGTAAATAGCGAGCATTTTCATTGACATATATGCAACTCGTCAAGTTTTTGGCGCTGTTGCTGGGGAATTTGTTTTGCTAATTATTGTTAGTTTTATTGCTTTATTGTACAATTCTGTAGAATAGTTTATTTTCATAATTTCTTTTAGTCTAGAATTTTTTCCGCTAGTTCAATTAAATTGGTTTTTACAGATTAATCTCATATTGCATGCGCCGAGGTAGAGCCGAAAAGGAGATTATTTTTCCTTTTGATCCAGAACTCGAACAAACTTATTTGAGAAGGCGTCGTAAGGCAGGGAAGCTAGGAGCCGACAGCATACTATGGAGCGCATCGAGAACCAGGACGAGAACATTCACACAAACCAACAGGGGAACCAAAGGATGGAGGTTCCAAATCATCCACCTCAAGATGGTTTGGACCAACCCATTTGGGATCTCATTGCGCTTGGCTAAAATGCAGTTCAGACTAGCATCACACCTCCTCCTATCGACACCAACAATTTTGAAATCAAGCCCGTGATTTTCCAGATGCTCTAGTCCATTGGGCAGTTCGGAGGGCTCGCATCTGAAGACCCACACTGCCATCTGCAAAATTTCCTGCAGATTATGAACATGTTCAAGCAGAACGGAGTCTCCGACGAGGCAATGCGGCTTCGAACTTTTCCATTTTCTTTACGGGATAGAGCTTCAGAGTGGCTAGACTCTTTACCCCCGAACTCTGTCAACACATGGAACGACTTGGCTCAGAAATTCTTGGAGAAATATTTCCCACCTGCCAAGTTAGCCAAGCTAAGGATGGACATAGTCTCGTTCAAGCAACACGGGGAGGAGACCCTATCAGAGGTGTGGGATCGCTTCAAATACCTGCTCCGAAAATGCCCGCATCATGGAATTCAACCGTGGGTTCAAATACAAATTTTCTATAATGGTCTCCAGGATTCCACCCGTCACATGGTGGATTCTTCGTCAAATGGTTCTCTGCTGAGGAAAAGCTATCGAGAATCGTACGCCCTACTCGAAAACATAGCGGCCAATACTTATCAACTGTCATCTGACAGGAGTTGAAGTGGGGGTCTACTTTAATTGGACGCAGTTTCATCGATAAAGGCCCACATCGACGCTTTATCTCGGCAAATTCTGAACTTATCCGGGCCTGCCAACGTCAGTGCACTAGGGGCGTCTACACCACAGCAGCCGACAACAGCAGATATTTGCACGTGGTGTGGCAAATTTGGCCATCCCATTGATGAATGTGCCTCCAATCTGGAGTCCATTAATTATGTGGGAAATTTCCAGAGAAATCCATGAAATCAATATGGAAACAACTACAACCCAGGCTGGAGAAATCATCCCAACTTCTCACAGAATAATCAGACGAGGCCGAATCAGCCGCCTGGATTCTCGCAGCAGCCCCCGCAATAACATCCAGTAAGACCAATGCAATTCAATCCACCACCGCAAGAAGAGAAGAAATCTAATTTGGAAAACCTCTTTATGCAATTGATGCAATCCCAAATCATGACGAACAAAAACTTTGAAGCTCGGATAAGCCAACTGGCCTTAGCTTTGAATAACTGGCCTCATGGTTCATTACCGAATGACACCGAGCAAAACCCAAAAGGAAAAGGCAAAGAACAGGTCCAAGCAGTCACGCTGCGTAGTGGAAAGCAGTTACCCGATGTAACTCCACCAGAATCGGTAACTGAACCCACTAACCCTCTAATTCAGCAGTCACAGGAGCCAGAAGAACCAGACACTACTCAAAAGCAACCGGATGCTGAAATCGCCACAAATCAAAGGTCGTCTCCTCCATTTCCTCAAAGATTCTCAAAGTCTAAAAAGGAGGGCCAATTCAAGAATTTTCTAGAGGTATTGAATCTGTTGCGTATCAATATACCTCTTGTCGAAGCCTTGGAACAGATGCCTAGCTATGCCAAGTTCATGAAAGACGTGCTATCGAAGAAAAGGAGATTGACGGAATTCGAGATGGTGGCATTAACAGAGGAAACCAATGCTATGGTGCAAAGGAAGTTGCCTCCTAAGCTCAAGGACCCAGGAAGTTTCATCATCCCATGCACAATTGGAAACCAATACTTCAGGAGAGCTCTATGCGACTTGGGAGTCAGCATTAATCTCATGCCCAAATCGATTTTCAGAAAATTGGGCCTCGGGGAAGCCCGACCTACAACAATGACGCTACAACTGGCGGATCGATCTATTACGTATCCGGAAGGTATTATTGAGGATGTTCTTCTCAAGGCGGACAAGTTCATTTTTCCTACAGATTTTATTATCCTGGATTATGAAAAAGATCGAGATGTGCCAATTATTCTAGGTCGACCTTTCCTCGCAATGGGCAATGCAATAATCAATGTACAAGCTAGAGAATTAACCATGCAGTTGCAAAATGAAAAAGTCACGTTCAATGTGCTCAAGGCTATACAGAGCCCAACTGATTCTGAGGATTGCTTAATGATTGATATGGTCAATTCAAAGGTTCAAGAGTTTTCCTCGACTGGTATTGAGAAGATCCGAAAGGAGATTGCAAATAAGAACCGCAAGCTATCTGCTTATACTAAACACCGACTCGCTGATCACATCGGACTCGAATGATTGACCGAGCCGGTAGAAAGCCAAGACATGGAAGATAAAGCCATTGACGGATTAGAAAGGGATACAAT
The DNA here is from genome assembly GCA_030490835.1 of Annona cherimola. Taxonomy (NCBI): domain Eukaryota; kingdom Viridiplantae; phylum Streptophyta; class Magnoliopsida; order Magnoliales; family Annonaceae; genus Annona; species Annona cherimola. The sequence continues at coordinate 53,405,713 of CM059971.1, read as the reverse complement.
TGAGAAAACTAGACATTTTCATATCCAAATGCCCTTATTCCATCAACCGAAAAGTCAAACTTGGAATGACTCAATGGACCAATGGGCAAGGATTAGATCCGAGCATCCATGTTGCAGTCTGAAGGGCAGGGAGTTCGAGGTGGTGAAATTGAAGGAAGATTGAACAACAGGAACATCCGACTGAGGACGTTGAGCTTAGCGTTGAATGGGAGGCAACCCATTGCTCATTTTGATTCGCGTTTTTATTTTTGTTTTTGGTTTTTATTTTTATTTTTAGGCAAATAATTTGGAGCATAATTTCACAAAGATCATGCTTGCAAGCAGTCAGGAGAAAAAAATTGAAAAAAATTGATGAAAGAAATCGGCGCCTAGGTGCCAAAGGGGGGCGCCCCGGCGTCGTGATGAAGAACCCAAAGAACACGAAAGATGAACTGGCGCCCCGGTGCCGGGTCGTGGACAGCGTGACCCGGATGCCTTATAAAGCTTGGGGTTAGGGTTCTAAATCCTAAACCCCACGCCCCGATGCCGAAAAACCCTCCCTCTCATCCCCAATCAATCTCCCATTGATTCCAAGCTATTTCCACTCCAATCAAACGTTATTTCACCAAGAAATCATCCATCCATTCCAACCGTTCCATTTTCTTCTCGTTTCTCCTTTGCTTAGATCCACTCAAATCCATCCAAAAATCCATTTTTCCAACACCAAATCCTAAGCAATACCCCCACATTTTATTTCCCATCATTTTCCCCTTCATTTGGGCTCCATCTTGAGCCCCATCATCATCATCTTCTCTGTCCGGCGCCAGAAACTACTGTCAGCAGATCGACACCTAGGCGCCTCTACCTCGCGCCCCAGCGCCAGTGCAAAAAAGGCAGAAGTGCAATTTTTCAAACGACAAGCTCCTGGGGGTAAATTTTCTGTTCCTTGGTGAATTTCAAGTAGTTTGCTAGTTGTTTGGTGATTATTTGAGTGGAGAATTGGATTGGAGTGGTCGAATTGTGTGAATTGGGCAGCGGATTGGAGGTTGATTTGGCTTGATTGGCTTGGTGATTATCGAGTAGCTTGGTGATTGGTTTGTGGAGGTTGACCTGTTGATTGCTTGTGGTGCATTTTCGGAGTTTGGCCTGTTTGTTTGTATTGGACTTTTGATTGCAAGGAGAGATATGGCTTCATCATCATCGGCCAAGAGGAAGAAAGTACAGGAGCCCATGGACTTTGATGCCAACAAGTTCGTGTCTGCTCAACCTTTTAAGCGGTACACGGACTCGCTCCAGAGGAGACATTTGATTCCAGAGAGGGGAATCAAGATTACTTCTTTCTCCGATAACTTTATCAATGAATTGAATGCTCGAAGTTGGCAAAAATTCCTCGCACAGCCTGAATCTATAATCATACTAGTGGTGAAAGAGTTCTACGCCAATGCAGTAGAACATGAGTAGGGCAGGGTGAAGGTCCGGGGCAAAATTGTCCCATTTCATGCGGAGGCGATCAACTCCTACTACGGGCTGTGTTCTTTTGATCACCTAGACTAGTACGAGGAGTTTTTGGCGAGAGAAGACCGAGATGTCAATTCCATCACCATGCATCTCTGCCAACGACCTCCGATATGGAAGTCTACGGGAGGACAACTCACGTCATTCAAGCACAGCTAGATGGTGTACGACGGGCGGATGTTCTTCCATTTCATCTCAGCTCGGATGATGTCGTCGACCCACGTCAGTGAGGTGACGATGGATAGAGCGCTGCTGCTCCATGCCATTTATAGCGGCATGACGATCGACATGGGTCGGCTGATCTACCATCAGATCTGCGCCTGTACGACCGCACCCCGGGGCATCTATTTCTTCCCATCCCTCATCACCGGGCTCTACAAGTGGGCCGGCGTCATATGGGAGCAGACGGAAGAGGTCCTGAACTGTCAAGCCATAATCGACGACCTCTCCTACCGCACCCAGCCCCAGGTTCTCACAGTCACGACACGGCCTAGAGCAGCTCCACCAGCGGGCCCCTCCTCGCAGCCACTATCCACAGGCGAGCGGCTAACCAACCTGGAGAACTTGGTTGTGGCCCAAGCCAAGTACCGGTGTCAGCATGACAAGGCGATGGAGGCCTACTTACGGTGGATTGCGGAGGACCGCTAAATCGATATCTCCACCTTCTCGCCTTTCCCGTCGATGCCACCGGAGGTCAGAATCTGCTTTAGGCAGCCATCCCAGCCCCAGCCAGACGACAGCGAGGACGAGGACGCCACTGAGTCCGATTCTTGAGGGAGTCCCGGTCCTTTCATTTTGTTTTTATTTTTTCTTTTCATTGTATTTCCTTTATTAGGTCATTTTACGTCATCATGCATTGAGGACAATGCATCTCTCAAGTTTGGGGGGTGTATAATTTTCAACCATAGGTTAGTTTTTCATGTTTTATTTTATGTTACATGTTATGTCAATTCCAGCTAATGAAAGTTATCTGTGTTCGATCCATCTTATTGAAAATGTGCAGGGCTATGATTAATATCGACTTGAAATTGAATTCATGAAAGAATGGGCAATTCAGATTAAAAACCAAGTATAAAAGCAAGTTGAAATTAACATGTGAAAGAATTAAAAGGGATTTCATAATAGATTGTTCTGATTCAATTACATGTATATCTTTTAGACTGAGATGATGAGAATTAAACTAAATAAATGCTGACCAAGTACTTTAAAGGGTCCAGAAATGGTATTATTTCACAGAAATCAAATAAGCATGTTCAGTACCCCTAACAAGACATCAAAAAATAAAAAGGGGGTGGTTGACTTGAGCTGAGTAACCAGGACTTGGCATCAACAAATGGCAAGGTTCGCGTAAAAAAGCAAAGGACAATCACAGTAATAACGCTTTAAAGTCAAAATTCTCCCCAGATACCCTGAAATATGGTGAGGGGAGCCAAAAAAAATAAACAGATCTCCAGATATCCTGAAATATGGTAAGGAGAATTTTTGCAATAAGTTTGGGGGGGGGAAAAATTTGCAGTTGGTAGAAATTGAATCAAGTGATTTATTATTATTTTCTGTGACCAGTTAGTTCAGCTTAAACCTTGGTTTGCCTGTTTCCATTGATTTTCTAACCAATTTTTTGATCAAATGAAAGTTAACATGCTGAGTTATGATCATGTATTAGAAATGTTTGGCACCCACATGTGACTTGGTTTGAGAATGAAAATGCATGCCTTGTTTGTATAATGAAGAATTTTTCAAGTTAGATTAATCTTGACCTTGTGAAATAGGTAAGTGGATTGATCAAAGCATAACAAGAAGAAAACGGAGTTCGCAGAGTCTGCATTCATTCATTGATTCATTCATTGATTTATTCATTATGTTTGCATGTGTTGCTCGAGGACTAGCAACACTTAAGTTTGGGGGTGTGATAACTCGTAAAAATATGAGTTATCATGGTCCATTTCAGACTTTATTTGTGCGTTAGTCAGAGAGATTATGCTTAGTTTGCATTCATTTAGCTTAATTTTCACTCGTTTTGCATTTTAGGAGCATTATTTAATTTTTGTGCATTTTCAGCAGTAATTAAGCATTTTTAGTTCATTTACTTAGTTTTTTCACCTTTTGCAGGAAGGACGGGACACATGAAGGCATGCGGGCGAGTGGAATGCAGTTCGGAACTTAGTCACAAGATTAGATTTACCGCTTTATTTTATGCTTTGTAATTTTTAGATTAAATTTAATGTAATTCTCTTTCCTGTTTTAATAGTTGAATTTCATAGCTTTAATTGCTTTCTTAGAATAGCTTTAATTAAGTTGTTAGTGTTGAAAACATGTGAAAAATAAGCCAAGTCTATGTTTTGATGATTAACAAATCAATTTGAGTAAGTTTTGATTACTAACATGTGTATGAAGATGATTAAAGGTTATAGAAATGAAGAAAATGAAGCTTGACAAGTCAAGTCAATTTCCAAGTCGACTTAGGCCAAGTCGATCCCCAAGTCGACTCCAGTAGCGACTTCAACCCGTCATCTTCGTCCAGGGTCGAAAACGGTGAACCAAGCTACCGAAGTCGCAAACGAAGTCGACTCCGCAAGCGACTTGGGTGAAGTCGCAGACCAAGTCGACTCCGCAAGCGACTTGGGTGAAGTCGCAGACCAAGTCGACTCCAGCTTCGACTTCAGTGCGGAACTTGTAGATCGAGACGGCTCAATGCTAGATTCAAGTGGAAATGAAGATCAATCGACTCAGACACTCAACATGGATTAAATAAGGATCAAATGAAGATCAAAGCAAGCAAGGCTGCATGAATCCATCATGTTTGATCATGAACACTTGCTCGGACATCTTCCATGCATTCCAAGATTCAAGAACTCAAGAACTCAAGAAAAGGAATCCAAGGTTTTCAAAGTAAATAATCATACAGTGTTCCAAAGAGGTATAAATCAAGAGAATAACATCAATACGAAGAAAATCAAGTGATTAAAGTCATCTCCGAAGTTTTCAAGTTCAACTAGCAAGCTGAAGAAGTGAAGTCGCACCCGAAGTCGACTTCACCTGCGACTTGGGTCAAGTCGAGGACCAAGTCGACCCAAACTGGAACTTGAAGAAGTTGCGGAGAGCCAAAGTCGCACCCGAAGTCGACTCCACCTGCGACTTGGGTCGCAACGGTCGGAAATTTTTCGAACGTTGGCGCATTAAATGTGTGCCACCTACTACCAAACGTTTGGATTCCCTCGCAAATTATATAAGGCATTCAATATGAACGATGAGGGTAGCTGAGAAATCATTGATTGAGCATAACTCTCATCTTTAAGAGATTTAAGTGATCAAGCCAACATTTAGAAGAAGAACCTTGCTTCCAAAATGCCAAGAGCTGCTTGTTGAATCTCTAAGCCTACACTACAAGTTCTTCTCTGCGCCAAATCAGCCTCTACACAACAGTAAAGTGTAGAAACTTTCTTTCATTTTTATTATTGTATTGAACTTGATTTAGTTTAGGTAACTAAGATCAAGTGTAAGTAAAGTAGTGTATGATTGGAGTGGAACTCGTCACCTACTTGTGTTGTGTATTGTTGATGCCCCCTAGAGCTGGAATCTAGAAGAGAGCATTGGCTCTAGTTGTATTTGTGAAATAAAATAGTGGAACCCGAGTCACAAGAGGTGTGAGCTTGGAAGAGTGGAGTAGGGAGGTTGCCCGAACCACTATAAAAACCTTGCTTGTTAATTTTTATTTCTGCTCTCTACACTATATTGCTTTCCATTTTGTTTCTTCATAAAGGGGACTAGATTAATCCGGGGTAAAGTTTCTGTTTAAGTTTAAATTTTTTAATTACCCAATTGACCCCTCCCCTCTTGGGTAATTGCCATTAACTCGGGACCAACAAGTAGTATCAGAGCAGGTCTTTGAGTTTTACCAAAGAGATCTTTTGATATGGCATCCTAATATACTTCCGTTCCCGCTTTTGCCGAAGGCGAATCTTTTACTAGGCCTCCATTGTTTGATGGGAACAATTTCGGCTATTGGAAGCTACGTATGAAACAACTCATCATGGCTACAGATATGGACTCTTGGATTGCTATCCAAGACGGTGTGACTTTGCCAATCGATGAAAGAGCTTCCAAATGGACCTATGAGGAAGTAAAAACTGTTAAGAGCAACGCTAAAGCTATGAACTCACTATTTTGTGCTCTTACCGCTTCTGAATATGATAGAGTATCCTCTTGTATAACTGCAAAAGAAATATGGGATACATTAACATCTATCTATGAAGGAACTTCTCAAGTCCAAGGGACAAGGAGAAATATTTTGATTGGAGAGTTGGAAAGCTTTAGAATGCTAGAAACAGAAAATATTTCTGAATTGTTTGCTAGATTATCAAAAATTACTAATGCTTTGAAAGGTCTTGGAAAGGCAATTTCTGAATCTGAACAAGTCATAAAATTCTAAGGGCACTACCCGAATCATGGACTCCAAAAATTACTGCAATAGAAGAAGAAAGGACTTGAACATATTGAAGCTAAAAGACCTTATTAGCTCACTAATGTCACATGAGCTAATCAAGAAAAGAAACGAGGATCACCACAAAGGCAAAAGAACCATTGCATTGAAAGCGGCACATAACTCGGATGAGTCCACCTCCTCATCTCACAACGATGATGAAGACATTGCTCTACTTACACGCAAATTTCGAAAGTTTGTGAGAAATGAAAAGAACTTCAAAGATTTCGAAGAATGACCACGAAAAGAGAAAAAGAAGGAGGCTACAAAGTGCTACAGATGCGGTGGTATGGGACATATGCAAGCTCAATGTCCTACACCAGAAGAAAAATCAAAGGATCATCGAGAGAGGAAGGAAAGATTTGAAAGAAGAAAATTCCAAAGGCCGAAGGGAAGAGGAATGTACGTGAATGAAGAAACTTCATCAACAAGTAGCTCCTCAACCGATGATTTTGAAGCGGCAAATTGTGCAAGAACTGCATGGCGCGGATTGAGCAAGAAGAAAATTTATTGTGTTTAAACACAACAGAAGTTTTGGAAGAGCAAACCACCTCAACAAAGTGCATAAATAATGAAGAGATATATTTCAAGGCAAAGGCAAGCAACGTTTGGTTCATGGATAGTGGTTGCTCAAGACATATGACCGGTGAAAGAAGTTTTTTTCATAAACTCAAACCTTGCAACGATGGAACTGTTGCTTTTGAAAATAATGAGAAAGATAAAATCAAAGGTAAAGGAAACATTTATAGTATTTCAAATGCATGTATGGAAGATATATTATTTGTTGAAGGACTCAAGCACAATTTAATGAGTATTAGCCAATTATGTGACAAAGGATACAAGGTTGTGTTTGAATCATCTATATGTAATGTATTTGATGGAGAACATATCATGTTTAGCGGAAAAAGACATGAAAATGTATGTTTGCTTTCACTTGATGAACTAGATGGTCAATGTCTAATGGTCATTGACAATGATCCATGGGTTTGGCATAAGAGGCTTGGGCACATAAACATGACAAACATAAAGACCCTATGGAAGAAGAATTTGGTAGAAGGATTGCCAAAGTTGAAATATGACAAAGATAAAATTTGCAAGGCATGTCAATTGTCAAAACAGCCTAAAATGCCTTTCTCTACCAAAAAGGAGATTTTCACCACTAAGCCACTTGAATTGCTACACATGGATCTATATGGGTCATCCGACATTTTAACCATTGGTGGAAAGAAATATGTGTTTGTAATAGTTGATGATTTTTCAAGATTTACATGAGTAATTCTCTTAGCTAGCAAAGATGAAGCATTCTCTATGTTTGCAACATTTGTAAACTTAGTGCAAAATGAAAAGCAAAGTACTATTATGACTATTAGAAGTAATCATGGTGGTGAGTTTGAAAATAAACGATTCATAGAATTAAGTAATGAAAAAGGAATTCACCACACATTTTCTGCACCAAGAACTCCACAACAAAATAGAGTGGTTGAAAGGAAAAATAGAACCATACAAGAGATGGCTAGAACAATGCTAAATGAGGACAAATTATCCAAGAAATTTTGGGACGAAGCTGTAAGTACAGCTTGTCATGTGTTGAACCGTGTTACCATTAGAGCTATCTTGAAAAAGACCCCGTATGAGCTATGGAAAGGTAGAAAACTAAATATTTCATATTTTCATGCTTTTGGTTGCACATGTTATGTTTTGAACAATGGAAAAACCAACTTGGGAAAACTGGATGCTAAAAGTGATGAGGCAATATTCCTTGGTTATTCATCAAATAGCAAAGCATATAGAGTTTTCAATAAAAGGAACCAAGTTGTGGAAGAGTCAATACATGTTATTTTTGATGAATTTAACCCTTGCTCCAAAAGAAAAGATGATTTAAGTGATGCAGATGATATCACAAGTAACCTTGAAAAATTACATGTGGAGAAGTAAGAAGAATTCATGGAGGAAAGGGTAAGTGAAGGTAATAATTCATATAAACCTCAAATTGATTTAAAGTTCAAAAATGACCATCCAATTGAGCAAGTTATAGGGAATATTTATGAAGGTGTAAAAACTAGAAAGTCAAAACAAAATATTTGTGGACAATACGCCTTTGTATACAAAATTGAACCAACCACTATTGATCAAGCTCTTGATGATGAAAACTGGATCATAACAATGCAAGAAGAGCTAAACCAATTTGAAAGAAACCAAGTTTAGCATCTTGTTCCAAGACCAAAGGACTGCACTGTCATTGGCACAAAATGGGTCTTTAGGAACAAGTTAGATGAAAGTGGACTTGTAGTGAGAAACAAAGCTAGACTTGTGGCAAAAGGATACTCACAAGAAGAAGGAATAGACTTTGAGGAATCCTATGCCCCAGTTGCTAGATTAGAGATCATTCGGATTTTACTAGCTTTTGCATCTCATATGAATTTTAAGTTGTTTCAAATGGATGTTAAAAGTGCATTTTTGAATGGGTATATAAATGAAGAGGTGTATGTTGAAAAACCACCTAGATTTGAGGAGAAAGATCAATCTAAATTTGTATACAAATTAACCAAAGCATTATATGGATTAAAACAAGCTCCAAGGACTTGGTATGAAAGATTAAGCAAATTTATGATTGATCATGACTTTCAAAAAAGAAAGGTAGACATCACTTTGTTTATCAAGTATAAAGAAAAAGATATCTTGATTATTGAAATTTGTGTGGATGATATTATTTTTGGTGCTACTAATGAGATTCTTTGTTAAGAATTTTCTGAGCTTATGCAGAAAGAATTTGAGATGAGTATGATGGGGGAGCTAAACTTCTTCCTTGGACTACAAATCAAGCAACTAAGTGAAGGGATCTTCATAAACCAGTCCAAGTATATCAAAAAAATGTTAAAGAAATTTGGCATGGAAAACAACAAAGGGGCAAACACGCCTATGAGCTCAACCATTAAAATTGACAAAGACGAGAAAGGCAAAACAGTTGATTTAAAGTTATATAAAAGCATGATAGGATCTTTATTATATTTAACTGCTTCTAGACCCGATATATTGTTTAGTGTTTGTATGTGCTCTAGATTTCAATCATGTCCAAAAGAATCACACTTGGTAGCTGTAAAAATAATTTTCAGATATTTAGTAGATACTACCAACATAGGACTTTGGTATCCAAAGAGTTCTAACTTTAATCTAATCGGCTACTCGGATGCGGATTTTGCCGGCTACAAAGTAGATAGAAAAAGCACTAGTGGAACATGTCAGTTTCTTGGAAACATGTTGGTTTCATGGTTTTCAAGAAAACAAACTAGTGTTGCTCTATCCACCGTGGAAGCCGAATATATTGCTGTCAGGAGTTGTTGTGCTCAACTGCTTTGGATGAAACAACAACTTAAGGACTATGACATGGACTTTAAAGATGTACCTATTAAATGTGATAATACTAGTGCAATATGTTTAACTAAAAATCTAGTATTGCATTCTAGGACCAAACATATAGACCTTAGACATCACTTTATTAGAGAATATGTAGAAAATCATGATATATGTTTAGAATATGTGAGAACAGAAGATCAAATTGCAGATATTTTTACCAAACCTCTAGCAAAAGAAAAATTTTATAAAATTAGAAATGATATGGGAATGCTTGAATTAACTTAGAAAAAGTACAAGCTAAGGGGGAGCACAGGTTCAGGGGGAGCAGCCCCGCCATTCTCAAAGGATTAACCCGCTCCATCTCTATTTTTGATCAATTGACAAAAAGGAGGAGAAGAGATCGGGATTTGAGTCTCCGTTTTAAATGCTTGTATGAATGGTTTTAAGTCTTAAATGTTTGTATGAATGATTTTAACTTTTGATATATTGGAAGTGAAATATGTATGTTAAACTCATGTTTTTACTTGTGATTTATTGGAAACGTATGTTAAAAATCAAAATGGAAAAATAGTTTGTTTTAAAGACATTGAAAGGTATATACTCAAATCAGTTTTGTCAATCATCAAAAAGGGGGAGATTGTTGGAAACATGTGAAAAATAAGCCAAGTCTATGTTTTGATGATTAACAAATCAATTTGAGTAAGTTTTGATTACTAACATGTGTCTGGAGATGATTAAAGGTTATAGAAATGAAGAAAATGAAGCTTGACAGGTCAAGTCGATTTCCAAGTCGACTCAGGCATTGACTTAGGCCAAGTCGATCCCCAAGTCGACTCCAGTAGCGACTTCAGCCCATCATCTTCGTCCAGAGTTGAAAACGGGAAACCAAGCTACCGAAGTCGCAAACGAAGTCAACTCCGCATGTGACTTGGGTGAAGTCACAGACCAAGTTGACTCCAGCATCGACTTCGAAACATCATTTCCTTCCAGAGTTGAAATCGAGAACGAGAGCTGCCGAAGTCGCATCCCAAGTCGACTCCGCAAGCGACTTGGGTGAAGTCACAGACCAAGTCGACTCCAGTTTTGACTTTAGTGCGGAACTTGCAGATCAAGATGGCTCAATGCTAGATTCAAGTGGAAATGAAGATCAATTCGACTTAGACACTCAACATGGACCAAATAAGGATCAAATGAAGATCAAATGAAGATCAAAGCAAGCAGGGCTGCATGAATCCATCATGTTGGATCATGAACACTTACTCGGACATCTTCCATGCATTCCAAGATTCAAGAACTCAAGAACTCAAGAACTCAAGAACTCAAGAACTCAAGAAAAGGAATCCAAGGTTTTCAAAGTAAATAATCATACAGTGTTCCAAAGAGGTATAAATCAAGAGAATAACATCAATATGAAGAAAATCAAGTGATTAAAGTCATCTCCGAAGTTTTCAAGTTCAACTAGCAAGCTGAAGAAGTGAAGTCGCACCTGAAGTCGACTTCACCTGCGACTTGGGTCAAGTCGAGGACCAAGTCGACACAGACTAGAACTTGAAGAAGTTACGGAGAGCCGAAGTCGCACCCGAAGTCGACTCCACCTGCGACTTGGGTCGCAACGGTCGGAAATTTTTCGAACGTTGGCGCATTAAATGTGTGCCACCTACTTCCAAACGTTTGGATTCCCTCGCAAATTATATAAGGCATTCAATATGAACGATGAGGGTAGCTGAGAAATCATTGATTGAGCATAACTCTCATCTTTAAGAGCTTTAAGTGATCAAGCCAACATTTAGAAGAAGAACCTTGCTTCAAAACTGCCAAGAGCTGCTTGCTGAATCTCTAAGCCTACACTACAAGTTCTTCTCTGCGCCAAATCAGCCTCTACACAACAGTAAAGTGTAGAAACTTTCTTTCATTTTTATTGTCGTATTGAACTTAATTTAGTTTGAGTAACTAAGATCAAGTGTAAGCAAAGTAGTGTATGATTGGAGTGGAACTCGTCACCTACTTGTGTTGTGTATTGTTAATGCCCCCTAGAGCTGGAATCTAGAAGAGAGCAGTAGCTCTAGTTGTATTTGTGAAATACAATAGTGGAACCCAAGTCACATGAGGTGTGAGCTTGGAAGAGTGGAGTAGGGAGGTTGCCCGAACCACTATAAAAACCTTGCTTGTTAATTTTTATTTCTGCTCTCTACAATATATTGCTTTCCATTTCGTTTCTTCATAAAGGGGACTAGATTAATCTGGGGTAAAGTTTCTGTTTAAGTTTAAAATTTTTAATTACCCATTTCACCCCTCCCCTCTTGGGTAATTGCCATTAACTCGGGACCAACAGTTAATTAATTATAATTTGTTTTATTTTAGCTTCTTGTCTGACTTTCTTTTGCTCCAACTCTTCTAATCTTTTCTCTCTTTCTAATTTCTTTCCCTCTCTCTCTCTCTCTTTCTCTAATTTCTTTTCTCTTTTCTTCTCTCTCTTACCCCTCTTTCTCTCTCCACTTTCCCTCTTTCTCTCTCCACTTTCTTATCTCTCCATTCCTCTCTCTCTCTAATTTCTTCTCTTTTCTCTTGTCTTATCTCTCTAACCTCTTTTTCTCTCTCCTCTTTCTTACCTCTCCATTCCCCTTTCTCTCTCTCTTTCTAATTTCTTTCTCTCTCTTCTCATACCCTCTCTTTCTCTTTAAAACAATTTAAAACTACATCGCCTCTCTGTGGATTCGACCCGACTCACCATTATTCTACACTATCACCCGTATAGTGGTAGCTTTAATGTGTTTTGGTTAATTTTAATTAAACTGGTGATCACAGTGCTCTTAACGATAAGCACTTGGTACGCATCAAGTTTTTGGCGCCGTGACCCGAGGAGGCGTATTGAGGTTTGAATTGTTTTATTAGTTGCTTTAAATTTCCTTTACTTGCTTTCAATAGTATAATCTTTACTGCTTTATTTATCTGCTTTCTTTACTTACTGCACTTGAACTTTAGATTGCCAATTTTGATCCTTTCTCAATTTTAATTAGTGACCATTTATTGAGTAGACCTTTGGTCTAATTAAATTTCTATTTGACAATTGGAGGTTGGTGTCTAGGCTAGAGGTTTAAAGGCAAATGCCTAAGTGGATCTGTGGTTATTTAATTAGGACCTTGTGAATACAAGGAGAGCCTCCCACAATCCCACCTCTTATCTGGCTGACCAAAGGAAGTATTATAAAATTTAATTGCACCTTAGTTATTCTCAGTAAATGAATTACTAAGAACAAAAAAAAACAAAACAAAAAAATATATATAATTAAAAAAACTTAACAAATTTAAGAATGGACATGAACTTTATTGATCAACAATTAGGTAAGTTAGAAGAATTAAACCAAAAGCTTAATGATTTACTTGCCTATCAAAACTCAAATAGTTCATTCTTAAATACATCGATTCCTTTTCAAACGACATATTCTAATGAGACTGAATTTTTACCATTTCAAGAACAAGTTCAAAATTTTCATGAGTTCCCTTGCACATGATTACAATTCATTTTCACATACATATAACTCAGAATGGATGAATTGTCCTAATACTTCTTAGACAAACCAACAAATGCAACCCTACCCTCCATATCTACAAATCCAGTGGCCACCTGAGCAAAGTCAATTTTCAAATTATCGATGTCAATCTAATCATTACGAAAATGCATATGAACCACCTGTATATCCTGAAGAAAAATTTTCATCACCTCAACCTACTAACCAATCTTCTCATCAAACTTATAATTATGATGAGAAAATCGAAGAACTAAAATTTTTTTTTCTCGATGGCTTTCAAACCATAGAAAATAAATTTTCAGAGTACCTAAGTCGAGTTGAACATTATAAAAATATGTATTTGCACTCGAATCACCCACAAAAGAACTTTTCAAATTTTTCGTCAGATCAAGTAGATTATCATCAATCTCCTCACTTGGATAACTTGGAGGAAGGATTCGAAAGATTAGATCAACAAATTCTTTCCGACCAACAATCATTTTCTAAGACGACAGATCATGTAGATCAAGTAATAATAGCCATGAAGAAGAGAGGAGAAGAGGAATTTTATACTGGCCAAATTGATAATCTAATTGATTATTTGAATTTTCAAATTCAGTTAGATCCAATACCATTAGAAAATCCATATTTTGAAAATGGAATAGTAGACTTAGCATTTCAAAATGCTTCAGAAGCTAAATCCCTTAACAAAGAAAAGCTAGGTCAAAAGATAGACAATTTGAAAATAAATCAACTATCACTCCAATAAATCATTTTGATTATCAAACTCAATCAGATCAATTACTATTAGAAAATCTATTATCTGAGAATTTTATAATAATTACAACATTATGTAGTGATGGTTTCTCAGATCATAAACTTAATGAGAATTCATCTCTTCATAATCAAGAAAATATGATAGAAAACAATGAAAAATTGATTAATGATAGATTTGAAGGAGAAAAAGATCAAGAAAATATTGAAGAGATTGATAATAATTATGTTAGGTTTCAAATGGATGATAGAGATCATAACCAAGTTGATGATGAGGTGAGAAATAAAGAATTTATTGAGGATAAGTTGGGGGGAGATGAAAATGAAATTATTGATGCAAATTTTAAGTACCTACTTTCTATTTCAAGTACTTTAAAGATGAGCTCATTAGCATAGAAGAATTAATGAAAAAGGAAGAGATGATTCAAATGTTTGAATAGGTTCAAATTAAAATTTTGCTCTTCGATGTTATTCAGTATATTCCAAATTATAGTCAATTTCTCCAAGAGCGTTGTATTCAAACAGAATCTTGTTTAACCCAAAATAAAATCATGCTTTCATTAAGTAAAAGTTCAATAAATTTGAATAATTTGGATCAAATTAAAGAATGCTACATATTGGACGTCATTGATAACTCATTAATCTTTATAACTCTTGAGCATGAATATATGAAAGTAATAAATAATCTGCATAGTATTAAAAAATTTAACAGAGCAGGAATTGGATAACATGAATTATTACGTCTGGCTGAAGACGTAAAACTTAGCGCTGGTTGGGAGGCAACCCAATATATGTATATATATCTCTTTTCCGTTAGTTTATTTTTTTCTTTTTGTAGGTAAAAGCTCCAGCAATTTAATCAGATCATTACACCCTAGGTTGTCTCTTTCTCTGCTATCTTATTTTCATATTTTGTACGTGTTTATTAAAGATAGTGATATTTAAGTTGGGGGGTCTGGTTTGTTTAACTTGATTTTTAAAAAAATTAATTAAAAAAATTTAAAAAAATAAATATATATAATACTTTTTTTATAAAAAAAAACATAGAGATAAATCAAAGTGCACTTGCTATGCTTGGTAGTAAGTAAAGAAGAAAATTGTAATTAGTTATATTTGTAAAAATATTTTCATGGTGTTTTTACAATTTTATTAGCACTGATTGCATTTACACACCAATGACCCTTGTGGGAACCATGATAATATAATTTTTTTCTCTCTCATCCAAACAAGTAACATTTAATATCATTGCAATTGATAGCTGTTAGTTAAAAAAAATGTATATCCCCAGATACCCTGAAATAAGGTGAGGGGAGAATGAAAAAAAAAAGATGAAAAAAAATTTGTAGATCCCCAGATATCCTGGAATATGGTGAGGGGAGAATTTAAAAAAAAATCCCTAGATACCCTGAAATATGGTGAGGGGAGAAAAAATGAAATAAAAAAAAGATATATATTAACTGTCACTATCATAATTTTTATATGAATGTTGCTTAAGCTTGGATAAGCTGAAAATAACTTATTTATCTAATGCCCATTTGTTCATTAGTACACGTATACACGTGCTATATACTCTTTTATGCATCATGAGATATTTTTACTCATGTTTACTAAAGAATTTTACTTCTAAAGCCTACTATCATTATTAGCAGTGTACCTAGATTTTTATAAAAATTAGTAGTACACTATGATTTTTTTAAAAAAAAAAGAAGAAGAAGAAGAAAAAGAAAAAAAAGAATTATACATTAAACTATTTCCATTGCTAAGGGACTAGCAATATTTAAGTTGGGTGGCGTGATAAGTCTAAAAATTTTCATTTAATTTCATATTAAATTCACACCGTTAAATATTAAAATGTTAATTAAATGTAGGTTTTAAGTGAAATTTCGTGAAAATTATATTTTTCATAAAATCTTTAATTTTGCTATAAAACAAGTCATTTTGCAACATTCTTGAAAATATAAAATTATGACTCAATCCCCTAGAAAATTTTAATGTTGAAAGGTGTATTAGCTTATTAATATAATTTGGGCAAATTTATAAAATCGTTTAATTGAAAAAAAATCATAAATATATGACTATAATTATATTTTAAAATATGGGGAACAAAGTAAATTATTATATTTGGATAAAATAAATTAAAGGATAAAACTAAGATGGTATATGATATTATTGAAATTATTTCTCAAAGAATTAATATTTAAATTTGTAATTAAATATGCTGCATGAGTACAGGCGACCGTGCACCACCAAAGCACCTGTTACAGTGCTCCATCACCCCCAAATCGTCCATCAATGGCTACCGGTCGTTCTTCCCTTATCTCAAGCTGCAACATGGAAATTCAGGGTAGATTGCATCTAGTAGCCATGAAGAAGCAACCTCCAAGCTGCCGAATCGATCACGGCTGCAAATCTAGGTCAAGCAGCCATTGCTACCCATCTTCTTCGTCCAGCCAATGTCCTAGCCAAGAGCAGTACCACAAATTCGTCCAAAGCCAAAACCTAAAACTGGCCACACCGAAATCAACAGCCATGGAGAAGACACAGACCCATCTCTGTTGGAAATATGTGGAAAACAAGCTAAATCTATGTTTTGATGATTAACAAATCAATTTGAGTAAGTCTCAAACCTGTATGAAGATGAGGATCAAGGCAACCTAGATGCTCAAACTTGGAATGTATGAAGATCAAAGAAAGAATGGTTGCATGAATCCATCATGTGGGATTAAGAACAAATGTTTGATAATCATTAGAAACCCTTAGATTCAAGTGTTCAAGATTCAAGGAGATAAGAAAAATACAAAAGAACTAAAGGAATGGAGAAACAAAGCATCCCGGAATTATTCAAGCTCATCAAGACAACTGACGAAGTGAAGTCGCACACCGAAGTCGACTCCACTTGCGACTTGGGTCAAGTCGATACCCAAGTCGACCCGACCTGGAACTTGAAGTCGCTAACGGAAGGCGAAGTCGCACCCGAAGTCGACTCCATCTGCGACTTGGGCGAAGTCGCATCCGAAGTCGACTCCGCCTGCGACTTGGGTCGCAACGGTCGGATAATTTTCGAATGTTGGCGCATTAAATGCGCGCCACCTACCTTCAAACGTTCGGATTCCCTCCACAATTATAAAAGGCATTCATTGTGGACGAGGGAAGTAGCTGAGAATCATTAAGTGTGCTTAACTCCCATCTACAAGAGCTTTAAAGAGATCAAGCCATTCCAAGTAGAAGAACTTTGCTTCAAACTGCAAGAGCCCAACTTCTGAATCTTCAAAGCCAATATTACGAGTTCTTCTTTGCGCCAAATTGCTACTACACATCTGTAAAGTGTAGATTCTTTTGTTATTTCATTCGTTTGGATTGAACTTGATTTAGTTTGAGGAACTAAGATCAAGTAAAGGCAAAGTAGTGTGTGATTGGAGTGGAACTCATCACCTACTTGTGCTGAGATTTGTTGAAGCCCCGTACAGATGGAATCTAGAAGAGAGCAGTGGCTCTAATTGTATTTGAGGAATACAATAGTGGAACCCAAGTCATAAAGGAGTGTGAGCTTGGAAGAGTGGAGTAGGGAGGTTGCCCGAACCACTATAAAAATCTTGTGTGTTTGATTTATATTTCTGCTCTTTACATTACATTGCTTTCCATTTCGTTTCTTCATTAAGGGGACTAGATTAATTCGGGGTAAAGTTTCTGTTTAAGTTGAAAATTTTTAAATACCCAATTCACCCCTCCCCTCTTAGGTTTTGCCATTAACTCGGGGCCAACAAGTGGTATCAAAGCAGGTCTTTGATTAAACCAAAGAGATCTATTGATATGGCATCCCAATCGACTCTTGTTCCCGCATTTGCCGAAGGCCAATCATTTACTAGGCCACCATTGTTTGATGGGAACAATTTCGGCTATTGGAAGCTTCGTATGAAGCAACTCATCATGGCTACCGACATGGATTCTTGGATTGCAATCCAAGATGGTGTAACATTGCCTATCGATGAAAGAGCTTCCAAGTGGACCGAAGAGGAAGTAAGAACTGTAAAGAGCAATGCTAAAGCTATGAACTCACTATTTTGTGCTCTTACAGCTTCTGAATATGATAGAGTATCTTCTTGTCTAACCGCTAAAGAAATATGGGATACTCTAACTTCTATTTATGAAGGAACTTCTCAAGTTCAAGGGACTAGGAGAAACATTTTGATCGGAGAATTAGAAAACTTTAGAATGTTAGAAACAGAAAATATTTCTGAGATGTTTGCAAGGTTTTCTAAAATTACTAACGCATTAAAAGGTCTTGGAAGGGCTATTTCTAAATCTGAACAGGTCATGAAGATACTAAGAGCTCTACCGGAATCTTGAACTCCAAAGATTACGGCAATTGAAGAAGCCAAAGACCTAAATACACTAAAGCTAGAAGATCTAATTAGCTCATCAATGTCACATGAGCTAATTAGGAGAAGAAACGAAGACAATCACAAAGGGAAGAAAGCCATTGCGTTAAAAGCGGCACACAACTCAGAAGAATCTACCTCCTCTTCTCATAATGATAATGAAGATATTGCACTTCTCACTAGAAAATTCCGAAAATTTATGAGAAAAGAAAGGAACTTCAAGGACTTCAAAGAAAGAACACGGAGAGAGAAGAAGAAGGAGCCAATGAAGTGCTACAAATGCGGCGGGATAGGACACATACAAGCTCAATGTCCTACGCCGGAAGAGAAATCAAAAGAGTATCAAGAGAGGAAGGAAGGACATGAAGGCAGAAAATACCAAAGGACAAAGGGGAGAGGCATGTATGTCAATGAAGAGACTTCATCAACAAGCAGCTCTTCAACCGACGAATTTGAGGCGGCAAATTGTGCAAGAATATGCTGCATGGCGCAGATTGAGCAAGAAGAAGATTTGTTGTGTTTGAACACAACGGAAGTTTTGGAAGAACAAACCACCTCAACAAAGTATACAGAAAATGAAGAGGTAACTTCCAAACTTTGCCATTCTCAATCTACTTATTCTTCTTTTCAAGAATGCCTCAAATATGCTGAATTAGAAGAACTGCAAATTGCATATGATTCATTATATGAAAAAATCAAAAAGCTAGGAAACAAGTTGTCATTAAAGAGACAACAATGTAACTCAGTTATTATTGTAAATGGAAAACTAGCTGAAAGATCAACAAAACTGAAAGAGGAAAATGAATCATTGTTGAAAGAGGTAGAGAAATTGAAAAAGGAGAACGAATCATTAAATGAATCATTAGCAAAGTTCTCTAATCCCGGAGAAAATGTGAAGATGTTTCTGAACATGACTGCTCAAACAAATAAAAGAGGCCTTGGATATTATACATTTGAGCAAAAAGAAAGTGGCAAATCGAATGTGCCAATACTTGAGAAATATCAAACCAAAACTGCACCAATATACAGGCCAACGTTTGAACCATTACATACTTGGAGGCCTACTCCAAGATTACCAATGACTTGCAATTACTGCAACAAAATGGGTCATAAAGCCTATAAGTGTAACTTTAAGAAATTGTATGACCATGGTGCAAAATTAATTTGGGTTCCAAGGAACACAAGATTTGGGCTTTCTAAGTTAGAGCAACAAAGGTTGAATAATATTACTAACCCAAATGGACCCATAAAATGGGTACCAAAGAGATGAGATTTACCTTTTTATTTTTCAGATTTGTTTCAAGGCAAAGGCAAACAATGTATAGTTCATGGACAGCGGTTGTTCAAGGCATATGACCGGAGAAAGAAGTCTATTTCACAAACTTAAGTCTTGCAACGACGGAACGGTTGCCTTTGGTAATAATGAGAAAGGTAAAATTAAATGTAAAGGAAACATTTATAGTATTTCAAATGCATGCATGGAAGATGTTTTGTTTGTTGAAGGACTCAAGCATAACCTAATGAGCATTAGTCAATTATGTGACAAAGGATATAAGGTTGTGTTTGAATCATCTATATGTAATGTATTTGATGGAGAACATATCATGTTTAGTGGAAAAAGACATGGAAATGTATATTTGGTTTCACTTGACGAATTAGATGGTCAATGTCTAATGGCCATTGATAATGATCCATGGGTTTGGCATAAAAGGCTTGGACATATAAACATGGAAAATATAAAGACCCTATGGAAGAAGAGTTTGGTAGAATGCTTGCCAAAGTTGAAATATGACAAAAACAAAATTTGCGAGCCATGTCAATTATCTAAACAACCTAAGATGCCTTTCTCTACCAAAAAGGAAATCTCCACCACTAGGCCACTTGAATTGCTACACATGGATCTATATGGGCCATCCGATATTTTAACCATTGGTGGAAAGAAATATGTATTTGTGATTGTTGATGATTTTTCAAGATTCACAAGGATAATTCTCTTAGCTAGCAAAGATGAAGCTTTCTCTATGTTTTCAACTTTTGTAAATTTGGTGCAAAATGAAAAACAAAGTACTATTATGACTATAAGAAGTGATCATGGTGGTGAATTTGAAAACAAACGATTCATAGAGTTATGTAATGAAAAAGGAATTCATCACACATTTTCTGCACCAAGAACTCCACAACAAAATGGAGTAGTTGAAAGGAAAAACAGAACTATACAAGAGATGGCTAGAACAATGCTAAATGAGAGCAAATTATCCAAGAAAATTTGGGGTGAAGCTGTGAGTACAGCTTGTCATGTTTTGAATCGAGTTATCATCAGAGCAATCTTGAAAAAGACCCCATATGAGCTATGGAAAGGAAGGAAACCAAATATCTCTTATTTTCATGCTTTTGGATGCACATGTTATGTTTTGAACAATGGAAAAACCAACTTGGGAAAATTAGATGCCAAAAGTGATGAGGCAATATTTCTTGATTACTCATCAAATAGCAAAGCATATAGAGCATTCAATAAACGAAACCAAGTTGTAGAAGAGTCCATACATTTTGTTTTTGATGAAACTAACCCTTGCTTCAAAAGAAAAGATGATTTAAGTGATGCAGATGATATAACAAGTAGTCTTGAAAAACTGCATATGGAAAAGCAAGAAGATTCCATGGAGGAAAGGGTAAGTGAAGGTAATAATTCCTACAAACCTCCAACAGATTTGAAATTCAAACATGCCCATCCAATTGAACAAGTTATAGGGAATGTATATGAAGGTGTGAAAACTAGAAGATCAAAACAAAATGTTTGTGGACAATACGCTTTTGTATCTAAAATTGAACCTTCTAATATTGATCAAGCTCTTGATGATGAGAACTGGATTATAGCAATGCAAGAAGAGCTAAATCAATTTGAAAGAAACCAAGTTTGGCACCTTGTTCCTAGAGCAAACGATTGTACTGTTATTGGCACCAAGTGGGTCTTTAGGAACAAATTAGATGAAAGTGGACTTGTAGTGAGAAACAAAGCTAGACTTGTGGCAAAAGGATACTCACAAGAAGAAGGAATAGATTTTGAGGAATCCTATGCCTCGGTTGCTAGATTGGAAGCAATTCGCATCTTATTAGATTTTGCATCTCACATGAACTTTAAATTGTTTCAAATGGATGTTAAAAGTGCATTTCTGAATGGATATATAAATGAAGAGGTGTATGTAGAACAACCACCTGGATTTGAGGAAAAAGATCAATCTAAATTTGTATACAAGTTAACCAAAGCATTATATGGATTAAAACAAGCTCCAAGGGCTTGGTATGATCGATTGAGCAAATTTCTGATTGATCATGATTTTCAAAAAGGAAAGGTAGACACCACTTTATTTATCAGTATAAAGAAAAAGACATATTGATCATTCAAATTTATGTTGATGATATCATTTTCGGTGCTACTAATGAGACTCTTTGTCAAGAATTTTCTGAGCTTATGCAGAAAGAATTTGAGATGAGTATGATGGGGGAGCTGAATTTCTTCCTTGGACTGCAAATCAAGCAACTAAATGAAGGCATTTTCATCAACCAGTCCAAGTATATCAAAGAAATGTTGAAGAAGTTTGGCATGGAGAATAGCAAAGGAGCAAACACCCCTATGAGCTCAACAATTAAAATTGACAAAGATGAGAAAGGAAAAACAATTGATTTAAAATTGTATAGAAGCATGATAGGTTCTTTTATTATATTTAACTGCTTCTAGGCCTGATATATTGTTTAGTGTGTGTATGTGCTCTAGATTTCAATCATGTCCAAAAGAATCACACTTGGTAGCTGCGAAAAGAATTTTCAAGTACTTAGTAGACACTACCAATATAGGACTTTGGTATCCAAAGAGCTCTAATTTTGATCTAATCGGCTACTCGGATGCGGATTTTGCCGGTTACAAAGTAGATAGAAAAAGCACTAGTGGAACATGTTAATTTCTTGGGAACATGTTGGTTTCATGGTTTTCAAGAAAACAAACTAGTGTTGCTCTATCTACGGCGAAAGCCGAATACATTGCCGCCGGGAGCTGTTGTGCCCAATTCCTTTGGATGAAACAGCAACTTAGGGACTATGGCATGGATTTTAAAGATATACCTATTAAATGTGATAATACTAGTGCCATATGTTTAACTAAAAATCCAGTATTGCATTCTATGACCAAACATATAGACCTTAGACATCATTTTATTAGAGAACATATAGAAAATCATGACATATGTTTGGAATATGTAAGAACTGAAGATCAAATTGCAGATATATTCACAAAGCCTCTAGCAAAAGAAGCATTTTACAAGATTAGAAATGATATGGGAATGATTAATTTAACCTAGCACAAACTGAGGGGGAGCACCTGTTTAGGGGAAGCACACCCACCTGTCTCTTTCTTTACCCTCTAACTTTTTGATATATTGACAAAAAGGGGGAGAAGACTAGGATATGTTTGGGGAGAAAAGTAGGATATGGTTGTGGAGAAGAGTAGAATATGTTTGTTGAATGTTTTCAACTTGAAAGTTTGCATGAGCATAAGTATGATACAATTTCAAATTACAAAATGAGCATGTTATTTTTTAAGCAATTGAAAGGTATACACTCAAATCGGTTTTGTCAATCATCAAAAAGGGAGAGATTGTTGGAAATATGTGGAAAACAAGCTAAATCTATGTTTTGATGATTAACAAATCAATTTGAGTAAGTCTTGGCTACTAACATATTTGTGGAAGTGTTTAAGGAATATACATTTGAAGAAAATCAAGCAAGGAAGGATAAGTCAATTTCCAAGTCGACTCAGGCATCGACTTAAGGCCAAGTCGATCCCCAAGTCGACTCCAACATCGACTTCGAGGGGTCAATTCCTTCAAGAGCTGAAAATGGGAGCAGAGCTGTCGAAGTCGCAAACGAAGTCGACTTCGCATGCGACTTGGGGCGAAGTCGCAGACCAAGTCGACTCCAGCATCGACTTCAAAACGACGAAACCTTCCAGAGTTGAAATCAAGACCCCGAAGTGCCGAAGTCGCACCCCAAGTCGACTCCACTTACGACTTGAGGTGAAGTCGCAGACGAAGTCGACTCCGACATCGACTTCGATTGGGCAGAGGGGATTTTCAGAAGACAAGCTGGACAAACCTGTATGAAGATGAGGATCAAGGCAACCTAGATGCTCAAACTTGGAATGTATGAAGATCAAAGAAAGAAGGGTTGCATGAATCCATCATGTGGGATTAAGAACAAATGTTTGATAATCATTAGACACCCTTAGATCCAAGTGTTCAAGATTCAAGGAGATAAGAAAAATACAAAAGAACTAAAGGAATGGAGAAACAAAGCATCTCGGAATTATTCAAGCTCATCAAGACAACTGACGAAGTGAAGTCGCACACCGAAGTCGACTCCACTTGCGACTTGGGTCAAGTCGATACCCAAGTCGACCCGACCTGGAACTTGAAGTCGCTAACGGAAGGCGAAGTCGCATCCGAAGTCGACTCCGCCTGCGACTTGGGTCGCAACGGTCGGATAATTTTCGAACGTTGGCGCATTAAATGCGCGCCACCTACCTTCAAACGTTCGGATTCCCTCCACAATTATAAAAGGCATTCATTGTGGACGAGGGAAGTAGCTGAGAATCATTAAGTGTGCTTAACTCCCATCTACAAGAGCTTTAAAGAGATCAAGCCATTCAAAGTAGAAGAACTTTGCTTCAAACTGCAAGAGCCCAACTTCTGAATCTTCAAAGCCAATATTACGAGTTCTTCTCTACGCCAAATTGCTACTACACATCTGTAAAGTGTAGATTCTTTTGTTATTTCATTCGTTTGCATTGAACTTGATTTAGTTTGAGGAACTAAGATCAAGTAAAGGCAAAGTAGTGTGTGATTGGAGTGGAACTCATCACCTACTTGTGCTGAGATTTGTTGAAGCCCCCTAGAGCTGGAATCTAGAAGAGAGCAGTGGCTCTAATTGTATTTGAGGAATACAATAGTGGAACCCAAGTCACAAAGGAGTGTGAGCTTGGAAGAGTGGAGTAGGGAGGTTGCCCGAACTACTACAAAAATCTTGTGTGTTTGATTTATATTTCTGCTCTTTACATTACATTGCTTTCCATTTCGTTTCTTCATTAAGGGGACTAGATTAATTCGGGGTAAAGTTTCTGTTTAAGTTGAAAATTTTTAAATATCCAATTCACCCCTCCCCTCTTGGGTTTTGCCATTAACTCGTGGCCAACAATCTCGTGGCAAGCAAATGCTAAAAACGGAAAAATCCAACCACTTTTAAGCAACAAGCCTCCGTTCACAGCTGCTTGTCATCTAAAATTGCAGCTTCCATTGATCCTCGCCTCCAACAGAAATGACCCGCAACCATAACACCCATCGCAACTCTTAATTTTAGGAATGGAAGGATAGTTCAAGCGGCATATTGCAGCAGCCTGTTTACAACATCCTTCCGCCCCAAATCTGCACTCCTGCCCCATCTCCTTTGATTTCAGTCAAACAAGAATCCAGCCCCCTTTAATTTCAGCAATTAGCAGCAGCCCTCTTATTCACCCTCCCAAGCCAGAGCTGTCCGCACAATCCGAGCAAAGGAGTAGCAGCCCGCCCCCTCCACAACACTACACACACAACACAATCACACCAAGCAATCCTCTCCCTTGGATGGGACCCATCTCGTGGGACCCCTAGCAAGGAGGTGGGGCCAAGCAATAAAATTCCCAAAAAGTGGAGATTTGCTCTTCATATTTGGGTGATGTAAATTTTATTTTATTGCTTTATGGTTTATAGTGCTCCGTAGTTGTTAATTTTTAATTTGTAGTTTTAATTCTTAGATTAGATTTACTGCTTTATTTTATGCTTTGTAATTTTTAGATTAAATTTAATATAATTCTCTTTCCTGTTTTACTAGTTGAATTTCATAGCTTTAATTGCTTTCTTAGAATAACTTTAATTAAGTTGTTAGTTAATTATAATTTCTTTTATTTTAGCTTCTTGTCTCACTTTCTTTTGCTCCAAGTCTTCTAATATTTTCTCTCTCTTTCTAATTTCTTTCCCTCTCTCTCTCTCTCTTTCTCTAATTTCTTTTCTCTTTTCTTCTCTCTCTAACCCCTCTTTCTCTCTCCACTTTCTTATCTCTCCATTCCTCTCTCTCTCTCTCATTTCTTCTCTTTTCTCTTTTCTTATCTCTCTAACCTCTTTTTCTCTCTCCTCTTTCTTATCTCTCCATTCCCCTTTCTCTCTCTCTCTAATTTCTTTCTCTCTCTTCTCCATACCCTCTCTTTCTCTTTAAAACAATTCAAAACTACATCACCTATCTATGGATTCGACCCGACTCACCGTTATTCTACACTATCACCCGCATAGTGGTAGCTTTAATGTGTTTCGGTTAATTTTAATTAAACTGGTGATCACAGTGCTCTTAACGACAAGCACTTGGTACGCATCACTTATTATACCCCTTTAAGCCCCACACTGAGCAAACTAATGTTGGTTTCCTGTTGGGGTCCAAGTTCCTGCAAGCCTCCTAATTTAAGGCTAAAGTTTGGAGTTCCTTGCTCAACAAGAATGCATCACCATTAGCCATACCTCTAAAAAGAATGGAGTCATGGGGACCTGATGTAGAAAGCTGAAACTTACATCTTTCTATGTCCCCTGTCTAAACTAGCAAGTATTTCCACTGGATCCCCGAAAAATTGATCCTTCCCCATTTTTTGCTCGAGAAAACCAACTACTCTTCACCCTCCTTACGCATAATTGTCATTTGGTCAAGGAAATTTTGGGGAAGACAAAGCAGGGTTTCTATTTACCAAGCAAAAGAGGGTACTTAACATTTTTTTAATTCTTTTATTTTCTATAAAATTATTATCCTAAGTTATTTGATACATGTACCAAATTCTGTCTTTTTGGACATATGTATATGTATTTTTTTGAATTCTTAAGAATATTTAGTTATTTTGTGTATTATACACTTTTCAAAAGTATATATAATGAAATAGATGCTTATGTGACAAATTTGACTCTTTGACCATTAAAAATTTGATCGCGAGGTGATGAGCTGAGAAAACCACGAATGAGATGTTATTTGAAAAAATCCAATTAACTAAACAGTTAAAGTAGCAATTATTTGGAAGATCGGGGTTCGAATGGCATGAGGATTGAGAAACCCTCCCTATCTAGGAACTTTACCACAATGAAGGTTATGAGAGGAGTTATTAGTGAGGCCATGGGTCACTGTTGCTGTCACAGCACCTAATTCATGGAAAACCCTTCCCGTGATTCTCTCATGGGAAGCTAGCTATTCGCCATCCATTTTAATTCATTGGTTTGGATTAAGAAGGGGTAGTTTTAGTACTCAAAATATTTTGCTGGGGGACTTCAACTAAGCATGTAACACACGTTTAAATTTCCATCACCCCTCTTCCTCTTTCTCCCCTTTTCTCCCGTTTTTGTTACCCTATCTCACATCATTTCTATCCCCCTTCCTCTCTTTCCCTAGCCATTTTCCCTTTTTCTACTTAATAGCATTGTTGCCTTCTGCATTCTTATCTATCTTCCCTACTCTCATTCCCCTTTTTGATAGAGCCCCCATCTTCTCCTTCTTTCTGCCTATCAAAATGCTATCTGCTATTCCCATGAGCCAAAAGTTATCTTGGACCATTCTAACCAACTAGAGGCTATTCTAGCCCTACTCACATCCTACTGCTTCAATCCCTGACCTATCTTTAGCTGACAAGCTCACTTGCTGCCTAACTTGGGATGTTGCCACCTTTGAAGCCAATTCTCTCCCTCATCATGACAAGGATTTTAGCATCCACGAAAAATGCGAGTATTCCCCTCCCTACCCAGCTAATTCTCATGATCTCATTCCATCCCCCTCTTTGCCTAACTTCATAGTCATATATTGGACCACTGGTGCAATTTTACCGCTTGCTCATTCGATTATCCACTCAGGGATCATATAGGTTGCAATGTCTTAAGTGACTGTCTGTTCTTTGATAAGTGATTCTAAATATTTCTAAAAATTATTATGTTAATTCAAGTATTCAATAGATCTCTTTTACGAAAGCCTTTGCATATTTTTATAGAGATTGATCACAAATTTTCTCCATTGTCTTTGTCAATTTTGGTTGTATATGTCCAATGAGGATTTTTAATAGACATTTCTATATTATCTTATTGAAGAACCAATGCTTTCCATTTGATATGATCTTTTTTATTTTTATTTCTTAGGTATTTTTCATGAAGCTAAGGGCAGATTTGGCATTAAAGTGGAGGCTCATGATGTACCATCTCAATTGGAAATAATGTAGTGAGTCACTATGTTGGTGGTTTCCTCTCATTGCTTGAGATATACTTTTTGTTGGGTTATTTTATGACTTCCATTTTTCCCTAAGAACATTATTCTTGCTTGCTTTGTTAATGAAAATGATTGGTGTATAAAAATATGAATGGGCATGATGTTATCTTGCACCTGTTATTAGAATTGACTAACCAAAAAGACTTACGGAGAAGGGATTGTTAAATGTTGTATGTTGTATATTTGTGCACTTGCATTTTCAAATAAGAAGAAATTTCAGAGCTGTAAATCCTAATTTGGAAATGGCCAATTTTTGCTTTAAAGTGCTAGTTCAAACATTAAGGATGGGTGAATACAACAATGCTCGGGCACTTGGTTATAGATTAACTAAAGAGCATGGTTTGTTGTTGGCATTTGGTTATAAGAAAACATTGCATTTCAATCACAGTATATCGAATGTTATTGATCTAATCTTTCAAATAAAAATGGCATTTTTCTGAGTTATATTTTCAAATCCAGGTTAAAAATACTCCAGATTTATTATTCCCATATGTATAATCTCTAGCATTCCATTAGTAATTTTTAGGCCTCATTTATTTTCTCTTTTAGTTTATTTTCTAAAAATGTATCTGTAC
Organism: Annona cherimola; assembly: GCA_030490835.1. Taxonomy (NCBI): domain Eukaryota; kingdom Viridiplantae; phylum Streptophyta; class Magnoliopsida; order Magnoliales; family Annonaceae; genus Annona; species Annona cherimola. The sequence continues at coordinate 53,377,786 of CM059971.1, read as the reverse complement.
GAAACACATTGTCAAATTCATGAATAATGCTACCTATAATGTTCTGGTGGAGGTGAAAGAGCTAATATTAAATCCATTAGTGCTCAAGTTTGTGAAAAGACAAGGATTTTGTTAGTGGTTAAACTTTTCAAAGTTTTGAGCCTTGCATGCATATTGTTTAGTTAGTGAGCCTTGCAAGCATATTGTTTAGTCAGTGGGACTGAAGTTTCTTCATATTCATGCTCAAGGTGTTGTGATGTAGGTCATTGTCTATTTTGCATGCCATTCATTGATGGTCCCATCAAGTTCCTTTATTAAATCCCTAGGTTGTAGATGGTAGCTGTTGCATTATGTGTTCATAACTTCTAAAAATTTCAAGTTTCTGTATATTGATTTCAAGTTTTCTAACAAATTCTCCATTCCACTATGTATCAATTTCAAGACACCATGACCAGCATAATTGGCCCCATAAAACTAAATGACTCCTTGGAGAGTATCGGGAAAGGGACCCAACAGTTATTTGTCACTTTGATTACATTCCAACTAAAGCATTGTTTTATTAGATTTTTACTCATATGTTGGAGTCATCCAGGTATGGAAGATGAAACATACCGACCACCACACTAAACCAAGCTTATAAAGCATAAAACCGTGTTAAGATGAATGAAGGGTATTTTATGCATAATAAAAATGTACAACCCAAGGGCGTCTATTATAATCTTAGGACTCTTATCTATTACAGGTTAAATTAAGCACATTGTCTATAGACTCAAATATTGAATACTAGTTTAATGGGTGTAGCATGTTGTTGTCAAATCAATGCAAATTAGAGTATATTATAGGTCCATCTCAAGTAAAAGTTATCTGCATGGAATAATGCCCCAAATAGCCATAAGCTATGCTTAGAAAATACTTATTATAAACATTCTAAAGTGTTCGTTTGTGATTAAATGCCGCCAAAAGTGCTTATGGAAGAGACAGGAACAAGTAGAACAAAAAAAAATTAAGCTCCGGTGAAGTCATCTAAGCTGTTCTACGCTCCATGTAATGCCCGTACATTCTTCATGCTCACCAAATCTGAGAACTTGACTGCAAAAGTACCTATCCTATTATAAAATGGATCGTTTATCATGTCTAGAGGTTAAGGTAATGATGTAGTTCTTAGAGAATATTTCAAATATTTGAGGGGGCTATCAACTAGTGGGGTTATTGGTTGAAGTTGTAGTTCTTGGAGAATAGTTTAAATATTTGTTTAAGGTTATAATTCTCCAAGAATATTTTAAATATTTGTTTAGTTTCTTGAAGCTACACATTTAGACAATTGGCAGATATGTTAACTAGATGGACTAATAGGAAAAAAAAAATTTCAAAGGAAGCTTCTTGGAATTTATTCCAAATAATGTCCTCATTCTTACTGTCAAAAATGCCTTCCTCACCTTCCAAACCTATAAGCGTCCCTTCCAACTTAAAGATAGAAAATTGTACTCTTTTCTTGTCTTTCTAGCCAAAGAAATCTAGGAATTTATTAATACTTTTCAACAAGTTTTTTCTCATTATGTCGTCCCCCCTCTCAAAAGAGGGGCAACTCATTTAGTGAAAAAATACTAAATTTTTGTTTTGTCCTTGCTTAAGGGATATGTCATATTAGTTCTTCTACCATTAGGGAGCAAGACTCTAAAACTTGTTCTCCTTTCCTTGTCGATCTTGATCTGTGATTCTACTTATCAAGATCTAATCCTCCTTCCTGAATAGTCTCTCAAGTAGACTCAGTATTATTTTGCCCTAAAGGTCCACTATTTCTTTATTGTGCTACCTTCTCGATAAGCTAAGTCAATTGTTCCAATTGTTTTAAAATCTCTAATTGAAAAAGATAATCAATTGGGGTAGCATTATTTGCTTACGCATTTGACATAGGTATTTTAGCCCATGCTTAGTTAGTACCTTGTCCATCATCAAATCTGTTCTCATTAGTTGTCAGAGAAAATCTTTCTATCATGAAAACATCAAATTATAACTCAATAAAATGTTAATTTCAAAATTATGAGAAAATTAATGCAAACATCATTTATTTACAATAACAAACATTTTTAACAACATAATAGTTAATTTATTACATACGAAATTCCACAATCTACTTGGTAGGGCATTGGAACTTAGTGTGACCTTTTTCACCAGATTTATGAAAGATAAGAGCTTACTTAGGGCATTTTGATATTAGATGATCATTTGTAGAAGTGACAAAACTTGCAAGGTGAGACATGTTGCCTCTAGCAGAAAGCACGTTTCTTAGATAGCACTCCTGTAGAAAAGCAGCCTTTGTTCTTCTTTCCCCTCCATTGCCTTTTTCCTGGCCTTTCTTAGGTAGTTCCTATTGACACCTCCAGCTCCTTCATCCTTTGTAAGATCATATTAGTAAACTTTACTGCCAATTTTGGTGAAGTTTGTTGGAGTGTAAGATCATCTATCCTTTCAATTTGGGTGTGTTTATTGCTCGCTCTAACCCAGAGGTCTGGCAATGGTGAAGAACTCAGTGATATGAGATTTGGGATTATTTGCAAAGGAATTGATTCACTTTGAGATATCTCCACTACCTTAAGTTGATTCTCAACTAGCTAAAGGGAACTGCCTTAGTGTGCCTCTTAAGGCTTCCCTTCCGAATATGTGTTTCAGAATCCTCGTCTTAGTAGGGTGGGTGATGTACACCAGGTGCTTATCGTTAAAAGTTAGGTCGAATCCACAGGAAGGCAATATAAGTTTGAATTGTATAAGAGTACCATACAATAAGAGAAGAGGGAAAGAAGTGAAGATAAAAATAGAAAAAGAGAAGAGAAAAAAGAGAGGTAGAGAGAGGAGAGAATAAGAAATGAAGAGGGAGAACAAGGAAAGAAATTAGAGGGAGAAAGAAGAGTGAAGAGAGAAGGGAGAAGAAGAGATTAAAGAGAAAATGAAAAATGGGACGACAGAGTAGAAAGAATAAGAAAGAGAGAGAAATAGAAGGGAAATTAGAGGGATAAGATAAAGAGGGAAAGAAGAGAGAAGCGTGAGATTGAATAGATGATAGAGAAAGGAAAGGGAGATAGAGAGAGGAGAAAAAGAAAACATTACTAATTAACAACAATTTAAATTTAATTTAATTTAAGGGCATATTTGGGAAGTGATAAAGCTTATTATTGACAAGTTTTTAGTGTAAAAGTTTTTTAACTGGGAGAAAATAATACACTAGGATAGGTGTAATGATGAGTAAAGAGGATAAAGTTTAAAAAATAGTTTAGTTATATAGATAATTATGTGGAAATGATTAGAAAGTAGAGTAGTTACATGAGAATATAATAGAAATGATTAAAAATAGGATAGCCATGGAGAGTAAAAAGTTCAAAATTGAAAAAATTTGATTTGAAAAGTTTTTTGTTGTTGTAAAATGTAACCTAAAAAAGCAATTAAAAGACTACAGGAATAAAATTTAATATGAAAAATAGTAAAGAAAAATGCGTTCGATTTAATCTAAATATTATAAAATAGGAAAAAAGTAGTCAATATAATCTAAGAATTAAAACTACAAACTCAAGCTTAACAACTACAACTCAAAGAAAATTATAAGGCAATAAAATAAAATTTTACATCATCCTAGTAATGAAGAGCATGTCTCCACAACATTGGGCTTTTATTGCTTGCATTCTGTCTTTCACTTGAATGGGAGCCCCTCTATTTATGCTTGTGGGGTACACCTTGGGAAAGTCTAGAATCCAAAATAGGATTCGTAGCATTGCCTTTTGCCTTCCAGTACCTTCTGCGCTATACATTGTCTTTTGCTATGTCCGGTCAATGCGAGAAAATGGAGCTGCCTTGCTTGTGGAATCGGAGATTGTGCTAGAATTGCTAATCGATTTTAACATGATAGTGATCGGACGAACTTGAAAAAGAGGCGTGTTCCGATGGCAGGGAAAATGCATGTCACTATGCTGCTGAGATTGAAGGTGGTTGACAAGCTTGCTACAGCTGTGTTAGGACCGCTGGTCTATAATACGCATACTAAGGGTGTGTTTGGTAATGAATAAAACTTTTGGTGAAAAGTTTTTGAAAGTAAAAGTTGTCAAATGATGTGATATGATAGGGGTAATGATGAGTAGTAAAGATGATAAAGTTAAAATAGATAGGTTAATTGTATGAATAGTTGTGTAGAAATGATTGAAAAGTAAGGTAGTTGTATAAGAAAATGTGAAAAAATGATTAAAAAATATGATAGTTGTGGAGAATGAAAAGTTTTAGATTGAAAAGTTTTAACTTGACATGTTTTATTAATTGCCAAACACACCCTAAGTGTCGATGTTGGCAAAGTAGCAGCCCATGACATAATCTCACATGTGCTCTCATGCGCACGTGCCATCAGGAGCTCATTTCGGGGAATAGCTGACATTGGAAGTCTGCTTTTTGTCTGGGAAACCTACATCTATAATAAGGGGGTTGATTAAATGGGTTAGAAGGTCAAGCTTTGTCTAAGAATTGTTTCTTTCTTTCATTTTTGGTTCATTTTCTATAACCATCAGTGTAAATTTTTAGTTTAATTTAATCAAAATTCCATTTGTTTTCCAGCTAGATTTCCAAATCTAACAACATTGGTAACAGATCGAAGTTGGCTGCGATCTAAAGCCGTTGAGGCAGAGAGTGTTGAGAGTTGAAAAGAAAGGAGATGAATTGTCAAAAAGAACTGCAACAATAGAAGTGAAGGTCAAAGGAGTTGAGGCAAGGGTTAGTTCTATCGAAATCAAGCTTGAGGCAGTGGGTGTTGGAATTTCTGGACATACATATATTATTTATATATATGTGCTATCATAAATTAATGGTCCAAATCATAAAAGTGATCTTATAAGGATTTATGGACCTAAATCATTTAATAAAGCATGGATCTCCTATGCGTAGAAACCATATAGCCTAAATTCTAATTTCTAGTTTTATGATGGACTAAATTGGAAATAGGAAACTAGGCTTCCTATAAAATGGGTTGTGGTCCCCGAGTTATGCACCGGTTGGTTTTCTCTCTGCCATCCATCAGCAGAAAGAAGAGGAGCAACACTCTCCCATAATCCTGAGTGCACTAACTTGGAAGACCCAAAGCCAAAGATCATTAGCATCCATGGATTCAGGTACGCTTCCGCTTATGGTTTTAATTTCTTGATAATTCTAGCATGAGACAGATCCTGCATTGATTATGGATTTAATCAATGGTTGTTTTTCTAACAAGTGGTATCAAACCCATAATCTTCATGTTAGATTATTGAGAAAGATTTATGAATTCATGTATGCTGTTTGAATGCATGTAAAGGATTTATAGAAAATCAAAAACCTAGTTACGGCTGCCACAGTTCATCTGGAATTTATCAAAAAAAAAAAAAAATCTTGCTGCCTGGATTTTTGCCGTCGCCGTCGAGATTGGGTTTGCCACTGGGATGCCGGATCTGGTGCTTTGTGCCGCTGGAAAAAGAGCTGCCGAGTATCTGGATTCAGATCTGGAGTTGCGCTGCCGGTTTTGTCGCCGCCGGATCTTAGATGTTTCACTGCTGGTTTTGTTGCCGCAGAGTTTGAATTACTTTGCCACATTTCCTTTTGATTTTTATATTAAAAAAAAATGAAAGGGACGATTCATGATATCGCTGTATCCTTTTGATTTTCATATTAAAAAAATGAAAGGTAGGATTCATGATCGTTGTCCTCTTCTCCATTTTTGGTTTTGAATCTTGATGCAAATGAATAAAATAAAAATGAAAGGGATGGAAAGTCAAAAGCAGTATTCATGATCGTTGTCTTCTTCTTTATTATTAAAACAAAAGACAATTGGAAATCGCACCGTTTTCTGCTTGTTTTCGCTGGATTCAGCCAGTGTTGGGTTTCCGTTTGCGATCCGGCTTCTGGGATTTAGACGCTGGCTGGCAGTGATGACAGCATTTTGGGAGCTGGAAGCCAGACGCCGGAATCCAAGGTGGATCAGCGACGGCACTGGACGGGGCCGCTGGATGCTTCTGCTGGGCGGCTTGCGTTCCGAACGGACTGGCTGCCGAAGAAGACGATCAGCAGTGTCCGGGCGGCTGTTGCTGGCGACAGCGCCTTGGCTGGCGGGTTCGGCTGCAAGGCAGCACGGTGTGCGGCGGCATAGGGGCAGTGTGTAGGCTGCGGCGGCATAGGGGCAGTGGGGTGGGTTGTGTAGGCTGCGGCGGCATAGGGGCATTGTGTAGGCTGCGGCGGGATGGGGGCAGTAGGGTGGCTTGTGTAGGCTGCGGCGGCACGGGGAAATGGTAGCTAAGGTTAGGGTTTTTTGTTTTTAAGGGAGGAGATGAACTTTTACAGAAAACCCCCTGGCTAGATAAATTGTATAAAACTCCTTTGCAGAAATTTGCAAACCGCCCCCTTTGTGGAAATTACAAATAGGTCACAGAAATTTTCGAGCTGGGCCAGGCCTGAGCCCAATTCATCAGGCCCATAGCTAAACTCCTCCTTTGTACCTGGGCGGGCCTGTGAAACAGGCCCAGGTGGAAACAGCCCAGTTCAAGCAGGCCCAGTCAGCCCAGATCTAAAAGCCCAGCCCATTCAGTTAAGCCCGTTTCAGCCCACCCACAGTACAGCCCACCAGAAAAAGACACGTGGCAGCCCAATAACCGTCCAAATTAATATTTACATATCTGATGATCCCTTTATCTGATTTGGACGATCCAATAGTGATTTTCTATATTTTTGGGCATTCTGGATTGAATGGAAGGGTCAGATTAACCTAAATAGGTCCAGAAATATTATTTTTGTGAAATTAACATATATGCATGCAAATGTTTGAATTACAATTAATTCATGTGGTTAGTTTATGAATGTTTAGAAAGCAAATTATGTATAAATGCATATGTTTATAATTTATTGCTTTCTATTAAGATTTTAAATTAACCAATTGTCATGCAAAATTTTATTTTTGGATCTTTTGGAATTAAAATTTCAAATAATGGTATAAATATTCTTTATGAATGTCTGATATTTTAAAATAAATTAATTGAAACAACATGCTGCCAAAGTAGCCTCTATTGTGTAGTTTAATTTATTTTTGAAATATTAAGATGATTGTGTGATGTAATTCATGCGAATTTTTAATCGGCCCAAAGGAAGGTTAATTTTTGGCCGAATTATATTCACACATGTGGTAATAAACATGTGATAATTATTTGGTTTTCCATGTGAATAATAAGTCGGTCCAAAGAAAGGCTTATTATTTGACAGGATTTTATTATCAATATTTGATTACTACAACAAGAGTACCATTTACAAGTTAATATTTCTGTCCAAAGACTAAATATTAATGTTGTGCTAGGTATCTTGTGATGGGTCTTGCCATTATTTGAATTTTTACTAAAGTTTTATGTTTGGAACTCAGAAATAAGTTCAATATTTTGGATTTTTTATTAAATTCAAATAATGGTACAAGTATTTTTATGGATGTCTAATGTTTTAGAATAAATTGATTGCAACAACATGCTACCAAAGTAGCCTCTCTTGTGTAAGTTAATTTATTTTTAAGACATTAAGATAATTGTGTGTATGTAATTCATGCGAATATTCATCGGCCCAAAGGAAGATTAATATTTGGCCGAATTGCGTACACACTTATGGTAATAAATATACAACAATTATTTGGTACTCCATGTGAATAACAAGTCGGTCCAAAGAAAGGCTTGTTATTTGACAGGATTTTATTGTTAAATATTTGATTACTACACTAAAATATTGTGGATATGTAATTATGCGGATATTAATCGGCCCAAAGGAAGATTAATATTTGGCCGGATTACATAGACACATGCGGTGATAAATATGTGATAATTATTAGGCATTCCATGTGAACAATAGTCGGTCCAAAGAAAGGCTTATTGTTTGACAGGACTTTATTATCAATATTTGATCACTGCACCAAGAGTACCACTTACAAATTAATACTTTTGTCCAAAGACTAAGTATTAATGTTGTACTAGGTATCTTGTGATGGGCCCTACCATTATTTGAATTGCTAAAGTTCTGTATAAAAGTTATGTGAACATATTGTTTTGTTCAAATTTTGGTTAATTTATCTGTTTGTGCCATATCTACCAATATTTGTTTTATTTTCATGTTCAAGTAATGAAAATAAAATATTATGATCATTCTAGGCATTATGAATCTAAACCATGCACTAAGGATTGAACGATTCACTACTCTTGTGGTTAAAAGTTCCAATAAGGAAAAATGGAACTTTAATAAGTGAGATTGTTAAAATTGCATGTGTTTTATGATTATAAAGTATAAAATTTTGAAAACTTTCAAGGGGGTATCATGTCCAAAAAGGTAACTAATGCCAAAATTTATATTCAGAAAATTCTAAAGTATTGCTAAAGGTAATAAAGCTGAAACAAGTACGATTCGTTCGAACTTGATTTCAATAAGGTATAAAGTTAAAGGAAATATAAGGGAGTACTTATCTCTTCTTACTTTGAAACTAAAGGCACTAAGGATAAAGCGGATTTGCTTGTGCATTTAGTTTTGATTCTCCTAAACACAATTTGGTCAGTTTAAAGTTAATTATAACTGACAAAAGGATAAATGATCTCTTGATGAGTTTATTTTTTATTATGTGCAAAAGGAGAATAAATTAAAGTAAGAATATACTAAAAGTATTCACTTGGCAAGTACCTTTAAGGACATGAAAAATGATAAATAAACTATGGATGGTCCAATACAAATTTGGTTATTACTTTTGACAGGTTCTTGGACACATAGAGGAGAATTGTACTAATAATGGGTACATTTTTCACTTTGGTTTGTTCAGTATTAATTTAGCCTTAGACCCAAGACACATTTTTTTTTATGAATAGATTTGGTATTGCTATTCATGTAAGGATGTCTATGTGAGGTTACTTGAGTTGCTAAAAGGCCAAATGATGATGAAAGATTCATCGATGGAGGCGATAGCAAATCAAATACTATTGAGGCTATATGGTCATTTAAGTTATTATTATTGTTAAAAACTAAATTTTATTTAAATTCAGAAGAGATATATGGTACCATTTTTTTAAATGGAATTCGGTTTCTATTTCTGTATTGAATAAATTTAGTTATTTTTTATTCATTTGGAAATAGTCATTTTAGTTCCTTCTTTTGAATTTAAATATTATTGGATATACTGAACAATATCAAGATGTAAATCCTATGATCCCACATTTAGTTCTATTGAGACCAAAAATGTCAATTCTTTGAGGAAATTTAGCTTGAGGGGGAGATATAGTTAGGGACTATGTCTTTAAAGAGAAATCTATAAGACATCGTTGATAAACAGGACATTCCTGATGATCAAGCTCAACAACCTCAAGAATGGATGTCATTGAAGTGATCTACTAGAGAAAGGAAAATGCGGTTTCTGATGATTGCATCAGATTTTGCCAATACGTAAGGATGACATTGGAATGGTGGAAGGCGATTTCATCAAACAATGCAAAGTAAAACCTTTCAAAAGTAGATTGATGCCATAAGTATGTGATTAAGTTCATGAAAGACAATGATGTTTTGGTAGCCTATTCTATTACCTAAAAGTATAAAATTGATTGGTTATAAATGGATATTTAAAATCAAGAAGGAAGGTAATGTGGAAAGGCATAAGGCTTGTCTTGTCTCAATGAACTTTACTCAAAAGGAAGGCATAGATTACAAAGAAATTTTCTCTCCGTTTTTATTGAAAATTTCTTTCAAGATAAATGGTTTTAATAATGGGTTTTAACCTTGAGCTATGGTAAATGGATGTAAAGATAACATTTATAATAAATTTTCAGTTTTTAAGATAAAAAGATCCATCTACAAGCTTAAGCAAGTTTCCTAATAATGGTATTGCAAATGTCATCAAATTATCATTTCATTTGGTCTTGAAATGAATTCGGTTGATGATTGCATATACTATAATTTCAGTGGGAGTAATCATATTTTCAGTGGGATTAACACAGATATACTGTTTCCCAACATCAAGATAAGTTTATTGCATAAACTTAAGATATTTTTGTCAAAGAATTTTGAAAAGAAATATGTCTTTTGTATTAAGAATTCAGATATATCAAGATTATTCTAGATGTATTCTTGGATTATTACAAAATACCTATATTAAGAAAATATTTAAGATACTTGATATGCAGGATTGCAAATTAAGAATACCTCCTTGCTAAGGAAGACAAAATTAATTTTATCTAAATCAATGTCCCAAGAATGATTTTAAGTCTAAGGAAATGCAAAAGACTCCCTATGCTTTAGCAGTGGGAAGTTTGATTTATGTTCGGGTTTTGAATCTCAAGATGTATGTATTCGGTTACAGCGTACATTATTGGGATGTTGGGCAGATATTTTAAGTAATTCAGGAATGGATCTTTAAGATGCAGCCAAACAGATTTTTAAAACATTTTTTTTAGAAAACAAAATATTATATGTTCACATACAGAAAGTCATATAAGTAAGAGATCATTTGGTATTCAGATTGTTACTTTATTGGATGCAAATACAGTTTGAGATCCACTTCAGGCTATATTTATCTGTTTGTTGGAAAAGCTATATCAAGAAAAAGTGCTTAGCAGACACTAATAGCTTTTCGACCATGACAACAGAGTTTATAGCATATTATGGGGCATCCAATTATGGAATATGACTACAGAATATTGTCACAGGGCTGCAAAATATAAATAACATTGAAAGACCACTTAAGTTATTTCGTGACAATAAATTAGTAGTCAGTCTAATATTCCAACAACAACAGGAGTTCAGCAATGTTCCTGGTTGTTAAGGAAAGGATTCAGGAAAATAAAGTGTCTATAAAGCATATTGCGACAAACTCCAAAATTGCGGATCCGCTTACTAAGAGTAACACCTTATGGTCTTTCATGAGCATACTGCTCACACAGGTGTTGTATCATTTAATGATATGCTAGTTAAGTGGGAGTTTGTATTTATTTGCTTTTCTGGTTTAGACACTTTACTATGGTTATGGATATTTTCTGCAGAAATAAAGAATTCAGTATTTTTGATTTTTCAGTACTTTTGGTATTGGTTTGATCTCACCAAATAAGGTGGACCAGTTGGAAATAGGCATGTTAGATCACGTTACATGTATTCCATGCTACGCATCCATGCTTGATCTATGTCGTTTAGTTATGTTTGATATATGTGATCTTGGATGGGTCTAGTTACGATAAATGTAACAAAGGCCGCCTTGGTTCTATGTTGGCATAATTAATGGACGAGATTGTTCGGAAATGATTTTGGTATGATAGCATAAAGTTTTGAGCTCATAAGGTCATATATATAATTATAAAATACATGTAGTCCAAGTGGGAGATTGTTGGAATTTCTGGACATACATATATTATTTATATATATGTGCTATCATAAATTAATGGTCCAAATCATAAAAGTGATCTTATAAGGATTTATGGACCTAAATCATTTAATAAAGCATGGATCTCCTATGCGTAGAAACCATATAGCCTAAATTCTAATTTCTAGTTTTATGATGGACTAAATTGGAAATAGAAAACTAGGCTTCCTATAAAATGGGTTGTGGTCCCCGAGTTATGCACCGGTTGGTTTTCTCTCTGCCATCCATCAGCAGAAAGAAGAGGAGCAACACTCTCCCATAATCCTGAGTGCACTAACTTGGAAGACCCAAAGCCAAAGATCATTAGCATCCATGGATTCAGGTACGCTTCCGCTTATGGTTTTAATTTCTTGATAATTCTAGCATGAGACAGATCCTGCATTGATTATGGATTTAATCAATGGTTGTTTTTCTAACAGTGGGAACTAAGGTCGACTCTCTAGAATGGTAGGCTAAGGAAACATTCAAAGCCTTGGAACCTTATTCATTAGAGACCATGCGGTGGTTCGATGAGCAAGAGAAGAGGTTCGATGCACAAGAGCAAAGGTTCGCACAGAGATTTGATGCAATGGAGAAGTTTTTGGAAGAGCAATTTGGTGCTTGGGAGAAATCAATCTGGATGACTGCAAGCTTTTGAATCAACAACCAAATTGTATGTTGGAATCCATGGATACCAATGGATGGTGTTGACAACAAGGATTTGGAGAGGCTGAGAGCCAACAATTACTGACATCGTGTGAGATAACAGAAGTTTTGGTCAAACAGAAGAAGAACAAGTGTCTTCTGTTTTCCTCAATTGTAGATGAGGACGCCGTCAAATTCAAGCCAAAAGTAGAATCCGTTACAAAAGAATGGCGACAGAGATGTTGAAGAGTCTTCTATTCTTCATTTTCTTCTCAAAATCAAATCCACTATTTCAAGTGGTGACAGGCACTCCAAATGTTTGCTGAAATGTTGCAATGACGGTGGAATATGCAAGGGGATACCATTAGGGAAGGTACAAGTTCTACATTGCTATCTAGAAGTTTTATATGTGAGAGATGGCGTGAACTGTTGGCTATAGAATACTCGACTAGCCTTGCTACATTATATAACGTGTGGTACAACATTAGAAGTGGGAAAAGGCTAATATGGGATTTAAGTAGATTTTCAAGATCATAGGACGCATTTCCTAGAATCCTTACCAAATGATTCTGATGAGTGGCAATTTTTCCCATTCAGCTTTGAGGACGAAGCTGCTCTTGAGGGGAGGGGTAATGTTAGGACTGTTGGTCCTATAGTACGTATACTAAGTGTCCTTGTTGGCAAAGTAGCAACCCATGACATAATCTCACATGTGCTCTGATTCGCACATGACATCAGGAGCACGTTTCAGGGAATAGCGACATTGGTAGTCTGCATTTTGTCTAGGAAACTTACGTTTATAATAAGGGGGTTGATTGAATGGGTTGGAAGGTCAAGCTATGTCTAAGAATCATTTCTTTCTTTCATTTCCAATTCATATTCTATAACCATCGGTGTAAATTTTTAGCTCAATTCAACAAAAATTCCATTTGTTTTCCAGTTAGATTTCCAAATCTAACAAGCTGGTGGCATAGTCTTGGCAATTGCAGAAATTGCAAAAGTACGGTAGCTACTATTGAAGCATGTGTTCGTGATCTCATCGCAAGTGCATGGGTCGTAGATTGTAGTATATAAATTATCGATTCTCAGGAAATTTGGGACTATACATTTTGCTTTTAAAGGCTTTTGTGGTGAATATAAAAATAATAAAGTAAATAAAATGGAATAAAAAGTAGAAAAGTGGGAAAAGAGAATAAAATTGAAAATTATAATGGATAATAGAAAATAAGGATACAAGTACCTAGGATCTAGAGTTTCACATGCGCCTTTTGAAACAGGTAGTGGTATAATTATTTAATCCGAATATTTTTTGTTAAAGGAGAACAAACCTTAATTTATCTTGCGCTTTCTCTTGAAACCTACAAGGCATATCATAATTTTCTTAACCACCTATTCTCATGGGATTAAGTTAATTAGAATGCATTAAGTTTTGTGGTTGTTTATGTAATTCCTCAAGATCATCATGTCTATTCTCATGGTTTTAGATTTCCAGATTTAATATCTTAATTATCGTATATTAAATTTCCACCTATCGGTTTCATCACCTAATATATGGAATCATGCAAAAGTACGGACTCATGTATAAAAAAAGCACTAAATTATAAGATATTAAATTAACAACAATATTCATCATAAATAAATTAAAACTACACATCACGCTACATTGTACGCATGCTACATCTAAGCCCTAGATTTAGGGCTTAGCTGAATATATTTAAGTTCAAAATAAAATTAAAATTCAAACCTATTTTAAACAATACAATTAAAATTAAATAGAAAGAGAGATAAAAAAGCTTATTGGTTTGAAGCCCCAATGGTGTGTTGGCCACTCCACGCAACTCGCTGGTCAGCTCTTGCCCCATGCTCTCCACCCCTTGCTCTCTCTCTCCATGGAAAATTTGCTGTGTCTATTCTCTATCTTCCTTTTTGCCTTGCTCCAGCACCTATTTATAAGTTTGAATTTTGACGTTTGAATCTCTCTTTGCTTTGCTGCGTTGGTGAAATTGCGTAGCACATGGCTTGACGCTGCTGATTTGCATGGACGTGGGATTTCATGATGAACGGCTGAAATTTGTCACTGTTTACGTAAATATTGGACGGCCCAGATCTGGACTTGAATCGCGTAAAGCGTGAGCGGTGTATTATGCAACGGCTACATTGGGCAGCTAAGATTCATGCATAATATCTGGACGATTTTGTATATTTTTGGACAGCCGTTCAAAATTCTGGTTCTTGGATTGTTTTTGGACGGTAGATTGATGCATCTAATTAGGTGGTGATCGGCATTAACTGGACGGTTAGAATTTTCCCGCATAAAAGAAATCCAGGCCATTAATTTTCTGGTGATCTGGCGGGCCTTAATGAACAGTTGGATGGTTTAATCTTGACGGTGGGAATTAATGGATGGCTGGATTTTTGCTGCTGATCACGTGATCTGTCTAGGTTTGGAGCTTGGACGGCTGGATGATTTTATCTGGTCTGGACGGCATTAGATGATGCATGATTTTCTAGACAGCATGGGTGTAATATGGACGGTGATGATTTTTTTGATTTGCTGAAGTAAAAATAAATGGACGGCTGGCATGGTTTGATTTTATGCATTAAATGGACGGGGAAAAATCTGGTTTGGACGCTGATTTACTAATGACGGTGGCAGAAAATTTAGACAGCTTGATGATGACTGACTTTTCATCGGCGGTCCTTGGTCAATTTCTGGCGTTTGACTAATTGCTGGAATTCGGACGGTGCAGATCAACTGCAAAACTAGCCGTTGATTCCTTTGGATTTGTGATTCACCAGGTGGGCCCCACATTAATTAGACACTTTGAATGGTTCTTGACAGCTTGGATGGCCATGATTAAAAATCTGCAGTAAGAAATGTAATTAAATTATTAATTCATCAAATTTATCAACAAGTTATTAAAAATATTTCAAACCCATTTAATTTCATGGCAACAAATAAAATGTAATTTCAAGCCAAAAGATTACAAAAATTATTTAAATAACTCCAAGTTAATATTTAATACCCAATTGTTTCAAAAACATATTTTAACACAAATTTCACATTAAACTCAATTAATTACCCACCAAATTTAATAAATATACCTACAAAATATATTATTAATTTCCAATTATCAAATACCCCACACTTGAACCTTTACTTATCCTCAAGCAAATAGAGAAGAATTCAAGAATAAATTGCAAAATTTCAAATTGGTCTTCAAAAACTTTAAGCAAAAAGCAAATGTCATTGAGCAATTAATGAGGATGTTAAATCAAAAATTATAAACATGACACTTATTAAAAACCCCGGCCAAAAATCCCTTCTTACTCAATTAATGCTGCACACACTGCTACCTACTCTACTTTCAATCATTAAGAGTTCAAAAAACTCTCGTAATAAACTCCTAATTATTAGGTATCTTCCCATTTTATCTGGTTAATCAATACACAAATTCAATAATTCAGGTAATGGTAGTAATGCAAAAAATATATATATCAAGCAAATTACCTACTATACATCCATCAAATTCTTGCATCCAGATTTCCTTTACGAATTCAATCAACCAACTCATAGGATTATAAGGACTTTGGTGGGACAACAGTTAAGTTTAGCACAAGAAATAAAATTTCAAATATTTTCAAAAATTGAATCGTCTCCACGTGATTTGAGCCTCATTTTGCAGTAGGAAATAATGTCACCCCCACACTTAGTGTTTTCATTGTCGTTTTTTAAAAGCCTATTCTTACCCTTGGTTTAACATGAATTTTTTTTAACCAAGTCAAGCAATAATTTCACTCACCATATTTCAAGATATCTATGAAATTCTTTTTTTATATATATTTTTTACAAATAACTCTCCTCGCCATATTTCAGGGTATCTAGGAAGTTATTTTCATTATTTGCACAAGACAGGAGGTCAAACCTTATTCCCATTTTACTTTTTAGCTCAAAATTTGTGGCGCCCCAAACCGAGCGACACATCCTGAGCCTTACTCGGGGACTGTTATTGATTGGTAAATGTGATCAGGATTGTTGCCCTGTCACACGATGGGATTTATTGGATATTTATCCTTTTATAATTCACTCCATAGGAGTTAAACTCATCATTCATGTTCAATTTCACATCACTTTGCCTATCCAGGCCTTGATCAATTCCTAATATATTCATTATATATCATAAATTCTATATCATTCATAGCATAGCAAAACATACATCCATCATTCGTCCTCAAATTTTTTTCATCGTTTTATCATACACAAAGTGTAAATCTCATAAATTGCATTACATAGCTATTATTCAAATCATAGTACATTTTCTACACATAATACCATATACTGGCATCTATAGAATTATCATTCCTCATCATTTAACTGGTGCTTACACCTGTCTTAAGGTTTGGAAAACAAAACGTGAGTCGAAACTCAATAAGCAAGTTGTATAGTTTTTCAGGTAATTCATTTTGTAGGCAAATTTTTTTTTCATTTAAATAACATCTTGGAAAGCACATTATACCCACTCGTGGGTATATCATGAAAAACATGAATCCTCATACTCATCATGAGTATATCATGAATAATGCAATGCATTATCATAAAATATGAACATCATAGGATGGTACGTTAGCTAGATGACCATCCGTCTCCTTCTTCTCCCATCTCAGGGAGGGTGCGGCCAGCCTTTGGTCTATCTTAGCGACTTGGTCACACTAAAGTGGGACAATCGGTCCGCTTACTTAATAGATTATGCATCATATATTAATCTCAAATTTTGAAATTACAAGTCATTAACAAAACAACGCCTTACTGTGACATTTTATTACATTTCCATTCATCTTTGCACTTTAGCAAATCACATTAGTTATTTCTCATTTTAGTCATACATACCCTTTATGTGCACCCTTCTCACTACACATATATTATGTGTTTTCTAATCATTTTCAAAAAAAAAACTTGCCATTTATTTTGGCAAAATTGAAACACTTAATTATCATATAATTTAGGGTATTTTCATAGGATTTTAATCCCTTAATCACATGGTTCCAAAACAGCAACTTTGGCACCCTTCTTTCCCACTTTCAGCGTCCATCTTGATATATAGTCCATAACAGATTTTTAAACATTTAATTCCAGCCATTAATCATACTTTTCTTGTCCCATATTTAGGGTAACTTCACATATCTAAGGTCCATAATTTAGTTGCTTAAAAATAGCAACTTTTTACACATGTCTTGGCCACCCTTGGACGTCCATACCTTAGGTTCCAAAAATTCAGATTTTTGCATTTCTTTTCATCCCCATATTGGACGTCCCATGTGCCCTAAGTTTAGGGTATTTTACCTTTAAATTCATCCATGTATTAATTGATTTAATTCATGTCCCATATCCATCTCAAAAAGCGTGAAATTTGTCCATATCATTAACCCTAGGTTTAACCCTTCCTAAGGTTTTAAATCTTGCCCAAATCAACATATATTAATCATGAAATCATAAATCATAAACCAATCATGAAACATTCTTAAAACAACAACATTAATTGGAATTTAAGAAAAATTCCAGCTAGGTTCATAAGTCATAATCAGCCTTAACATTACACTTAGCTCTCTTAAACCCTTAAATCGATTCCTTTCATTCATTCCTTATTTAGTACCCTAATCAAGGGAATCATAACTTATCATTTAAGGGTCATTATGGATCAAATTTATGACCCATGAATGAAGCTAGAAAACTTAGAATTCAACGAATTAAACTTAACTCAACACTTACATGAATTGGAGGGGTTTTGCTCCAACTTTCCTATCTTGGTTTCTTCCATTTTCTTTTCTCTTATCTTCCTCTTTCCTCCTTGCTTTTCTTCCTTTTCCTTCCTCCTTGGTGTTGGAATCTAAGGCAAATTAAGAACAATCCATGTTTTGATGATTAACAACTCAATTTGAGAAGTATTTGAGTACTAATGAGGTTGCTAAGTGATGCCAAGGTGTATAAAATCAAAGATTAAAAGATAGCGGGTCAAGTCGCAACCCCAAGTTGACTCAGGCATCGACTTAGGTAAAGTTGATACCCAAGTCGACTCTAGGATCGACTTCAAACGCCCAAAAATCGACAGAGCTAAAATTAGGACTCGGAGATAGATAAAGTCGCAACCGAAGTCGACTCAGCATGCGACTTAAGTGAAGTCGCAACCCCAAGTCGACTCCACCTCCGACTTGAGAGAGCCTCGGGCTACAGACTTCAAAAATGTTAGAGTTAAGTCACACTTCAAGTCGACTCCGCCATACAACTTAGGTGAAGTCGCATGTCAAGTCGACCCCAGTATGCGACGTGGGTGAAGTTTGACTCCAAGTTGACTCAAGCCTACGACTTAAGTACAAAGCAACTTATATTGTTTCTAAGACTTCTTATTAGAAGATGGAAATCAAAATCAAGAAGAAATGGCACTCATGAATCAAGGCCACTAAAGAAGATTTCTTTCAAGAAACTAATGTACTGTACAACTCAACCATCATTATACGTATCAAGGATAACAAATGAAGATCAAAGAACTTGATAAGAGAAGAAAAGAAGGCCATACAACATGTAGATGAAAAACAAAGTGTTGAAGTTCCAACAATACATATGGCTGGTGAAGTCGCATCAGAAGTCAACTCCACCTGCGACTTAGGTCAAGTTCGAGATCAAGTCGACCCGAGCATGGAACTTGAGTTGGAAGCTGAAGGCCGAAGTCGACTCCAGTTTGCAACTTGGGTGAAGTGGCACCCGAAGTCGACTCCACCCTGCGACTTGAGTAAAGTAGCATTCCAAGTTAACTCCAAATGCGACTTGGCTCGCAACAGTCGGAAAAATTAGAAAGTTGGCACATTAAATGCACGCCACCTACAACCAAACGTTCGAATTTACTTCTCATTATTTAAGGAGCATCAAGTGAATGTGAATGAAGTTGAAAAAACATTAAATGAGCTCATCTTCCATTGTCTTTAGCAATTAAGTGATATACAAGAAGTTTCAAGAAGAACTTTGCATTTAAACTGCTGAAAGCTGTACTGCTCCATCCACAACTGCTTCTACAAGTTCTTCTACGCACTCAAATCTGCATACACAATCTATAACGTGTAGATCTTTTGTTATTTATTGATTATTTGTTTTTCTCACTTGGTTTGGTATTGGAGACTGAAACCAAGTAAAGGCAAAGTAGAGTGTGATTGGAATGGAACTCGTCACCTACTTGTGCCGAGATTGTATATGCCCTCTAAAGCTAGAATCTAGAAGAAAGCGGGTGCTCTAAGCTGTATTGATAATACAATAGTGGAATCCAAGACACAATATGTGTGTGCTTGGAAGAGTGGTGTATGGAAGAGTGCCCGAACCACTATATATTGTTGTCTCTTTACGTGGTTTGATTGCTTGTGTTTTATTTTTCTACTGCATTCTCTCAATCTAAGTCGTTCGACGTTTCATCAAGGGAATTAAATTTACATGGGGGAATATTTCTAATTAAGCAAACAATTTTTAATTACCCAATTAACCCCTCCCCTCTTAGGTATTGCTATAAACTCGGGACCAATAAGTTGTATCAGAGCAGGTCTTTGAGTTTATACCAAAGAGATCTTATTAATGGCATCCCAATCAACTTCCACTCCTGCATTTGCTGAAGGTCAATCATTTGCAAGGCCACCATCATTTGATGGAAGAAACTTCGGTTATTGGAAGTTGAGAATGAAATAATTCATCATGGTTACTGATATAGATTCTTGGATTGCTATCCAAGACGGAGTTACTCTACCAATCGGTGAAAGAGCCTCCGCATGGTCTGAAGAGGAGGTTAGGACCGTAAAAAGCAATGCCAAAGCCAGGAACTCCCCCTTCTATGCTCTTACAACTGTTAAATATGATAGGGTATCCTCATGTCAAACAACAAAAGAAATATGAGATACTCTAACATCAATTTATGAGGGAACTTCTCAAGTCCAAGGGACTAGAAGAAACATTCTGATTGGAGAGTTAGAAAGTTTCAAAATTCTAGATACTGAAAATATATTTGAAATATTTGCTAGATTTTCTAAGATTATTAATACACTAAAGGGTCTTGGAAAAGCAGTATCTGAATCTAAATAGGTCATGAAGATCTTAAGGGCTCTACCTGAGTCGTGGACCCCAAAGATCATGACTATTGAAGAAACATGAATACACTAAGACTAGAAGATCTTATCAGCTCACTCATGTCACATTAGTTGATAAAGAAAATAAATGAGGAGCAGTATAAAGGAAAAAGGGTAATTGCTTTGAGGGCTGCATCAAACTTAGATGAATCCACTTTATCCTCTCAAAATGATGATGAAGAGATCGCCCTACTCACCCGAAGGTTCAGAAAGTTTATAAGAAAGGAGAAGAACTTTAAAGGATTCAAGGAGAAAAATGGAAAGGAGAAAAAGAAGAAAATAACCAAGCGCTACAGATGTGGTAGAGTAGGACATATGCAAGCTCAATGTCCTACACCAAAAGAAAGTAAGACAAAGGAACGGCGAGAAAAGAAAGATAGAAATGAAAACCAAAAATTTCAGAAAGCTAAAGGAAGAGGAATGTACGTAAATGAGGAAACGCCTACAATAAGCAGCTCGTCGAATGAAGACAATGAAGCTGCAAACTGTGCTAGAATATGTTGCATGACAAGGATAGAGGAAGAACACAACATGATTTGCCTTACTGCAATAGAAATCTTAGATTGACATACCACCTCAACAAACTGTACAAGTAGTGATGAGGTAACCTCCAAACTTAATCACTCAAATATTAAGTTTATTTACTCTTCTACACATGATTGTCTCAAATATGCTGAATTAGAGGAACTGCAACAAGCGTATGATTTATTGTATGATGAAATAAAGGAACTAGGAAATAAATTCACAATAAATAAAAGATAATGTGATTCAGTTATTATTATGAATGGAAAGCTGGCTGAAAAGGTCAACCACCTAACAAATGAGAACAATATTTTAACTAACGAGGTGGAAAGACTGAAGAAAGAAAATGAATATTTGAATGAATCATTAGCAAAGTTCTCTAATCTAGGGAAAAATGTGAAAATATTCTTGAACATGACCACCCAGAACAACAAAAGAGAACTCGACTATTCCACATTTGAGAAAGGTGAATGCAGTAAATCAAATGCTCCAAAACTTGTTAAAAACCAAACCAAGCCCACTTTTTCTAAACCAAGAATGAATCATGTCACTTGGAAAAAAAAGACCAACTTGAGAACCTCCTACTACATGGATTCCCACTCCAAGACTTCCAGGGGCATACAATTTCTGCAACAAAATGGGCCACAAAATTTATCAACGTAAAATAAAAAAATTATATGACCATGATGCAAAACTAGTTTGGGTACCAAAGAGCATTGGATTTATGCCTTCCAAAGTAGAACAACGTAGACTCCAATAACTCACTAACCCAAATGGACCCATAAAATGGGTGTAAAAAAGATAAGCACTATATGATTTTGTTTTACAGGTATGTCTTAAAACAAAGGCCAAAAACATATGGTTCATGGATAGTGGCTGCTCAAGACATATGACGGGAGAAAGAGGATTATTCTACAAAATCAAATCTTGTAGTGAAGGGATTGTTGCATTTGGAAACAATGAGAAAGGTATAATAAAAGATAAAAAAATGTTTATGGTATTTCAAATGCATGTATTGAGGATGTACTATTTGTTGAAGGACTCAAATACAATTTTATGAGCATTAGTCAACTATGTGACAAAGGCTATAAAGTTGTGTTCGAATCTTCTATATGTAATATTTTTTATGAGGATCACATAGTTTTTAGGGGCAAAAGACACAAAAATGTATATTTGGTTTCCCTTGATGAACTTGATAGAAAATGTCTTATAGCCATTGAGAATGATCCATGAATGTGGCATAAAAAGCTTGGACATATAAATGTATCAAATATTAAGACCTTATGGAAAAGGAACCCAGTAGAAGGATTGCCAAAGCTCAAATATGACAAAGATAAAATCTGCAAGGCATGTCAACTATCCAAGCAGCCTAAAATATCATTTTCCTCCAAAAAGAAAATTTCAACGACTAGACCACTTGAACTATTAGATATGGATTTGTATAGGCCATCTGACATTTTGACTCTTGAAGGGAAAAAGTATGTATTTGTCATAATTGATGATTTCTCAAGATTTACATGGATAATACTTTTAGCTAGCAAGATGAAGCCTTCTCAATGTTTGTTACTTTTTCAAATTTGGTGCAAAATGAAAAGCAAAATACAATCATATCCATTAGAAATGATCATGGTAGTGAATTTGAAAACAAAAGGTTTATAGAATTCTGCAATGAGAAAGGAATTCACTAAACATTCTCTGCACCAAGGACTCCCCAACAAAATGGGATAATCGAAAGGAAAAATAGAACAATACAGGAGATGGTTAGAACTATGCTAAATGAAAGTAAACTATCCAAAAGATTTTGGGGTGAAACTGTAAGTACATAATGTCATGTACTAAATCGGGTTACTGTAAGAGAAATCTTGAAAAAGACCCCATATAAATTATGGAAAGGAAGAAAAATAAATATTTTATATTTTCATGCTTTTGGATGTACTTGCTATGTGCTGAATAATGAAAAATCAAACTTAGAAAAATTAAATGCCAAAAGTGATGAAATAATATTTCTTGGATACTCATCAAATAGCAAAGTATATAGAGTTTTCAACAAAAGAAATCAAGTAGTAGAAGAATCAATACATGTTGTATTTGATGAATTTAATCCTAATCCCAAAAAGGAGGATGAGCTAAGTGATACAGATGAAACATCAAAAATCCTGAAAAGCAACAATTGGAACAACAAGGAGAATCAGAAACGAAGCAAGAACAATCCACGGATGAAAAGGTAAGTGAAGGTAATGATTCTTACAAACCCCAACGAATTTAAAGTTAAAAAATGATCATCCAATTGAACAAGTTATTGGCAATGTATATGAAGGAGTAAGACAAAGAGATCTATACATAACATTTGTGGAGATTTTGCCTTTGTGTCTAAAATAGAATCAAATTCAATTGACCAAGCTCTTAATGATGAAAATTAGATTATGGAAATGCAAGAAGAGATAAATTAATTTGAAAGAAATCAAGTATGACACCTAGTTCCTAGACCCAAGGATTGCACTGTCATTGGTACCAAATGAGTTTTTAAGAACAAACTAGATGAAAGTGGAGTTATAGTGAGAAACAACGCCAGACTTGTAGCAAAAGGATATTCCTAAAAGGAAGAAATTGATTTTGAGGAATCATATGCTCTGATGGCTAGATTGGAAGCCATACATGTCCTACTAGCTTTTGCTTCTCACATAGACTTTAGAATTTTCAAATGGATGTGAAAAGTGCATTTTTGAATGGATATCTAAATGAGAAAGTATATGTTGAACAACCTCCTGATTTTGAAGATAAAGATCAATCGAAATTTGTCTTTAAATTAACCAAAGCATTGTATGAACTTAAACAAGCTCCAAAAGCTTGGTATGAAAGGTTAAGCAAATTTTTGATTAATCATGATTTTCAGAGAGGAAAAGTTGATACAACATTGTTTATTAAATATAAGGGCAAAAATATATTAATTGTTCAAATTTATGTAGATGATATTATATTTGGTGCTACTAATGAAATTTTATGTCAATAATTTTCTGAGATTATGCAAATCGAATTTGAAATGAGCATGATGGGCGAGCTAAACTTCTTCTTTAGACTGTAAATTAAGCAACTAGCTGAATGAATCTTCATAAATTAATCCAAATACGTCAAAAAAATGTTCAAGAAGTTTGGAATGCGAAACAACAAAGGGGCAAACACGCCCATGAGTTCAACGATCAAAATTGATAAGGATGAAAAAGGTAAATAAGTTGAACAAAAGTTGTAAAGAAGCATGATAGGATCTTTATTGCATTTGACTGCATCTAGACTGGATATTCTGTTTAGTATTTGTATGTGTTCAAGATTTCAATCATGTCCCAAAGAATCACATTTAGGGTGTGTTTGATTGGCGGTAAAACTTTTGATGAAAAGTTTTGAAAGTAGAAGTTGTCAAATTGATAGAAAATAATGTGATATAATAGGGGTAATGATGAGGAGTAAAGAGAATAAAGTTAAAATAGATAGGTTGGTTGTGTGGATAGTTGTGTAGAAATGATTGAAAAGTATAGTAGTTTGTATAGAAAAATGTAAAAAAATAATTAAAAAATAGAGTAGTTATGGAGAGTGAAAAGTTTTGAGTTGAAAAGTTTTAGTTGACATATTTTAGCCCTACACAAACACACCCTTAATAGTTGTAAAAAGAATTTTCAGGTATTTAATTAATACTACTAATCTAGGTCTATGGTATCCAAAGGGTTTAACATTTGATCTAATCGGCTACTCGGATACGGATTTTACTGATTACAAAGTAGATAAAAAAGTACTAGTGGAACATGTTAGTTTCTTAAAAACATGATAGTCTCATGGTTTCTGAGAAAACAAACTAGTGTTGCTTTATCTACTGCAGAAGCCGAATATTTTACTACCGGGAGCTGTTGTGCCCAACTACTTTAGATGAAATAACAACTCAGAGATTATGACATTGAATGTAAAGATATACCAATTAGATGTGATAATACAAGTGCAATATGTTTAACCAAAAATCCTGTACTACATTCTAGAACTAAACATATAGATGTAAGACATCATTTCATTAGGGACACATGTTGAAAACCATGATATTTGCTTAGAATATGTTAAAACTGAGGATCAAATTGCAGATATTTTTACCAAACCATTAGCAAAAGAATCATTTTACAAATTTAGGAATGATATGAGTATGATTGATATTGATTAGATTTTACAATTAAATAAGGAGAGTAAAAATTAGAGAACATATTGACCATAAGTCGGAGGAGCCAAGTCGACTCCACTCATCACCAAGTTAACTCCAAATGAGCGAAGTCGACTTCGATTAGGGTTCGAAGTCAACTTCGAGACATCATTTCGGCTGCCCCGCGCCTACAAGAGGCGGGGGCACCCCTTTCCCCCTCATTTCTCTCTCACACTCTCTCAAAATCACTCTCTCATTCCCATCTTCAATCTTGAGTTCCCTTAACAAAGTTTCCCATTTCCATTTGCACCATCAAGATCCTATTACCTTAAACCATGGCACCAAAGGCCGTATCCAAATCCAATAAGCTACCTATTGCAAGGCCGTCCCAATCACGAACCAGAGAAGATGTGCCTTGTAGGCAACAGACCCCATCCAAGAGAATCCAGGAGGAGGCTACGACGTCTATAAGGCGACGGGTTCGATTCCATACAGGTAACCCCTCCACTTAAGCTCCCAGAGAGGAGGAGAATGAAAAATCAAGTAGTAGCTCTGAGATGGGTGTATAAAGGAAAGGGTTTAATGGGGTCAAGTTCTTAAAATGAATACAAATTATTTCAGAACCGAACGCCAACATTGCAGGTTCTATAGGCATTTTTATGAGAGAAAGATTTTTGTACCTAAACTCATTGATTTAAGTTCCTGCAAGAGTATGGATTTGGAATGGAGGAATTATTGGATTTTCAAGGGTGGACTAGGTTGCTGAAAGAGGATGATAAGATATATCCCGATCTGACCAGACTGTTTTATTAGTTATAGGATCAAGAATATCTCGGTACATATGTCAAAGGAGTTAAGGTAAATTTGGGGCACAGACATGGAATTAGCAAGGGGTATTCTATTGATCGACTGGCTAACATTCTGGGTGTGCCTAGAAACAACGAACCCCTTCCCGAGGGCCTATCCCTCACACAGATGTACAATCAGCTCACCAACAGCAACACATATCATCCCGGGATCAAGTTACTACACTACATGGACCTATCCCCGAGACTCAGGGTCCTGCGGTTGTTGATCGCCCATTGCATTTACCCCAAGGGAGGCGGCTGGAATCAACTTAATCCACAGGAAGCTGAAATCCTTGGAAAGTCGCAAATAGGGTCAAAGTAAGCCTTCCCAGACTATTTTTAGAGGCCCTTGAGTTCAAGAAGGAGAATCCACTAGGAGTTCTACCATATGGAACGTGGATTACAAAAATCATAGCTTATTATAATGTTGACCTGGATGGCAAGCCGTTCGAAGTGCTAAAACCAACGAATGCCATCAACCGGGCCCTCCTGACCCGTATGAAGATTGATTTAGAGACGTTTCGGGCTAATCGACTAAGGGAACGGATGGGAAATGATTTTCAAGATATTCCGGCTCATCCAGAAGCCGAGGGTGCTCATCCTGAGGGGGAGAATTTTCCCCGACATGAACCTATTCCATCTCCACCTCCGGCACCTGTCGTTCCCGCCTCACTGCAATCTAACGAATCCCGTTCTCCCCAGGGATCGTGGGCTACCGATCATTTCGCCCGCTTCCCAGACCGACCATCCACATCCAAGGCCATTTTGGACTACTTACAACAGATGGAAAGTCGGATATCACAGGAATTGAGGAATATCAACATTGCCTTAATGGAAATGCATAACCAACAGGACAAACTAGATCAGGAGTTGACGGCAACCAAGTAGCACCTTGCCTTGGGCAGTCGCCGTAGCCGGCCCATTCCTAGCCTCCCAGATTTTGATCCATATTAGGGCGAGTCAGTCAGAGCTGAACCCATCGTTCGGGCTCCATCGTCCCCATTTTCATTGGCCTGCACCCGTCCTATCCCTCCAGCCTGTCCCACTTCCTATCCCCTCACGGCTTTCTAATTTCATAAGTTTTGCTTCCCTTACATCCCATTTTCATGCCTTGACAAAAAGGGGGGAGAGAGTAGGACTTAGAATTTTATTTTAGGTTGGGTAGTATGTATTTTGGAATCACTTTTTGTATGACATGAACTTGATTGAAATATGACATGAATTTGAATAAAAATTGCTTTAGGTGCAAACTATATGACTTGGAATGAACTGTATGATGTGGAATGAATATGCTTACATTATATGCAATAATATGTCACTTGCATGAAATACGCCATTTTGTGTAACCAACATAATATGTCACTTCAAAATGTTAAATGGAACATGACATATTCCTTATACAATAAAAATGAAAGGTTTATCTCAAATTGGTTTTTTTAATCATCAAAAAGGGAAAGATTGTTGGAATCTAAGGCAAATTAAGAATGATCCATGTTTTGATGATTAACAACTCAATTTGAGAAGTATTTAAGTACTAATGAGGTTGCTAAGTGATGCCAAGGTGTATGAAATCAAAGTTCAAAAGATAGCAGGTCAAGTCGATACTCAAGTCGACTCTAGAATCGACTTCAAAAGCCCAAAAATCGACAGAGCTGAAATTGGGACTTGGAGACAGACAAAGTCGCAGCCGAAATCGACTCAGCATGCGACTTAGGTGAAGTCGCAACCCCAAGTTGACGCCACCTGCGACTTGGGTGAGCCTCGGCTATAGACTTCAAAAATGTTAGAGTTAAGTCTCACTTCAAGTTGACTCCGTCATACAACTTAGGTGAAGTCGCATGTCAAGTCGACCCTAGTATGCGACCTGGGTGAAGTTGGACTCCAAGTCGACTCAATCCTGTGACTTAACTACAAAGCAACTTATATTGTTTCTAAGACTTCTTATTAGAAGATGGAAATCAAAATCAAGAAGAAATGACAATCATGAATCAAGGCCACTAAAGAAGATTTCTTTCAAGAAACTAATGTACTGTACAACTCAACCATCACAATACATATCAATGATAACAAATGAAGATCCAAGAACTTGAAAAGAGCAAAAAAGAAGGCCATACACAACATGTAGATCACAAGCAAAGTGTTGAAGTTCCAACAATACATATGGCTGGTGAAGTCGTATCCGAAGTCGACTCCACCTGCGACTTGGGTTAAGTTAGAGACCAAGTCAACCCGAGCATGGAACTTGAGTTGGAAGCTGAAGGCTGAAGTCGCTCCCGAAGTAGACTCCACCCTGCGACTTGAGTGAAATCACATTCTAAGTCGACTCCAAATGGGACTTGGCTAGCAACGGTAGGAAAAATTCGAACGTTGGCGCATTAAATGCTTGCCACCTACCACCAAATGTTTGAATTTACTTCGCATTATTTAAGGAGCATCAAGTGAACGTTAATGAAGTTGAAAAAATATTGAATGAGCTCACCTTCCACTCTCTCTAGCAATTAAGTGATGGACAAGAAGTTTCAAGAAGAACTTTGCATTTAAACTACTGAAAGTTGTACTGCTCCATCCACAACTGCTTCTATTAGTTCTTCTACGCACTCAAATCTACCTACACAATCTGTAACGTGTAGATCTTTTGTTATTTATTAATTACTTATTTTTCTCACTTTGTTTGGTATTAGAGACTAAAACCAAGTGAAGGAAAAGTAGAGTATAATTGGAGTGGAACTCATCACCTACTTGTGTTGAGATTGTATATGCCCGTTAGAGCTAGAATCTAGAAGAGAGCGGGTGCTCTAAGCTATATTGATAATACAATAGTGAAACTAAAGACATAATGAGTGTGTTCTTGGAAGAGTGGAGTAGGTAAGGTTGCCCGAACCACTATATATTGTTGTCTCTTTACGTGGTTTGATTGCTTGTGTTTTATTTTTCTACCGCACTCTCTCAATCTAAGTCGTTGGACGTTTCCATTTAAGCAAAGAATTTTTAATTACCCAATTCACCCCTCTCCTCTTGGGTATTTCCATAAGCTCGGGACCAACACTTGAAACATTCCTTGCTGCTGCCCCTTTGAGATTTTTCTTCTTCTCAAGTTTTACCCAAAGTGGACGTCCCTTGTGCCATCTCTCTTATATATATTTATCAATTTTTTCTTATCATTTTTCTTGTCTTATTTAGAGGGTAAGTTAATGTATACTTATCCCTTGATGTGTTGTCAAAATTTTACCCAAGTAAAATATCTTTTAAACAAAATTTTCAATTATCAAAAATCTGCTTAAGATTGACCATCTTGCTGTCCACCCCATCACGTCCACATGTGGCTTGGTTTTTGGCATTTGATGCCATCAAATTCCATCTCAAATCAATGCCATTTATCACCCTAGTCATGTAGACTAATTACATGTAATTTTTAGCATTTGAAAAATAAAAAAAATCAAGCGAAACAGCCTCGTTGCACGTCCCTTGTGTAGCCACTTCAATTGGCCATTTGTGGCTACCACATCCAACCTATGGACATGCATTTATCACCCTTGATATTTCATAGATTTTTTGAATTTTTGAAAATGCAAAACTCCTCCAAAAATCCCTCCTTAAGCCACCTCATTTGAAGTCATTAATCACCTCATTAACTAGCTTGACTTTTCATTAATGGGTATGTCACTTTATGGGAGAAAAAGTTAATGCCTTTCGTCCTTTGGTGATTAATAATTTTGCATGATAATTAGCTTAATCTAACTCATCCATAAGATTTACCATATCGTTTTAACCGTTCATGCCAAATTTCATCTCAAAATAACCTTTCTAGCTTGAGTTATGACCATTTGAAATTAACTGTTGGATTTGGATGAAAATAAATAATTATCACCCTAATCTCATTATAATTTTTATAATCCAATCCATTGATAAGGTCGGGTACATCATTATGTGCTTACCTTGAGGCGTTCCAAATCCGAGCGTCACATCCTGAGCCTTACCTTGGGATTGTTATTGATTGGTAAACATGATCAGGATTGTTGCCCTGTCACACGGCGGGTTTTAATGGATTTTTATCCAATTAAATATGTTCCATAGGAGTTCATTTCCTTTCACTTTTTATCTCATGCACATACAGGTTATTTTCATCTAATAATTTTCTTAACAATCATGATATTCATGATATATTTCCAACTTTCTCATAAATCAGATGTCACTGTATATTTCATCCATAAATGTCAACATAAAACAACAAAGTGTTTTACAACCATTCAACATAAATTTTCTATGACATAAAACCTATAATGTTTTTTCATTTCTTCAATGGTCTGCTCTTGCTCCTTTGCCAGGTCTTTTCTTTCACCTGTCTATGGGTTTGGAAAACAAAAACGTGAGTCGAAACTCAATAAGCAAGCTATATATTTTACAGGCAATATTTTTCATTTAAAATATCTTGGAAAGCAATTTATACCTTTTGAAAAGGTATATCTTGAAAACATAGTCCTTGTACCTATCACAGGTACGACATGCATAATTCAATATAAAATCGTGAACATGTCTTTCATAGGATGGAAGCTAGCTAGGCGACCATCCGTCCTTGTCTTCTCCCATTTCAAGGAGGGAGCCGCCGGCCTTTGGCCTATCTTAGGGACTTGGCCACACCAAAGGGGGACAATCGGTCCGCTTATACCTTTCAGGTGGACCTAGTACTTTGTGCACATGAAACTTTCATAAAAATCATCTTTAACATGCTAGCATGATTTTTCATTCAGAACATAATAAAATATTATTTTTCATAACATTTATCAAAGAAATTTCACAAGGTCATCTTGTAAATAAAAGAATCATTTCAATACATATTTAACTAAGGAATGACTATCCTTAAATACATTAGAAATAATTTCAATAATCACATCAAAACAATTAGAGCAAAAGTTGCATTTATTTAAAATAATTTAGAAAGCAAAATCATTTAGAAATTTGCTTGCTTACCTGTCTCACTTTAGCTTTCTAAGTCTGGCTTTTCTTTGCCCTTGCTTATATGAGAATGATATAATATTCATATATTTCTTTTGCTTGCATCCCACTTAGTTTTCCAACTCATTTTCATTAACATACATAATCCATTTGACTTCTCAAGTCGTTATGCATATACAACACATACTTGTACATTACATTTGCTATTATACATCATATTTAATCCCATAAGTAGGGTAATCATTCAATCACTTAATAAGCATTCAATAATCATTATTTAAAGGTTCATTACCTTCCATACACCATTTTTCATTTATTTTCTAAAATTTTACACATCGGTGCTCATTTTAAGACACGTTGTTGCCTTAAACCTCATTGATTAATCCCAAATTTTGAAATTAACATCATGCATCTAAACAGATGTATATTCACGAAATTTATCATAATTTCATGCATTTTTGCACATAATCAATTTACATAAGTCATTTACCACTTATGCATGTCCATCCTTTCACATATACCCATTTCACAACACATATATGATGCATTTCATAAAATTTTCTAAATCATAAACTTGGTCCATATTTTAGCATGATTAGAATCCTTAATTAATACTTTATTTAGGGTATTTTTATGGAATTTTAATCCACTAATCATAGGACTCCAAAACAAAAACTTTGGAACCCGTTTTTCACACTTTCAACGTATCTTTCGGTACTTAACCCAAAATAGTTTAATAATTCCGAAATTTCAGAAATTAATCCAACTTTTCCTAACCCAGATCTAGGGTATTAACATATATTTAACATCCATAATTTAACTCTTCTCAAAACAGAAACTTTCATGTACATATGGGATATCTTTCTCCCCCCATTTTGCATGTTCCAACTTAGGCCCTAAAATTCCAGATTTAAGGCAAGATAAATTTATTCCTTTTGGTAATTCAAAGTACCCTAAATTTAGAGTAATATATCCTCTAAATCATTTATAATTTACTTAAAAATACATATACAACATGCATGTCACAAAAACATGGAAATTTGTTCGTATACATCACTTTGAATTCCATTCTTTCTAAACTTCATATCTTAGGCTTAAATCAACATATATATTTCACTAAAACATGATTCATAGCCTAAACATGATACTAATTCAAAACAGAAACTTGACATATATATTTTGGACATTTCAAGTTAGGTTTTCAACCCATATTCCATTCTAATCTCCATTCCAACTTCATAAATCATTGAAATTCATATATGTCTCTTAATACTCATTCAATATTTAATCAAATGGCATATTAAATCACCTTTTAAGGAAAAATTATGAATCAAATTCATATCCAAAAACTTGAGATAGAAAACTTAGAATCAAAGGGTTGAACTCATCATATATACTTACTTGATTGTTGCAACCTTAACCCTAATCAACTCAAGATTAATTTCTCCTTCTTTTTCCCTTTCTTTTTCTTTCTTTTTCCTCCCTTTTTCTTCCTCCTTGCTGGGGTTCCCTTGGGTGTGAACTACTGCTAAGTTGTGGGAGTGTTTGTTACTTAGAAAAGTTTTTTCTAACACTCCTCTCACATGGTCGTCCACCACTATTTATAAGGGCTGGATTTTTCAGCTTGTGGACCCCACTTCGAGCATGATTTGAGGTAGTTTAAATTCTCATTAATCCTACCTATGTGCTGTCCAAATGGTGGCCAAGTATTGATATTTTTAACCATATTTTCCATAAGCAAAAATCTGCTCAAGATCAACTTCAGCAAGCTATCCATTGTGCACATCCCCTTGCTGCCACCTTTTGCCAAAATTTTCCACACTTTGGCAGCCTTAATTTAAGGGTAATTTATGCACCGAATTAGTAGCTAGTTCAGCTATTAATTTAGCATGAAAAAATAAGAAAAAATCCAGCAGCAAGACCCTTAAACGTCCATGTGCATGACACCTCTTGCTGTCCACTATTTGATCTTTAAATGGGCAGCTGATATTAATGATTTTGCAGGGATTTTTCCACATGAATTAATGCTCATTTATACACCCTTGCATACTAGCTACTTAGGTTCATATATTATATAAATAAAAAATTGCAAAAAAATCCAAACAGCAGCTAGTTTGGACGTTCCACGGTTGCCACACTTGCTATGCTAGTTTGAGCTCTTTTCTTAGCTCATTAATTCCAGCAACATATCCAACAAATTTCCACACATATTTAAGCATAAAATAACCTGCATTTCACCTGCATTTGACACATATTTGGGCCATTAAAAATTGCATTTAATCCATGCACTATTTACCTTTAATGCATGGTACTTTTGGGTGTAAAAGTCAACTGTATACACCTTTTCTATTCAGGAATTTTCTTAGCATAATTTTCCTAATCTAATCCTTCCAAAATATTAATCTCATGATTTTATTCAACCGTTTCAAATTTCATCTCAATCC
Organism: Annona cherimola; assembly: GCA_030490835.1. Lineage (NCBI taxonomy): Eukaryota > Viridiplantae > Streptophyta > Magnoliopsida > Magnoliales > Annonaceae > Annona > Annona cherimola. The sequence continues at coordinate 53,344,675 of CM059971.1, read as the reverse complement.
GATTTTTCTAGCTCAAGTTATAGCCGCTTGAAGTTAACGTTTGAATTTTGAATATAACCAATTAATTATCACACTAATTTCATCAGAGATTTTCATAATCCAATAATCCCATAAGATTAAGCCCATCATTATCTACTTCTCTTTCAAATTTCACTTGAATCTGCCTTACAGGCGTTGAGTTATGAATTTTTTAGTATTTTTCCACTTAACTTGATAGTTATCATTAAAATTTTCATAAATCAAACCATATAATTTAAAATAATCATTCATGATATATTCGTAAGCTTCAATTACCATCAAACTACTTTAATCTCATTGTCCCATATCGGCTTATAATGATTACTTGAATCATTATCTCTAATCCTTTGCCCTAATTGCAATAATTCACAAAATCACAAGAACATCCAAAATTCCATTTAATCATATATAAATCACATGTATATGTTCAATGCATACAATTGAATCCTACATAGGTTGGGTTTCACATACCTTTCAAATTTCACCTCATTCCGCCTTGTTAGCGTCAAGTTATGAATTTTCTAACATTTATCACCTTAAATTCATAATTATCATCATAATCTCCATTAATTAAATCATAATTTATGAGATAATTATTCACATCACATCCACATTTCCTAACCCTCATTAGGACATTTTAATCACAAGAACCTACATTGAGTTATGATGATTAATTTAATCACCTTTCTTAATTAATAGCTCTAAATTTAACAAATCAATCAAATAATAAATAAATTATGTTTACATGTCAAATGTACATGTATGGATCCTAATTGGGTCTGGTTATCACAAAATTCAATTTCAAAGTTGGTTCAACTAAGTGAAAATTGAGGTTTAGCAAAAGAAAATTTAAGTTCAGGCTTAGTAGGGGTAAACAACTATTATACTCTTAAAGATAGGCTCATCAAGAAAAATTGACAGGTTAAATTGAGTTTTAGCTTTAGAAATTCTTCAACCAGAATAAGATTTTTCATGTATATGGAAAAAACTACCTTCTTAAATTACAATTGTATGTATTAGAAATAACCTTTGATAAATTAGAAAGGATTACTTTGATTTTGAAAGAAAATAAAATTGGTTCTTAGGTATATCAGTTTCATCAAGTGATTCAGGACAAAAATTCAAGTATTTTCAACAAATACATGTTTAGAAACAAATTTAACATCTCATAGGGTTCAGTTCTTTTCCTAACTAAAAGATTTTGAAATTCCAAGTTTGGTTTGCTTACAAGACTTACAAAAGTTTAAAGTGGGGTCTCAATCAGTCTAATATCTAAATTTATGCAAGAATTATCAAGAATTTTTAAAATATTTTTTCAAAATGTGACCAAAATTATAATCATCAGGGTAATGAATCAAAATGTGACAAAAATTGTAATCATTAGGATAGTGAAAGAAATAGTCAGAGAAAATTAATGCAATGCGTTCAACCCCACACTTGAAACGAGCATTGTCCTCAATGCAAATCATGTCATCAAAAAGATATATCAAAATTAGACTAGTAATTTTAACGACTGTGAGATGTTGACTTCCCTATTTTTGCGAGTTGAACCGACTTTTCATCCGATTGTGCTTCCTATCTCAGTAAACTCTGAAAATTAACTAATAAAACTCCAAATTAAAAAGTATCAAAATTCTAAAATAAAGGAAACTAAAAGAAAAACTAAACTAAAACTTTCCTGAAAAAAAAAAAAGTTTGGGTTGCCTCTCGAAAAGCACTTGGTTTAAGTCGTTAGCTCGACTATAGTTTGATCATCTTATGTTAACCAACTCTAACTTTCGCATTTCCCTGATTCTTTTTCTTACCTCCAGATTTTCTCGCATTCATCATTCTTTGAATTGGCCTCTATATTTACTTGAGAATTTTTCCTGCCATTGAACCGCTGCAATCAGTGTTAAAAGAACGACAAGAAGGAGAACGAATTGTTACAAATTTGTCAGCTTTCCTCGTCTGTTCATCAGATTTCTATTGTTTTGATCCCCCTCTTTCAAATGTTGCCACAGGTTTAACAACTTATTGATTCAAGTTTTTCGTAGCTTCTCCTTTACTTACGTACGTCTGAGTTAGGTTACTTGATGTTCCTTTGTCTGTTGACTCGTTAACCACGTCAACCCATAAACAAGAGTTATCGAGAGAGAAGTTTTTCATGGCTGAGACGAGGTTGAATTCCACTTTTTCATCTTCAACTGTCAGAGAAAGTTGACCATTCTTGATGTCTATGATGGCTTCAGTAGTAATTAGGAAAGATCGTCCAAGAACGATGGGAATTTGGCGGTCTTCCTCCATGTCAAGGACTATAAAGTCGACAGGAATGAACAGTTTGCCAATTTTTAGAGGTACGTCTTTAAGAATACTGACTGAAAATTTAATTGATCGATCGGCAAGTTGGAGTGACATAGAGGTGGGTTTTGGATCTCCCATATTCAACTTTTTACAAACGGATAGAGAGATCAGACTTACACTAGCTCCGAGATCACATAACGCCTTGCTGATTTGAACATTCCTAAGAGCACAAGGAATGGAGAAACTCTCAGGATCTTTAAGCTTTTCAGGTAGCTTATTTTGTAGGATGGCGCTGCACTCCACAGTGAGTGCAATGGTTTCGTGCTCCTCGAGCGTTCTTTTGTTGGACAATATTTCTTTTAGGAATTTTGCATAAGTTGGCATTTAAGAGATCATGTCAATGAACGGCACGCTAATTGATAGGTTCTTGAGTGTTGAAATAAATTTCTTGAAATGTTTTTGAAGTTTTACCTGTCTTTGCCTCTAAGGGAAGGGAAGAGGAGGTTGATAAGGAGGTGGCGGGACATATGGCTTCTCCACCACTGGCTCAGGTTGTGGCTTCTCTTCTTGCTCTTGTACCTATTCGGCTTCCTTCTTAGTGTCAATTTGAGATGGTTGAGGTGGGCTGAGTTGCTTTCCGCTCCTCAAAGTGACTGCTTGCACTTGTTCTTTAGGGTTTACTTCAGGATGGCTAGGGAGTTTTTCCTATTCTCTATGGGATGAGGTGGTGGCTTGTTGGGCAATTTGGTATTGAAGTAAATTAATGTGGGTTTGCATTTAGTCCAATCGTTCAAATAACTTATCAATCAAGGGATTAGAGAATTGTGTTGAAGGTAGTGTGGGTAAAGCAGGTTGAGTTTGATATGATGGCGAGTTGAGAGATTTTCTTAGAAAATCAGGTAGCTTATTGTTTAAAGCATAGTTTTGAGTATTTGACTGGTTTGTCCAAGAGAAATTAAGGTAGTGTCTACATCCGGGGTTTAAGTATTTGAGTAAAGATAACATAAGTGCGAGTATCATACTAGTTGTTGATAGCATTGGCCTGGTCACTTGTGGTGTCTTGGATGGCAAAGCTAGACTCAGACGTGTAGTATGATACACCACAGATCTCACATGAAATTTGCCGAGAAGAAGATGCACCTCGGTCTGTGGATTCCTTCTTTTTTCTGCAATAATTGGTCAAGTTTAGCATGAAGAGAATTCATAGATTCGATATCATATATATTACCTCGCCGAGAGAGTCCTCGAATATCACCGTATTGAGAGTCATAAAGAGCTAAGTCATCGAGGAGTTCGAGAGCCTCCTCGTCGGTAAGTCGCATGAATCGGCCTCCGGCAGCTGAATTAACAGCACTCCGAGTTGGTCTTTCGAGTCCACTGAAAAAAAATTCTATGATATCACCTTGAGGAATGTCGTGATGTGGACACTTGCACTGTAGGTCTTTCATTCTTTTCCACACATCGAAGAGGGTCTTACTATCTTTTTGGACAAATTGATTAATTTCATCCCTGATCTTCCTGGTCTTAGTGGGTGGAAAGAATTTCTTTAGGAAGGCAGTAGAGAGTTCATCCCATGTATTGAAGGTGTTGGGTGGCATAGAAAAGAACAACTCGCTAGCCTTGTCACGAAGAGAAAATGGGAAGAGTTGGAGACGGATTACCTCACATGAAATTCCTTAGACTTTTATTTTGTTGCTCAACTGCAGGAACTAAGTGATATGTACGATGGGGTTTTCAGATGGTAATCCTGCAAATTGATCTTGTTGGATCATTTGGATAAGTCCTAGTTTGAGTTCAAAGTTTCTTGCACCAATTTTCGGTTCCACTATGCATGATCAAAATTCTCGAGAGTTTGGGCGGTTCCTATCGCTAAGAGTTACCCTTCTTGGAAGAGCGTTGTTCTCAACCTGGCCTTCTTCCTGCTCTTGTCGTCATAGGACTTGATTGCTGTGGTCCGTCATGGTTTCTTGCGAAGATTGCTGCTTTTTATACTCACAAACTCTTCTCCTAAAAGAATGGTCAATCTCAAGGTCAGCAGCAAAAAGATTTTCAGCCAGTTATTTTGCAAAGCTTCGAGTATATGGGTGTATATAAAAATTAACCAGCTAATTCAAAAAAGATAAAACAAATAAGAATGGGAGAAAAGAAAAATAAGAGAACAAATAGAGACAAGAGAAAGAAAGTAGAAAGAGAAAAAGAATAAATAAAAAAGAAAGCAGTACAGAAAGAAAAGAACAAAGAAAGTATCTAAAAATAAAATTTAAAGCAACGCCGAATTCCCTGGCAACGACGCTAAAATACTTGTTCGTAATCTCACCGCACGTGCACGGGTTGTAGATTGTAGTATATAAATTATCGATCCTCAAAGAATTCAGAACTATAAACTTTGCTTTTAAACGTTTTCGCGCCAAATATAAAGAAAATAAAGTAAATAAAATAGAATAAAAAGCGGAAAAGTGAGAAGAGACAATAAAATTGAAAACTATAATGGGTAGTAGAAAATAAGGATGCGAGTATCTTGGGTCTAGGGTTTCACGTGTGTCTTTTACAACAGATAGTGGTATAATTATTTAATCTGAATATTGTTTATTAATCCCTCCCCTGCCTCCATAATCTTCTCTAGCACACGGCAATTTGAATGACCTACTGGCCACGTAGAGGAGAATAATTAGCCAATGCACAATTTCCTGGAGAAAAAAAAAAACGACTCCAATTTTGAAAATGGAACTAATACTCTCAAGCAACTCTAGCAGGAATTCATCGAAGGCAAGGAGAACAAGCCCTAATTTATCATTGCACCTTCTCTTGAAACCTACAATGCGAACCCTAATTTTCTTAACCACATATTCTCATGGGATTAAGTTAATTAGAATCTATTAAGTTCTATGGCTGTTCATAAAATTTCTCGAGGTCATTATGCCTATTCTCGTGGTCTTAGATTTCTAAGTTTAATATCTTAATTATCATATATTAGATTTCCACCTCTCGATTCCATCACCTAATATATGAAATCATGCTAAAGTATGGGCTCATGTATAAAGCAAGCATTAAAATCACAAGATATTAAATTAACAACAATATCCATCATAAATAAATTAAAACCACACACCACCCTACATGGTACGCATGCTACATCCTAAACCCTAGATTTAGGACTTAGCCGAACATGTTTAAGTCCAAAATAAAATTAAAATTCAAACCCATCTTAAACAATGCAATTCAAATTAAATGGAAAGAGAGATAGAAAAGCTTATTGGTTTGAAGCCCCCATGGTGCGTCGGCCGCTTCACGCAACTCGTCAATCCGCCTATTACCCCATGCTCTCCGACTCATCTGCACCCCTTGCTCTTTTTCTCTCCCTCCATGGAAAATCTGATGTGTGTATTCTCTATCTTCCTTTCTGCCTTGCTCCAGTACCTATTTATAAGTTTGAATTTTGGCGTTTGAAACTCTCTGCTTTGCTGCGTTGGTGAAATTGCGTAGCACGTGGCTGGACGCTGCTGATTTTCATGGACGTGGGATTTCATGATGAACGGCTGAAATTTGATGAACGGCTGAAATTTGTTGCTGTTTACGTAAATATTGGACGGCCCAGATCTGGACTTGAATTGCGTAAAGCGTGAGCGGTGTATTATCCAACGGCTACATTGGGCAACTTAGATTCATAAGTAATATCTGGACGATTCTGAATATTTTTGGACAGCCGTTCAAAATTCTGGTTCTTGGATTATTTTTGGACGGTGGATTGATGCATCTAATTAGGTGGTGATCGGCATTAACTGGACGGTTAGAATTTTCCTGGATGAAAGAAATTCAGGCCGTTAATTTTCTGGTGATCTGGTGGGCCTTAATGAACAGCTGGATGGTTTAATCTTGACGGCGGGAATTAATGGAGGCTGGATTTTCGCTGCTGATCACGTGATCTGTCTAGGTTTGGAGCTTGGATGGCTGGATGATTTTGTCTGGTCTGGACGGCTTCAGATGATGCATGATTTTCTAGACAGCATGGGTGTAATATGGACGGTGACGATTTGTTTTGATTTGCTGAAGTAAAAATAGATGGACGGCTGGCATGGTTTGATTTTATGCATTAAATGGACGGTGAAAAATCTGGTTTGGACGCTGATTTACTAACGGCGGTGGCAGAAAATTTGGACAGCTGGATGATGGCTGATTTTTCATCGGCGGTGCTTGGTCAATTTTTGGCCGTTGATTAATTGCTGGAATTCGGATGGTGCAGATCAACTGCAAAAATAGCCGTTGATTCCTTTGGATTTGTGATTCACCAGGTGGGCCCCACATTAATTAGACACTTTGAATGGTTCTTGACAGCTTGGATGGCCTTGATTAAAAATATGCAATAAGAAATGTAATTAAATTATTAATTTATCAAATTTATCAACAAGTTATTGAAAAATTTCAAGCTCATTTAATTTCATGGCAACAAATAAAATGTAATTTTAAGCCAAAAAATTATAAAAATTATTTAAATAACTTAAAGTTAATATTTAATACCCAATTGTTCCAAAAATATATTTTAACACAAATTTCACATTAAACTCGATTAATTACCCATCAAATTTAAGAAATGTATCTACAAAATATATTATTAATTTTCAATTATCAGCATGCCGATAGGTTTAATGGAAAGGGAAGATGGGCGTAAGCTTGCTGCTTATGGACACCACAAGAGGCCACAACTGATGATTGTGAAAATGGTGCTGCTGAAGAAGACGACCACAATTTGCTGGTTTGTAATCTAAATTGCAGGAAGAGGCTGCAAATTAGTTTGGCTGGATGCTTGGCTGTGAATGAAGATGCAGCTGATGAAATGTTCTGCAATACCATTAAGCTGCTTGGAGATGTTCTGTTGCTGAACGATTTTGCTTCGCTGGATAAGGATTTGAGAGGCACTATTGTTGGCCACTAAGATGGATTTACTAGAATTAATGAAGAATGCAAAAATTTTAATCGAAAGTGTTTGCTGTTTTTGGTTTTGCTGGAATATGGGTCTAGTTTATAGTGGGCAGAACAAGCTTAATGCTTGGATGCTGAATTGACCATAAGAGGGTTACCTTGATGGAATTAGATCATCAGCAAACAAGGAGGAAATTGGGCAACTGGTGAAGAGAAATTCATTGCCAGGGAAGCGAATTATTGACATTGATTTTCCAATAGTTGGCCTGGATTTGTGGATTTACAACGAGTCAGCCATTAGCAAATAATTTGAGGAAGATGGAGCAATATACCTGTGCTCTAGTGGTGCATGATCATCTGTACATTTGTAGGCGTATTTTCAACATCTATCCATTAAAAATATTTAAGTAGTATCATTCAAATAATTTTAATTGGTTAACAATCATCTACGAAGTATTTTCAAACTATTTGGTTTCATATTATTTGCATAATTTCATTTTACATTTTATAATATTGCATATTAACCCATTTTCGTTCTTCTCATTCAAGATACACATGTGAGTATGTGTATGTATGATTACCCTATTAAAGCATTCTATATGATTACCCTATTAATGTATTCTCTAAAATTTTCCAAATTAAATTAATAAGCTAATAAATATTTTAGATTTATTTTTTAGCCTATTTAATTCTCCCTAACATGTCTAATTTTCTTTAATAGTAAAATAAATTGTCATCATATTTTATATTTTCAAAAATTAATTCAAAATGACACATTTTGTAGCAAAATCAAAGATTTTATGAAAAATATAAATTTCATGATATTCTATATTTGATTTGCTCTATTTATAAATTAAAGCGTGAAATTGCTATTAAAATATATGAAAATTTGTAAATTATCAATGGGTCCCTAGTGTCGCATCTCATATTATATCGGATGAGGATCTAGTGCACTCAAGCGCACTTAGTTTCGATGCAACCGGCTGCAAAAACCCTTTTTTATATTTTTTGATTTTTTTTATACAAGTGTTAATTTTTTAAAATCAATGGCATTTTCATAATTTGTAAATTATGAAAATGCCACTGATTTTAAAAAATAAGAAAAATATTTACAAATCTCCAAAATTGGTAAAACTCTATACATATGTTAAATGCACTTAGATTAACAGTTGTATAAAAATTTTTCAAAAGAATATAAAAATGGATTAAATGCACGCGGGTGCACTGAAGCTATGACACCTAGGTTCATGCAATCATGAGCATATTATATCACCCTTATTACTCATAGCAGCATATTTTTCTTTTAATGGAGTAAGTAATGTTATCATAAGAGCATTTGTCATGTTTTTATTTTCAAACAATAACTTGTACTAAGACCACTACGAGCAGGATAGACTATGACCTAGAGTCAGATAATGGGATTCCCCCACTCCATCAATAGATGGACATACTACTAGGGCAATAAGGGTGATACAATAAAAGACGCAAAGGCAGAGACACGCTCCACAAAGATAGGTAGATTAGGACACAAATTCAAAAGGAGAACCTCAAGAGAGAAACACTCAGTCAATTTTTCCTTAGCCGTCAGAGAATCAACTTGAGATGGTCATGATGCTTCAAACTGAGTCAATTCCTCTACAAATAATCCCAAGTCACGTGCCCTTGAGTTCTTTCATATCGCCAAAGGGCCAAGTTAAAACCAATAAGAGGCATGCCCAAAATGAAAAAGGAGATGATCTACACTTTAGTAGACTTCCCTAAGATTACTAGTAATGTCTCCTCGTGTCATCCTGTAGAAGATGAAATAGCCGGAGGTGCTGGTAGGAACCACCTAAGAGAGGTTAGGAAGAAGGTAATAGAGAGGAAAGGAGAACGGAGGTAGCTAGTCTCAAAAAAACTATCCAAGAAATGTGCCATCTACGTGCGATACAAATTTTGCCACTATTGCTTTAACTGTAGAGTAAAGAATTATTAAATATTAGTATGTCATGAGTAAGCCATCATCAGTCCAAAGTGTGGTGAGAAAGGCTAAACTAAGTTTCAACACCCTAGCAAGTAGATAGAGAGAATGTCGTATGTACCAAATTAATAATTATGCTGTTAGAACTATTTTGCTATTATAATTATATGTTATTTGCACTGATTTTTCTTTATTCTTCAAATTAATGTTTTATTAGATTATATTATGATGTTTTCAAGATAGAATGATTTTAGATGGGAACTAATGAGAACATATCCTATGCCGATGAAGGCACCAACCAAGCATTGGCCAAAACACTTGCATTAATGCACAAGAAAATAATGTTAAACTAATTGAAGATCTTATCTTACTGATTAAAACAATTAACCCAACATATTAAGGAGGTGACACAATAAAGAAACGACAAGCTTTTGAGGCAAGATAATAGAAGGTATGCTCGATCTACTATTGAGAAAGAGGAAATAGTGCCCCCCCCCAAATGGTTGGAGAACCAGTACTGCACATCCTTTTAGTAATGACAAAAGAAATTTAACATCTTTCACTTAATGAATCATCTTTCTTTTGAAGAGGGTGCATAATGGCTAAAAAATTGGATATAAAATATGAATAAGATCCTAAACTTTCTAGGCTACAAAGATAAGTAAAGAGTGTCATTTGTTATCTTTAAGTTAGAAGGGGACGCTTATAGGAGGTGAAAAGGTGAGAAATGGATTTTTGAAAGTAAGAACGAGAAGATCACTTGGAATAAATTTTAAGATGTTTTATTTGAAACATGAAAAGTTCTTTCTTCCACTAATTTGTTTAGTAAAAGTCAACGCATTTGCCAACTAACATTAAATTAATATGATAGTATCAAGATACGAGACTAAGTTTTCTCTCTCCTCCACCTTGCCCCCTGCTATTACTGATGATGCAGCAAAGAAATGTAAGGTTGAGGATGACCCGACTGAAGGCATCAGGAGAAGAGTTACATCTTTTTAGTGTGCCACATATGGGAAATCTATTAAATAGGCACTACGGATTGAAGATGATAATAAGGGATCATGTCACCTATTTGAGAAGCGTAAAGGGGTGATGGAAGGGGGCTAATTATCATCGAAGAAATATAGAAATTAGTTATCAAGTCTCAGTTTTGCACCTAGTCAAAAGGGGTCATTAAAACTAAGCAAGAAGCCTGCTTTATGAAAGAACAAAAAGTGTAAACTTGCAATAGGTTCCACTCAAGAGAGTGCCGCTTTACCCTAGGTGTGTATTTTAAGTGTCGTAAGATGAAGCAGTCATCACAAAATTGTAGGGGCACGATAGTATGTTATAAGTGTTCCTAGAACCAAAGGCCAACAACATAGTGACTGCAAAGTGCTCCACAACATAACCAGAGGCCTTAAGCATATCACTCCATCTAAGTCAAAAATAACTCCCAAAAGGTATGTTATAGGAACCACTCATTATATGCAAGTACTTTATTCAACAAAGACGTTGCTAAGTCCTTTATATTATCTGATCTTCTGCATGAGCATGACTTGAATTGTAGCCCTTTGAACTACATATTAGAAATAGTATCACTTTAAAGGAGGATATGCTGGTAAGAGAGTGTGTTGGTCTAGTCCAGTAGTGATAAAAAGATACAACGTTACCCATAATTCTAATTTTCGGATGTGTTTGGCAATTAATAAAAAATGTGAATCTAAAATTTTTCAATCTAAAGCTTTTTTACTTTCCATAACAACTCTATTTTAAAATTATTTCTTCACAACTTCCTATTCCTATTTTATAATCATTTCTATTCAACCATCTACACAACTAATCAATTTATTTTAACCTTGTTCTCTTTACATTTCATCATTACTGTTATCATATCACATCATTTTCTACTAATTTAACAACTTTTACGAGAAAACTTTTCTTTCCAAAATTTTTTCACTTCTCAAATACACCTTTAATCTCTAAAACAGACGTAGATATTATCTTAGGCATAAATTAGTTGAAAAAGTGAGTTAGTGGAATAAACTCATAGAAAGAATATATTATGATCAAGACCCTTATCATAAGGAGCTAATATTTAAGAGAAATTACAAAAATGCCCCATTTTGTAACCACACTTGAAGTAGTGAGAGATGCAGTAACGATTGCCAAAATTATTGAATTCCACAAAGTTAGTGGAGATAAAAGAGGCAAAGTTAGAAGATATACCGATGGTGTGTGCATTTACTGACATTTTCACAAGGAATTGCTTGGATTATTACCCAGCAGAGAAACTGACTTTGTAGTGGACCAGCAGAGCTCCATACCGAATGACTCTAACAGAATTACAAGAAGTAAAAGCTCGGTTGCAAGAATTACTAAACTTGAATTTTATATGTCCAAGTGTGTCACCTTTTGAAGCTTTTGTTCTCTTTATTAACAAAGAAATAGAAATATGGTAGTATGATGTTATACATCATTTACAAAGAGTAAACTAGTTGACTAAAAAGAACAAGTACTTGTTATCTCGCATTCATTCATGGATTGAAAAATTCACCCGCAACATTCGTGGATTTAATGATATGGTGCCCCAACCTGAGCGTCACAACATGAGCCTTATTCTAGGATCATTTATTGATTGGTAAACGTGAGCAAAATTGTTGCCCTGTCACACGGCGGGTTTATAACATAAATGTACATTTATCATTCCCTCCATAGGAATTTATCTCATGGCACTTAGTCATTTATTCATCAAATTGCCCATTTTGGACCCTGATTTACACATTCAACATTTATTTTTTGCACATTATATCCATCATATAACATAAAACCTTATAATATTCATATCATGTTATAATCTACATACATCATCCATCATTATTTATTTCAACAATTTAACATATTTCAATCAACATCACACATCAACAGTACATAATCCCATATAGATGCAACAATTTGTAACATTCATTCCATAAAACACCAATTTTCATATAGATGCATACAAAGGAATACAAGAGTCGAATTTCTTCATTTAAACGTATGCTTCTCCCTTGTAGTCATCATACATCTGTCTTAGGGTTCAGAAAATAATTCGTGAGTTTTAACTCAGTAAGCAAGCTGTATAGTTTTCAGGCAATAATTTTCAGGCAAAGTTTTTCTTTTGCATAAATATTTTTGAATAGCCAACATCATACCCATCATGGATATGTCATGAATAATGCAAATGCATTATTATCAACATAATATGAACATCATATGATGGTACGCTAGCTAGGTGACCATCCAATCATCCAACTCCCATCTCAGGGAGGGCGCCGCCGACCTTTGGCCTATCTTAGCAACTTGGTTACACTAAAGGGGGACAACCGGTCCGCTTACACCTCTGAAGTGGACTTAGTTCTTTGTGCACCATGAACATAGGCGTGCTAGTATGATTTTCATCAATAACCATATAAACCATAATTTTTCAATATCATTTTAATAAAACAGTATTCAAGTCATTTTGCAAGCGTTATAGGAATGACTATCCTTAAATAATTCCAAAAGCATTTAAACAATCTATTTGCAAGATATATTTCAAATCATTTAAATATCAATTTGCAACATATTATTAACATTTTAAACAAGAAAGTTTTTCAAAAGTTTGCTTGCTTACCTGAATTCACTTTAGTCCATTTCTTCAATTTTTTCCTTACCTTTGCCTATATATATGAAAATGATATTTCATTTATAAACATAAAATTTCATATACTTGCACATCTTACAGTTTTTCAACTCACATGATTTTCATCAACTTACTTAACCCACTTTTTTTCCAAGTTGGGTATCAATTTTTCCAATTTACATATTGGTATGACTTATGCTTCCATAGTAATCATTCTTTTCATTTTAATACCCTTGTTTAGGATAAGTTTTCACATTCATTACAACCATTAAATTTAACTCACATATGGAAGTTTATCACTTCCTATTTATCATTTAACACCCATTCTTTACATTTTCACATTGGTTCTCATTCAAGGCACTTACTTATGAGTTAGGGCTACTATTTTTAATTTCAAAATTTTGAGATTTTATTGTTTTCTCAAAATAGCACCCTTTTCATATTTTGCCACATTTTTCTCTCATTTTTGCATTTTAGCAAATCATACTTGGTCATTTCCCATTCTTGTCATCCATATCCTTCATATCACTCTCTTAGTCGCACATACATTATGTGTTGATCAAGTTTATATGAAACAAAACTTTTCTTTCCATTTTGCTTAATTTAGACACTTATTTTGCACATAATTTAGGGTATAATCATGAGATCAAAATCTATTAATTAAATTGCCCGAAACAGCAACCTTCCTTCTCATTTTCTCCACCTTGGGCGTCCACATCATTGGTGTCATATAAACAGATTTTTACAGAACCTAGAAATTTGGAGATTTAAACAATCTCATTAAATGAATTAATTAAGGTTATACAAACCCTAATATGAATAATTAACCCTAAGTGGTTGAAAATTTATTAAAAAAAATCCGTAACTTGTAAAATACAAGTCGGATTAATGTGAAATTTGGAGGGTAGGTTTATTTTAATATGTTCTCCCCAATGGGAGGATTAAAATTATAAATTTAAGTATTATTAAGGATGGTTAAGTAAGAAGTAAAATTAGGGTTAAATTCTAAATAGAAAGCGGGTAGAGAATGTTGACATGGCAAAAAAAATTATTAATTTCCATATCATTTTGGAAATTCAAAAATAGTATTAAATCGAAAAATTCTTAGGAAATTCATATCGGGCAATGTTGAAGTCCAATTAAGATTAAATTTTAAGGGTAACTTGATCATGAGGTAACTTATATGATCAACGGTGGAAATTTTAAAATCTTGAATAAAATTATTATTATTATAATTAATTGATGAATTAACTTCAAAATTCAATAACTCAATCTATAATGATTATTTTAAGCAAAAATTTTTTATGGATGATTATGATAATATGTTTTATAATATAGCTGATTTAAGATTATCAAAACCTAGTGCATTATGCGTACTTACATGTGGTTAATTAATGGTTCATTAATGGTTAATTTTAATTATTCATAAAATAATTAAAAATTAACAAAAGTCAAGTGACCTTGACTTTCTCCAAGGGACCATTAGGGGACAACCTAGAGTGGGCTATAAGGGTCATTAACAGTTAATTAAAATAATAAAAAATTTTAAAGGCAGCAGCGCATTAAAGGACATCCAAGGGTTGCTATGCACACATTTTAATATTAAAAAAATCCGAAAAAATATATATTAATGGGAAATGGGATAAGTCTTATCCTATGTGGAAATTTGGTAGCTAAAATAATTAAGAAAATATAAAAAATAGGGCTGCCAAGTAGGGCTAACTAAGGGGATAGCTGTATTGAAAAGCTGGATATAGCTGTGGAAAAAAATTCGAAAATAATATAAAATAATAAGATATGTGGCTGAGAATTTTTGAGTAAACTATAGGGTAAATTTGCAAAACTTTACCCTCCATTTTAGGTCGAAATTGCAAAGGCAAAATTGAAAAGGAAATGCCTATATAAGGAGGCAGTGAGGACGTGCAATGAGCTGATGTTGGAGAAAAAAAAAAAAAAATACAAAGGGCAGTGGCTGAAACGAGCCACGGGGAGGAAAATCAAGAAAGAGAAGGGAATTTCAAGTTCTCAAAGGAGGGATTACCAATTAATCAATTAAGTATATGTTAATTTTGATTTTATACTTCAAATCTGGAAGTTATATGATGTTATAAACCAAAATATGAACGAAGTAGTAAACGAAGGATTTTCACCATGAAAATTTGTTTACAAGCTCATTATATGATGATTAAAGGACGACCACAATTTCATATTGAAATATTAAGTAGGTTTTAAATTAAAAATCCGAGAAGATCAACCTAAACAAGGTAGAAGATCAATCAAGTAAATAATTTTTAATAATTTTTTTAGAAGGATTTTTTATATGAAAGTTTTATATGATGTATAATCCATCATGAAGATAACTTGACCAAAATCAAAATTTATTTTTGGGTGATATTAGTATGGGTTATAATTCACGTGATTAGGGCTGACCCTAAACTCACAACACTGTCCAGCACAGTGAAAATGCCAAAATAAATATATAATGTTAATATTTCGTGATGAAATATTTATGACGGTTAATTCATGTATTTATTGATGTATGGTAGAAATTTCAGAATTAAATACCTTGATTTGATTAGAAATCAAGATTTAGAGATATCAGTACGCCTGATTTCAGCATATGTGGATAGTTTGAGAAAAAAATCAAAAAGAAATATGAAACCTATGTGGAAATGATTCAAATTGATATATATGTTAGGAAAGAGTGTAATAAAGGATTAAGGATAGCAAAGGTGATTGATAATTGATGTTATTATATGTATATGGAATTAATGGGTAAGTAAGAAGATGAAACTTAGTGAAAATAAGAAGACAAGGGCTGTTTTGGAATTTAATAATAAGCTCCAAAATTTTTAATGAAATTTATTTTTATTATAATGTGTAAACAAGGTTTACAAATGAGGAACAAATTTGTGATCACTAAGGGTGTGTTTAGAAATGGATAAAACTTTTAATGAAAAGTTGTAGAGATTAAAAGTTGTCAAATGATGTGATATGATAGAGGTAATGATAAGAAATAAATATGATAAAGTTGAAATAGATAGGTTAGTTGTGTTGGTAGTTGTATATAAATGATTGAAAAGTAGGGTAGTTGTATAGAAAAATGTGAAGAAATGATTAAAAAAAGAGTAATTGTGGAGAGTGAAAAGTTTTAGATTGAAAAGTTTTAATTTGACAACTTTTACTTATTAACAAACACACTCTAAGTGAGTGATTAAGTACCTATGATGTGATTTTAGAAAAACATAGATAAGGGTAAAATGTAATATATAGGGCTGTTTGGGGAAAATTGCAAAATTGCTAAAAATTTTAGAACCAAATTATAGTCCTTACCCTTAGGCAAATGTCTTGAGAGATTTTCTCAAATAATATGTCAATTATAGGAATTATATGCTAAGTATAAAATGCTAAAATCTAAAATGTTGGGTTTAGCGAAATGTTACAAATCCTAAGTAAAATCAACCCTTAAATAAGGAAGGAATGGATAAACCATAAAAAACGCTAAGTGATACATGGATGTAGAGGTGGAAAAAAACACCCAATTCAAAGAATAAGTGGTTTAGAGTTAACTCCATATGAAACCGCCTAAGTTGGAAAACTTTAGATATGCAAGTAATTGTGAACTGTATATGATCGAAAATCATGTTTACTTGTCTAGGGAAAGGGAATGAGGAAAGTTGAGGAAAAGAGTTGATTGTCACAAGGTAAGCAAGTGAACTTTCCAAAATATTGATTTCCTCCTAAGTGTTGAAATAATTAAAAAAATAATAATAATATTTATGTTGATGTTTTTATGAGTTTCTTACAAGTGGGCAAACACAAGTTTTGAAAATGATAACTTAAATAAAATGCCTTAAGGATTGCTTCATAGGAAGCAAGCAATACTTCTTAAAATAATTACTTTATCACAAGTGTTGCCAAGATTGGAAATGTTTTATATTAATGATTTTAAGAGTTTGCTTACAGGTAAGCAAGCCCTTCGAAATATTGTTTCAAAGGAATTTTATGAAATTTATGAACTTGCTTTAATAAGTTGGTTTCATAGTTGCTTACAAGATAAGTAAGTGAATTTTCAAGCATAATGTTTATATTCAAGTATTAAAATTACTTGATCATGTTTATGTTAATGATGTGGAGAATTGCTTACAAGATAAGCAAGTGAATTTTCAAGCGTAATGTTTATATGCAAGTATAAAATTACTTGATTATGTTTATATTAATGATGTGGAGAATTACTTATAGAGTAAGCAAGCTTAGTTCTTGAAAATATGATGTGGGTTTTAAGATGATTTTAATGTAAACAAGTTCATACAAGTGTGGTTTACAAAGAGTTTTATCTTGAAAGAGTTTCACTCTTTCATAAAATGATATTAAAAAACAAACCATGGAAATTCGATTTCCAAGGAGTTTTATTGAAAAATGTAATTCTTAACAAAATGGTTTCTAGAAATAAATAGATGTTTTAAAATGGTTTCCATTAAATGTCATAAATTGAATTTATGTACGTGTTTTGAGATTTATGTAGGTGTTTTGAAATAATCTATCAAGGTGTTTTACAACTCTTAGAGTTGTAACACTTTGAAGATGCTTTACTCTGATGTTCCAAAAAGAATTAAGGGTGACCAGTCCTACAAAATGATTTGGTGGATTTTATGTTTAAATAATGATCAAAAGATTATACAAACTCCTCTATATATAAGAGTAACAAGGAAGTTGTTAGTCCCGAGTTTATGGCAATTACCTAAGAGGGGAGGGGTGAATTGGGTATTTAAAATTTTTCACTTAAACAGAAAATATTCTCCGATTTAGTTCAGTCCCCTTTAATGAAACAAATAGAAAGCAATAAGATAATGAAAGCAGAAATATAAATCAATGGACAAGATTTTATAGTGGTTTGGGCAACCTTCCTACTCCACTCTTCAAAGCTCACACCCCTTGTGACTTGGGTTCCACTATATATTTCACGAATACAACTAGAGCCTTTACTCTCTTCTAGATTCTAGCTTTAGGGGGCATAAACAA
This sequence comes from Annona cherimola, assembly GCA_030490835.1. NCBI lineage: Eukaryota > Viridiplantae > Streptophyta > Magnoliopsida > Magnoliales > Annonaceae > Annona > Annona cherimola. Next base: position 53,326,829 of record CM059971.1, on the reverse strand, counting down.
CTCACAGCACAAGTAGGTGACGAGTCTCACTCCAGTCACACACTACTTTACTTACACTTGATCTTAGTTGCTGAAACTAAATCAAGTTTAATACAACAAGAAAAGGAATAAAGAAAGTTTCTACATATTATTGATGTGTAGATGCAGATTTGGCGCGGAGAAGAACTTGTGAGGAAGACTGAATGATTCAGCAAGCAGCTCTTGACGGTTTGAATGCAAAGTTCTTCTTCTAGATGTTGCCTTGATCACTTAATGCTCTTAGAGATAGAAGTTGTGCTCAATCAATGAAGTTTTCAGCTACCCTCACATCTGTATTGAATGTCTTATATAAATGACGAGGGTATTCAAACGTTTGGAAGTAGGTGACGCGCATTTAATGCGCCAACGTTTAAAAATTTTCCGACCGTTGCGACCCAAGTCGCAGGTGGAGTTGACTTCGGGTGCGACTTCACCCAAGTTGCAGAACGGAGTCGACTTCAGGTGCGACTTCGGTTTTCAGTAGTTTGTTCAAGTTCCTCCTCAGGTCGACTTGGTGTTGAACTTGACCCAAGTCGTATGTGGAGTCAACTTCGGGTGCGACTTCTGTTTTCTACAATTTCCAAGTCTCTTCTTCAGGTCAACTTGGACTTGGACTTGGACTTGACCCAAGTCGCTACTGGAGTCGACTTCGGTGCGACTTTACTTCCTTTGTTAGCTAGATGAACTTGAATTCATTTGAGATGACTTTGGTCGCTTGATTTTCTTCATGTTAATTGTTCTTCCACTGATTTATATCACTTGGAACTCTGTATGATCATTCCAGCTTGAAAATTTTTAGTTTCGTGTCTTGAAATCTTGAATACTTGAAACTTGAAGTTCTTATAAATGTCCAAATGTGTGTTCCTTGCTCTGTTAATGCAAATCTGTTTATTTTGGACCTTGCTTCTCTTCATTTGATCCAAGTCGAATGTTTGGGTCAACTTGGTCTTCAACTTCACTCAAGTCGTAAGTCAAGTCGACTTGGTCTGCGACTTTGCTCTTCAAATTCTGTGTTGGTCAGTTGAAGTCGATGCTGGAGTCGACTTGATCTGCGACTTCGCCCAAGTCGCATGCGAAGTTGACTTCGTGTGCGACTTCGGCAGCTCTTGCTCATCAATTTCAGCTCTGGACAAAAAATGGCCTTTGAAGTCGATGCTAGAGTCGACTTGGTGATCGACTTGGCCTAAGTCGATGCCTGAGTCGACTTGGGAATCGACTTGACCTGTCATGCTTCATATTTTTCATTTTTATATCCTTAAACATTTCACAAACATGTTAGTAGCCAAAACTTACTCAAATTAAGTTGTCAATCACAAAACATATACTTTGGTTATTTTGCCTTTGATTTCAACACTTGTTTCCAACAATCTCTCCTTTTTTGATGATTGACAAAACCGATTTGAGTATATACCTTGCAATATCTTTAAAACATCCCATTTTATCTTGTTTTGGTATTTTTATGATAATCATAGGTCATTTGCATTTTGAACTTAATGAAATTAACATATATATTCCATTTTCGACATTTGCATATTTCATTTTCAATAAGTCACAAGTTAAAACCATTCATACAAGCATTTTAATTTGTATAAGAACAAAAGATAAACAAATAGAGCATAAACAAACTTTTTCATATATAATTAAAATTTTTGATATAAATTTCAAAAAGCAAATGCAAACTAAATACAAACCTATATACAAACTACCCAACCCAAAATCCTAAAAGCTAAAAACAAACTCAACTATTCTCCCTCTTTTTTGTCAATAGATCAAATAAGGGTCGACTTGTAGAGATTTGGTAAACTGAAAAGCTGAGATTGGATAAGGAGTCGGTCGGATAGGTCAAATGTGGGTCGAGGAATAGAAAGATGAGACTGGGTTAGGAGTCGGATCTCGGCGCACGGATTCACTCTCGAATGGATCTAGTTCGGGTATTGGCCGAGCCCTGCCGTTTCCTTATGCCAATCTGTATTTGATCATACGGAGCTCTCGTTTCATACGATCCTACCTAGAGTGCATATCCATCACTACATTGAGGACCCCGGTGATCTGAGAAGTTAGACGATCCTCAAGCTGCTCAAGATGTTCCCGAATTGCATTGACGGAGTTGTCCCAAGATGGTGGCCGTGGAGCTGGGGCAGGGATCTCTGATCCTCTAGGTGAGCAAGACTCATGTGAATGTGGCGACGCGGGCTCCTCAGGAGCGTCATGTGGTGGAGATGGAGCGGGTTGAGGTTCCGATGATGGCAGGGGCTGCTCCCCCTCAACCTATGCACCTCCGGCTTCTTCTTGAGCCGGTACACCCATTCTTTCCCTGATCTGCTCTGCCCTGAGTTGATTCACATTAATCTTCATTCTTTGGAGCAAAGCCTTGCTTATCGCATTGGTCGGCTTCAGTACCTCGAAAGGCTCACTGTCGATGTCTACTTTAAAATGTTTGAGGATCTTAGTGATCCATGTTCCATAAGGCAAAACCCCTCGTGGGTTGTCTTTTCTAGAGGCAAGGGCTTCAAGGAAGAGTCGTGGGAGGCTGACTTTGACTCTATTGGTGACTTTCCAAAGGATTTCCACCTCCTGTGGGTTCACCTAATTTCTGTCTCCGCCCTTGGGGTAGATGCAGTGGGCGATCAACAGCCTTAGGACCCTCAACCTAGGGGATAAGTCCATGTAGTGTAGAAACTTGATCCCTGGGTGATATTTGTTGCTCCTAGTGAGCTGGTTGTACATTTAGGTGAGAGATAGGTCGGCAGGCAGTTGTTCATCATCATATGGTACTCTTAAGGATTCTGCCGATCTTCATTAGGGCATGATCATGACTTAGGACCCCCATTGTACCCAAGAACATTTCAACTCCTTTAACAAAGGTGCTAAAGTATTGTTGATCCCATAGGTAGTAAAATATGCGGGTCAAATCTGGATATACCCTGTCATCTGCTTTCAAAAGCCCTGTCCATCCTTGAAAGTCCAACAGTTCTTCTATCCCAAATTCATAATCATGAAGAAATCTGAAATCAATTATCTTTAGGACAAAGATCTTATGCACATAGAAGCTCTTGTAGAACCTACTGTGCTGTAGCTCGGTCTTGAAATAAGTTGTTGGCATTTTCAAGACCTGACCCTTAGTAGTTGGGGTTCCCCTTCTTCTGACCCCTATATATGAACTTCCAGAGGTTTGCAAGTCCTCCTCTCCCCTTGGAACTGATGTGGATGGAGTCCCGGCTTGAAATCGGACCCGACGGCCGGTAGAAGTCGATGGTTCTTCCTGGGCACGCTTGGAGGGAGTCTGTTGTCTTCTAAGAATTTCTTCTTCGGCTTGGGAGTCGAATGGTCTGGGAACTGGCCTTTGGGTTGGTTTTGAGACGGCTAATTTAGGTATTCTAGATTTGGGTGCCATTTGAGAAGGGTTTTTCCAAATGGAATTATCAAATTGAACTTTGAGAGAAATGGAGAATTTGAGAGAATGGGAGAGAGACGAAGGAAGCAGTGAGAGAGATTTGAGAGAATAAGGAGTTAGAGGTTTTGAGAGAGAAAGAGTAAAGCAGAGAGAGATGAGCTGAGAATGCTCTAAGAGAGAGAAGTCTCGAAACAAAGAGAGAGAGGGAGACCGGAAAGAAGGAGAGAGAAAACGGGAGAGAGAGAGGCAGAGAGACTATGAGAGAGAGAGAGAGAGCTTGAGCGGGAGAGACGGAGGCCGGAGAGAAAACAAGAACCGAGAGAGCTCGAGAGAAAAAGGAGAGAGGAGGGGAGCTCGTCGGCGCGGGAGAAGAAGGATGAGGAAGAAGAGAAGGAAAAAAGAAAGAAAAGGGAGAAGGATGGGAAGCCCGACAGTCGCGCGCCTGAAGTTGACTTGCCCTAGCCGAAGTCGACTTCGCCCCGATCCGAAGTCGACTTCGACTTCCTGGAGTCGACTTGGGACGTTCAGAGTCGACTTGGCTTATCGACTTGGACTTTTCTAAGTTCATTTCTCCTATCTTATTGTTTCTAATTTAACTCAATCATCCCCATATCATTTCTAATTTTATAAAATGATTCTTTTGCTAAAGGTTTAGTGAATATATCTGCAATCTGATCCTCAGTTTTCATATATTCCAAACATATATCATGATTTTCTACATGTTCTCTGATAAAATGATAAAATCTAGAGCACATACAAATACTAAACAGTATATCGGGTCTAGAGGCAGTTAAATATAATAAAGAACCTATCATGCTCCTATATAACTTTAAATCAACAGATTTACCTTTCTCATCTTTGTCAATTTTAATGGTTGAGCTCATAGGTGTGTTTGCCCCTTTGCTATTTTCCATGCCGAACTTCTTTAACATTTTTTTGACATACTTGGACTGGTTTATGAAGATCCATTCACTTAGTTGCTTAATTTGTAGTCCAAGGAAGAAATTCAGCTCCCCCATCATATTCATCTCAAATTCTTGACAAAAGATCTCATTAGTAGCACAAAAAATAATATCGTCTACATAAATTTGAATAATCAAAATATTTTTTTCTTTATACTTGATGAACAACGTGGTGTCTACCTTTCCTTTTTAGAAGTCATGATCAATCAGAAATTTGCTTAATCTTTCATACTAAGCCCTTGTAGCTTGTTTTAATCCATATAATGCTTTGGTTAATTTGTATACAAATTTTGATTGATCTTTCTCCTCAAACCCAGGTGGTTGTTCAACATACACCTCTTCATTTATATACCCATTCAAAAATGCACTTTTAACATCCATTTGAAACAACTTAAAGTTTGTGTGAAATGCAAAAGCTAGTAAAATGTGAATGACCTCTAATCTAGCAACCGGAGCATAGGATTCCTCAAAGTCTATTCCTTCTTCTTGTGAGTATCCTTTTGCCACAAGTCTAGCTTTGTTTCTCGCCACAAGTCTAGCTTTGTTTCTCACCACAAGTCCGCTTTCATCTAATTTATTCCTAAAGACCCATTTTGTGTCAATGACAGTACAGTCCTTTGGCCTTAGGGGTGCAACTCGGTACCGGGTCGGTCCTGTTGGTCCCGAGTTGATGGCAAAACCCAAGAGGGGAGGGGTGAATTGGGTATTTAAAAATTATATCTTAAACAGAAGCTTATCCCCGGATTAATCCAGTCCCCTTAATGGAGAAACGAAATGGAAAGCAATGTAAATAGCAGAAGTATAAATCAAGCACACAGGATTTTTATAGTGGTTCGGGCAACCTCCCTACTCCACTCTTCCAAGCTCACACTCCTTGTGACTTGGGTTCCACTATTGTATTCTCTCAATACAATTAGACTCACCGCTCTCTTCTAGATTCCAGCTCTAGGTGGCATCAACAAAACACAGCACAAGTAGGTGATGAGTCACACTCCAATCACACACTACTTTGCTTATACTTGATCTTAGTTCCTCAAACTAAATCAAGTTTAACACATATAATAGAAACAATAAGAAAACTACACTTTACAGATGTGTAGAAGCAGTTTGGCGCAGAGAAGAACTTGTTTGAAGTGGCTTTGTATGATCAGTAGTTGAGCTCTTGCAGTTTGAAGCAAAATTCTTCCTCTTCGGTTAGCTTGATCTCTTTAAAGCTCTTGTAGATGGTAATTATGCACTCTTAATGATTTTCAGCTACCTCCCTCGTCCACCATGAATGCTATTTATAATTTTGGAGGGAATCCGAACGTTAGAGGGTAGGTGGCGCGCATTTAATGCGCCAACGTTCGAATAAATTCCGACCGTTGCGACCCAAGTCGCGTGTGGAGTCGACTTCGGATGCGACTACGCCCAAGTCGCAGATGGAGTCGACTTCGGGTGCGACTTCGCTTCTCCGTCGCAACTTCAAGTTTCAGTCAGGGTCGACTTGGGCATCAACTTGACCCAAGTCGCAGGTGAAGTCGACTTCATGTGCGACTTCACCTTGTCAGGTTCCAAGTCTGAGTCTTGAGTCGACTTTGGCTTCCGACTTCAACTCAAGTCGATCATGGAGTCGACTTGGGTTGCGACTTGACTTGGTCTTTGCAAAATACGCTTTGTTCTTCATTTGATCTTCCTCTATCTTGCTTGGCTTGTTTCCTTGATGATTCTTAGGAGAGCCTGAGTTTTGAATCATGCGCCTTGCTTTGCATTTGACTCAATTTGTCTTTAAGACTTGATAGACTTGATTTGATCTCCATTCTTGAATCTTTGCTTTGATCTTGAGTGAGAGATACCTTGAATAGGCTTTGAAACTGCATCTCTGAAGTCTGAACTTCTCAAGTCGCGGATGAAGTCGACTTTGTCTGCGACTTCACCCAAGTCGCACCTGGAGTCGACTTGGCCTGCGACTTGGGCAGCTTCGTGCCCCACAATTCAGCTCTGGACAGTTTTTCATGTTTGAAGTCGAAAGCGAGGTCGACTTCGTTTGCGACTTGACTTCCCAAGTCGCATGTGGAGTCGACTTGGGATGCGACTTCACCTGCAAGTTGATTTTGCCTTTGAGGTTCTTTCTCAAGTCGATAGTTAAGTTGACTTTGGGATCGACTTCACCCTAAGTCGAAGTCCAAGTCGACTTGGGGATCGACTTGGCTACTTAAGTTCCTTAAAACAAATGGCAAACTCATTAGTCCTTTAAATATACTCAAGTTAGTTGTTTGTTAATCATCAAAACTTAATCTTTGGTCAATTTACTTTTGTTTTGAAGTATTGTTTCCAACAGGTCCGAACCGACCCGACCCGACCCGGTACCAAAATCAAAAATGGGTTTTATTTTTTATATTTTTTCAAAATAGACCCGGTTTCAACCCGACCCATAGAAACCCGAAATCAAAACTGGGTTCACGTCAACCCGGTACCAAAACCCGACCCGGTCCAAACCCGGTGTAATTTATATAATTTTTTCATAAATTATACATGTTTTTTTGTAATATTAATATATATACATGTTTCGGGCATTACCAATTCTAGTTCAGACAAATCACCTCTTCCTCCATTACCAAAGTATGTTTGAGGTAACTTAATTTCTAGGATGATTTTTTATGATTATTATCTTCTTATTGTTACCAGTTGCATGCATTTTTTTTGTCTAGGTTGATGCATATTATTTTCAAAGATGTAAATTGAGGAGGAAGAACTTGATATTAGAAATACAGATGGAAATCAAGGGAGAAATTACTTGGAAGTCTTTGAATAGTTTTTTAGTTTTTTTGAGAAATTTTGGAGACATGAACTCATTTGAATTTTGAATTTGTTTAAAAGTGGATGTAAACTTATTTAAACTTAAGATTTATTTATATTGTCATTTTAAATTTGGATTACACTTAAATTAGATTGGAATGTTGTACCATTATGCTTAGTGTATTTAGATTTAGTTGCTTTGAATAACTGTTATGTGGATTATGTTTGAATTTGAGTTGGCATGATAAATCTATTTCATATTATACTTTCTGTTAGTATGAGAAATTTGTTAGTTTGAATTTCAGATTGTAGTATAAATTCGATTCATATTTTAAGTTTATTGGTATGACAAGTGGTCAATTTCTATTTTAGCAATTTGTATGATAAATATTCAGTTTGAATTTAATTTTAGCAATTTGTATGATAATGTTTAGTTTCAATTACAAAGTTGGTATGATATGTTCATTTTCTATTTGTTACACTTGAGTCATTTCCATTAGCTATTAAATAGAAATGACCAACTAGTCATAAAACTAACTAATTTGTCATTTATTTGTGTTTATAGGGTGCCGAAAAATTACTTGCAGAGTTCATGCAAAGAATATCGCAGAATTCAGCATGATGTTGCGGAATTCTTTGAAAGGATGTTGTAGAATTTAGCGTGAGACTTGACTTCATAAACACATGTATGTATATTCTAATAATTTTTTTTTAGATTACAATTAAATTTGGAAAAAAACAGTTTATTGGTAACCCGAATTCTAACCCGAAACCAAACCAAAACCAATGCGAACCCGACCCGAACCCAGTTCGAACCCGAATTAAATTCTTAAGGTTTGGGTTTGGGTTTACTCCAACCCAGTTGGCTTAGGGTTTGGGTTCTCTCTAACCCGGTATAACCTGACCCGAGTTGCACCCCTATTTGGCCTTGGAACAAGATGTCAAACTTAGTTTCTTTCAAATTGATTTAGCTCTTCTTGTATTGCAATAACCCAGTTTTCATCATTAAGAGCTTAATCAATAGTTGTTAGTTCAATTTTTGACACGAAAGTATATTGTCCACAAATATTTTATTTTGACCTTCTAGTCTTTACTCCTTCATAGATATTGTCAATAACTTTCTCAATTGGATAGGCATTTTTGAATATCAAGTCAGTTAATGGTTTGTAGAAAACATTACCTTCACTTACTTTTTTTTCTACGGATTCTTCTTGTTTTTCCACATGTAGTTTTTCAAGATTACTTGTGACATCATCTGCATAACTTAAATCATCTTCTCTTTTGAAGAATGGATTAAATTCATAAAAAAACATGTATTGACTCCTTTATAACTTGGTTCTTTTTATTGAAGACTCTATATGCTTTGCTATTTGATGAGTAACCAAGGAATATTGGCTCATCACTCTTAGTATCCAGTTTTCCCAAGTTGGCTTTACCATTGTTCAAAACATAACATGTGCAACCAAAAGCATGAAAATATGAAATATTTGGTTTTTTACCTTTCCACAGCTCATATGGGGTCTTTTTCAAGATTGCTTTAATGGTTACATGGTTTAGGACATGACATGTTGTACTTACAGCTTCGCCCCAAAATTTCTTGGATAATTTACTTTCATTTAGCATAGTTCTAGTCATCTCTTGTATGGTCCTATTTTTCTTTTAACTACTCCATTTTGTTGTGGAGTTCTTGGTGCAGAAAATATGTGGTGAATTCCTTTTTCATTACATAATTCTATCAATCGTTTATTTTCAAATTCACCACCATGATCACTTCTAATGGTCATAATAATACTTTTTTTTCATTTTGCACCAAATTTACAAAAGTTGCAAACATAGAGAAGACTTCATCTTTACTAGCTAAGAGAATTACCCATGTGAATCTTAAAAAATCATCAGCTATTACAAATACATACTTCTTTCCACCAATGGTTAAAATGTCAGATGGTCCATATAGATCTATGTGTAGCAATTCAAGTGGCCTAGTGATGGAAATCTCCTTTTTGGAGGAAAAAGACATTTTAGGTTGTTTTGAAAGTTGACATGCTTTACAAATTTTGTCTTTGTCATATTTCAATTTTGGCAATCCTTCTACTAAACTCTTTTTTCATAAGGTCTTATTGTTTAACCTGTTTATATGCCCAAGCCTCTTATGCCAAACTCATGGATCATTGTCAATGGCCATTAGACATTGACCATCTAGCTCGTCAAGTGAAACCAAATATATATTTTTATGTCTTTTTCCACTAAACATGATATGTTCTCCATCAAATACATTGCATTTAGATGATTCAAATACAACCTTGTACCCTTTGTCACATAATTGGCTAATACTCATCAGATTGTGCTCGAGTCCTTCAACAAATAATACATCTTCCATACATGCATTTGAAATACTATAAATATTTCCTTTATCTTTGATTTTACCTTTCTTGTTATTTCCAAAAGCAACAGTTCCATCGTTGCGAGGCTTAAGTTTATGAAACAAATTTCTTTCTCCAGTCATGTGCCTTGAGCAACCACTATCCATGAACCAAACGTTGTTTGCCTTTGCCTTGAAACATATCTGAAAAATGAGCAAATAAAGCTTATCTCTTTGGTACCCATTTTATGGGTCCATTTGGGTTAGTAAACTGATTTAATCTTCATTGTTCCACTCTTGAAAGTCCAAATCTGGTGTTTCTTAGAATCCAAACTAATTTTGCACTATAGTCATATAGTTTCTTAAAGTTTCATTGATAAATTTTGTGACCCATCTTGTTGCAAAAGTTACAGGCCATTGGTAATCTAGGAGTAGATCTCCAAGTATGTTGTGGTTCAAAGGTTGGTCTTCTAGTCCAAACGACTTATTTCCCCTTTGGTTTGTAAATGGGTGCAGTTTTAGCTTAATTTTTTCCAAGTTTTGGCACATTTAATTTGCTGCTTTCTCCTTGCTCAAATGTGGAGTATCCAAAACCTCTTCTATTGTTTTGAGAGGTCATGTTCAGAAATATTTTCACACTCTCTCCTGGATTAGAGAACTTAGTTAATGATTCATTTAAGGATTCATTCTCCTTTTTCAATTTCTCCACTTCTTTTAATAACAATTCATTTTCTTCTTTTAGTTTTGTTGTTCTTTCTGCTAGTTTTCCATTTACAATAATAATGGAATTACATTGTTGTTTCTTCAATGATAATTTGTTTTCTAGTTTTTTGATTTCCTCATATAATGAATCATACGCTTGTTGTAATTCCTCTAATTCAGCACATTTGAGACACTCCTGTATAGAACAATGAATAGATTGAGAATAATCAAGTTTGGAAGTTACCTCTTCATTACTTGTATATTTTGTTGAGGTAGTTTGTTCTTCCAAAACTTCTATTGCGTTTAAACACAACAAAGTTTCTTCTTGCTCAATCCGCGTCATGCAGCATATTCTTACGCAATTTGTTGCTTCAAGATCATCATTTGAGGAACTACTTGTTGATGAAGTTTCTTCATTCACATACATTCCTCTTCCCTTTGGCTTTTGAAATTTTTGTCTTTCATATCTTTCCTTCTTTTCTTGACGCTCTGTTGCTTTGGTTTCCTTAGGCGTTGGGCATTAGGCTTGCATATGTCCCATACCACCGCACCGAAAATATTTCGTTGCCTCCTTTTTCTCCTTAGAATTTCTTTCTTTAAAACTTTTAAAATTCCTTTATTTCCTTACAAACTTTCTAAATCGTCTTGTAAGTAAGGCAATCTCCTCATCGTCGTTTTGTGAGGATGAGGTGGAGACGTCCGAATCTTGTGTGGCTTTTAATGCAATTGCTCTCTTTCCTTTGTGGTGATCTTCATTTCTTTTCTTAATTAGCTCATGTGACATTAATGAGTTAATGAGGTCTTCTAGCTTCCATGTGTTTAGGTCATTAGCTTCTTCTATTGCAGTGATCTTTGGAGTCCATGATTCCGGTAGGGCTCTTAGAATCTTCGTAACCTGTTTAGATTCTGAGATAGCTTTTCCAAGACCTTTCAAAGCATTAGTAATTTTTGAAAATCTAGCAAACATTTCAGAAATATTCTTAGTGTCCAATATTTTGAAACTTTCTAATTCTCCAATCAAAATATTTCTTCTTGTCCTTTGGACCTAGAGGTTCCTTCATAAATAGATGTTAATGTATCTCATATTTCTTTGGCGGTCAAACAAGAGGATACTCTATCATATTCAGAGGCAGTAAGAGCACAAAATAATGAATTCATAGCCTTAGAGTTGCTCTTAACAATTTTCACTTCCACATCGGTCCATTTGGAAGCTCTTCCATCAATTGGCAAGGTCACACCGTCTTGGATCACAATCCAAGAGTCCAAATCTGTAGTCATGATGAGTTGTTTCATACGTAGCTTCCAATAGCCAAAATTGTTTCCATCAAAAATGGTGGTCTGGTAAAGGATTGACCTTTGGCAAATGCGGGAACTTTGCCATTATATAAAAGATCTCTTTGATAAAACTCAAAGACCTGCTCTGATACCACTTGTTGGTCCCGAGTTTATGACAATTACCCAAGAGGGAAGGGGTGAATTGGGTATTTAAAATTTTTCACTTAAGCAGAAAATATTCACCGATTTAGTTCAGTCCCTTTTAATGAAACAAATAGGAAGTAATAAGATAATGAAAGCAGAAATATAAATCAATGGACAAGATTTTTTAGTGGTTCATGCAACTTTCCCTACTCCACTCTTCCAAGCTCACACCCCTTGTGACTTGGGTTCCACTATATATTTCACGAATACAACTAGAGTCTCTACTCTCTTCTAGATTCCAGCTCTAGGGGGCATAAACAACTCACAGCACAAGTAGGTGACAAGTCCCACTCCAGTCACACACTACTTTGCTTACACTTGATCTTAGTTGCTGAAACTAAATCAAGTTTAATACAACAAGAAAAGGAATAAAGAAAGTTTCTACACGTTACTGATGTGTAGAGGCAGATTTGGCGCGGAGAAGAACTTGTGAGGAAGACTAAATGATTCAGCAAGCAGCTCTTGACGGTATGAATGCAAAGTTCTTCTTCTAGATGTTGCCTTGATCACTTAATGCTCTTAGAGATGAAAGTTGTGCTCAATCAATGAAGTTTTCAGCTACCCTCATGTTTGTATTGAATGCCTTATATAAATGACGAGGGTATTCGAACGTTTGGAAGTAGGTGGCACGCATTTAATGCACCAACGTTCGAAAATTTTCCGACCATTGCGACCCAAGTTGCAGGTAGAGTCGACTTCGGGTGCGACTTCAATTTTCAGCAGTCTGTTCAAGTTCCTCCTCAGGTCGACTTAGTGTTGAACTTGACCCAAGTCGTATGTGGAGTCGACTTCGGGTGCGACTTCGATTTGTTGCAATTTCCAAGTCTCTTCTTCAGGTCGACTTGGACTTGACCAAAGTCGCTGCTGGAGTCGACTTCGGTGCGACTTCACTTCCTTTGTTTGCTAGATGAACTTGAATTCATTTGAGATGACTTTGGTCGCTTGATTTTCTTCATGTTAATTGTTCTTCTACTGATTTATATCACTTGAAACTCTGTATGATCATTCTAGCTTGAAAATTTTTAGTTTCGTGTCTTGAAATCTTGAATACTTGAAACTTGGAGTTCTTGTAAATGTCCAAATGTGTATTCCTTGCTCTGTTAATGCAAATCTGGTTATTTTTGGACCTTGCTTATCTTCATTTGATCCAAGTTGAATGTTTGGGTCGACTTGGTCTTCAACTTCACTCAAGTTATAAGTCAAGTCGACTTTGTCTGCAACTTTGCTCTTCAAATTCTGTGTTGGTCAGTTGAAGTCGATGCTGGAGTCGACTTGATCTGCGACTTCGCCCAAGTAGCATGCGAAGTCGACTTCATGTGCGACTTCGGCAGCTCTTGCTCCTCAATTTCAACTCTGGACAAAAAATGGCCTTTGAAGTCGATGCTGGAGTCGACTTGGTGATCAACTTGGTCATGCTTCATATTTTTCATTTTTATATCCTTAAACATTTCACAAACATGTTAGTAGCCAAAAATTACTCAAATTAAGTTGTCAATCATCAAAACATATACTTTGGTTATTTTGCCTTTGATTTCAACACTTGTTTCCAACAGAAGTGACGTGGACAAGACAGATAATGCCATTACAGTGGATGGAAGTGAGTTGCATATGTTTTGCTCATAAAAAGTTTATTAAGAAAAGTTTTGTCTCCGCGAGTTTTGAATTAGTTCAAAAGCTTCTTGAAATGAGAATTTCAAAAGTTGTTTAGCAAATCATTGAAATTTTGCAAAATATTATCTTCTCAAATATTTCAATGTTTGGTAAAATGAATTTATTAAAATATTGTTAAACTCTTTAAGGGTGGTCATCCTAACATTAGGATTTGGAAATAGTTTACAAAAATATTTTATTTTCAAAACAACCATGCCCAGTTCTCAATTCGAGAAGGGCATAGTCTGCGGACTGAGTGGTTTAAAATATTTTATTTTCAAAACAATCATGTCCAGTTCTCAAGTCGCATGTCTGAGTTGACTTTATGTGTGACTTCACCTAAGTCGCACATCTGAGTTGACTTTGGTTGCGACTTCACTCTGTCCGATTTAGCTTCGGACCTCTGAAGATACCTCGAGTCGCTAACAGAGTCGACTTGGGTTGCGACTTCACCCAAGTCGCATGCGAAGTCAACTTTAGTTGCAACTTCGCCTATTCATGTGTCCACATGTCAATGTTGTTGAAAAATGCCCCTTTGAAGTCGATGCTGGAGTCGACTTCGGTATCAACTTGACTTAAGTCGATGCCTGAGTTGACTTGGCGTACGACTTGATCCACCAAGTTGAATCTTGAAGTATCCTAACACATCTCAACATATATGTTAGTGCATTAAATCTTCTCAAATTGAATTGTTAATTATCAAAACATAAATTGTGTTTGATTTGTTATTTATTCATAACAGAGTCAACATATAAGGGAACTCAAGACTTCTATCATTACTAGAATTCCTCTCGTATTAAAATTTTTAAGGAACCCAATCTCATCAAGAATCCTACTCACGAGTCCACACCTGTGTGAAAATCCCTTTACGAACTTCTATAATAAGGTTTCAAGACCATAAGTTGAACTTATGGGGGAGAGGCTCGTTTCTGATTTCAGAGGTGTGAATATCCGAAAGTATTGATGAATCTTGGCAAAGGGGTAGAAAAAGTATTACCAACATGTTCTTGCATCAAGATTTGCACATAGGGGCCACCCATTTGACGGAGTGATAAGCAGGTTGATTGCTTTTGAGCTTTCCATTCTCGTATTACGGTCAACATCTCCTGGAAGTCTTCTTTGGTGATAGTGATATTGAGATCGATTTCCCCAAAACTGGTTCCAGCGGAGGATCCCTTTGCACTTTGGTGTGTGTCACCCATTTGCATGATGTTCATCAAGTCATAAACAGATTGGTTGTGCTCCATGGTAGTCGAAAAGGGGGAAATGAAGAATGAAAAGATGAGTAGAAAAAAAGGTAGAAACAGATTTCTAACTTCGATTCCCAAAGATGGCGCCAAGTTTAGAAGTCCAGAAAGGGATCTTCACATGTTTATGGATTTGTGAGCATGATTCACAATAAAATTGGGATCTAAGAGAATTTTGACAAGAGTAGAGTTGTAGTAATTGTAGAAGTCTTGAATCTCCAATCCCATGGACTCTCTCTTTTTATAAGCCATCCTGGTTATTTGTTAGGATCCCATATATTTAGGAGATTTTTCAATAGCCCAGCTCACTTGGGGATTATGGATGATGTGGGGAATGAAAACAGGACGTGTGTTAGAGGTGATTTTGACTAGGCCTCTACAGTTGGTATCATAATCAATCATTAAGTCCCCATTTGTTTCCTAAAATTATTCTTGCGCAACATCGCAACACAAGAGGAGGAGAAGCAGGTGCAAAAATTCTCTTTCTAGCGAATTCAAGATTAAGAGTGGTGGTTTGAAAGGGCTAGTTGTTGGAACTTGAGGAAAATTAAGTACAATTCATGTTTTGATGATTAACAACTCAATTTAAGAATCATTTAAGTACTAATGAGTTTGCTAAGTGATGCCAAGGTTCAAATAATCAAAGGTCAAAAGAATAGCAGGCCAAGTCGCATGCCAAGTCGACTTAGGCATAGACTTAGGTCAAATCGATACCTAAGTCTACTCCAGTATTGACTTCAAAGGCCTAAAAATCGACATCACTGAAATTGGGACTCCGAGACAGACGAAGTCGAAACCGAAGTCGACTCCAACTGCGACTTAGGTAAAGCCGCAATACCAAGTCGACTCTAACTGCGACTTGAGTGAACCCTGGTCACAGAATTTGAGAATAACATAGTTAAGTCGCATAACAAGTCGACTCCATTATGCAACTCGGGTGAAGTCGCAGCTCAAGTCGACCCCAACATGCGACTTGGGTGAAGTTGCACCTCAAGTCGACTCAAGCCTGCGACTTAAGTAAAAATCATTATTTAGATGCTTCCGAAACCTATTATTATGATGTGGAAACTAAATTCAAGAGGCAGTGTAATTTTGAGTCAAGGTGTAGCGCCCCAGCCCGAGCGTCACAACCTTACCTCAAGATCGTTCGACTAGTAAACGTGATCAGGATTGTTGCCCTGTCACACGACAGGTTTTAACGGATATTTATCCACTTAATCCTAACTTCTTAGGATTTTATATCATTTATACATTCTATTTCCATCAAATGCCATTTTAGGTCATTATATCATTTGAGAGTTACACATGTCATCTCATAATCTTCATGCTTAACCATATCATAATATTTCATGCCTTAGCATTTACCAATAAAAATTTTCGCCAATCCATAGGCATAAAACATAACATAATCCTTCTACAACATTGAATAACAATTTAATAGTTAACATTCATAAGTTCATATACAGGTACTCATGGAATTCGTTCATCCTTGAATCTCCACCTGTGCTCCTTGCCTCCTTCCTTTCCCCTGTCTATGGATTTGGAAAACAAAACGTAAGTTGAAATTCAACTCAATAAGCAAGATTATATTTTACAGGCAATTCATTTTGAAGCATATTTATTTAAAAGCATTTTTCTCCCTTCAGTAGAGACACTTATCAAGTGATCAACTACCTATGGAGCAAAAACCTTTTCATAAATCATTCAAACAATTTTCATAAATCATTCAAACAATTTTCATAAATCATTCAAACACTTTTCATAAACATTTCATGAATATTGGATGTGCAAATTCATCATTTCCATTGATGACGTTATCCTTCATGTGACGGTACGCTAGCACGGGGAACCCTCTTTCATGACATGATCCTTTCTATCCTTAGCGTCGGACCTACCGACTTGGCAACGTCAAAGGGGACTCCTTGTCCACTTACTACCTCGACTAGCCTACTTGATTTCCATTCCATACATGACTTTTAGTCACCCCGGCATTATATACCCTCTTACACATGAAACTTGTCATTCTCATGTAGAGAATTCTTTGCATCATCCCTCTTTAAACATCATTTCAATGAAACATCGTATAAATTCATGTTTCATCACATTTCAAGCATAATTGTGAAACCATAAGCAATCATTTATTTCAATACATATATAAACAAGGAATGGTCATCCTTAAATACCTTGTAATGAAAACCAAAATCATTTAGAAAGCTGTTTGCTTACCTCGCTTGCTTAGCTTTCCGTTTCGCTTATCCCTTTGCCTTTGCCTATACATATAAGAACGATATAACATTCATATATTTTCTTTGCTTGCATTCAACTTAGTTTTCCAACCCATTTTCTTTAACATACATAATTCCTTCGACTTCTCAAGTCGTTACGCCCGTATAGCACATGCTTGTGCATTACATGGGTTATTACACATCACATTTAGTCCCATAAGTAGGATAGTCATTCAATCACATAATAATCATTCAATAATTATTATTTAATAGCTCATTACCTTTCTTAAGTCATTTTTCACTCCTTTTCCAAAATTCACTCATCGTTGCTCATTTTAAGCACCCGTTGTTGCCTTAAGCCTCATTAATTAATCCCAAAATTTGAGATTAACATCATGCAATTCTAAACAGCAATATATTCACAAAATTTATCATATTTTCATGCATTTTTGCACAAAATCAATTTACATAGGTCATTTACCACTTATGCATGTCTATCCATTCACATATGCCCATTTGGCAACACATATATGAGGCCTTTCATAAAATTTCCCAAGTCATCAATTTATTCCACATTTCAGCATGATAATTATCCTTAATAATCACTTTACTTAGGGTATTTTTATGAAATTTAAATCCACTAATCATAGATTTCCAAAACAGCAACTTTGGAACCCATTTTTCACCCATTTAACGTGTCTCTTGACACATAATCCTAAGCAGATTTATAAATCCGAAATTTCAGGATATAATCCACTTTTCTTAATCCATATTTAAGGATTTAACACATATATCAATTTGGATCATTTCTACATAGGTTTCATATTTCTTTTTGATTTTCTTCTCAAACTAACCACATATGCTGAAATCAGGCGTACTGAAATCTCAAAATCTTGAATTAATATCAAATCAAGTAGTTTTGATCTGAAATTTCTACCATACCTTAATAACTACATGAATTAACCAAAATAAATATTTTCAGCACGAAATATTTAATATTTCTATTTATTTTGGCATTTTTACCTTGCTGGACAGCAGAATCCATTTCCAGACAACCTGAATGACGTTAATTATGGGGTATATTTATACCCATCAAAACCTAATTTTAAATTTTTTTGTATGATCCTCAATATGTCTTATATATCTTGTAAAATTTTCAGACCAAAATTTCCTGTATAAAAATTATTAAAAATTATTTTCTACAGCTGATCCTGTCACCCGTTTTACCCTGTTTGGGTTAATCTTCTCAGATTTTTAATTTGCAACTGGATTATCCTTTTAAGCTGAAAATTAGGTCGTTCCTTAATCACCCCATAATGATTCTTCACAAAAAGTTTCATGTTAAAATTCATCCATTTACTATTCCGTTCGTATTTTAGTTTACAACATCATATAACTTCCAGATTTGAGGCATAAAATCAAAATAATCATATACTTACTTGATTAAATGATAATCCCTCTTTTTCCCCTTCTTTTTTTCTTCTCTTTTCTTCCTCCTTGGTGACCTAGAGCTGGGACGTGAGCTGCTGCCTTGGGGTGCAAGTTTCAGCACTTAAAAAATATCATAACACCCATATCACTTGAACGTGCATTCCCTTTTATAGAGCTGGAATTTCCAGCTGTGGGGCCCACTTGGTGCTGCAATTCCACACTCCTTAAATGCTCCCTTATCTACCATATGTGGTGGCACATTTACAGCCAAGTAAAATACTTTTTCACCATTTTTGAAAATCCAAAAATCAGCTCACATCTTGACCGTCCACTTGTCCACAATTGCCCTTCTTTATTTAGCTCTTAAGTAACTTGTTACTTGCTCTCCAAGAAACCAACTTTCCATGATAATTAGCTTAATCCATTTCATTCATCTCACAGATTTCATAATTTTATTCCATCATTTCAAATTTCATCTCAAACCGACGTTTCTACGTCAAGTTATGACCACTTGAATTTATCTTTTGGATTTGGGATTAAAATAATTAATTATCACCCTAATCCCATCATGATTCCCTTAATCCAATCCATTCATAAGATTGGGCCCACCGTCATGAGCTTACCTTTCAAATTTCATCGAAATCTTCCTTGTAGGTATCAAGTTATGAATTTTTTATCATTTTTCACCTTAATTCCAAAATTACACTTTAATCTCCATAAATTGAATCATGGTAATTAACATGATTATTCATGACACCTTATCACCATTAAATCCTCATTAAGCCCCTCGGGTCATACCGACTCACTTTGGGCTCCGGCAATTAAATTTTTAATCATCATTCTTAATTAAACCCTAATTGCAAAATATCATAAAATCCTAAAATCATCCAAAAATTCCATTTAATTCACATATAAATCACTTGTATATGTCCAATGCATACATTGGACCCTACTTAGGTTGGGGTTTCACACAAGGCAAATGAAAAGGAATTTTATCAAGAAACCAAAGAATATTATACAAACCCAAGTATCGTGATAAATGTCAAGGATCAAAATCCCAAAATGAAGATCCAAGCATTTGAAAAGAGAAGAAAAAAAGATCAAGCACACAAGTAGATCACAAACAAAGTTTAAAGTTCTAAGAAGACATATGATCGGTGGAGTCGCATCCGAAGTCGACTCCACCTGCAACTTGGGTCAAGTTTAAAACTAGGTCGACCTGAATATGGAACTTGAATTGAAAGCTTGAAGGTTGAAGTCGCAGAGGCTCGCAACGGTCGGAAAAATTATAACGTTAACACATTAAATGCGCGCCACCTACCACCAAACATTTGAATTTACTTATCTCTATTTAAGGGACTTCAAGTGAACAAGGAAAAAAGTTGAATGAGCATTGATCGAGTTCACCTTACTCTTCCTCTAGCATTTAAATGATCTATAAGAAGCTTTTCAAGAAGAACACTGCATACAACTGCTGAAAGCTGAACTGTTTCATCTTCAATTGCTCCTACAAATTCTTCTCTGCGCTTGAATCTGCATATACATCTGTAAAGTGTAAAATTCTTATTTATTGTTTGATCATTTGTTTTCCACTCGGTTTAATATTGGAGACTAAGACCAAGTGAAGGCAAAGTAGCGTGTGATTGGAGTGAAACTAGTCACCTACTTATACTGAGATTGTATAAGGCCCCCCGGAGCTAAAATAAAAAAGAGAGCGGGTGCTCTAAATTGTATTCAATATACAATAGTAGAACCCAAGACACAACGGGTGTGTGCTTGAAAGAGTGGAGTAGGGAAAGTTGTCCGAACCACTATATATTGTTGTCTCTTGTGTGTTTTGATTGCTTGCATTTTATAATTCATTTGCACCCTCTCATTCTATCTCATAGCATGTTTCATCAATGGGATTAAACTTACAATGGGTTAAGCTTCTAATTACAAAAAGAATTTTTAAAAATCCAATTCACCCCTCCCCTCTTGGGTTTTGTCATAAACTCCGGACCAACATTGGTAACATTTTGGTTTATTAGCCAAAAATAACAAGGGCTTCAAGGATAAATGGGCCAAAAATAATCAAAATCACATGTCGTAATGCTAAATATCAATATATATATCAAAAAAGTTTCATAATGCTAGCTTTTATTTTTTATAAGACTGGGGATGTAAAATTTAAGAGTATTAATGAAGAATTTGAAATGGGATGATTTATCAAGGTGGGTGGGTTATCTATAGAAATAGATGATCTTTATCTGCAAAAATAAATAATCCTCATCCGCTAGTTCTTGATTATGTAGAAGGGGAGTTTGGTGGGTTATCTATAAGAACAGATCATCTTCATCTTCGAGTTTCTAATTTGTAAAAGCAAAAATGGGTGGGTTATCTAGTCTTCTTAGTTTCAACTAGGAGTGTAAATTAAGTAAGGTTAACTTGGATTGGTGTAAACACAACTCTAACCCACTTTGTAAAATTTCAACTCAACCCTATTTTCAATTCTATTTTTCACACTTTAACCCAACCCTATTTTAATCCTATACAAATTGATTCGGTTCAAATTAGAAATCTAGTTAATAAATATACAATATTTAAATATAATTTTCTTAATTAATCTATTTTGAAATATAAATTGATATGAAAGAATAAAAATTAATCCTTTTTATATTAATACTTTCCAATTCATAACTTGTACACTAAAATAATTGCTAAATAATCTTATTTCAAAGCAATAATTTCTAGTTAATTCTTGTGTATTATGTGCTAATATATGACTATTTGTTAATAATCTATTATATTTTATACTAATATATGAAATTATGTCGGGTTAAGTTCACAATCATCTAACCCAAACCAACCCAATTTTTAAATCGCGTCAGTTCAATTTGGGTTACATAATATATTTTTCTAAAATGCTTAACTCAACCTTATTATAAATCAGTTTGGGTTGGTCAAGTTCGGGTTGATACCAACCCTATTTACGCCTCTAATTTCAAAGGCAAATCAAGTGGGCCAAAGAAGGAAAGAGTAGCTGCTATTAACAACAAACAATTTCTATGATTGAATGAGATGGAGGAGAAATTTCCAATTTGTGTGATTGTCGCTGCTAGATTGTTGCTGAAAATCTACTTCAGAAGATAAAGATGGGACTGGCATTTAGACGGCTCTAGAAACAACGGTCGACCATGATCGAATAGGGAAGAAGGTAGCGGAGGTTTCTACTGCTTCACTAGTGTATTTAACCTTGTACACATGCACCCATATGCGGTTTTTTATTTTTTTATTGATTTCATTCCCATTTTAATTCTCTCAATATTCAACAGGCCAATGTAAACATAAAGTACTTCTTGCTTAATTTTTAAATTTAAGAAATCTAAATAATTTAAATCATCTATTATGTTTGTGCAAGTGTATTTATTTATAATTCTAAAAGATTCATGTGTTTGAAACTTTGTTACACTATGGGTGTGTTTGTATAAAACCAAAACTTTTCAATTTACAACTTTTCACACTCCACAATTGTTTTATTTTTAATTGTTTCTTCATATTTTTCTAAACAACTACCCTACTTTTTAAATATTTCTAAATAATTACTCGTACAATTAACTTTTCTATTTTAATTTTATTATCTTTACTCATTATCATTAATCCTATCAAATCACATTATTTTAATTTTAAAACTTATACATCAAAAATTTTCCATCCAACAGTTTTATTACTTCCCAAACACACCCTATATATACTACACATTTTTCAAAAAGTTTAAAAGTTATACATTTACTTTTTTAAGATTTTGTTATAGATATAAGTTCCTAATGAAAATTATTTATGATAATAAAACAAGACAGATGGTTTAGATTTTTAAAAATGTTTAAAAATCGAAAAAAACTAAGTGCATGTTAGTTTTTAACAAAAAAAAATTCAAATTAAAACTTTTTACTCTCCGTACTACTATATTTTAAAATTATTTCTTCACATTTTTCTATACAACTACCTTATTTTTTAATCATTTTTACACAACTACCTGTACAACTAACATATCTATTTTAATTTTATTTTCTTTATATCTCATCATTGTCCCTTTCATATCATATCATTTTCTACCAATTTAATAACTTTTGCACACAAAAATTTTATCATTTCCAAACACACCCTAAGAGAAAGGATGGATGATTCCATGTTTATACAAGTATTTATTATTAATGCAGAAAGTAAATATGGAATCATGGAATTGGATTCGGTGCACCTAGGTGTGCTTAGCTTTGGAGCACCCGAATGCACTTAGCTTTAGTGCACCTAGTGCAATCCACAACTTATTTTGTTAAAAAAAATTATATATTTATGGCAACCCAAGCATGAACATCTCATATATATAATTTTTACATGTTTTTAAATTTTTAATATCTTATTTTGAATTTTAAAAATAAGAATAAGGAATTTTTCATATGTTGACACATAAGAAATATTTTTATTTTTTAAAATTCAAAATAACATATTTAAAATATTTAAACATAAAAATATATATAATAACTATGTATATAAGATATTCATGTTTAGGCCCACATATGAATTTTTTAAAAAATCAAAAAAAATTTAAAAAGGATTATGGACCCAGATACACTAAAGCTAAGTGCTAGATCAAAGTCCTTAATTCATTAATCTAAGAAGAAACCCAATAATGCCTTGCCTAGTCTAGGGGTGCAACTTGGGTAGGGCACCCACCGACCCGACCCTAATTGAGGTAATGTAGGGAACAAAATATTACTCATGGATATGAGCAGGATACAAATTATTACTTACCTCCTCAAATAAGATATGGGTAGGATAAATACATCAGGTACTCGAAACCAACCTCTATGAATATAATTATATTATGTATACAATAGATATTATATAGTATATATTGTGTTTTGTCTGTGACATTTTATTACGTGCACATCTATTTTAACAAATTCAAATTTAAATAAATTTTGTGCCCTATGGAGCTATGGATTGTAAAGTAAGAAACCAATTTGGTTTTTTATATATGTTGTTGACTTATCAAAGCCTTTTATAAATAAGCATATGAATTGTTATTAATATATTAATAGTCTTAATAATTGAGTTGTGACAATCCTTACTTTATATGTTTATATAATAATGTAAACAGTAACATATACACCTTTGATTTTCAAATGTATATGAGTATTTCTTTATATTTTGTAAAATAACATAGAAATATTTTTAAATATTCTATTTACGTATTAAAAGAACCGATTTAGAACTAAAACCGAAACCAACCTTATGGATAATAGGTAGGGTATGGCACATTAGGAACCGAACCAACAAATAAGTATGATACGGAAGACATGTTACAAATAGGGTACGGATAGGATAAATCACTACCCAAACCAAACCGACTGAGTTACACCCCTAGCCCAGTCACTGCTGAGCCACTGAACGAACTCATCCTTCTTCTCAAGCAGCAAAAATCGTAATTCAGGTTAACTGGGGCCGTGAACAAGTGCATACTCTAAATATTCAGAGTTAATTCCAGAAAATTCGTATGAATTCTGTTTAGTCAAGGTTAATTTTTTAAAAACGTTTTCACACACATACGCTATACGTAAAAGGAATGAAGCAAAAAGCCAAGAAAACTGCATTAATTCCAGTTATATTTTTTATCGATCTTAATTAGAGCTAACCTCCATTAATCTTCAGTAACTTCGTAAAATCATAATAAATTCGAGTTAATTGCAATTAATCTTAGAGAATTCAGTTAATTCAAAAGTATAACTTCCTCAGAAATCAAGTAATTTGTAATCTCGGTTGCTCGATGGTAACAAATGATTCAGCAGCTAAAAACAGTTAATTCCGGTTACCGATTAATTTGTATAAATTGTAGTAAATAGTATTAAACACTATTAATTTGTATATATTATAGTAAAATAACAGTAAACACTATTAGAGCACAGTGAATTGCAGCCGTTCAGGTTAATCAGGGTTACTCGTTAATTAGAATGAGATAAACTCCTATTAATTCATGTCAAAATATGAAAACATACAATTGTGAATATATAATATGGATTAAAGTGAATTGCGTTTAAATATTAAACAAATAGTATTTTGATTTTGATGATTAACAAATCAATTGAAATAAAATTTTTGATATTACCTAGTTATGTGTTAAGTGCCATTAGAATTCAATCCATCGAACATACTAATCCAAGCAAATGAGAAACCAAAACAAAATTCAAAGTGTTCAAGATTTATGTTCATTGTTTCAAAGATGAAGTTGCACCTGAAGTCGACTCAGCTATTAACTTAATAAAAGTCGCACTCGAAATCAACTCAACCCTGCAACTGCGGATGACATTTTAGGGTCAGTGCCAGCGCCAAGGGTTCTCTCATCAAGGTCTAAGTCATATCCAGATCAACTTAGTCATTGACTTGAGTGAAGTCACAAGCTACTTATAAAAAAGCAATAACTATGAATGTGCCTTGAAGGATGTCAAAGTTCAAAATTTTCTCAAGTATAACAAAGTCGCATATCAAATCAACCCAACATACCACTTGAGTAAAGTCGCACACTAAATCAACTCAAATAACTTAGAATTAAATGCTGGAGAATAAACTCAAGTTTGCATAAAGCAAGAAATGAAGTTGTAAGCTAATTTAGCTTGCGAATTGTGTAAAGTCATACCCAAAGTCGATTTGGACATGTGACTTGGATGTAAAAGTTGATTCAAACATGTGATTTTGGTGAAGTCATACCCCAAGTCAATTTAGACATGTGGCTTAGTGACTTGAGTGAAGTTGCAACTACTTATACACAAATAGTAATTTTGGGTGTGCCTTGACAGATGTCGAAGCTCAAAATTTTCTCAAGTATAAAAGAATACATTTCAAATCGAACTGGCATACAACTTGAGTGAAGTCACACACCAAGTCAATTCAAGTAACTTAGAGTTGAACGTTGGAGCATAGATTCAAATTTGCACAAAGCAAGAAATGAAGTTGGAAACTGACTTAGCTTGCAATTTGGGTCAAATCATACCCCAAGTCGATTTAGAAATGTGACTTGGATAGTGGTTTTAGTTCCAACACCAATTCAAGTTGTCATGCAAAATGAAGTCGAAACCGAAGTCGATACAACATGCAACTTGGTTAAAGTTGCACCCCGAGTTGGGTTGAGTGAGAACTTCAGTGGTCTAAAGCGAGATAAGAAGTTCTGAAGGAGCTTCAATTGACGAAATCGGAACTCAAGTCAACTCCATCAGTGACTTAAGTGAAGTCACACATTCAATCGACTCAATATGCGATTTCGATCAAGAACAAAAGAATGTTGGGTGCTAAAAAGTTTTCAACAAGTGAAATCTTGACTTAAAATGCGATTTTGATCAAGAACAAAAGAATATTTTCTACTGAAAAGTTTTCAACAAGTGAAGTTTCAACTCAACATGAGACTTGAGCTATAGCGATAAGAAATCTCGAACATTTGAGCATTTATTGCACGCCAACTACTACCAGAATGACTCATTTACCCTCCAAGCTATAAAATCATCAAGAGAAGTTAAGAACATTAACTAATGCATTGAATGAGCTTTCACCCTCCCAACAACAAGCATCGAAGAAATTCTAAGTCATTATTGAAGCTCTTGTGCACATAAATGCTTAAAGCAATCATACTTCATCTTCTTCTTCAATTTAAGGGCATGTTGCACTACAAATTTCACAATTCCAATGTGCAGACTTTTTTTTTCTTTGGTGTATTTCAGTTTTTTCCTTCGTTGGTGTTAGAGGATCTAAGAGAGGTTAAAACAAAGATATTAGTTGGAAGGTTGCTCGCCAATTGTTTGCTTATCTTTAGCCCCTAAAGCTGAAATATAAAAGAAAGCATTGTTCTATCTTGTATTATTGAATGCATGATTGAACCAAAATACAAACAGTAGATAAGGGGTGTTATCCAAATCACTATAAATTGTCTTTTGTGTGCATGATTACTTTTTTTACTTGCATCCTTACTTGTGTTTCAATTACTGCAACATTTGGCCCTCTACGCTGTGTTTCCTCAAGGGGATTAATCAATAAAGGATTCTGCAATTAATTGATTAAAATTTTAATTGTCCAACTCACTCCTCCCCCCCTTAAGTTTAGCTATCTTACCGGGACCTCAAATAATTTCACTTTAAAATAATGAACTATATTGCAATTCAATTTTACAAGGATAATTTTTCAATAATTGCAAAAATGATAATACTTTTCTAAAAATAAGTGAAATATTGATAAATGTTACACGTAATAAGAACAGTAACCAGAAGTAAATTAATAAGTCCACGTTTTATTTTTTAATAGTACTTAAAGTTGGAACTTTTTATTGTTCTACTCTAAAATAATAAGCAATTTACCAGAAACAAAGGTCCACTCTTCTAACTGGTTTCATGGTTTTCAACCTTATTTCATCCATTATGTTTAGTAACTGAAAAATCATCATGATTGAATTAATGGGTGGGCCACTATTGAATACAAACTCATGAAATTGCTTCAAAATATGATGTGGCCAATCATGTATCCAATTGCTTCAAAATATGATGCAGCCCATTCATGCATCCTATCACAATGATTTTGCATATTCTAACCACAAAAAAAACAGTTAATAAATATAATTTGAAAGGGTTGGATTTTTTATTAAAAAAAAAAAAATCCGACGGGTGAAAGCCAACCTGTTCCACGTGAAAAAAAGCCCTTCTGGATTTGTTCTTCGAATAGGCGCAAATTCAATCCAAACTCGATCAGATGGTTATTAGATGGCTTGTAAGGAGAAAACCAAGATGCAATAAAAGAAACACAACAAAAAAATAAAATAAAATAAAAAACATTCAACAAGTGATCAAATTAAAATTGGAATGCAGCCAGACTGTGGACAAGCCATAAAGTGATATGTGGTGGCTACAAAGAAGCTGTTGAACAAGATTGCTCAACCACAATGAAAGGATCAGAGAGAGAAGAGAAATGTCTGCAGATCCTATCATATACTATCAACTTGCACATTGATGGAACATCTTGTAGCCACACTGACATCTACCACAATGGCTAAAACAGCCTTTTTTTTTTCAATAGAGGTAATTACATAGACTATCATGGCCTGCATGCCACATGAAATTGAAATAACCAGAACTGAATGCAAGGAAGATGATTCGTTTACTTGTACTTTTCCATTATCCTTCTTGCCTCTTCCAAGGTCTCCTCATCTGTTGCACCAGTGCCTCCACCTCCTTTGGGACCTTCATCTTTGTTCAAGGTTACAAATGCAAAATATATGAGCCCCATCATGGCCTGTCCCAGAACAAATCAGGTTAGTGTGTAACTAATATCATCTGTTATCTTTACCAACAACAAAAACTTTATTAACACTTTTCAGGTTAAGTCATTCATCACATTTCTAAACGCAATGTGTCCAAGAAACCTGATAGATAAAAGCATGCCTGAAATAAAGCAAAAGGAAAGGATGTCATTGGAAAGCTAACCGAGACATGGACTGTGATCATTTCAGGCAGAAACAAACAATTACTACAAACAGACATCACATACAAAAGTTGCAGAAAATTACTTGTTATTCCACTCTTGATTCGTAAGTAGCAACAAAGATTACAGACCATCAAATGAAGATCGGCGCATAATGTCAAAAAATCCATGATGTATGAATAAATAATTTTTTCATATCTATGCATTTTGTTTTTGATTTTCCCCTTTTATGGATAATTAGCTGGCTGGAAAAAAAAAGGATTTTAAAAAAAGAAAGAAACCTAAGAAAACCAAAAGCACTAATTTTTCC
The DNA here is from genome assembly GCA_030490835.1 of Annona cherimola. Lineage (NCBI taxonomy): Eukaryota > Viridiplantae > Streptophyta > Magnoliopsida > Magnoliales > Annonaceae > Annona > Annona cherimola. Next base: position 53,298,779 of record CM059971.1, on the reverse strand, counting down.
AAGGGTCAATTCCAAGAATGACCATAAATTTGATCCCTCTTTCCATATATGACAGCTTATAAAATGACAAATATGACCACACATTCTCAAATATGACAACTTTGTCAAATTTACCCATATGTTTTTACCAAATATCCTTGGTTAAAAGCTGAACTAGCACCCCCCCCCAAAAAAAAAAAAAAATCAATGTTATAACAACATGCCATAAGAATCATTTTTAAATGAGAAAGTGGGAAATAGATTTAGGTTTTAGCCAAAGGTATTTTAGTAAAAATTCATGGGCAAAACTAACGTTATTGTCATACTTGGAAATACAGTAAAAATGTGTTACACACTTATCATTTTCATAAATGTGTGGTCACATCTAGAAATAAGGGGAAAACATGTGTTTATATTTGGAATTTACCCATTTTTCCAAGAATTACTTATCTTGACAACCAAAATGCTCAGGTTGCACACTTGCCTTTATTCACTTTTTGTCGGATATATTACCTGCATTGTTGACATCATTCCACTTCTTTTTTATTTGTTAGTGAGCCCACAGGAAAGCCATTAGAGACAAGCAGTTAAAAAGACGTGCTTCCCTAAAAGTGTAATGCTATAAAAAAAAAAAAAAAAAGGAGGCAGACATGCCTGCTACGTGTTATCCTTCTGTAGTTATGCACATGAACTGTATTAACAGGGTTCTTCAAAAGCATTCTGCATTCTGCATTCTGTTAAGGGCATGTTTGTTTACACCAAAGTCAGATTACAACCATGGAAATTTTCAATGTTCTTTCATTCCCCATGCAATCCCCTATATCATGATATACAACAACTTATATTTTTCATTCTTACTTTTATTTTTCATCTCTCAATACAGGATTTGACATTTACCTACCACAACAAACCTAGTTTACCAAAATAGACATTCATTCTGAATTCAAAATCCTCTAGCCGAACACCCCCTGAGAGAATATGCGCTGAAAATTCTCTAAGTAGGGAGCAGCCTCACTCCATCTCCACCAATAGTGTGATATGGAACGTGAATTTTCTCTGTTTGCAGTTTGGTCTTTTCCTTGAGTGTGACCTGAACCTAAAAAGACAAGGTACTTTCACTTTCAAATGTGATTGAAGAACTAGAATCTAGAGAGGCAGGTGCTAGCAATATCAAATGTGATGGGATCACTGGAATCTCTAGAATGAGGCCTTTTAATGGCCTGCCACAAAAGAATTGTCTCAACATCCTATTTCCTTTTTTTTTTCCTGAGTAATGGATAGCATGAACTGATTTTCAGAACTGCAAGTAAAAAGACTAAATAGATACAATATTGCTTTTTGAAATATGGGGACAGACAACTACATGGACTGTTACCATTGTATAAATTGCATCATCTCTGCAACCGACAACTACATCGACTGCTACCATTGTATAAATTGCATCATCTCTGCAACCACCATTCTAAAATTCTTGAAGTAAATAGCCAAACTTTTTATATCTATAGAGAAGTTTAGCTTCTCATAACTACTGCAACCACAAGAAGCACTAACAACAAAACCAAAATAGCCGCTACAGAAACTACTCACCAGAACAAAAAAAGCAGTTGACAGGAAGGTCTTGATCACAAAAAGGGAAACACTAGCAAGCACAATAGCTACTCCAATTCTCGCTATTGGCCTTGGAACAAGATCCTGCCGTCAGAAAAGTTGAAAGGATGTAATTATCCAACTTCCAATCTCACCGAAAACTGAGTACCATTTACAGAAAACAAACAAACGGCGTCACTATGAGGAAATAATAAATAAAGAACAGAAACGTACAGGCACAAGATTCGTCCCGGCTTCGATGCCGTCCTTCCCAACTCTCAAAACGGTTTGAAAAGCTATGCATGAAGATACAGAAGACAGATAGTGTGTGTTCAGAGAATACCATGAATGCTAGAAGGAATTATCTCTAAGTCATGGTCTGCTTGTTTCAACTAAACAACGTGGGTGGTTTGGAATTTGGATTATGAAAGTGTAGCAATAGCCTACTCGAATTCGAGCTTTCTTGAGTGAGCGAAAGATGAAAGATTCTGGAGAAAAAGAGGAGCAGAAGAGGGAACCTTTGAGGAGATTGGACTGAGCGGCGAAGACGACAATGGGCAGCGCGGCGATTCTTCTTCTTCTGGAAGAAGATAACGTAGACCGGGGAGTGCGCAAGGAATCGGAGGAAAACAGACGAGAATGGGGGAAAGAGCAGAGGCTGGCAGAGGAGGAGGAAGGGGAGGGGCAGAGCGGGAGGAAAGGGAGGGAAACGGCGGTGGTGCCCGTCTTCATTTCTACGCTTTAGGAGTGTTGCCCGCAAGTCGCTTGTTTAAATGTCTAAACCAACCATCAAAAAGAGTGGCTAAAGCACGTCCTCCTCCGGAACCGTAGTATTTCCTCGGCGGACGCGACGGATAATTTTCTATCCGGAGCGGAAGTTTATGAGGCCGATACTTCGTGGAAGAAAAACAAGTTTTAGAAGAAAAACTGAAATTTAAAAGAAATATAAGTCAGCCAAAATTAATCATCCTATATTAACAAGTAGTTTTCGTTTAGAAGCAGTACTCTTGAGCCATTTTTTAGTGTATCTTGTCGATGACTGATTGTAGAGATATATTTTTGCAGCATCACAATGTGTATTTTTCTGATATTTATCTCACATCATATTCTTAAATAAGTAGGTTTTTGGATTTAAGGTATATGATGGTATTCTTTTGAAAGAGACGATGTTGAGCTTGTCGCTTGCACTGCAAAGTTTATTATTATTATTTTTGGGCCGTTTTCTATCCATAGTCTCTTTCCTCGGTGACTGGTGCTAGAGATATTTTAACAGTAAAATTTTTGTTGAATAAATGATATACTTCTACTGAAGTGCGAGGATTGCTGATATAGAAATATTTTTGTGTTTGGATACATGATATATTCCTTAAGAAAAATGGACATGATGTGTGGCGCCCCGAACCGGGGTGCCTAGAAGTTTTACTCTGGGATCTTGTCGATTGGTAAATGTGACTCAGGATTGTTGTCCTGATCACGCGGCGGGTACTTAATTGGATCTTGTCCAAAAAAATTTTTCTTTTCTTTCATCACATAACATATACTCATCATCATTTATAATAGACTTATTCATATCATCATAAATCATCAACTTTTAATATTATTCATCACTTTATAATTTCATACAACTTATGTCTTTTTCACCCTATCCCATTAGGGCATTTATTCATACAAAAATCTACTAACCTTTGTAGATTCCTCTTTTCCTTTAACAATACATGTCTTTCATCTCTTGACTTTCCCTACACTTGTCTGAGGTTGGGAAAACAAAACATGAGTCGAAACTCAATAAGCAAGCATTTTTCATTTTAAATGCATTCATCTCCATTCGATAGAAAACACTTACCAAGTGATCAACTATCAAATGCACAGAAAATTTTTCATAAAAATCATTTCATAAACATTAGATGTGCAAATGCTTCCTTTCCATTCCTGACATAACCTTCGTGTGCGGGTACGCTAGCCCAGGGGACATCTCACATAGCATGGTCCAATATGTCGGCTTTCTCCGACTTGGCCTCATCAAGGGGAACCTCTCGTCCTCTTGACGCCTACGTGGTCTCCTACATGCATAACTTTTGATTTCCCCGGCATTATATACCTCTTACACTAGGTTACTTGTCATTCTCATGTAGAGAATTATTTACACCATTCCTTAAGAACATTATTTTCAAATCTATGCTTTCCTTTTCAATCCATGTATGAAAATGCAATGCATTCATTCACACATAATATTCTTTTGCCTCCACCTCTTGAGAGGACGCCGCCGGCACACAGCCCATACGACTCGGCAATAGTGAAGGGGGACCCTCTGATCCGCTTTCTACCTCCACCAAAGCCTCTTCATTATACATCATACATGTGCACATGTCCTTGAACATCACATGATATCAATATGCCGGCATGAATAAAAACTCATAAACATTTATCATTTCAAAACATTATAGGAATGGTCACCCTTAAACACATTACATAAATACTTGAGAATAAAATAATATTTTCAAAGTTGTGTTTGCTTACAATAAAGCAATAAAATCACATTTTAAAAAATTTGCTTGCTTACCTTCTTAGTCTGTGTCCTCAACCTTCTCCTTTCCTCTTCTTATACAAGAAAATTAGATATTTTATCCACCTATTCCATGTCTTAGATTGCTTTTCATGCATGCTTTATGATCGCATATTAGCTCATTTTTATAGAGGTTATCCCTTTATAAATACTTGGTCATTACCTCCTTATATGAGTTTTTATCCGTAAATCCTTAAAAATTAAATCCATATATCCTTAAAAAAAATAAACCTCAATTTTTCCCAAAATCACGTTGTTCACTGTTTATAGTTACTGTTCATGATTACTGTTCACGTACTGTAGCAGGATAATGTTCATTCGAGGTTACTGTTCACAGCGTGTTGGTTACTGTTCATGAGTTCCAAAAATTGACATTTTTTCTAAAAACAAAAAATACCATAACATAGCTCTTAGTTAGTATATCATGGAAAAATTCATGAATTTGAATTTATCATCATTAACTTGGCTAATTAAATCATTTTCTCCATATACTAAAAATCTACATAATTTCACTTAAGCATAATCCTTAAATCCAAAAATCATGAGATTAATATATCATCATTCCAACATCATAACTATCATAAAACATTCATCTCATATCATCATTTAGCAATATTGGAGCATTATTTTCATATTTTATACATGATTTTCTCGAATGCTCTATCTTTGCTCCAAATTTTTGATGTTTCGGCATAATTCCATTTGGGCATTATAACTATACTTATTTTCTCATGCTTAAGTATTATCTAAGCATGGTTTTACCCTACTTAACACCCAAAATAAATTTGGGAAGAATTCCCTTACATCAAGTAGAAAAACTTTCCTCCTACTAGGCCTTTCTCTCTCTTTCCTTCTCTCCTTCTCTCTTTAAGGCCAAAAACGAATTTTGGGGGTTGGAAATGCTCAATGGAGTTGGGATTTGTGCCTTTGGACGTTCACCATGCTCCCCTATTTATACCCTTCCATTTTCTACTAAATTGTAATTTACGCCCTTAGCTCCATGGATTAAATTCTAAATATTTTTCTTCAAAATCCATGAAACTTCTTGAGCCATGTGCAGCCTCCCCTACTACTATTCACGCTCCCCTATCTGCCTATTTTAATTATTTTTATTTCATTAAAAAAATATATATTTTAAGCTTAATTCATCCAAACCGTTGATCTTAAGATAAGATTGATTTTGGGCCGTTGATTTTGGCTCCAAAATCCATACATGTCAACATCCCAGCTACTCCTTGGTTTAAGTGCATATTTTCTTTAATTAATTTGATTTTTAATTAATTAACAATAACCCAAAAGTCAAATTATAATTAATGAAAAGTGGGCTACCTTTTTTATCTTCAAATGTCGTTTAATCTTGACCCTTGATTTATGATTTTTGATCAATCTTGGATCATTCATCATGTTCATCAAATTATTTTTTCCATCTATAAAAAATTTCACCCCAATCCGATGTCCGGATTGCAAAATATGAATTTTTCTATGTTTTCTACAAAAAATCCATAAAAATCCAAAAATTAATATTTTAATCCAAAAAGCACTTTTGTCCTTTAGTGGGAAGCTTCCTTTTTTGTCTTTTATGATTAAGTTAATCCAAAGTGATTAACTTAATATATTCCTTAATCTCACGTTTACTATTCATGTGTTCACTGTTCATGTTTACTATTCATCCGAATTAATATTTCATAATTAGTTATTTAATCCTCCAATGTCATATATTGCAAAACATCATTAATATATATTTCATATAAATATAATTATATTATCCAGGGTTTATAACCCTAGGGTTTCATACACGTTCCTAAAATTGGGGTTTCACATGATGGCAAAAAATGAATTTTGTGGGAGGGAAGGAATACATCGTGCTATCTATTTCGTATGTTTGAGATTTTTGTCACGTGGTGTTTGTTGAAATATGAGGCAAATTAAGTACAGTCCATATTTTGATGATTAACAACTCAATTTGAGAATCATTTAAGTACAAATGTGTATGTTAAGTGATGCTAAGGTTCATATATTCAAAGGTCAAAAAGTTGTAGGCCAAGTTGCTTGCCAAGTCGACTCAAGCATCGACTTAGGTGAAGTCGATACCCAAGTCAACTCCAATATCAATTTCAAAGCCCCAAAAATCGACAGCGCTGAAATTTGGACTCCGAGACAGACAAAGTCAAAACCTAAGTCAACTCCGCTTGCGACTTAGGTGAAGTCGCAACACCAAGTCGACTCCAATTGCGACTTGGGTGAACCTCAGTTCCAGGAGTTGAAGTTGACGAAGTTAAGCCACATATCAAGTCGACCCCATCATGCGACTTGGGTGAAGTCATACTTCAAGTCGATCTCAACATGCGACTTGGGTGAAGTCCCAACTCAAGTCGATTTAAACTTGCGACTTAAGTAAAGATCAACATTAAGTTGCTTCTAAACTTCTTATTAGAATGTAAAAGTCAAATTCAAGAGGCAATGACAATCTTGTGTCAAGACCACTGAAAAGGATTGTATCAAGTGTACCAAGGAACATTGAGCAAATCAAATATCAAGTGCTAAAACCACCAACAAAGATCTATGCACTTGAAAAGAGAAGAACAAAGAAAGGCTAAACACACAAGTATATCACTAACAAGTCTAAATTTCCAAGATGACATATGGCTGGTGAAGTCGCATCCGAAGTCGACTCCAACCGCGACTTGGGTCAAGTCTGAAGACCAAGTCGACCTGAGTATGAAACTTGACTTGGAGGCTAAACTTCAAAGTCGCATCCGAAGTCGACTCTAACCTGCGACTTGGACGAAGTCGCATCCCAGGTCGACTCCAAGTGCGACTTGACTCGCAATTGTTGGAAAAAATTTGAACGTTGCAGTATTAAATGCACACCACCTACCATCAAACTTTCGAATTTACTATCCTCTATTTAAGGCACTTCAAATGAACGAGGAAGAGCAGATAAGAGAGCATTGATTGAGTTCAACTTCCTCATTCCATAGCATTTTAAGTGATCTACAAAAGGGTTTTCAAGAAGAACACTGCTTCAAATTGCTAAGTGCTGAATTGCTCCATTTCAACCTCTTCTACAACTTCTTTCGTGTGCTAGAAACTGCCTACACAACTGTAAAGTGTAGAATTTTTCTTTACTTATTGATCATTTGTATTCCATTTGGTTTAGTATTGGAGACTAAGACCAAGTGAAGACAAAGTAGCGTGTGACTGGAGTAAAACTCGTCACCTATTTGTGCTGAGTTTGTATAAGGCCCCCCTAGAGCTAAAATCTAGAAGAGAACAAAGGACTCTGCTATACTAAAATCTTATTTAGTGGAACCCAAGACACTAGGGAGTGTTCTTGCAGGAGTGGAGTAGGGAGGGTTGTCCCGAACCACTATAACTTCTTGAGTTTGATTGTTTACTGCTTTTATATTTCATATTTTTCATTCAAGAGGACCAAACTTTCAAGGGGTTGAGTTTTCCAGTTACAAAAGAATTTTTTAGAGACCCAATTCACCCCTTTCCTCTTGGGCTTTGTAATAAATTCAGGACCAATAGTGTTTTGAGGCTTTAGATTTTTTTTTTGATGAAAGGTTTTGGATTATGTTGGTTGTGGGGAGTGTGCTCTCTGTTTTCGTATATTTGCATTGGTATACTTTTTCGGTTTCTATTGAAATATGTTGTAGGAATGCTAAAATAACTGCTAGTCAATGAGAATGTTGATTCTATGTAAACAATGCAGATGGTTTTATGCATTCATATTTATAAATTGTCAATAAGCCATTTTTCAATTTTGCAACTTCTTAAGTAATAATATTATGATTTCATTACTATTTTCAAATATATGGATCATGCGCATGTAGCATTTTGGAATTAAGTCTCTTTAGCTATAGCTAACTAAGCTTAAAGACAATTGATCTACCTTAGTGATACTAAGGAACAACCTTGGTTGTGAAAGTAACTACATGATTGAAAGATATTAGGAATCCAAAATGTGTTTTAAATGAGAGAGACTTTGTGTTGATATTTGGTGTAGTTTTTCCTATGAAAGCCATGTTGATGAGGACATGAGATCGACCTTACGTTTTTTGGTAGATGGAAAATCAAAGGAGGATTATTTGGTCTTTGGTGATGTGGTATGTTTTGACACCACATACAAGACGAATGAGTATGACATGTCGTTTGGTCCTTTCGTTAATGTTAATCATCACACGCATACATGCTTATTTAGCACTAGTTTGCTTTTTAAGAAGACAATTGAAGACTTCAAACAGTTATTCCAAGCTTTAGTTGATGCAATGGGTGGAGTCCATCTTACAACCATCATCATAGATTAAAATGTAGCTATAGGACCAACAATTGCAGCAATATTTCCAAATACTAATCATCTCTCATGTTTGTGGAATATGCATAAGAAATTGCTAGAGAAATTATCTCATATTATTCATCAGCATCTCACATTCAATGCAAAATTGAACAACTATTTATTTGGCTGAATAACAAGGAGGAATTTGAGAGTAATTGGACAGCAATGATAGAAGATTTTGAGTTACAAGGTCATGTGTGGTTGTGATACATTTATGGTATTCATCATATGTGTATTCCTACTTACATGAAAAAATATTTTGCATGAGAACTACCCAACGTAGCAAAAGTATTAATGCCTTTTTTGATAGGTTCTATATTTTGGAATTCAAATTTAATTGGTTTTTCAAATGGTTTGCATGAGAACTACCCAACGTAGCAAAAGTATTAATGCCTTTTTTGATAGGTTCTATATTTTGGAATTCAAATTTAATTGGTTTTTCAAATGGTTATGACAAAGTACTTGAGCAAAGGTGTGATGTGGAAGCAGAGGCTAATTTCAAGACCTTTTATGTCAATCTTGAGTTACAAAATAAATACAGCATTCAAGATCATATGGAAAAGGTGTATATAAGAAATATTTCTTGGAATTTTGGACAGAAGTGATTGAATGTATGTACTATATTGCAGAGAAGATAGCAAATGAGGGGGTTATACTTTAGTGGCAAGTGTTCTTATTAGAAGGGGTAGATGAGAGCAAACGAAAAATCATAATGTGGAATGTGGAGGGAATAGTCGCCAAATGCTCATGCCCAAAATTTGGGTCATTTAGTATTGTTTGTAGGCATATCATCACATTTCCACTTTTAAAAAATGAAAAGTATTCCTCCATTTCATCTATGAGGGTTGATCCCATGCATCCGGCTGTGGGACCCTTTTTTATTTTTTATTTTTGTTATAAACATGTAGAGTTAGGTGTACTTAATCTACAAATCAAGTTTTATCATCTTTGGATGTTTTTAAGTATTTTTTATTTTGAAACGCAATAGTATTTTTAAGTTAGAAAATTACAAAAATGTCACTGTGTTTAAAAATAAAAATACTTAAAAGTATCCAAAATGGTAAAAATTAATTTATAAGTTAAATAAAAAATAAATCTACATGTTTATAAAAAATAAAAAAAAAATTTAGCGGGGTCGTATGGTTAGACTCATGGGATCACCCTTCTTCATATATTACCATGATGGACATAAGTTGTTAAATCGCAGTTTAGACGGTTATCTACAACTAATGACAAGAAAGCTATACAATCTCTTGCTATTAGTAGTCATACATTATCCAAATGGTGGTCTTTTTATTAAGGTATTTTACATGATATCTCAATACATCTTACACTTGAACTCCGAGACAATTCTTACAAGATTCAAATAGGGAGACAATAAGCTCCCAAATATCAATGAAGGAAACCACAAGCTTCTAAGTATTAAAAGGGAGACCATAAGCTCCAGATATTAAAGAGGAGACAAAGCTCCCACGCCGAGTTTTGAACCTGAATCACTTGCCTTAGAGGACATATCCTCTACCACCTATGCTAGTCACAAGTGGTCAATTGTGGTCTCATATTAGAAGCGATACCTTAAACAACCTGGATGCATTTGAAATTGTCAAAGAGAATATGGAGAAGATGACTATTGCACATCTACATTGCCTAAGCCATCATGAACGAAGACTGTTGTTAGGGACGAAATTGTTGCAAGAGCATATCCTACTGGAGTGTCAAGTGATAACTTCAATCTTATTAGTCAAGGACTAGATGCAAATTTGGGTAATGATATGGGGGGCTATTGTGGAACAGTAGTCTCATAAAGTTCTCATGCTTATGGCATCTTGCTTGCACATGTTTCAATAATGAAGGGAAAGTATTCTAAATGCATGAAAGGACCTTTAGAATAGGCACATAGCGGAACACAATTTTGATGTGAATGTAAAAAATTTGTTGTGGGTCATGAGAAAAAAAATTTCTCGACTTTCAAGGTCCCAAACTCAACCGATGTATCCACTTCGATGGGTGATAATGATTGCACTGCTAGGGGTTGAGGTCAAGTATGAGACGATGGTATATTTTGGATATTTATCTCATATTGTAATTTCTTTCCTTGAACTCATGTTAGCTTTAAATATTGAGTAGCATAATATCTTGAATTAATTGTTGTCTTTTCTTATTAAATAAGCGGGCACAAGTGAAATTGTTGGAAACAATGCTTCAAAACAAAATAAAATTGACCAAAGATTGAGTTTTGATGATTAACAACAACTAACTTGAGTATATTTAAAGGACTAATGAGTTTGCCATTTGTTTTAAGGAACTTAAGTAGCCAAGTCGATCCCCAAGTCGACTTGGACTTCGACTTGGGTGAAGTCGATCCCAAAGTCGACTCAACTATCGACTTGAGAAAGAACCTCAAAGGCAAAATCAACTTGCAGGTGAAGTCACATCCCAAGTCGACTTCACATGCGACTTGAGAAGCCAAGTCGCAAACGAAGTCGACCTCGCTATCGACTTCAATCGTGAAAAACTGTCCAGAGCTGAATTTTGGGACACGAAGCTGCCCAAGTCGCAGGCCAAGTCGACTCCAGGTGCGACTTGGGTGAAGTCTCAGACAAAGTCGACGTCATCCGCGACTTGAGAAGTTCAGACTTCAAAGATGCAGTTTCAAAGTCTATTCAAAGAATCTCTCACTCAAGTTCAAAGCAAAGATTCAATATGGAGATCAAATCAAGTCTATCAAGTCTTAAAGACCAACTGAGTCAAATGCAAAGTAAGGCGCATGATTCAACCAAGCAGGACTCAAGCTCTCCTAAAAATCACAAGTTTCAAGACAATCCAAGATAAACCAAAGCAAGGACTAAAGGAATAAAGCCAAGCAAGCTAGAAGCAAAATCAAAAGAGGATCAAGGCATTATTGGAGAAGACCAAGTCAAGTCGCAACCCAAGTCGACTCCATGATCGACTTGAGTTGAAGTCGGAAGCCAAAGTCGACTCAAGACTCAGACTTGGAAACTGACAAGGTGAAGTCGCACCCGAAGTCGACTTCACCTGCGACTTGGGTCAAGTTGATGCCCAAGTCAACCCTGACTGAAACTTGAAGTTGCGACGGAGAAGCGAAGTCGCACCCGAAATCGACTCCATCTGCGACTTAGGCGAAGTCGCATCCGAAGTCGACTCCACATGCGACTTGGGTCGCAACGGTCGGAATTTATTCGAACGTTGGCGCATTAAATGCGTTCCACCTACCCTCTAACGTTCGGATTCCCTCCAAGATTATAAAAGGCATTCATGGTAGACGAGGGAAGTAGCTGAGAATCATTAAGTGTGCATAACTACCATCTACAAGAGCTTTAAAGAGATCAAGCTAATCAAAGAGGAAGAACTTTGCTTCAAACTTCAAGAGCTCAACTACTGATCATTCAAAGCCAATTCAACAAGTTCTTCTCTGCGCCAAACTGCTTCTACACAACTGTAAAGTGTAGTTTTCTTATTATTTCTTTTGTATGTGTTGAACTTGATTTAGTTTGAGGAACTAAGATCAAGTGTAAGCAAAATAGTGTGTGATTGGAGTGTGACTCATCACCTACTTGTGCTGTGTTTTGTTGATGCCCCCTAAAGCTGGAATCTAGAAGAGAGCAGTGGCTCTAATTGTATTGAGAGAATACAATAGTGGAACCCAAGTCACAAGGAGTGTGAGCTTGGAAGAGTGGAGTAGGGAGGTTGCCCGAACCACTATAAAAATCCTGTGTGCTTGATTTATACTTCTGCCATTTACATTACATTGCTTTCCATTTCGTTTCTTCATTAAGGGGACTGGATTAATCCGGGGTTAAGTTTCTGTTTAAGATATAATTTTTTTTTAAATACCCAATTCACCCCTCCCCTCTTGGGTTTTGCCATCAACTCGGGACCAACAGAAATAACGTCTTCAGGTGCAAGAACTAGGTCATGTGGAAGTAGGACATTTGTATGTTCATGTGGTCTACCAATTATGGTGCTAACCTCTCATACCACGCTAAATCCAGGCCGACAGTTTCTTCAAAGTCCATAATATCATGTAAGTCTTATGTTATTTACTATGTATACATTGCACACTTATTCATTTCAATATAACATTGCACACTAGTTGAATAATTAATTTTATTATTTTTACCAGCATTTGGCAGAATGCTTCACTTGCATATAACTTTTTAGATGGGTAAACGAGGGTCATTCATCAAAAAGCGAGATTGTTTCAATGCATGATATTGAAGTTGATAGCCAATCCCAAAACAAAGTCTCGACCTTAAATCTAGAGCAAAATAGTTGTGGATATGGGAGAACCGATACACTATGTTGACGATTTGAAGGAGCATCAAATGGTAGAAATGCGTCAACCGAAACAAACAGTAGAGATGCCAGACTTAGACATGAGAGAAGAAAATGAAAAGAGAGACAAGAGAGATGGAGCTGGTTTACAATGTCAAAAGAAATGATGTCTTACTCATTACTTTGTATAGTTTAGTTTTTTTCGTTGTCATATATTTAGCATTCCGAAATAATTTGATATTTGTAAAACTATTGTAGCAAGGTGGAGACATTATACTTGAATGGAGTATGTAGGCATGTAATAGGTTGAATTTGGTCTTGTTTCCATAGCTTGTAATGTTCTAGATTTTTGTGATTTGAATTTGATTCCTTGTAATGGAATGTTCAAGGTTGCTTTAATTACATGCAATGCAATGTTCAATATTACAAGTTACTTATATTAATGGAATGAAATGTTGAAGTTATTTGTTGCTTGGAATGGAATTAGACGCTGGATGTTACTTGTTTCTTAGAATAGAATTAGTTTTTTCAATGCCTAAAATTGTGAGTATGTTTAAAATTGTACATGCAACATTTGCAATTTCGAGTCAAACTAAACTACAATTAATAATTGGATTAGCACCACAAAGCGATAATTTTTATTCCATACTTCGTAATCTCATTTACAACTAATTGTATACACTCAACATATTACATATCTTCCAACAATTTATAGTTGAAGTTATCTTCATAATCTTCAAACTAACACAATCAAATAGATCCATGTAGCATCTGGCCAATTTTCAACACCAATAATGTCTAACGATATTGATGTGATACCCGGACCCAAGTAGGACTCAATGGGATGCATTGAACATATATATTTGATTTATATGTGATTTAAATGAATTTTGAATGATTTTTGTGAATTATGTTACATTTTGAATTAGGATTTAATTAGGAATGGTGATTAAAAATTTAATCGCCGGAGCCCAAAGTGAGTCGGTATGACTCGAGGGGCTTAACGAGGATTGAAAGGTGAAAATGTGTTATGAATAATCATGTTAATTACCATGATTTAATTTATGGAGATTAAAGTGTAATTATGGAATTAAGGTGAAAAATGATAGAAAATTCATAACTTGACGCCTACGAGGCGGATTTCGATGAAATTTGAAAGGTAAGCTCATGATGGTAGGCCCAATATTATGAATGGATTGGATTAAGGGAATCATGATGGTATTAGGGTAATAATTAATTATTTTTATTCCCAAATTCAAAAGATAAATTCAAGTGGTCATAACTTGACGTAGAAATGTCAGATTTGGATGAAATTTGAAACGATGGAATAAAATTATGAAATCTATGAGATGAATGGAATGGATTAAGCTAATTATCATGAGAAGTTAGTTTCTTGGAGAGCAAGTAACAAGTTGCTTAAGAGCTAAGTAAAGAAGGGCAATTGTGGAAAGTGAAAATGGAATTTACTAAAATGCCTATGGGGTTACTTGGGCACCAAGAAAAGTAGTTTATAAAAGGAGAAAATGGGGGAGCATGGCTGCCGTTTCCAGTAGGGGAGAAGGAGAGAGAGAAAAGAGGAAAATAAGAGAAAAATGGAAATTTTCTCCAAGGGCAGCAGCTAGGGCACGTCAAACCCAGAAAGGAGGAGAGGAAAAGAAGGAAATTTCAAGTGCTCAATGGAGGGATTACCAATTAATCAAGTAAGTATATGTTAATTTTAATTTTATACTTCAAATCTAGAAGTTATATGATGTTGTAAACTAAAATATGAACGGAATAGTAAATGGATGAATTTTATCATGAAACGTTTTGGGAAGAATCATGATGGGGTTATTAAGTAAATAAAAAAATTTCAGCTTAAAATAATAAGTACGTTGCAAATTAAAAATCCGAGAAAATCAACCTGAACAGGGTTGCACGGGTGGCAGGATCATCTGCACAAATGGATTTTTAATAATTTTTATACAAGGAATTTTGGGCTAAAAATTTTATAGGATATATAGGAAAGATTGACTATCACCGGAAAAAAATAAAAATTAGGTTTTTATGGGTATAAATATACCCCATAATTAACGTAATTCAGGCTGTCTGAAAATGGATTCTGCTGTCCAGCAGAGTAAAAATACCAAAATAAATAGAAATACTAAATATTTCATGCTAAAAATATTTATTTTGGTTAATTAATGTAGTTATTAAGTTATGGTAAAAATTTTTGATCAAAACTGCTTGATTTGATATTAATTAAAGATTTTGAGATTTCAGTACGCTTGATTTCAGCATATATGGATAGTTGGAGAAAAAAATCAAAAAGAAATATGAAACCTATATAGAAATGATCCAAATTGATATATATGTTAATAACCTAAATTTGGATTAAGAAAAGTGGGATTATTTGCTGAAAATTCGGATTTATAAATTTGCTTAAGGTTATGTGTCAAAAGACACATTAAACGGGTGAAAAATGGGTTCCAAAGTTGCTGTTTTGGAAACCTATGATTAGTGGATTAAATTCCATAAAAATACCCTAAGTACAGTGATAATTAAGGGGTTTAATCATGTTGGAATTAGAGATAAGTATGGATACCCGACTTGAAAGACAAGTAGGTTAAGTTAGATGAACTTATGTGGGTTGGAAAACCTAAGGAATATAAGTATTTGAAGACGATGCAAATAAATGAAATGTTATTTTCATTTATTTAGGCAAAGGAAAGGAAAAGAATGGAAGGAAAGGAATTATGGCGATCTCAGGTAAGCAAGCAAACTTTCTAAAATGATGTTTTCTTTCTATGTGATAATGTGTGATAAAATTGTTTATGATAATGTTTAAACGAATAGGCAAACACAAGTTTTGCAAATGACGGCTTTAATGAAAAACTTAAGGATGGTCATTCCTTGTTTATATGTGTACTGAAATTTTTATTTCTATTGAAATAAATGATTGCTTATGGTTTCGTAATTATGCCTGAAATGTGATGAAATATGAATTTATACTATGTTTCATTGAAATAGTGTTTAAAGAGGGATGGTGCAAAGAATTCTCTACATGAGAATGACAAATTCCATGTGTAAGGGGGTATATAATGCCGGGGTGACTAAAAGTCATGCATGGAATGGAAATCAAGTAGGCTAGTCGAGGTAGTAAGTGGACAAGGAGTCCCCCTTGATGTCGCCAAGTCAGAAAGGACCAGCGAGGTAGGCTAGTCGAGATAGTAAGTGGACAAGGAGTCTGACGAGTTGCGTATATGTCTATTAAAATGCTCATTTTAATGCAAGTATACGTGCCGATCAAGTAATAAATAGTGAATAGAGTATCGTTCCCACGAGGATTGTGTTAAATAGATTTGCACCTTAAATCTCAATTGTCTAAGTGAATTGGTAAAGTGAAGGAGTTGTATCAAAGAACTGAATTAAACTAAATTATGAAAATAGTAAATGACTAAGGTAAGGTGGATATTGCCGAGATTGCGTTAAGATGATTAAAATGGGTAGGAATATGAAGTCATTGAATCATAACTATGTCATTTGGTTCCATTTAAGTTAGTTGTGCAGAGATTACTAATCTAGGTTCATTCATATTCATATATGTCTTCCAAGACATATAAACCTAACCAAGTTTTAGTTATGTGCTATGTTCCCATGCATACAAGTAAAATAAGGTTGATAACCATATAACCTAATCAAGATTACACAGGGTTAATAGGTATATTCCTATCCATATTAACATCTAACACAACATGAGTTAGAATACCTGTGCCTTATATATGGATCTTATTCAAATCCCACTTTTCCAAGCATGAATCTGAATATTAGATCAATCCACAAGGTTGCAAGGCTTGTAAACGCATTAAGCATGATATATAAGGGTAATCTCAAGCAACATAAGTCACAGCACAACTATATTATTAATTCTAGCATAAGAAAATCAAATAGCATAGGCTATGAGTTCAAATCCTACATATCTCCCAACATAGGAAGGTTTAGCCCACAAACATGACTTTAACTCCCATTAAAATCAAGTTACAATCATCCCAAGCAAAGAGAATAACAAATAGGAAGAGATAGATGAGAATAAGAGATGAAACTCAATGGATTTGCAATGATAGCTGACGATCTCCACTTGATCTTCTCTCCCTCCTTGAAGCTTTGGTTTCTCTCCTTCTCTCACAGCAGCCACGACCCTCTCTCCGTCCTCTCTATTTTTTTGCTCGCGAACCCCCTAAGATCTATTTATAGAATTCAGTTGCGCAGCCTACGCACTGAAATTTGCACATACGGATGCGTATTGGCGCCTAGGCGCCAACTCTCTGTGTGCTGGGCAACTTGGAACTTTTTTGCAAACCCTAGGAATTCATGCCTTGGCGCCTAGGCGCCAACTCACTAGAGTTTCATGACTTAGAGCTTCCCCCGGACACCCTAAGTGATCATGTCTGGAGCCTGGGCGCCCCTAGATGGCACCTAGGCGCCAACTCACTGGAAGCCATGTGTTTTCTGAATTTTTCTAGAGTCTTGGCAAAGGCATGTAAGGTGGCGCATGGGCGCCATCCTCTTGCCTGATGACTTGATTTCAATTTGCATAAAAATACCCGCATGCCTTCATATGTCCCGTCCTTCCTGCAAAAGATGGAAAAACTAAGTAAATGGACTAAAAATGCCTAATTAATGCTAAAAATGCATAAAAACTAAATAATGCTCCTAAAATGCGAGTTGAGTGGAAATTAAGCTAAATGAATGCAAACTAAGCCTAATCTCTCAGACTAATGCACAAATAAAGTCTGAAATTGGCCATGATAACTCATATTTTTATGAGTTATCAAGTCCCCCTTGACGTTGCCAAGTCGGAAGGTCCGACGCTAAGGATGGAAAGGATCATGTCATGAAAGAGGGTTCCCCGTGCTAGCGTACTGTCACATGAAGGATAACATCATCAATGAAAATGATGAATTTGCACATCCAAAGTTTATGAAATGTTTATCAAAGTGTTTATGTGAAAAACATTTTAGGACATATAAACGTCCGTTTCCAACAAGGTTTACGTGGAAAAATGTTTTAGTATGTATGAACGTCCAATGTCAAAATGATTTATGTGGAAAAATGTCTTTTCGTGGACATGAGAATGTCCATTGTCAAATATGGTTTATGTCAAGATATTTTGGGACATACAATGTCCCCTGGCCAAAATCATTAATGAGAAAAATGTTTTAGGAAAATATTTTCAAGGAAAGTCTTGCCCCAAAATGCTTGCTTACTGAGTTATCACTCACATTTTGTTTTTCAAACCTCAGACAGGTACTGGGAGACTCAAGCGGTCGAGGAC
The DNA here is from genome assembly GCA_030490835.1 of Annona cherimola. Classification (NCBI taxonomy): domain Eukaryota; kingdom Viridiplantae; phylum Streptophyta; class Magnoliopsida; order Magnoliales; family Annonaceae; genus Annona; species Annona cherimola. The sequence continues at coordinate 53,280,698 of CM059971.1, read as the reverse complement.
CTATGGAATGGAGAAAAGGTACGAGATAGTACCATGTGGGCTAAAAGGATTAGCCATGGTGAGTGGAATGATATGAATGGAAGTTTTTAGGTATGTTGATATATATGTGAACTTGTTTAAAGTTCTGAGTTCTAGGTGAACTAATGATTGATTATATGTATGTATGCAATGGAAATGCCATGATTAGGTCAAGAAGACCTTTAATGTATAAGTACATGTTGAGAAGTTATAAAATGGATATGTACAAGTGTACTATTTCTTATGTTATAAATGAAATGATGATGCATGAAGAAATGAAAAAAAAATTTGGACGAGTTCCAATTAAAATCCCGCCGCATGATAAGGGCAATAATCTTGATTCACATTTACCAATCGATAGATTCCTGAGGTAAGGAAGTGACGTCTCGGTTTGGGGCGCCACAGTATTGAAACATGCTACTTCTTCCTCTTCTTTCTAGCATGAATCAATGCTTTAATGCCATCAATAGTCATTGAGCTAAACTCCTCTCTATGATTTAAAGCCCAAAAATTACAATCCTGTAGGAATTTGGAAGCTTCCTCAATTAGAAAAGATTGAGGAATCATTGGCTCTTTCATGTGTTCTAGCAACATGCCAACATACATCCTACAAAAGTTTTAAGAGTGTTAGCAAACAATGAATTTTATTCAACAAATCTTGTTTCATGCGCATACAGATTCCCAAAAGTAACACAAAATGGTTTGTTGAATGCCATCCATCAAGGTGATTACAATATTTCAATTTAAACACCAAATGAAGGGAATTAATGCAAATCATAGAAGATAACACCAGCATCTTTACAAAGAAGTTAGTGGGTATAAATAGATACAAGACAAAGGAATTTCGATACCTTGGCAACTCGTGTGCTGCTAGGAATAATGTTGAATACAACACCTTTGCCACCTCTCCAATCATTGCTTGATGGTCCATCAACAATTTTTTATGTAGCTAGATAACATGACATCATGAATAATGAATTAGTAAAGGAAAACTATTAGCCCAACACCTAATAAAAAAATAGACAAATAAGCTTCCCACCAGTGAATAAGTGTAATACAGTTGTCATTAGACCCTCAAGAATTCCAAACTTGTCATGGACAACCTGCTAAACAATAAGAAATAAGAAAGATTCATCTATATTTTCATTTGCTACTACTCAATGAGAAATAATAAATAGTTGTGTCATAATACTTTGCTAAAGGAGCTAAATAGTTAATAGCGCAACTAGCACCATGTGAAACCCCAACCTATGTAGGACTCAATGGTATGCATTGAACATATATATGTGATTTATATGTGATTTAAATGAATTTTGGAAACTTTAGTTTGCAATTAAGAATGGTGATTAAGATAAATCGCCAAAGCCCAATATGAGTCAAGATGACTAAAAGGGGCTTAATGAGGATAAGGATATGCTAATGTGGCATGAATATTTATTTTAATTTCCATGATTTAATTAATGGAGTTAAAATGGCAATTATGAAATTATGTTGGAAAATCATAGAAAATTCATAACTCAACGCCTGTAAGGTGGATTCAAGTAAAATTTGAAAAGAAAGTTGATGAATTTGGGATTGGTATTATGAAATTATTGGGTTATGAAAAGCCTTGATGAAATTAGTGAGATGATTTATTGAACATAGCTCAAATCCAACCGTTAACTTCAAACGGCTATAACTTGAGCTAGGAAAATCGGATTGAGATAAAATTTGAAATGGTTGAATAAAATTATGAGATTAACATTTTTAAAGGTTTGAATTAAGCATATTATGTTGGGAAAACACCTGAATTAGAAAAGGTATTTATAGTTGACTTTTACACCTCAAGAGTACCATGCATTAATGGCTAGAGTACATGGATTAAATGCAGATTTTTAATGGAAAAATGTGTGTAAAATGCAGCTTAAAACCAGGGTATTTTATGCATTATTGTAAAATGAAAAAATTCCATGAATTATCCCTGCATTGATGTCCACATTTACGGGGCTAAGAGTGCTTAAAGTGAGCATAGGTAAGGTGGCAAGGCAAGCACGTCAACTAGCTGCTATTGTTGGATTTTTTTAATTTTTAATTTTATAATATATGCACATAAATAGTTGACATGTTGGGACACATAAATGAGAAATTATTCATGTGGAAAAATCCCTGAAAAATCGTGAACAACAACTGCTCATTGATGATGCAAAAGTGGACAGCTTATTTATACATGTGGACGTGCAATGGTTTGATGCTGCTGTAATAATTTTTGTTAATATTTTTATGAAAAATTAAAGGTTAAACTAAATGATAATTAGGTGTATAATTTATCCTCAAATTAAGATGATTAAAAATGGGAAAAAATTTAGAAAATGGACAGCAACAAGGACGTGATTAAGTGGACAAATGTATGGTTATGATATTGAGCAGATTTTGGCTTTAAGAAAAATGGTAAAAATAAATTTACTTGGCTGTAAATTGCACAACTCATCTAGGGGATAAATATGCATTTATGGATTTTGGAAAATCAACCCCAAGTGGGGCCCACAGCTGGAGCAAATCCAGCTCTATAAAAGGGGGTACGTCCATATGAGATAATGCTTGGAAAAATTTTCTAAGTGCTCAAGCCATTCTCCCCCAAGGCAGTAGCTCACATCCCACCAAAGGCCAGCAAGGAGGAAGAAAAGAGAAAAAAAAGAAGGAAAAATAAATAGAAAAAGGAAGAGAAAGATTGCTCAAGTGATTAGGGTTTGATTTGCATCAATCAAGTAAGTAGATGTGTTAAGTTGAGCTTTCCATTTTGAGTTTTAAACTCCAAGATTTTGGATATAAATTTGATGCTTAAAGACTCCTTAAATGATGATTCAATATGCCCTTTGATTAAATAGGGAATGGATATTAAGTTATATGAATGAATTTCAATGATTTAGGTGGTGGAAATGAAGATTTGAATGACTTAAGAGTTGAAAACTCAACTTGATAAAACCTAAATTCCAATAATAAGTTGTTGTATTGGATGAATGTTATTTTTAGGTTATGAAACATGTTTTAATGAATTATTTAAGTGGATTTAAGCTTAAGATGTGAATTTTAGAAAGAATGGAATGCAAAGTGATGTATATGACCCGATTTTTCCATTTTTATGCTAAGAATGGTAAGGAAATGAGATTGAATGATATATGAAAGTTATGTAGGGTAAAATACCCTAGGGTTAGGGTATTATGGATGCCCAAAAGGATTTGGGAAGATAAGCCCCAAATCTGATTTTATGAAACGGTGTCCAAATGAGGCGAAAACGGTAACCGAAATGGTGAAGTAAGTTGCTATTTTGAGAGGAGTTAAATTATGAATGTTAAATATGTGTTAATACCCTAGATTTGGGTTAAGAAAATATAGATTAATTTCTGGAAATTTAGAATTATAAAACTGTTTAGGGTTAAGTATCAAAAGACACGTTAAACGTGTGAAAAATAGGTTCCAAAGTTGCTGTTTTGGAAACCTATGATTAGTGGATTAAAATTCCATGAAAATACCCTAAATATAGTGTTAATTAAGGATTATTATCTTGCTGAATTATGGACTAAGTTTCTGAATTGGAAAATGTTATGAAATGCATCATATATGTGTTATGAAATGGGTATATGTGGAATAATGAACATGCATAAGTGGTAAATGACTTATGTAAATTGATTTTGTGCAAAAGAGCGTGAAAATATGATGAATTTTGTGAAAATATTTCTGTTTAGATGCATGATTTTAATCTCAAATTTTGGGATTAATTAATGAGGCTTATGACAACAACGTGTGCTTAAAATGAGCACCGATGTATAAATTTTTGGAAAATAAGGAAAAAATGGTATATGAAAGGTAATGAACCATTAAATGATGATTATTGAAAAATTAGTAAGTGATTGAATGATTACCCTACTTATGGGATTAAATGTGATGTGTAATAGCCCATGTAATGCACAAGTATGTGCTATATGGCATAACGACTTGAGAAGTCGAAAGAATTATGTATATTAATGAAAATGGGTTGGAAAACTGAGTTGAATGCAAGAAAAAGAAAGTATATGAGTGCTATGTCGTTCTTATATGTATAAGCAAAGACAAAGGGATAAGCGAAACGGAAAGCTAAGTAAACAAGGTAAGCAAGAAACTTTCTAAATGAGTTTTGTTTTAAATGCTTTCTAAGGTATTTAAGGATGGTCATTCCTTTATTTCAATGTGTATTGAAATGTTATTTCAATTATGACAAGTGATTTTCTTATTATTTCGCAAGTATTTATGAAAAGTGATGAAATATGGATTTAAATGATGTTTCATTGAAATAAGTTTCAAAGGGATGGTTCAAAGAATTCTCTGCATGAGAATGACAAGATGTTATGTGTAAGAGGTATATAATGCTGGGGGTGACCAAAGGTCATGCATGGAATGGAAGTCAAGCAGGCTAGTCGAGGTAGTAAGTGGACAAGGAGTCCCCCTTGACGTTGCCAAGTCGAAAGGTCCGACGCCAAGGATGGAAAGGATCATGTCATGAAAGAGGGTTCCCCGAGCTAGCATACCGTCACATGAAGGATAATATCATGAATGGAAATGATGAATTTGCACTTCCAATGTTTATGAAATGCCCAAAAACTGGGATTTACGAATGGTTTACGTGAATGGTTTTCATGAATGATTTTCATGAATATTTTATGAAAAGGTTTCTGCTCCGCAGGTAGTTAATCACTTGCTAAGTGTCTCTACTAAATGGAGAGAAATGTTTTTAAAGAATGTTGCTTTCTGAATGAATTGCCTGAAAAATATACATCTTGCTTATTGAGTTGAATTTCAACTCACGTTTTGTTTTCCAAACCCATAGACAGGTGAAAGGAGGAAGGAGGCAAGGAGCACAGGTGGAGATTCAAGGATGAATAAATTTCTATGAGCTACCTGTGTATGAACCTAAGGGTTAAATGGTTATATGAATGATGACATTAAATTGTTATTCAATGTTATAGAAGGATTATGTTATGTTTTACACTTATGGATTGGCGAAATTTTTTTATGGGTAAATACTAAGGCATGAAATATCATGATATGATTAAGTATGAAGATTATGAGATGAGATGTGTAACTCTCAAATGATATAATGGCCTAAAATAGCATTTGATGGAAATTGAATGTATAAATGATATAAAATCCTAAGGAGTTAGGATTAAGTGGATAAATATCCAATAAGAACTCGCCGCGTGATCAGGGCGACAATCCTGATTCACATTTACCAATTGATAGATCTCGAGGTAAGGTTATGACGCTCAGGCTGGGGCGCCATACACCGGAAACAATGTGGATATCTACTTTATACTCTTTCTCATTCACGCACATAACAAATATGGGAGTATCCTCGCTTGGGGTAGAAATGACCACTTTCTTAGCACCACTCTGTTAATATGAATATGTAAATACATACAAGAGTAGACAACCATATTAGACCAATGCCCACCATTCTTTATATGTTGGATTGTGTAAGAAGGTTGAAATTGGAGTACCTTGATATGGGCAGCTGCCATGTCTTGATTAGTAAATGCATCCATAGACTCTACAACATGCTCGGCGCTGGTCTCACTCCATGGGATATCTTCAAGGTTCCTATATATCACCCACATTTACAAATTTCAAATCAAGGTAGAAACATAAAAAGCCAAATCAACTAAGATAGAATCCATATACCTGCTCACATGAAGCCAAAGATAGTAATTGGTTTGTCATCGCAGAGAAGGTTCTTGGAATCCTTCACATTGGTTTGGTGCTTCTTCCATTGCCTATGGAGAATATCATACTTAAACATGTATGTTTGGCGGGCCATATAAAAATATAATGATAAGTAAAATAGATACTCAAAAGAAACTTATGAAGACAAATTCTTGAAAATTTATACTATTTTTTAAGGCAATAACAACCGCTCTTAGCTTAGACGCAAAAATCACAACTCTATGAAGATAGATGGGGATCATTCACAACTGATTGCATTGCAAAACCCTGTTATTAACTTTTTATTATTTTCTTTGTGAAATTATTAAGCTAGAAGTATATAATTATGTTGCATTTTGGACAAATATATATATATATCAATTATATATATTATTATAAAAAATGACCCAATTTAAAAGTGATCTTATAACGTTTATGAGCTTAAATCATTTAATAGAATATGAATCTTCAATTATATATATTATTATAAAAAATGACCCAATTTAAAAGTGATCTTATAATGTTTATGAGCTTAAATCATCTAATAGAATATGAATCTTTTATGCATAGAAACGTTATTACGTAATTTTTAATTTCTATTTTTATGATTACCTACATGAGAAATAAGAAAAGTAAGTATCTATATAAACAATTGTGGTCCCTAAATTATTCATAATATTTTCTTTTCTAATATCCCATCATTAAAAAAATAGAGTTACAAAGAATTTTCCTTTCTAACATCCCATCTTTAAAAAAATAAAGCCATCTTCTTGAAAAAACTCTAAGTACTAATTTCATCTTCCTAAGTACTAACTTTGAAGACCAAAAACCGCAAGATTTAAAAACAACTTCTATTCCTATGGATTCATGACTGCTTGTGCTTTTATTCTATTCTTCTTGGTGATTTACGATGGAGGATCCTAGGGTGATTATAATTTTAACTAATAATGTTTTCCTAACAAGTGATGTTAGTGTCATTTTCATGTTGAATCATTGAAAATTTCTCCCAGTTTTATTTATTCAAAATTTTTAAAACTTTGAAATATGTAGTATAAATATGTCATGAACTTTGTCAAGATTTCTAGTTTCATATGCATGATATAAAGATTGATTTTTGCAATCACTTTTATCAATTCTATGCATTTGGATTGATTTTTATTTTTCCACGAAATTAACGCTTATGATTCCAGCATGCTCATTATTTGGATGGATTTAGTTTAAAAAGACATGACTAGGCATTCGTTTTTTCTTTCATGCCAGCACGCCTTGATTATTATGGATTTAGTTCTTGTTGAATAAATAAAAAATATGTGGTTTTCACCCACCATGCATTCATGACCATTTGGATTGATTTTTATTTTTCCACGAAATTAACGCTTATGATTCCAGCATGCTCATTATTTGGATGGATTTAGTTTAAAAAGACATGACTAGGCATCCGTTTATTCTTTCATGCCAGCACGCCTTGATTATTATGGATTTAGTTCTTATTGAATAAATAAAAAATATGTGGTTTTCACCCACCATGCATTCATGACCCTATTTTCTCTTTGATTGATTCAACATAAATCCTTTTCTATGTGGATTTATGTTTCGCATTCATTTCAAATGGGCTTTATATTTTCACTTTTTTACTATTTTGGATTGAATTTTACATTAATGGAATCCTATTAGAACCCATCATAAGGATTCGACCATGTATAATAAGCTCGGATGCATCACTGTTGAAGGAATGAATTTCACCACAACCAACATTAACACAGCTAGAAATAGGATTGATTGAATAGGGTAGCGATTAAGCCATTGCGAGAGATACAAGATGGGTTTGCCCATTGATCTCAATGGCCACCACGAAAGATTCCTGGATGAAGACAGTGATGGGGAGAGGCTAGCCCCGGAATTAGTGTGATCAGTTCAAGCTAGGGGTGCAACTCGGGTCAGGTTAGTTCGGATAGTGGTCTATTTTACCTATATCCTATTTACAAAAGGCTTATCCTACCATACCCATTACCCATAGAGTCGGTTCAGGTTTCAAATCTAAATTGATTCCTTTAATACTCAAATACAAAATTTTTTAAAAATTATTTCTATGTTATTTTAAAAAATCTAAAGCAATACTTATTTATATTTTAAAATCATAGGTACATATGTTACTGTTTACATTATTATATAAAAAATATAAAGTATATATTGTCACAACCCAATCATTAAAACTATTAATATATTAATCACAATTCACAAGCTTATTTATAAAAGACTTTTGTAAGTCAATAACATATATCTAAAAAAACCAAACTAATTTCTTACTTCAGAATCCAAACTCCACAGGGCACAAGATTCGATTGAATTCAAATTTGTTAAAATGTGTGTGCACATAAGATGTCTGACAAGATGCGTATATGTCTAATTAAAATGCTCATTTCAACACAAGTATATGTGCCGATCAAGTAATAAAGAGTGAGCAGAGTATCGTTCCCACGGGGATTGGTTTAAACTAAATTTGTCTTTAAATTCAATTGCCTTGGAGATATGGGGAAAGTTGAATGAATGTTTGCATAAAAGTGAATGAAATGAGTTAAGGACTAGTGGATAAGCAAAAATTTGATAAGGATTCTTAAGGTTAGTTATAATAAATGAGAGAATTGGAAATCTTTGACTCATATTAAAATTGGATCCTATTTACTTAGTTGTGCAGAGATTTACTAATCCAAGTTCATAAATCTCTATATATGCTTTCCAGCATAATAAAGCTAATCTCACGACACCCTGTTGCTATGTTCTTGTGGCGCCCCAAAACCAAACGTCACATCCTGAGCCTTACCTCGGGATCGTTATTGATTGGTATACGTGATCAGGATTGTTGCCCTATCACACGACAGGTTTTTAACTGGTATTTATCTAATTAAATATATTTTCATAAGAGTTTAATTCCTTATATTTTCACCTCATGCATAACTAGGTCATCTCCAACCAATCATTTCATAACAAAGCATGATAATCAAAAACATTTCATCATTCTCATAAATTAGATGTCACTGCATGTATTAACTATAGTCATCACATAAAGCATTAAGGTAATTTACATCCATTCAACATGAGTTTTTCCATAACATAAAAGTGTTAATGTTTTTCCATTGCTCTAATGATCTTGCACTTGCTCCCTTGCCATGCTCTTTCCTTCACCTGTCTTTGGGTTTGGAAAACAAAATCGTGAGTCGAAACTCAATAAACAAGCTATTTATATTTCACAGGCAAATCATTTCAGGTAACAATTTTTCATTTAAAACATCTTGGAAAGCAACTTATACCTTTTAAAAAGGTATATCTTGAAAACATAATTCCTGTACTCATAACGAGTACGACATGCATAATGCAATGTAAAACCATGAACATGTCCTTCATAGGATGGAAGCTAGCTAGACGACCATCCGTCATTGTCATCTCCCATTTTAGAGAGGGCGCCGCCGGCCTTGGGCCTATCTTAGCGACTTGGCCACACCAAAGGGGGACAATTGGTCTGCTTATACCTTTCAAGTGGGCCTAGTACCTTGTGCACATGAACTTCATAAAATTCATCTTTAACATGCTAGCATGATTTTTCATTCATAAACTTGAAATCACATCATTTTTCATAACATTTATCAAAGAAATTTCGTAGTAACACATTGAGATAAAAATATCATTTCAACACAATTTAACTAAGGAATGACCATCCTTAAATACATTAGAAATAATTCCCACACTTTCATCAAAACAAGTTAAATTAAAAATTGCATTTAGGTAAACAATTTAGAGAACAAAAATCATTTAGAAAATTCGCTTGCTTACCTGCATTTTCTTAGCTTTCTGAGTCTACTTTTTCTTTGCCTTTGCCTACGTGAGAATAATATAATTTTTCATATATTTCTTTTTCATTGCATCTCATTTAGTTTTCCAACCCATTTTCATTGACATATATCATTAATCAGAATTGGGGCTTATCTTTCCAAATCCTTTTGGGCATCAATAATACCTTAAACCTAGGGTATTTTACCCTACATAGATTCCATAAATCATGCAATCCCATTTTCATACCATTTTTAGCATAAAAAAGAAGAAATCGGGTCATATATGTCACTTTGCATTCCGTAGTTTCTAAAATTCATAACTTAAGCTTAAATCAACATATGTATTTCATTAAAACATGATTCATAGCCTAAACATATCATTCATACAATACAGAAACTTGTCATTTAAATTTGGGTTTTATCAAGTTGAGTTTTCAACTCATAACTCACTTTAATCTTCATTTTCACTACACAAATAATTAAAATTCATTCATATAACTTAATACCCATTCAATATTTGATCAAAGGGAATATTAAACCACAGATTAAGGAAACTTCATGCATCAATTTCATATTCAAAATTTTGGAGTTTAAAACTCAAAACGAAAAGCTCAAATCAACACATGAACTTACTTGTTTGATGAGTACCAAACCCTAAACACTTGAGATGGATTTCTTCTCCTTTTTCCCTTCTTTTTCCCTTTTTTTTCTTCCCTTTTCTTCCTCTTTGCTGGCCTAGATAGGGACGTGAGCTGCTGCCTTGGGGGAGATGGAGTTTGAGCACTTAGAAAAAATTTTCCAAGCTCATCTCATTTGGCCGTGCACCCCTCTTATAAGGGCTGGATTGATCCAGATGTGGGCCCCACTTGGGGCTGTTTTCCCACATCATTAAATGCCCACTTATCCTCTTAATTTACTGGGTGAATAATGGCCAAGTAAAAATATTTTTTTACCATTTTTTAAAAACCAAAAATCTGCTCTAATTCAAGACCGTCTAGCTGCCCCCATTGATCACGTCCACCTTGCTGCCATTTACAGATTTTTCCCCATTTTTTTAACCCTAATTTAAGGGTAAATTATACACTTAATTATCATTTAATTTATGCATTTATTTGACATAAATTGTTTTTAGTAAAAATGGCAGCAACAACTTACCCATTGCACGTCATTTGCATGCACCATGCCGTCCATTTGTATCCTTCAATACAGCTGCATTTCATAATTTTTTTGCAGGGATTTTTGCATGATTAATTGCACATTCTTGTGTCCCTACATGTCAGTTATGTGAGTGCATATTTTATAAAATAAAAAATTAAAAATAAATAGCAGCAACTGCCCTTGGACGTCCCTTCATTGCCACATACCCTATGCTCACTTTGAGCACTCCCTAGCTTCATAATGGTGGACGTCCATGGCAGGGATATTATTTGGATTTTTGCTTTTTATATTAAAGCATAAAATACCCTGAAAATGAGCTGCATTTGACACCTATTTTTCCATTAAAATCATGCATTAATTCCACTGTTGTGCATCTTTTACCAATAAATGAGTGGCACATAATACTTTTTGCTTATCATTGCACATAGATATCCTGAATAATTTTCTGATCTTCGTCATCCACTGTTCAACTTGGACGGGGTCGGGTTCACCTGAAAATTTAGGAGGCCATTGTGAAAGGAATGCATTTATTACCCTCCTATCTACTTCCATTAATTGATTTTCATCCATTGAGGGCGTTGTAGGTGGAATTGGGTTAGCCATAGGAATGGGTCCTTCTTTTTCAACACTTCCTAATTGGGTCTATTGGTTCCTCTCCCACAATCCTTGAATTATATCTGCGGCTTGGGTTGCCCAATCACGTGTAGCTTGTTGCACAGCTTCTTTTACCGCTGAAGCTACTCTTTCCTCAATCATTTGAGCTTGGCATTGCTCTGGCTCTCTGATTGGTTTTGGGCTTTCATCTATCCTTCTTTGTTGATTTCTTTGATTTTGCCCTTGTAATCCAGGCCTACCTCTTTTTGGCCTACCGGATTCACCAACCTCATGTTGGCTAGGAACTTCGGTAGCCATTTCTTTTTCCTTGTTCTTCTAATCCTTGATCTTGCATCAACCATGGTGCTCTTTCTGAATATTCAAAAGCACATAACTTTTATTCATGGTTAGGGTTAGGTTATCATAAACACATTTCATCATACACGTCCATACTCATATGCATTTATTTCATGCATTCAAAATCCTTAGATATAGTTATATCATCATAACTAATCATATCATTCACATCATCAAAGCATCCCATGCATAAAATAAAGTCTTAGCATCTTAACATGCATCACACACATATTTACATACATGTCATATCATGACGTCACACACAAATATGTACATGCCACAAACCACACCATAATTATACAAATATGTGTGTCACACATAAAACCATCTTCAAAGTGTTATCAAACCATAATTATACAAACTTTTCATAAAAGTTCTTAAAAACCAAATCATCTTCTACCGGGACCCCTCCTCATGTAACGCCTACGACTCGGCGGAGCCTGAGTGGGTTCATCGATAATGGTGCTAGTATCGGACCATGCGGGGACATCTTCCTCCCCTTCGTCATTGCTATCACTATCATCATCTTCTTCTTCATCATTTTCACCTTCCCCTCCTGTATCTCAGGGGCAAGGTACTCCATCGAATCCTCATTATCATTATCGCTAACATTATTATTTTCGTTTCCTATGTTAAGTCGGATAGGTTCCCCATCCTGTCCGGCTATGTGGATAATAACCTCATTAAGACCTAAAGCGATGGGTGTTTCTAAAATTCCCTGGGCCCGACGTTCCTCTATCACAATAGCTACCTCTTTCTCCCTTTGGTGGATCCTTTCCCAACTCACCCCGTGCCTAAATTGCACCAGTCCGCTCTCAAATCTATACCACGGACCATCATCAGGGGGTATGGGTACTGGAATCTGATCCCAAAATTTTTAAAGATCTTAAGGGTACATCAAATCGGATGGAACAAGTAAATCTATTTGGTGAGATGCAACTGTATTTTCCACCTTAGGAACATGGCTTGTAGATTCATTTGCATTAGGCCTTGGAGGGTATGGGTTGACAAAATAATCTCCCTGTGGTTGAGTTTGAGGTTGCCTAGGAGGGAAACTAGGAAGGATTGATGGAAAATGTGTAGAATTCCACCATCTATTTAAATTTTTTTCTATTCTTCTTTTCCGCTCCTCCTCCTCCTTTCTAATTTCTTCCTCACTCATTGCCCTCTTTCCTCTGTCGGCCATCTACAATTCAAACATAGCAAGTCAGCCATATTCAAACATCATAAATAAATCATCATAGAATAAATTGTCTAATCACATAATTATCATCTAAGCACATAGCTTATCTCATAGACATAACTTATGATCTAGTCACATAGATATCATTTAATCTCTTAGATATCATCATAAACTATAAATTTTTATACTTAAAAATTTTTTCTCGCCTATTTATCAATTCATGCTCTGATACCAACCTCCGTGGTGCTCCAGCCCGAGCGTCACAACCTTACTCCAAGATCTATCGATTGGAAATGTGAATCAGGATTGTTGCCCTGTCACTCGGTGAGCTTATTGGATATTTATCCATTATATCTTAACTCTTTAAGAGTTTATATCATTTCATATATTCCATTTAAAATATATACACACATGATCTTATAATTTTTTCCCATACTTAACCATTCCATGAAAAATCATTTTTAACAATCGACTATAAAATTTTTTGTTATTTATAGTCACAATCATCACATAGTCATAAACATAATATAACCTTTATACAACATTCAATCACCAATAATGTCATCAACATACAACCATACAGTTCATAGAGTTCAATCACAGGAACATGTAGAAATTCATTTTTTTTCCTTGAATCTCCACCTGTGCTCCTTGCATGGTTCTTCATTCACCTGTCTTTAGGATTTCAAAAACAAAACTATGAGTCGAAACTAAATAAGAAAATTATAAGGTTTTTAGGCAATTCATTTTCATTTAAAATAACTTGGAAAGCCATATTATACCCGCTCGAGGGTATATCTTAAAACATGCTTCTTATACCCGTCTAGGGTATGTCATAAACAATGTGATGCATTATTTAAAATCATGACATTCTTTTGGATAGAAGCTAGCTAGGCAACCATCCACTTTCATCCTCTCTTCCATTCCAGGGAGGCGCCGCCGGCCCTTGGCCTTTCTTACCGACTTGGCCTTTCATAACTTAAATCATAACAGATTTTTAAGTCATAATTTCCAGCAACTAAACATGCATTTATTAACTCAAATTTAGGGTATTATCACATATTTAAAATTCACAATTCATTTGCTTCCATAACAGCAATATTTTCATACATATAGGTATTTCATACATATAGGCATCTATTTGACCTGTTTTGACGTGTCCATACATATATCCATAAAATCAGATTTGGGGCAAATCTTTTCAAACTCTTTTGGACACTCAAAGTACATTAATCCTAGGGTATTTTATCCTTTATAACATTCATAAATCATTTCATTACAAACAGCAACAAAAATCACATGGAAAGCACCTGTTTTGGCCCCCATTTGGACGTCCCATATACATACCCTAAAAAATCTGATTTAGGGAAAATTCATCCAGCCCACTTAGGAAATACCAAGGGTCCTTAATTTAGGGTACTTTACCCTACAATTCATCCATAAATAATTTAAGACTTCCTTGTATAATTTTTAACTCAAAAATGGAAAAATCAGGCATTTCTTGAAACCCTAAGTTCCATATTAGCTAAAATCATTAACAAATGCTTAAATCAACATATGTAATCCAAATAAACATTAATTACATTCAAATCAACATGCTTGAATACAAAAACAAGTTGGTTTAGGGTTTTGAGAATTTCCAAGTTAGATTTAATCTCAAAATTCAACCTTAACTTCCATTTTCACTCTCTTGAACTCTTGATCTCATTTAAATCTTTCAAAAATCATTCAATACCCATATTAAGGCATAATAAATCATCCTTTAAGATTTCTTTATGATCCATATTCATGGCTCATGAATTGAGAGAGAAAAACTTGATTTAAGTGATTCAAAACTTAGATTTCACTTACTTGAATCAACCCTAACTTGATTCCAATTTGAGTTGCTTGGTTCTTCTTCTTTTTCTCCTCCTTTTTCTTCCTTTTTTTCCTCTCCTTTTCTCCTTCCCCTTGCTGTCTTTGGACGTGCTCAAGCTTGCTCAAGACTTAGCAACTTTTGGGAAATTTCCTCCCCCCTTCTCTTCATATGCACGTTCCAATCTATGTTCCCATTTTATGATTTTTTTAACTAGCTGGTGGGACCCATTTGCCACATGTCATGAGGGTAATTTATTTTTACCTTATCTTGATGACATGACATTTTTATAACCAAGTAAAATTTGCATTTACTAATTAACAAAAATCCACAAAATCCATGCATTTAAGCATCATGTTGCTGTCCACCCTTGCACGTCCCCTCTTTAGCTAGGTTTTTGACATTTTTTGCCACTTTTTCCACATATTTATGTGCCCATTTACTTCGCCTAGACATTAGGCAATTTAGACTCATTTTTTTAGGATTTTAAAAAATTACATTTCCATGCCCAAAGTGCCCTTGGACGTCCCTTGCTTTGCCACATGATCTATGCTCCATTTGAGCTTGCTATTAGGCATTAATCCCTTGCATTTAATCCTTGAATTTTTCTGGGATTTGACCATTAAACAATGCTTTAAAATCCCAGCTCCTTCCACCCAAAATTGACACCTTGCATAGCATTAAAATATGTCATTTTCTCAAATATTTTTTATTTAATGCTATGGTGGTCTAGGGTACATAAGTCAATGCTAGGTACCTTTTTCTAATTAACCACTTTTACATGGTAATTATCTTAATCCAATCCACTCATACCATAGATTTCATAATTTTATTAAATCGTTTTAAATTTCATCTTAAAGCGACGTTTCTACGTCAAGTTATGAACCTTTGAAAATAACTTTTGAGTGTGAGATTAAAAATAAATAGTTATCACCTTAATCTCATCACTTGTGCCTTAATCCAATCCTTTCATAAGTTTGAGCCCAAAATCATGAGCTTTCCTTTCAAATTTCTTCTCATTTCGCCTTACAGGCGTTAAGTTATGAATTTTCTATGATTTTCAACATAACTCCATAATTTCCATTTTAATCTCTAATAATTAAATCATGAAAATTAAATTAAATATTCATTCCACATTAGCATATGCTAGCCTCATTAAGTCCCTTTAGTCATCTTGACTCACATTAGGCTTTGACGATTAATCTTAATCACCATCCTTAATTGCAAACCCTAATTGCAAAATTCATAAATTCATGAAAAATCATCCAAAATTCATTCATTTGACCCATAAATCATTCATTACACCTTAAATGCAATTATATGAGTCCTACTTTGGTCTGGGTATTACAAGTTTTTAACACTTGCAGTGTTGAATGTTAATATGGATAGGAATATTACTGTTAACCCTGTATAATCTTGAATAGGCTATGAGCTAATCAATCTTGTTTCACTTATTTACACAGGAACATAGAAAGTGTGATACCTAGAACATTTTGAGACCCATAAATATAATTTAGGTATTCAAGAGTTATTAATGGTATGGTTTATGTGGATGGATGAGATTAGGGCTAGTAATCAAGCGAGGTGGTTAAGTTAATCACCTTTACCAAATATGGATTAATGTGTACAAAAAGACAAAATGAAGTATGGAAATGATAATGTGGCATGATTTTGAATTCTATTAATTATGATTAAGTTGATAATAATGATGGGATAAATTGGGTGATTACTTGAAAAATTCATAACTTGACACCCATAAGGCGGATTGACGTAAAATTTGAAAGGTAGGCACATGTCGACGTAGTTGGTCCCGAGTTTATGGAAATATCCAAGAGGGGAGGGGTTTGGCTGTTTAAAAATTCTTTGCTTAATCAGAAATTTCCCCTTTTGTAAAGTTAATCCCGTCAATGAAACGACCAGTGAGTTGGAGTGAAATGGTGCAGTAGAAGTACAAAACACAAGCAATCAACCCACGTCAAGAGACAGCAATATATAGTGGTTCGGGCAACCTTCCCTACTCCACTCTTCTAAGCACACACCTGTTGTGGCTTGGGTTCCACTATTGAATTATTAATACAACTTAGAGCAACCACTCTCTTCTAGATTCTAGCTCTAGGGGGTTTGTACAATCTCAGCACAAGTAGGTGTCTCCAATACCAAACTAAGTGGGAAAAATAAATAAACAATGAATAACAAAGATCTACACGTTACAGATTGTATAGGCAGTTTCGTCCATGTAGAAGAACTTGTGGAAACAGTTGTTGATGGAGCAATGTAGCTTTCAATAGTTTAAATGCCAAGTTCTTCAAACTTGTTATAGATCACTTTAAATGCAAGAGAGAGTGGAAGGTGAGCTCATTCAATATTTTTCAACTTCAATTACGTTCACTTGATGCTCCTTAAATAATGAGAAGTAAATTCGAACGTTTGGTGGTAGGTGGTGCGCATTTAATGCGCCAACGTTCAATTTTTTCTGACTATTGAGAGCCAAGTTGCATTTTTAGTTAACTTGGTATGCGATTTCATTCAAGTCGCAAGGTGGAGTCGACTTCACCTAAGTCGCAAGGTGGAGTCGACTTCACCTAAGTCGCAGGCTGGAGTCGACTTCGGGAGCGACTTCGGTCTTCAGCTTCCAACCGAAGTTCCAGGTTCAGGTTGACTTGGTCTCAAACTTGACCCAAGTCGCAGGTGGAGTCAACTTTGGATGTGACTTCACCGACCATCATTTTTGATGATTGACAGAACCAATTTGAGATAGACCTTTCATTTTCTTACATAAGGGTTATGCCATGTTTTTGTTTAACATTTAGAATTGACATAATGTGTTGATTACTCAAAAATTACATAGCATTGGATATCATGTAAGCAAATTCATTCCAAACAACAGTTTGCACAAAAATAAAGTTCATATAATTCAAATTCATGTCATTCATAAAAAAAATGATTCCAAAAATTACATGCTACCCAACCCCAAAATAAAATTCTAAATTCTGAGTCCTACTCTCTCTCCCCCTTTTTCTCAAAGCATCAAAATGGGATATAAGGGAATCAGGACTTATGGAATTGAAAAGCTGATATAGGATAGGTAGTGGAAAGGCCGGAGGAAAGGGTCGAGTACATGCTGATGAAAATAGAGATGAAGGAGCTTGAACAGTGGGTTCGGCTCTCCCTGATTCGCCCCAGTATGGATCGAAATTAGGGTGACTCGGAATGGGTCGGCCACGACAACTACCCAAAGCGAGTTGATATATGATAACGGTCAACTCCTAATCCAACTTGTCTTGGCACCCATCCATTTCCATCAGTGCAATGTTGATATTGCCCAATTCCTGTGGTATTCTACTCTCCATTTGTTGTAGGTAGTCTAAAATCGCCTTGGGGTAGATGGTCGGTCTGGTGAGTGGGCAAAATGATCTGTAGCCCGCGATCCATGGGGTGAGCAGGAGCCATGGGATTGTGGTGATGCGGAGCGGCAGGGGCCGGAGGCGGAGACGGAATAGACTCGTGTCGGGGTGGTTCCCCCCCCTCAAGATGAGCACCCTCGGCTTTTGGCTGTGCGGGAGGATCTTGCAAATCATTTCCTATCCTTTCGCATAGCTGATGTGATACCCAGACCCAAGTAAGGTTTATTTATATGCAATTGGCATATAAAAATGGATCATGTATGATTTAGTGGAATTATGAATGATTTTCCTAAGCAATATTGATGATTTATTGCGATTAGGACAAGTGATTATGAATGATCAATATAAGCCGATATGGGACAATGTGATTAAAGATTCTTAATGAAGATTAAAAAATGTGAATATATTGAGGATAATTACCTCATATATTATGGGTTAATTAATGGAGATTATGATGCTAATTATGGAGTTCAGGTAGCAAATGCTAGAAAATGCATAACTCGACGCCGGGAAGGCAGATTAAGATGAAAATTGAAAGGTAAGCACATAATTTTGTGCTTAATCTTATGAAAATGATAGATTATGAAAATAAGGATGAAATTGGGGTGAAAATTGATCATCTCCGTCCAAAAATTCAAATGAGCATAAATTGAGCTAGAAAAGTTGGATTGAGACGAAATTTGAAATGAACGGTTAAAATTATGAGATCCATGAAATGAGGGGCTTGGATTAAGTAAATGATGATAGGATATAGGTTTCACAAAAATGGATGTATAATTATTGATTTTTGTGCACCAAAAAGTAAGTTAGTGTTTATGTTAAAGTAAGGTGGTTAACTATATGATTAATGGCATAAATGAGGTGGCAAAAGGAGGTAATGACAAGTGGATTTTATGGATTATTTAAAATAAAAAAATCCATGATAAAATCAAGTGCTTAATGACATGATTTAATGGTTAGTGGATTAGCTCAAAGGAGCTTGAAAAGGTGGCCATACATGTGGACGATCAAGGGACCATATACTTGATTTTTATAATTTTTAAAAATGAAAAAATGTGAATTTAAATGACCTAGAAAGCTAGGGGGAGATGTGGAAGAGATTTGGGTTAATTTTTTATGCCAAGAAAATGCCAAAAAGTCCATGATAAGTGGACCTCACCAAGTGGACAACATTATGGAGCAAGAGAGAGGTCATGGTAAAGGCAGCTTTTTGGATTTTTTATTAATTTTTTTAATAGATAATTAGACTCCTAAATGAGATAATAACTAGGGTAATTAAATACCCATTAATTAAAGTGGAAATTAGGTGTGGAAAATGGCACAAAAGTTGCTGCAATTGACGTTGAATTACAAGAGCATGAAATGGACAGCTTGGAAAAGTGGACGTCCAAGGCAGAAATGTTATTATTATTTTTTAATAAGCTAAATTTACCTCTAAGTAGCCTATTATCTAGGGTTGTTAATTATCCATTAATTAAAGTAAAAATTTGGTGGAAAAAAGGTGCAAAGGGCTGCTGAAATGGACGTCCAAACAAGGGGCAGATTTGTGTCCATTAATGAATGGATTTTTGATGATTTTTTAAAGATAATTACATAATTTACTTGGCCCATATTTTTCCATGTCAGAAATAGGGGATAAGCATGTCTTAATCATGTTTGATTGCTGTGGCAAGTGGGATCCACAAAGCTGGAAAATTCTAGCTAATGCATAGGTGAATGTCCATATGTGTAGGAGAGAGAAAGAGAAAAATCAAATGGAAAAAAATAATATCCAAGCAGGCAGTGCACATTCCATGTTCCAGAAGCTTTAGAAGGAGAAAAAAAGGAGGAAAAGAGAAGGAAAAATGAGAAGAAAGAAGAGGAACCAAGCTAGGAAAAATGAAATCCAAGTTGATTCAATTCCAAGTAAGTATACCCTTTGATTATGGGTTGAAAATTATAACTGAAATTTTCTTAAATCCTATGTGATGTTGCTGTTTTGATGTTTAATCATGATTATATGATTATTCATTATTATATGAATTATATAAGTTGATTTATAAAGTTTAATTTGGGGATTAATCAACCCATATCATCTAATCTACACTTATGTGTAGTAAATCTGAAATAGGAAAGAAAAATATGTATGAAATAGTAAATGAATGAATTTTATTATGAAAGTTTTTTATAATACTCCGGATAGGATTATTAAGGAACAACCTAACTTTCAGCTCAAAATGAGAATAATATTAGAAATTACAAATCCGAGAAAATCAACCTGAACAGGGTTGAATGGGTGTCAGGATCAGCTGCACCAAATGATTTTAAATAATTTTTATAAAAATAATTTTTGGCTGAAAATTTTACAAGATATATAATAAATATTTAGGATCATAATAAAAAAATAAAAATTAGGTTTTTATGGGTATAAATATACCCCATAATTAACGGAATTTGGGCTGTCTGAAAACGGATGCTGCTGTCCAGAAAGGTAAAAATACAAAAATAAATAGAAATAATAACTATTTTATGTTGGAAATATTTATTTTGGTTAATAAATATATTTATTAAGGTATTTTCATAATTTAAGATTAAAAATACTTGATTTGATATTAATTCAAGATTTTTAGAATTCAGTGTGCCTGAATTCAGCATTATGGACAACTTAAGGAATAAATCGAGATAAATGTTAAATTTCAGATTTTTGTCATGGAATTTAACTTATAATGGGATATAAACAAGTATCATAAGTTATTATGAGGATTTAACGTATTAGAGATGAGTTTTAGAAAGAATGGAACTTAGGGTTACGTATAAGACCCGATTTCCATATTTTGATGTTGAAAATGATAAATGGACTATGTGAAGGGATAAAATGAAAAAATGCATGAAAAAATGATGAAAAAAATGAATTAGGTTACTGTTTTGATAAATAATAATAATCTCAAATTTTGAGATTATTATATTATGCCTATGTTATTAATTAAGTGCTTAAAATGAGCACCAATGTGTGAAAAAGGAAAAATATGTTGAAAATGATAAATGGAGGTAATAAACTTCCAAATAATGATTTAATTAATAATTATTATATTTATGTAAGATTACCCTACATAAGGGTATTAAAATGAATGAATGGATGATTGATATGTATAGGCTATGTGCTAAGTAGGAATACCCGACTTGAAGGACAAGTGGGTCAAGCTAAGCCCAAATGGATTTATGTAGGTTGGAAAACCTAAGGGATTTATGTATTTGAAGTTGATGTGAATAAATGAAATATTATTTTCATTTATTTAGGCAAAGACAAGAAAAGAATAGAAGAAAAGGATTATGTCGATCTCAGGTAAGCAAGCGAACTTTTCAAATTATGGATTTTTTCTTTATATGTCGAAATGATGATTATGTCAATGCTATTATGATTATGTTTTGACGAATGGGCAAGCACAAGTTTTGAAAATGATGGCTTTAATGCAAAGACATAAGTTTTGAAAAATGATGGCTTTAAGGAAGAGCCTCAAGGTTTGCTTCATGGGAAGCAAGCAATGTTTTAAGATAAAGAATTTATCACAAGCCTTGCCATGGATTGGCAATGCTTTATGTTAATAGGATTGAGAAATTTTCTTTTAAGTAAGCAAGTCCTTTATGATGTTGTTTTGAAAGTAATTTATAAGAAAAAGAGAGTTTTGCCCTTTTTCACAAAGCAACAAATGTAAATAAGTTTTGAATTTCTTTTATGATATTTTATGATAAATAATTATGTTTATGAAAGAAAAAAATGGGAATTGATGTATTGATATTTAAATATAAACAATGATTTGGACATAGTCCATATGTTTTGAAATGATATTCAAAAAAGTTTTGATTTACTTTAGATAAGGAAATCTATGTTGAAAATATTTTGAAAAATGTTTATACGGATGTGTTGAATGGGATTTAAGGATGAACAACCTAATAAGTGATTTCATAAAATGGTTTGATTTCGGGTTGCTAAAATGACATACAAAAGACTATGCAAACCCCTCTTTATGTAAAAATGGTAAGATAGATATGTGGACAATAATTTGATTTTAAAGTGGTTGAGAATGGGGTGGTATAATTGCATAACTTTTGTAAGCAAAAGGCCCTGAAATGGAAACCAAGAAAATATTAGAGAAATATATGGTTTATTTTTAGAAATTCAAAAGTTTTGAAATTTTTTTATTATAAAGGTTTTTAAGATGTATTGTTTCTCAAATATTTCAAATGTTTATCAAAATGTTTTACTCAAAATGTTTCTAAAAGAATTTAAGGAAGGTCATCCTAAAATTAGATTTCAAATGACAACTTGTTTAAAGTGGGTGCGATCGCTTTACAAGTTGACATGGACTGCTGTCTGTGATGTGTTTTTGAAAATAAATTTTTTTTTTAAAAAAGACACAGACTTCGGTCTGTGATGTTTTGAATTTATGGATACAGACAGAGGTCTGTGATCCCAGTTTAAAAGGACATGGGCTGAGGTCTGTGGTTCTTTAAACCAAACAGACTGCGGTTCGTCAGGATAATGTATGGTGCACCAGTACAAAGAACAGGCAGGTTGTAGAGCACGGTTGGGATGACCGGGGCTCACTCTACATAAGGCCAAGTCGTTAAGGGATGACAGGACTGCCAGTGGCGGAGCAAGATAAATAAACAGTCGCCTGAATAACGTGCTGTTAAGGATTCTCTTCTAAAAGGTAGTATGATTACTTGCTAAGTGTCACTACTGGATGGGGAGAAATGTGTTTGCATACGTTTTGCTTTTCAAAAGTCCAAAGATTGGGATATAAAAGCACTTATATGAAAAATTATCCTAAATTGGATTTTTATGAGCCATTATGTATAAGTTACCTTAAAAGCAGGGTGTTTTACACAAAATGTGTAAATATTGAGAATAAAAAGAAATGATTTCTATGCAAAAGTTTTCATGAAAATGATTTATGACTTGTTTGCTACAAACAAGCACTAAGATGGAGATTATAAAAAAGGGTTTATGTTGAAAAATATTTTGGACATAAGAATGTCCATTTCCAAAAGGTTTATGTGGGAAAAATGGGGACATGAGAATGTCCAATGCCAAAGTGTTTTAATAAAAGGTGTTTTAGGACATATGAATGTCCATTGCCAAAGGAAGCTACTTGAAAAATATTTTGAGACATTAAGGGTGTGTTTGGTTGGAGTTAAAACTTTTGATGAAAAGTTTTTGGAGTAGAAGTTGTCAAATCAATAGAAAGTGATGTGATATAATAGGAGTAATGATAAGAAGTAAAAAGAATAAAGTTAAAATAGATAGGTTAGTTGTATGGGTAGTTGTGTAGAAATGATTGAAAAGTAGGGTAGTTTGTATAAAAAAATGTGAAAAAATAATTAAAAAATAGAATAATTATGGAGAGTGAAAAGTTTTAGATTGAAAAGTTTTAGTTGACACTTTTTTACCCTAAACAAACACACCCTAAATGTCTCTTGGCTAAAGGATTTTATGATGAAAAATATTTTTGGACATAAAAATGTCCTTTGCCGAGAAAGGCTTATGTAAATAATGTTTTAAGACATGAGAATGTTATCCTTTGCCAAAGAAATTATGAGAAAAATGTTTTGGACGTAAGACGCCCACTGGAAAAAGATGATTTTATGTAAAGGTCTGGGAACATTGGAAATGTTCAATCAAGACAAAAAGAAATTAATTATAAAGGGTAAAACACGCATGTTTTGCCTTATCAAGCTCAAATGTGGCTTGTAAATGATTTTAAGGATGAATGTTTTAAGATAATGTTCAAGGACATAGAATTGTCCTCATGAACAAAGGATTTCATGACAATGTTTTAGGACATATGGATGTCCTCAAGTAAAAAGTTGTTCAAGATGTTTATGAAAAAGGTTTTCAAGGAAGCCTTGCCCTAAAAAATAAAATACTTGCTTACGGAGTTGTCACTCATGATTTGTTTTCTCAAACCTTAAACAGGTAGTGGGAAACTCAAGAGGTTGCAAATCTAAGTCATGATGAAAGGTCAATGATGATAGCCATGCGGGCTATAAGAAATGGGATAGCATGGTTTGAAGTGCTAAGGTATGTTGATGTATATGAACTTATTTAGAATTATGTTCTATGTGATTCAATGATTAAATGTATATATGTGTGGAATGTAAATGTCGTTGTAGAAAAATATGAAGAGATGCTATGAATGAAATGATGAAATTTATTACAAGTATATTGCCGCTTATATGATGTATGATGTTGATTGTAAAGAAATGATTGACGAATAATGGTGTGAAATATAGAGATATGAACGAAAAAACTTTGGACGAGATCCAATTAAGAACCACCGCATGATCAGGGCAACAATCCTGATTCACATTTACTAATTAATAAGGTCTTGAGGTAAGGAAGTGACATCTCGGTTTGGGGTGCCACAACCAATCAACTCTAAAAGCCTCCAAGTCAATCTTCATGCGGGTCAGGAGGGCCCGGTTGACAGCGTTTGTTGGTTTGAAAACTTTAAATGGTTTGTCATCCGGATCAACATCGTAATATCCCATGATTTTGGTGATCCACGTTCCATATGGCAAAACTCCTCATGAATTCTCCTTCTTGAGTTTGAGGGCCTCCAAAAATAGTCTGGGGAGACTAACTTTGACCATATTAGCAACTTTCCACAGGATTTCAGCTTCCTGTGGACTCAATTGATTTCAGTTGCGGCCTTGGGGTAGATATAATGAGCGATCAACAGTCTGAGAACCCGCAGTATCGGCGATAAGCCCATATAATGTAGAAACTTGATCCCGGGATGATACTTGTTGCTATTTGTAAGTTGATTATACATCTGTGTGAGTGAAAACCCCTCGAGAATAGGCTCATTTTCCTTTGGCATGCCTAAAATGCCGGCAATTTTTCCTATGACATTTCTCCTGTAGATTCCTTGTGCAAGTCCGAAATTTATCTCAACCCCTTTGACATAAGTGTTGAGATATTCCTGATCCCATAGATAGTAAAACAGTCGGGTCAGGTCGGGATAGATTTTATCATCCTCTTTGAGTAGACCAGTCCATCCTTGAAAGTCCAATAATTCTTCTATCCCGAATTCATACTCATGCGGGAACTTAAAATCTATGATTTTGGTCACGAAAATCTCTCTCATAAAAATGCCTATAAAACCGGCTATGTTGGCGTTTTGTCCTGAAGTAGTCTGTAGGCATTTTAAGGACTTGGCCCCGTTGAGTGGGGGTCCCTTTCCTTCTCACTTCCATTTCAGTGCTACTACTAGATTCTTCCATTTTCTCTTCTCTAGGAGCCGAAGTGGAGGGGTTTCCTACTTGAAACTGAACGCGTCACCCCGTAGATGCTATGGCTTCCTTCCAAACTCTCTTGGATGGAGTCCGTTTCCTACATGGCACGTCTTCCCCGGGGTGTGATTGGGATGGCCTTGAAATTGGGAGTTTGTTGGGTTTGGATACGACCTTGGGTGCCAACAGCTCTTACCCCCCATTTAATTGCAAAATTTAATCAATATCAATCATACCCATGTCATTCCTAATTTTATAGAATGATTCTTTTGCTAAGGGTTTGGTAAAAATATTTGCAATTTGATCCTCAGTTTTAACATATTCTAATCAAATATTATGGTTTTCGACATGTTCCCTAATGAAATAATGTCTCACATCTGTATGTTTAGTTCTAGAATACAATACAGGATTTTTGGTTAAACATATTGTACTAGTATTGTCACATCTAATTGGTATATCTTTATATTCAATGTCATAATCTCTAAGTTGTTGTTTCATCCAAAGTAATTGGGCACAAGAGCTCCCGACGATAATATATTCGGCTTCCGCAGTAGATAGAGCAACACTAGTTTATTTTCTTGAAAACCACGAGACCATCATTTTTTCAAGCAACTGATATGTTCCACTAGTACTTTTTTTATCTACTTTATAACCGATAAAATCCGCATCCAAGTAGTCGATTAAATCAAATGTTGAACCCTTTGGATACCATAGACTTAGATTAGTAGATTGATTAAATATCTAAAAATTCTTTTTACAGCTATGAGATGTAATTCTTTAGGACATGATTGAAATCTTGAACACATACAAACACTAAACAGAATATCCGGTCTAGAAGTAGTCAAATACAACAGAGATCCTATCATGCTTCTATACAAATTTTTTTCAACTGATTTACCTTTTTCATCCTTGTCAATTTAGATGGTGAAACTCATGGGTGTGTTTGCTCCTTTGCTATTTTGCATTCTAAACTTCTTGAGCATCTCATTGACGTATTTAGACTGATTTATAAAAATTCCTTCAACTAATTGCTTAATTTGTAGTCCAATGAAGAAGTTTAGCTCGCCCATCATGCTCATTTTGAATTCACTTTGCATAATCTTAGAAAATTCTTGATAGAGGTTTCATTAGTAGCACCAAATATAATATTATCCACATAAATTTGAACAATTAATATATTTTTACCATTATATTTGATGAACACTATTGTGTCAACTTTTCCTCTTTGAAAATCATGATCAATCAAAAATTTTCTTAACCTCTCATACACAAGCCCTTGGAGCTTGTTTAAGTCCAGACAATGCTTTGGTTAACTTAAAAATAAATTTTGATTGATCATTCTCTTCAAATCTAGGAGGTTTTTCAACATATACTTCCTCATTTAGGTATCCATTCAAAAATGCACTTTTCACATCCATTTGAAACAGTTTAAAGTTCATGTGAGAGGCAAAAGCTAGTAGGATATGTATGGCCTCCAATCTAGCCACAGAGCATATGATTCCTCAAAATCAATTCCTTCATCTTGGGAATATCCTTTGGCTACAAGTCTGGTCTTGTTTCTTACCGCAAGTCCACTTTCATCTAATTTGTTCCTAAAGACCCATTTGGTACCAATGACAGTGCAACCTTGGGTCTAAGAACTAGGCATCATACTTGATTTATTTCAAATTGTTATAGCTCTTCTTGCATTGCTACGATCCAATTTTCATCATTAAGTGCTTGGTCAATTGAATTTGGTTCTATTTTAGACACAAAGGCAAATTCTCCACAAATATTGTGTCTAGATCTTCTTATTCTCACTCCTTCATATACATTACCAATTACTTGTTCAATTGGATGGTCATTTTTGAACTTTAAATCTGTTGGAGGTTTGTAAGAATTATTACCTTCACTTACCTTTCCATATGTAGATTGTTCTTGCTTTGTTTCTGCTTCTCCTTGTTGTTCCAACTGTTGCCTTTCAGGATTCTTTAGTGTTTCATCTGCGTCACTTAGTTCATCTTCCTTTTTGAGATTTTGATTAAATTTATCAAATATAACATGTATTGATTCTTCTACTACTTGATTTCTTTTGTTAAAAACTCTATATGCTTTGCTATTTGATGAATATCCAAGAAATATTGCTTTATCATTTTTGGCATCTAATTTTCCTAAGTTTGATTTTTCATTATTCAGCACATAGCAAGTACATCCAAAAGCATGGAGATATGGAATATTTGGTTTTTCTACCCTTCTATAGTTCATATGGGGTCTTTTTCAAAATTTCTCTTATGGTAACTCGATTAAGTACATGGCATGCTATACTTATAGCTTCACGCCAAAATCTTTTGGATAATTTACTTTCATTTAGCATAGTTCTAGCCATCTCCTATATTGTTCTATTTTTCCTTTCAACTACCCCATTTTGTTGGGTAGTTCTTGGTGCAGAGAATGTGTAGTGAATACCTTTCTCATTGCAAAATTCTATAAACCGTTTGTTTTTAAATTCACCACCATGATCACTTATAATGGATATGATTGTATTTTTCTTTTCATTTTGCACCAAATTTGAGAAAGTAACAAACATCGAGAAGACTTCATCTTTGCTAGCTAAAAGTATTATCCATGTAAATCTTGAAAAATCATCAACTATGACAAATACATACTTTTTTCCACTAAGAGTTAAAATGTCAGATGACCCATACAGATCCATATGTAATAGTTCAAGTGGCCTAGTTGTTGAAATTTCCTTTTTTGAGGAAAATGACATTTTGGGCTGCTTGGATAATTGACATGCTTTGCAGATTTTATCTTTGTCATATTTGAGCTTTAGTAATCCTTCCACTAGGCTCTTTTTCCATAAAGTCTTAATATTTGATATATTTATATGTCCAAGCCTTTTATGCAATATCCATGAATCATTTTCAATGGCTATAAGACATTTTCCATCAAGTTCATCAAGACAAACCAAATATATATTTTCATATCTTTTGCCGCTAAAGACTATGTGATCCTCATAAAAAATATTACATACAAAAGATTTAAACACAACTTTATAACCTTTGTCACACAATTGACTAATACTCATTAAATTATGTTTTAGTCCTTCAACAAATAATACATTATTAATACATGCATTTAAAATACCATAAACATTTCCTTACCTTTTATTATACATTTCTCATTGTTTCCAAATGCAATAGTCCCTTTACTACAAGATTTGATTTTGTGAAATAATCTTCTTTCTCCCGTCATATGTCTTGAGCAACTGCTATCCATAAACCATATATTGCTGGCCTTTGTTTTAAGACATAGCTGTAAAACAAAAACATGTAGTGCTTATCTCTTTAGTACTTATTTTATAGGTACATTTGGGTTAGTGAGCCATTAGAGTCTACGTTGTTCTACTCTAGAAGGCATAAATCTAATGCTCTTTGGTACCCAAACCAGTTTTGCACCATAGTCATATTATTTTTTTATTTTACATTGATAAATTTTGTGGCCCATTTTGTTACAAAAATTGCATGCCCCTAGAAGTCTTGGAGTGGGAATCCATGTAGTAGGTGGTTCCCAAATTGGTATTTTTATCCAAGTAACATAATTCACTCTTGGTTTAGGTAAAATGGGCTTGGTTTGGTTTTTAACAAACCTTGGAGCATTTAATTTACTACATTCACTTTTCTCAAATATGGAATAGCCGAGTCCTCTTCTGTTGTTCTGGGTGGTCATATTTAGGAATATTTTTACACTTTTTTCTGGATTAGAGAACTTTGCTAATGATTCGTTTAAAGACTCAATTTCTTTCTTTAGTTTTTCCACCTCATTTGTTGAGGTATTGTTCTCATTTGTTAGGTGGTTGACCTTTTCAGCCAGCTTTCCGTTCACAATAATTATTGAGTCACATTGTCTTTTCTTTATCGGGAATTTATTTTTTAGTTTCTTTATTTCATCATATAATGAATCATATGCTTGTTGTAGTTTCTCTAATTCAGCACATTTGAGATAATCATTTGTAGAAGAAAAAATAGACTTGGTATTTAGCTTGGAAGTTACCTTTTCACTCCTTGTACAGTTTGTTGAGGTGGTTTGCCCATCTAAGATTTTTGTTGCAGCAAGGTAGACTATGTTATGTTCTTCCTCCATCCTTGCCATGCAACATATCCTAGCATAGTTTGCAGCTTCATCATCTTCATTCGACGAGCTACTTGTTGTGGACGTTTCCTCATTTACATACATTCTTCTTCCTTTAGTTTTCTAAAATTTTTGATTTTCATTTCTGTCTCTCTTCTCTCGCCGTTCTTTTGTCTTACTTTCTTCTGGTGTAAGACATTGAACTTGCATATGTCCTACTCCCTCACACCTGTAGCACTTGGTGATTTCCTTCTTTTTCTCCTTTCCATTTCTCTCTTTGAAACCTTTAAAGTTCTTCCCCTTTCTCACAAATTTTCTGAACCTTTGGGGGAATAGGGTTATCTCTTCATCATCATTTTAAGAGGATGAAGTGGATTCATCTGAGTTTGGTGCAACTCTCAAAGAAATTGCCCTTTTTTCCTTTGTGCTGCTCCTCATTTCTTTTCTTTATTAGCTCATGTGACATGAGTGAGCTGATGAGATCCGCCAGTCTTAGAGTGTTCAGGTCCTTTACTTCTTCAATGGCCGTGATCTTTGGAGTCCATGGCTCAGGTAAAATCCTTAAAATCTTCATGACCTGTTCAGATTCAAAAATTGCTTTTTTCGAGACCTTTTAGTGCATTAGTGATCTTTGAAAATCTAGCAAACATTTCAGATATATTTTCGGTCTCTAGCATTTTGAAACTTTCTAACTCTCTAATCAAAATATTTCTTCTCGTCCCTTAGACTTGAGAAGTTCTCTCATAAATTGATGTTAGTGTATCCCATATTTCTTTGGCTGTTTGACATGAGGATACCTTATCATATTCATCGACTGTGAGAGCTCTGAAGGAGTTCATGGCTTTGGCGTCGCTTTTTACAGTTCTAACCTCCTCTTCAGACCGTGCGGAGGCTCTTTCACCAATTGGTAGAACAATTCTGTCTTGGATAACAATCCAAAAATCTATATCTGTAGCCATGATAAGTTGTTTCATTCTCAACTTCTAGTAACTGAAGTTACTTCTATCAAATAGTGGTGGCCTTGTGAATGATTGACCTTCTGCAAATGTAGAGGTGAAAGTTGATTAGGATGCCATTAGTAAGATCTCTTTGGTGTAAACTCAAAGACCTACTCTGATACCACTTGTTGGTCCTGAGTTTATGGCAATACCTAAGAGGGGAGGGGTGAATTAGGTGTTTAAAAATTCTTTGCTTAATTAGAAATTTCCCCTTTTGTAAAGTTAATCCCTTCAATGAAACAACCGGTGAGCTGGAGTGAAATGGCGCAGTAGAAGTAAAAAACACAAGCAATCAACCCACGTCAAGAGATAATGATATATAGAGGTTTGGGCAATGTAACGCCCCATTCATAAAAATACTCAATAACTAATCAACGGCGCTACACAATCTAAGAAAAATTCGGCAGCATCTCCCCATAACATACAAGGGGTAATATGGAATACATGACCTGATATTCATTACATTTCCATCTGTAACATTCAATCCTATTTATATACTTGCATCTTCATATAATAAGAACATTCATATAGAAGGAAATCATTACATATTTTCATTACACAACAAACAGATATAATAGTCATGCATATGTGCATCAACAAGGATTATAATCCAATCTGAAATACCAAATACATTATAGTTGTCAAAACGAATCCGCCTAAGTAATTGTCTACATATATGATTATCAAAAGAGCACAAGTCTAAAAGAACTGGAATCAACATATTGTGCTAGGGTCTCTCATGTTTGATCTTCAACTTGTCCCATCCTTAAGTTCCCCTTCTGACCTGCGATCTAAAACCACAATAACAATGATATGAGTCTAAATAGACCCAGTAAGTAGATAGTGGTTAGCACAAAGTGCAAATAAGCATAATGATGGATACTCATACAGTGATGAAGCTAATACACATGGGTCCAATACCCACTCTCAAGATCGTATACATATAACCATACACACAAATTGACCAACACAACCAATCATCTACTCATGTCCATCAAGGGCCATGAACAACCCTCTCCTCATGTCAATCAGGGGCCATGAACAACCCTTACAACCAACTATTTGAGATAACGCATCATACATAACAGACAATGAAACACATCGCAAGCCACGCATACAACATCAACACAAATCAGATACAACACGTAGATCTGTCACACAAGCATTTTATCAAACACATGATAGGTGCGAAATGAAAGAACCTTCAATTCATACTCTCGATTGGGGCAAATCAATTCACGTCACATTTCAACAATATAACAACTGCTAAGAAGTCTTTTACATCATAGAAATCACGCATTCAAAGTAAATTCACCATGAACCCTAACTGTTACGAACTCTACGCCTAATACCATGGAGTCGTTAGAAGCTATACATTCCCTCTAGCCTCGCATCGCGTTTAACGTAAAATTTCATCACTAAATCGAGAAGGGGCGACATCTACTTACTTGAATCGAAATTTCCCCCAAAAACAGTGCTCCAGACTTAGACGGAGAGATTCGGAACTTCCACGATTCGAGTCGATGATCCTCAAACAGTCGGTAGAGCTTCCTTGAATGAATCCGTGGCTAGCCCGAACTGAATGGTGGGGAAAGAAGAGAAGACGCAGAGAATGGAAAGAGAAGAAGAAGGAAGATAGCCGGGTGCGGGATGAAAAAAATGAACCCTAGCGCGCGCGGGCTTCCTTTATTACTGAATCCCTATCGGGTCGGGTCGGAACATGGATCGGGTCTAATTGCAATTAGTAATTTACTCTCCCACTCATACGACTTAATAATCAAAATTTACTCCTACTCTGCGAGGGAAACAATAGTCATAGTGCCCATCAATAGAACGCTAATCATACATGCACATATGCACTATACATCTCCTAAATATCGTGTCCATGTATGTTATGTATCCATTAATATCGTAAAATTCTTACTAGCATGTTCATAAGTTACCTCATAAATAGAGAAAAGTTATAATAAAAATAGAATAAAAATACCTGGTCCTCACAGGCAACCTCCCCTACTCCACTCTTCCAAGCACACACCCGTTGTGGCTTGGGTTCCATTATTGTATTATCAATACAATTTAGAACAACCACTCTCTTCTAGATTCTTGCTCTAGGGGGCTTGTACGATTTCAGCACAAGTAGGTGACGAGTTACACTCCAATCACATACTACTTTGCCTTCACTTGGTTTCGGTCTCCAATACCAAACCAAGTAGGAAAAATAAATAAACAATGAATAACAAAGATCTACATGTTACAGATTGTGTAGGTGGTTTCGTGCATGTAGAAGAACTTGTGGAAGCCGTTGTTGATGGAGCAATGCAGCTTTCAATAGTTTAAATGTCAAGTTCTTCTTTAAACTTCTTATAGATCACTTTAAATGCAAGAGAGAGTGGAAGGTGAGCTCATTCAATGTTTTTCCAACGTCATTTACGTTCACTTGATGCTCCTTAAATAATGAGAAGTAAATTTGAATGTTTGGTGGTAGGTGGTGCGAATTTAATGCGCAAATGTTCAAATTTTTCCGACCATTGCGAGCCAAGTCGCATTTGGAGTCGACTTGTGTAACACCCGGACCCAAGTAAAACTTGTATTTATGTATTTGGATTGAATTTATGATTTATGTGAGATTTGATTCATTTATGAATGATTCTTATGATAATATTTTGCAATTAAGAGTTTGATTAAAAATAGAAGTTGAAATAAATTGCTATGGTCAAGTGGTTTGTTAGGGATCATGAATGGATAATGTGCCATGAATAATTGTCTTAATTATCATGATTTAATTAATGGAAAAGAGAAGGGCAATTATGGAATTAAGTTGAGATATATTAGGAAATTGATAACTTGACGCCGGTAAGGCGGATTGAGGTGAAAATGGAGAGATAGGCACAGAATTTCAAGCTCAATTTTATGGATGAATTGGATTGAGCAAATATGATGGGATTATGGAGATAATCATTTAATTTCATCTTATTCCAAGGATGAACTTCAAATGGCTATAACTTGAGGTGGAAACATCGTTTTGAAGTGAAATTTGAGATGAACGATTAAAACGACTTGCTTAATATTGTGGATGGAATAGATTAGGCTAATCACCAAGAAAATATGGATTTTCACAAAAGGAAAAAATAAGTTTGACGCTTTTGCAAATAATCATGAGATTTGAGATGCTAATCATGAAACCAAGATCATACCATATGAGGTGTAAACTTTAGAGATTTGTGGCTTTATTTTCTTGATTATCAAAAATGAGAAAATCTAAGATAATACCATGCATTAAAACCATGCATTAAGAAGCAATTGAGGTGGCATGCTTGGACGTCCATGGGAGGAGATAAATGGGATTTTTTTATTTTCAAAAAATTCCTAAAATTACACCACATAAGCTTAATCATTTAAGGTAATTATGGAGCTGAGATTTTTATCACTAAATGACAAAAACCCAGCCACATGGATGACCAAGGGGGAAGGATTAAGAGATAAAGTTATTTTTGAGATTTTATATAAGATAATTATGGATTTTACTTGGAAGCCATGTCAATTGTGCCATCAATTACCCTAAGTGAGATGGAAAGTCGGCCCCATAATTCAGCAAAAAAAATCAGCAAGGGGACAGGAGCATAAGGACGTTAACTTGGAGTGAAAAATAAAAAAAAACAGAAAAAAATACCAAGGAGCAACCATAGGGGAAGACGTCCATTTCTTGAAGGAGAAATCCAAGGAAAAATTCCCAAGCCAAGAACCCCAAATCCCAACAAGGGAAAGAGGAAGAAAAGGGAGGAAAAAGGAAGAAAGAAAGAAGAAAAAGAGGAAGAGAAGGAGGAGCAATGAGAGGAATCTAAGTTAGAAAGATTTAGATTCAAGTTTAGCTCAAATCAAGTTAAGTATATCTTGGAATTTGATTCATTAAAATCCAAATTCTCTACCTTTATTTATGGGTCATAAATATGATTCATAATAAACCTCTAAAGAAATATTAATAACATTCTGAAATTGAGTATTGATTAAGGGTTTTGCATATGTATTGAAAGGAGATGCAAATATGGGAGCAAAACCTAGAACAAATGAGACAGAAATCTAAAATAGGAACGGAATAGTAAATTGATGAATTTTAGCATGAACATATTTTTTCAGAACTCATGATAAGATGATTAAGTAACGAACCAAATTTTATCTCAAAAATGTAAGTAGGTTGTAAATTAAAAATCAGAGAAAATCAGCCTAAACAGGGTTGCATGGATGTCAGGATCAACTGAAAAAAATGATTTTTAATAATTTTTATACAAGGTATTTGGAGCTGAAAATTTTCTATAATGAAGAAGAAATCATTAATCACACACAAAAAATAAAAATTAGTTTTTTAAAGGTATAAATATACCAAATAATTTATGTGATTTGAACTGTCTGAAAATATCTGCTGCTGTCCAGCAGGGTAAACAATACCTAAATAAATATAAATACTCCATATGTTGTGCTGAAAATATTTATTTTGGTTAATTAATTTAGTTATTAGGTTATAAAAGAAATTTCAGATTAAAATTCTCTGATTTGATTATGATTTGGAATTTAGAAAGATCAGTGTGTCTGATTTCAGCATTATGGATAGATTAAGGAATAAATCAAAATAAATATTAAATTCCAGATTTTTGTGATGGAATTTAACTTATAATGGGATATAAATAAATATCATAAGTGATTATGAGGGTTTAACCTATTAGAGGTGGATTTTAGAAAGGATGGAATTTAGGGTTATGTATATGACCCAATTTTCATATTTTTATGATACGTATGAAACCTGAATTATGCTAATGAGTTTATGGATGATTTAGAGGGTAAAATACCCTGAAATATATGCACTTCAGATGGCCAAAAGGAATGGGGAAGAAAGATCCAAATTTTGGAATTTTATGAGAACAAGGAGGCAAACACGTAAGGAGTGCTCAGAGATGATTATGGCATGAATGATAAATAGCAAGTGCAATCCATATGGATGAATGATTGCTATGCAAGTTGATCTATGAATAAAAGGAATTGTGGATTGGAAAACTATATGTGTGCAAGTAAATGGAAATGTTATGAATGCAATGTCATTCTCATGTATAGGTAAAGGCAAAGAAAAGATTGAGTAAAGATCAAGACAAGCAAGGTAAGCAAGCAATTTTCTAAATACTTCTTTTTTTGAATTTGCAAAAGTATGATTTAAATTCTTATTAATGTGTTTAAGGATGGT
Source organism: Annona cherimola (assembly GCA_030490835.1). NCBI lineage: Eukaryota > Viridiplantae > Streptophyta > Magnoliopsida > Magnoliales > Annonaceae > Annona > Annona cherimola. Next base: position 53,244,977 of record CM059971.1, on the reverse strand, counting down.
CATTCCTTTATCTCGTTTTGCAATGAAATGATATTTCTCTAACTGATTCTATAATGCTTTCTCAAGTATTCTTGGCAAATGATGATACATGAATTTGTGAATGGAAAATCATGCTGGCATGTCATGGCAAATATCATGTTTATGAAAAGTTCATGTGCACAAGCATTAGGTCCACCTTGAAGGTAGTGAGCGGACCGGTAGTCCCCCTTGGGTGTGGCCAAGTCGCTAAGAAGAGGGCCGAGGGCCAGCGACGCCTCCCTGAGTGGGAGAGAGGAATGAGCCGGATGGTTTCCTAGCTAGCTTCCGTCCAATGATGTCATGTTTTGAAATGATGCACTGCATTGCATTGCTCATGATGTCTCAATGAAAAATTTTTCCGTCCTATTGATAGTTGATCACTTGATAAGTGTCTTCTATTAAATTGGAAGGGAATGCTTTCATGCAAAGGTTGTGTTCAAAATGAATTGCCTGAAAACTATAGCTTGCTTATTGAGTTTCGACTCGTGTTTTGTTTTTTAAATCCACAGACAGGTGAAAGAATTGATGAGGCAACGAAGCACGAGAAAGATTCCACGAATGATGGATTTTGTGATGTTACCTACGGTTACATAAACGAATGAATGAATGTTTAATGAATGGTGGAATGATGGTTTAGTGAACATATGTCGTTGTGTAATGTAGTACCTATGGTGTTACAAGTTTGAAATAATGAATGCAAATATAGAGCTTTCATGATGAATGTTGAGATGTCACGAGTTTATATATACGAATCACAGGATGTGAGATGAGCAAAGATATATTATGATGCCCAACACTGAGAAATTAAACTAAATATAAGGGCCTCAACTCCTAAGGTGTCAAGAATTCCACCGAGTGACAGGGCAACAATCCTGATCACATTTACCAATCGATAGATCCTTGAGTAAGGTTGTGACGCCCGGTTTGGGGTGCTACAGAAGTTGGTATCAGAGCATGGATTGGTAAATAGGCGGAAGGATATCTTTAAAAGAATAAAAATAGTATATATGATGCTAAACGTATGGATATATGATTTGTATTATGATTATTTGATTCTAACTGACATGCTATGTCTAAATTGTAGATGGCAGACAAAGGGAAAAGGGTGATGAGTACAGAGGAACTTAGGCAAGAAATGGAGCGTAGGCAAAGGCTTGAAGAAATTATGACTAGGTGATGGGAGTCCCAACAGAATGAGGCATATTTTCCACCTGTACCTCTAGGTTTCTAGCCTAGACCCCCTCTACCACAAGCTCAAGGAAGCTACTATGTCAATCCCCTTGCACAAATGCAGAAATTAGAAGAGTCTACAAGTCAGGTCTTTAGAATAGAAGGTCCCTCCGCACCATGTTTTGATCTACCCATATATCCTTTAGTTCCCACTGATTACATACATGCTCAAGATCTTCAGGATTTATGGGATCAGACCCCAGCACCTACTCCTCCAGACTTAGGACCCTGGTATAGATTTTCCCATGGATGTGTCCAGTTTCGTCATGGAACAAGCTGGGAGAGAATCCGGCAGAAGGAAAAAGAAGTCGCCATTGTGTTAGAGCAGTGACGTGCCCAAGGGATAATAGAGACACCTGTTTCCCCAAAATATGGAGAAATCATCATGCATATTATGGGAAGGGATGGTGAGCTTATCCGAATGGATGATAATGTTAATTATAATGAGAATGATGATTGGGATCCAATAGAATTTCTTGAACCATTTGAAGATGGGGACAATGGCAATGGAAAAAATGGTGAGCAGGAGGATGTTCTTGCAGGGTCTGACACAGCACGGTAACCAAGGAACCCACTCGTGTTGTGATTAGTCGAAGGCGTTACTTGAGGAGGGGACCCGGTAGATACTAAGGACTTTGTATGAATGGAATGGAAAGGATGTATGCAACTTGTGATAACTTTTTGGATTGTGTATATGTTTGTACATGGTTGTATGTATGTTATGTTTGATGTGATGAAATTTTGATGCAATGTTGATAATGTGAATAAAGTAAATAGTTATGAAAATGTTACTATGCTCCAGGTAATCTAAACCCTTGAAATGAATGGGTAAATATGAACATTATGTTGATAATTGATGAAATACGATATGTTGATGCTTTGTGATTTGAATGCGATTACCTTAAATTATATGATGATGAGGTGTATACATGGCATGATCTAACCCTAATTATAAATGAAAGTTATGTGCTTTTTATAAACAGAAAAGCATAATGGTGAACACAAGATCAGGAGCAAAACAAAATAAGGGAAAGGAAGTTGCCACAGACGAAGTTCTACGCCAACATGAAATTGGAGAAACTAGTAGAACAAAACGAGGTAGACCGGGATTGCAAAAGCAAAATCAAAGGACTAGACAATGACAAGAAGGTGAAAATCCAGAGAGGAATGAAGAAGAAGGGCTTGAATCAAGGCAGGCTAGATTGATAGAGGAGAGAATAGCTACCGCAGTAAAGGAAGCTATGCAGCAGGCTACTCAAAACTGGGCAAACCAAGTTGTTGATATTATTCAAGGCTTATGGGAAAGAACTCAATAGGCTCAGTTAGGTAGTGCGGAAAAAGAAGGGCGAAGTCTGACAACTGACCCAACACCCCCGACGACGTCTACAGTTGATCAAGAACAGTTGATGGAGGCTGATCGACGGGCGATAAATGCATTCCTTGCTCAACGACCTCCCAAATTTACTGAGAACCCGACCCTGTACAGGGCGAACAATGGATAACGGAAATTCAGAAGTTTTTTAGGATATCTCCATGTAATAATCGGCAGAAGGTATTATGCGTCACTCATCTCTTAGTAAAAGATGCATACGAATGGTGGGAGACTATGTTGGCTACCATGTTACACCCAGAAGAAGTAACATGGCAAACTTTTGTTGAAGAATTCAATAAAGAATATCTCCCGGTTGGACTATGTGAAATCTGGACCCAAGTAAGGTTTATGTATATGCAATTGACATATAAATATGCATCATGTATTAGTTAGTTGAATTATGAACGATTTTCTTTGCAATATTGATGATTTATTGCAATTAGGGCAAATGATTATGAATGATGAATATAAGCCGATATGGGTCAATGTGATTAAAGAGGCTTAAAGAGGATTAGAAAATGTGATTATATTGAGGATAATTACCTCATATATTATGAGTTAACTAATGGAGATTATGTTGTTAATTATGGATTAAAGATAGCAAATGCTAGGAAATCCATAACTCAACGCCGGAAAGGCGGATTAAGATGAAAAATTGAAAGGTAAGCACATAATTTTGTGCTTAATTATATGGAAAGATTGTATTATGAAAATATTGATGAAATTAAGGTAGAAAATCGATCATCTTCATCAAAATCCAAAGATGGTTTCAAATGAGCATAAATTGAGCTAGAAAAGTCGGATTGAGATGAAATTTGAAATAAACAGTTAAAATTTTGAGATCTATGCAATGAGAGGTTTGGAGTAAGGTAATGATGATGAGATATTGGTTGCACAAAAATGGGTGTATATTATTGATTTTTGTTCACCAAAAATGTAGGCTTGTGTTTATGTTAAAGAGAGGTGATTAATTAGATTTTTTATGGCAAAAATGAGGTGTCAAAGGGAGATAAATACACATGGATTTTATGAATTAATTAAAATGAAAAAATCCATGATAAAATTAAGTGATTAATGAATTAATTTAAGGAGCTAAATGGCTAGCTCAAGTGAGCCAAAGGAGGTGGCCCACACATGGACGTGAAAGGGGGCTGTTTGCATGGAATTTTGATTTTTAAAAATTACAAAATATGTAATTAAGTGAGCTACATGACAAGGGTAGTTAATGGCATGGATTTGGGATGGATTTGGTGGCACAAAATGACAAAAATCCAATGCATAGGTGACGTTGAAATAATGGACAACAATATGGGAGCAATGGAAAGGTCACGTCTAAGTGGCTTTTTGTGATTTTTTATTAATTTTTGCAATAGCTAAATTGACCCCTAATTAAGCTAGTTACCTAGGGTGATTAAACACCCATTAATTAAAGTGGAATTAGGTGTGGAAAATGGCATAAAGGCTACAACAATTGACGTTGAATTGCATGAGCATGAAATGGACAACTTGGAAAAGTGGACGTCCAAGGCAGAAATGTGATTTTTTATTATTTATTAATAAGCTAAATGGTCCCCTAATTAGGCTATTACCTAGAGTAGTTAATTATCCATTAATTAAAGTACAATGGTGTGGAAAAATCTTGCAAAGAGCTGCTGCAAGTGGACCCCACCCAAGTGGACAGCTTTATTTAAAAGCTGGATATAGCTGTGGAAACAAATCCGAAAATAATATTAAATGATTAAGTATGTGGATGAAAATTTTTGAGTAAACTATAGGGTAAATTTTCAAAACTTTACACTCCATTTTGGGTTGAAATTGTAAAGGAAAAATTGAAAAATAAATGCCTATATAAGCAAGCAGTGTGGACGTTCCAGACTTCTGTTTGGGAGAAAAAATGATAAAAATCAAAGGGGCAGTGGCTGGAACGATCTAAGGGAAGAAACCATGAAGAAAAGAATGGAATTTCAAGTGCTCAAAGGAGGTATTACCAATTAATCAAGTAAGTATATGTTAATTTTGATTTTATACTTCAAATCTGGAAGTTATATGATGTTATAAACCAAAATATGAACAAAATAGTAAAATAAGTATTTTCACCATGAAAATTTGTTTAAAGTTCATTATATCATTATTAATGGATGATCAAAATTTCATATTGAAATATTAAGCAGGGTGAAAATTAAAAATCCGAGAAGATCAACCTAAACAGGGTAGAACGGGTGACAGGATCAGCTGTAGAAAATGATTTTTAATAATTTTTATACAAAGAATTTTGAATTGAAAATTTTATATGATATATAAGACATATTGAGGATCACACTATAAAAATAAAAATTAGGTTTTTATGGGTATAAATATACCCCATAGTTTACGTGATTCAGGCTGTTTGAAAAGAGATGTTGCTGTCCAGCAGAGTAAAAATACCAAAATAAATAGAAATACTAAATATTTTATGCTGGAAATATTTATTTTGATTAATTAATGTAGTTGTTAAGTTATGGTAGGAATTTCATATCAAAAATACTTGATTTAATTTTAATTCAAGATTTTGAGAATTCAGTTAAGTGTGCCTGAATTCAGCATTATGGACAGCTTAAGGAATAAATCAAGATAAATGTTAAATTCCAAATTTTTGGGATGAAATTTAACTTACAATGGGATATAAACAAGTATCATAAGTGATTATGAGGATTTAACCTGTTAGAGGTGGGTTTTAGAAAGGATGGAACTTAGGGTTATGTATATGACCCGATTTTCATATTTTGATGTTGAAAATGATAAATGGATTATGTGAAGGGGTAAAATGTAAAAATGCATGCAAATATGATGGAAAACATGGATTGGATTACTGTTTTGGTAAATAATGATAATCTCAAAATTTGAGATTATTATATGATACCTATGTTATTAATTAAGTGTTTAAAATGAGCAACCATGTGTGAAAAATTAAAAATATGTTAAAAATGATAAATTGAGGTAATAAACCTCCAAATAATGATTTAATGAATGATTGTTATATGTATGTAAGATTACCCTACATAAGGGTATTAAAATGAATAAATGGATGATTGATATGTATAGGCTATGTGCTAAGTATGAGTACCCACTTGAAGGACAAGTGGGTCAAGCTAAGTCCAAATGAATTTATGTAGGTTGGAAAACCTAAGGGATTTATGTATTTGAAGTTGATGCAAATAAATGAAATGTTATTTTCATTTATCTATGCGAAGGCACAGAAAAGAATAGAATAAAAGGATTATGGCAATCTCAGGTAAGCAAGCGAACTTTCTAAAATGCTATTTTCTTTCTATGTGATTGATATGATTGAAACGTTTATGTTTATATTTTAATTAATGGGCAAACACAAGTTTTGAAAATGATGGCTTTAATGAAAAGCCGCAAGTTTTAGAAAATGACGTCTTTAATGAAATGTCGTAAGTTTTGGAAAAGAATAACTTTAAGGAAGAGCTTCAAGGTTTGCTTCATGGGAAGCAAGCAATGTTTTTAAAATAAAGAATTTATCACGGGTGTTGCCATGGATTGGAAATACTTTATGTTAAAAGGATTGAGAAATTTGCTTATGAGTAATCAAGTTCTCCACGATGTTAATTTTATAGGATTTTACGTTTTATGTCAATGACTTTAAGAATTTGTTTTTAAGTAAGCAAGTTCTTTATGATGTTGTTTCAAAAGTATTTTATAAGAATAAGAGAGTTTTACCCTTTTTCACAAAGCAACAAATGTAAATAAGTTTTGAATTTCTTTCATGATGTTTTATGATAAATAATTATGTTTATGAAAGAAAAAGAAAATGAAAATTGATGTATTGATATTTAAATATAAATAATGATTTGGACATAGTCCATTGTTTTGAAATGATATTCGAAAAAGTTTTGATTTCCTTTAGATAAGGAAATATATGTTGAAAATGTTTTGAAAAACATTTATACGGATGTGTTGAAGGGGATTTAAGGATGACTAACCTCCTATGTTGATTTCATAAAATGGTTTGATTTCGGGTTGCTAAATGGTATGCAAAAGATTATGCAAGCCCCCTTATGTAAAAATGGTATAATAGATAGGTGGACAATAATTTGATTATTAGGGTGGTTGAGAAGGGGTAGCGTAATTGCATAATTTTTGTGAGCAAAAGGCCCCGAAATGGAAACCAAGAAAATGTTAGAAAATATATAGTTTAATTTTGAAAATTCAAAGGTTTTGAAATTCTTTTATAAGGATTTTAAGATGTAGTATTTTTCAAACATTTCAAATGTTTATCAAAATATTTTACTCAAAATATTTCCGAAAGAATTTAAGGATGGTCATCCGAAATTTAGATTTCAAATGACAACTTGTTTAAAGTGGGTGCGCTCGCTTTACAAGTTGACACGGATTGCGGTCTGTGATATGTTTTTCAAAAATGAATTTTTAAAATACAGACTTCGGTCTATGATAATTTTCGAGTATGTATGCGGACTGCGGTCTGTGATCCCGGTTTAAAAGGACATGGGCTGCGGTCTGTGGTTCTTTAAACTAAACGGACTGCGGTCCGTCAAGATGATGTATGGTGCACCAGTACAAGGAATAGGCCAGTTGTAAAGCATGGTTGGGATGACCGTGGCCACTCTACATAAGGCCAAGTCGCTAAGGGATGACAGGAGTGTCAGCAGTGCCCTCCCTGAGATGGGAGCAGGATAAAGGAACAGCCGCCTGGCTAGCGTGCTATTATGGATTCTCTTCCAAAAGGTAGCATGATCACTTGCTAAGTGTCACTACTGGATGGAGAGAAATGCATTTGCTTATGTTTTTCTTTTGAAAAGCCCAAAGATTGGGACATGAAAGCATGTTTTATGAAAGCTATCCTAAAGGAATTTTTATGAAATGGTTACCCTAAAAGAAAGGGTGTTTTACACAAAAGTGTAAATAACAAGGATGAAAGAAAATATTTTTATGCAAATGCATTTATGAAAATGATTTATGTATTTTATATGCCTTGTTTGTTATAAACAGGCCCCAAGACGGGGATTATGAAAAGGATTTATGTCAAACTTGTTTTTGGACATAAGAATGTCCATTATTAAAGAGCTTAAATGAAAAGTGTTTATGGACATGAGAATGTCCAATGCCAAAGTGTTTTAATGAAAGGTGTTTTAGGACATATGAATGTCCACTGCCAAAGGAAGCTATGTGAAAAATATTTTGAGACATTAATGTCTCTTGGCTAAAGGATTTTATGATGAAAAATATTTTTGGACATAAAAATGTCCTTTGTCGAGAAAGGCTTATGTGAATGATGTTTTAGGACATGAGAATGTCCTCCTTTACCAAAGGAATTATGAGAAAAATGTTTTGGACGTAAGACGTCGATTGGCAAAAGATGGTTTTATGTAAAGGTCTTGGAACATTGGAAATGTTCACTCAAGACAAAAAAGTATTAATTATAAAGGGTAGAACATGTATGTTTTGATTTAACAAGCCCAGACGTGGCTTGTAAATGATTTTAAGAATGAATATTTTATGAAAATGTTCAAGGACATAGGTTTGTCCTCATGAACAAAGGATTTCATGATAATATTTTGGGACATATAAATGTCCTTATGAAAAAGATGTTCAAGATATTTATGAAAAAGGTTTTCAAGAAAGTCTTGCCCTAATGATAAAATGCTTGCTTACTGAGTTGTCACTCACGTTTTGTTTTCCCAAACCTTAGACAGGTACTGGAAAACTCAAGAGGCTGCAAATCTAAGCCTTGAAGAAAGGTACGTGATGGTAGCCATGTGGGCTATAAGAAATGGGATAGCATGAATTAAAGCTCTAAGGTATGTTGATGTGTATGTGGACTTATTTAGAAATCTAAGTCCTATGTGATTCAATGAATGAATGTATATATGTATGATGTGTACAATGATTGATTGTATGTAAGTATGGAATGTAAATGTCATTATAGAAAAGCATGATGAGATGCTATGAAATAGAATATGAAATTTTATTACAAGTGTATCGCCACTTGTTTGATGAATGATGTGAAATGTAAAGATATGAACAACGATGAACAAAAAACAATTTAGACGAGTTTCAAATTTAGAACCCGCCGCTTGATCAGGGCAACAATCCTGATTCACATTTATCAATCAATAAGGTCTTAAGGTAAGGATGTGACATCTCGGTTTGGGACGCCACAGACTACAAGGTCAAAAAGTATTTGAGTTTGAAAAATTATATCAAGGGAGAATGTTTGTTAATGAATATGCCACCAAATTCAATGCATTAGTGAGGTATGTGCCTTAGATAGCGAATGTGCCAGAAAACAAGGCGCAATGGTTTCAACAAGGATTAAGGCCATATCTTAGAGAAAGTTTAGCCCCTCTTTTAATTAAAGACTATGCTTCGAGTCTAGAAAGGGCAAGACCTTTAGAAGTCGAAGCACTGAGAACACAAGAGATGAGGGAAGGATCGAGGATGTTCGGCCTGGGCATAAAAGAAATGGAAACGGGAAGGGAAAGAATCAGGAAGGGAGGCATGAAGAAAGGAAAGGGGATGCTAAGGAAGAAAAATCAGCCCGTTTGCAGAAAATGTCAAAGACGTCATTCGGGTGAATGTTTGAAAGAGATGGGACACGTAGCCAGAGACTGTTGAAAAAGTGAAGTAAATATCGTGAAATGTTATGTTTGTGTGAAACCCGGACCCAAGTAAGGTTTATGTATATGCAATTGGCATATAAATATGAATCAAGTATAATTTAGTGGAACTATGAATGATTTCCAATTGCAATATTGACGATTTATTACAATTAGGGCAAGTAATTATGAATGATCAATATAAGCCGATATGGGCCAATGCGATTAAAGAGGCTTAATGAAGATTAGAAATTGTGAATATATTGAGGATAATTACCTCATGTATTATGGGTTAACTAATGGAGATTATGATATTAATTATGGATTAAATGAGGCAATTGCTAGAAAATCTATAATTTAACGCCGGGAAGGCGGATTAAGATGAAAATTGAAAGGGAAGCACATAATTTTGTGCTTAATCACATGGGAAAGGTAGATTATGAAAATTTTTATGATAATCGATCATCACCATCAAAATTTAAAGATGGTTTCAAATTGTCATAACTTGAGCTAGAAAAGTCGGATTGAGATGAAATTTGAAATGGACGGTTAAAATTATGAGATTAAGGTTATGGAAGGGTTTGATCAAGCTAATACTTCTAAGATTAAGGGTGCACAAAATTGGGATCAACTCTTTTGACTTTTGCACCAAAAAGTGATTAGCATTTATGTAAAAGTAGAATAAAATAATTAAATAAATAAAGTAAAAAATGAGGTGTCAAAAGGAGATAATGAAACATGGATTTTATGAATTATCTAAAATGACAAAATCCATAAAAATATCCCCTGCATTAATATGGAAATTAAGGAGCTAATGACTAGCTTAAGGGAGAAGTATAGAGGAGGCATAGAGTGGACGACTATGACCTCTAAAAAGTGGATTTTTATGAAATATTTTTTAATAAAATATATACCCAAAGTCAACCATGGATTAAGGGGATTAAATGGACATTAAATTGGAGTGGAAATTCGTGGCTAACGGCATCATATCTGGATCGTAGAGATGTGATCAATTAATGGACAGCAATGGAGCATGGGAGAGAGGTGCACGGTCAAGCAGCTTTTGAAAATTTTAATAATTTTTTTAATAAGATAAATGGTCCCATAATTAGGCTATTACCTAGGGTAGTTAATTAGCCATTAATTAAAGTAAATGGCGTGGAAAAATTGTGCAAAGAGCTACTGCAAGTGGACCCCACCCAAGTGGACAACTTTATTTAAAAGCGGGATATGGCTGTGAAAAGAAATCCGAAAATAATATTAAATGATTAAATATGTTGCTGAAAAATTTTGAGTAAACTATAGGGTAAATTTTCAAAACTTTATCCTCTATTTTGGGTCGAAATTGTAAAGGAAAAATGGAAAAATAAATGCCTATATAAGCAGGCAGTGTGGACGTTCTAGATTTCTGTTTGGGAGAGAAAAAAAAATAAAAATCAAAGAGGCAGTGGCTTGAACGGTCCAAGGGAAGAAACCATGAAAAAAAGAAGGGGATTTCAAGTGCTCAAAGGAGGTATTACCAATTAATTAAGTAAGTATATGTTAATTTTGATTTTATACTTCAAATTTGGAAGTTATGTGATGTTATAAGCCGAAATATGAACGAAATAGTAAACAAAGGATTTTTACCATGAAATTTTTTGTACAAGCTCATTATATGATGATTAAAAAATTAAAAAAAATTTAGCACAAAAATAAAAAAAAATCAACCTGAACAGGGTTGAATGGGTGTTAGGATCAGCGACACCAAATGATTTTTAATAATTTTTATACAACGCATTTTAGGCTAAATATTTTACAGGATATATATGAAATATTGAGGATCATATCAAAAAAATAAAAATTAGGCTTGGATGGGTATAAATATACCCTATAATTCACGTGATTAGGGCTGACCCTAAACTCACAACACTGTTCAACACAGTGAAAATGCCAAAATAAATATATAATGTTAATATTTTGTGATGAAATATTTATGATGGTTAATTAATGTTTTTTTGATTTATGGTATAAATTTTAGAATTAAATACCTTGATGCGATTATAAATCAAGATTTAGAGAAATCAGTACTCTTGATTTCAGCTTATGTGGATATTTGAGAAAAAAATCAAAAAGAAATATGCAACCTATGTATAAATGATCCAAATTGATATATATGTTAGGCAAGAGTTTAATAAAGGATTATGGATAGCAAGGATGATTGATATGTATATGCTATGTGCTAAGTATGAGTACCCGACTTGAAGGACAAGTGGGTCAAGTTAAGTCCAAATGAATTTATGTAGATTGGAAAACTTAAGGGATTTATTTATTTGAAGTTGATGCAAATAAATGAAATGTTATTTTCATTTATCTAGGCAAAGGCAAGGAAAAGAATGGAAGGAAAGGGATTATGACGATCTCAGGTAAGCAAGCGAACTTTCTAAAATAATATTTTCATTCTATGTGATGATATGTGATTAAAATTGTTTATGATTATGTTTAAATGAATGGGCAAGAAAAAGTTTTAAAAATAATGACTTTAATGAAAATCCACAAGTTTTGAAAATGACGACTTTAATGAAAGCCTTAAGTTTTGGAAAAGAATGGCTTTAAGGAAAAGCCTCAAAGTTTGTTTCATGGGAAGCAAGCAATGATTTTAAAATAAAGAATTTATCGCAAGTGTTACCATGGATTGACAATGCTTTATGTTAATAGATTGAGAAATTTTCTTATGAGTAAGCAAGTTCTCCATGATAATGTTTTCAAAGGATTTCATGTTTTATGTCGATGGTTTTTAAGAATTTTCTTATAAGCAAGCAAGTTCTTTATGATGTCGTTTCAAAAGTATTTTATAAGAAAAAGAGAATTTTACCCTTTTTCACAAAGTATTGTTTGTAAATAAGTTTTGAGTTAATTTTACAATAATTTGTGATAAACAATTATGTTTATGAAAGAAAAAGGAAAAGGGGAATTTATTTATGAAAAATTTTTTTTTTCTAGGTCATGATAATTAAAGATAAACAATGATTTGGACATAGTCCCTATATTTTGAAATGATATTCGAAAAAGTTTTGATTTTCTTTAGATAAGGAAATCTATGTTGAAAATATTTTGAAAAATATTTATACGGATGTGTTGAAGGGGATTTAAGGATGACCAACCTCCAATGTTGATTTCATAAAATGGTTTAAATTTTGAAAATTTAAAGAGTTTGAAATTCTTTTATAAGGATCTTAAGATGTATTATTTTTCGAATATTTCAAATGTTTATCAAAATATTTTACTCAAAATATTTCTAAAAGAATTTAAGGAAGGTCATCCTAAAATTAGATTTCAAATGACAACTTGTTTAAAGTGGGTGCGCTCCCTTTACAAATTGACATGGACTGCGGCCTGTGATGTGTTTTTAAAAATAATTTTTAAAGATATAGACTTCGGTCTAAGATTTTTGTACGTATGGATGCAGGCTGTGGTCTGTGATCTCGGTTTAAAAGGACATGGGTTGCGATTTGTGGTTCTTCAAACCAAACAGACTGCGGTTCGTCATAATAATGTACGGTGCACCAGTACAAGGAACAGACAGGTTGTAGAGCACGATTGGGATGACCGGGCCCCACTCTACATAAGGCCAAGTCGCAAAGGGATGATAGGAGTGCCAGCGGCGCCCTCCCTGAGATGGGAGCAGGATAAATTAACAGCCATCTGGCTAGCGTACTGTTAAGGATTCTCTTCCAAAAGGTAGCAAGATCACTTGCTAAGTGTCACTACTGGATGAAGAGAAATATGTTTGTATATGTTTTGCTTTTCAAAAGCCCAAAGATTGGGATATAAAAACACTTATATGAAAAATTATCCTAAATTGAATTTTTATGAGCCATTATGTATAAGTTACCCTAAAAGCAGGGTGTTTTACACAAAATGTGTAAATATTAAGAATAAAAAGAAATAATTTTTATGCAAAAGTTTTCATGAAAAGGATTTATGACTTGTTTGCTATAAACAAGCCCCAAGATGGGATTATGAAAAAAAGTTTATGTTGGAAAATATTTTGGACATAAGAATGTCCATTTCGAAAAGGTTTATGTGGGAAAAATGGTTGGACATGAGAATGTCCATTTCCTAAAGGGATTTATGTTGGAACATGTGTGGACATAAAAATGTCCTTTGCCGAAAAAGGCTTATGTGAATAATGTAAAACGTCCACTGGCAAAAGATGGTTTTATGTAAATGTCTTAGAGCATCGGAAATGTTCACTCACAACAAAAGGAAATTAATTAAAGAGGGTAAAACGTATATGCTTTGCCTTAACAAGCCCACACGTGGCTTGTAAATGATTTTAAGAATGTTGTTTTATGAGAATGTTCAAGGATATGGAACTGTCCTTATGAACAAGGATTTTATGATAATGTTTTAGGACATATATATGTCTTCAAGTAAAAAGGTGTTCAAGATGTTTAAGAAAAAAGTTTTAAAGGAATCCTTGCCCTTAAAAGATAAAATGCTTGGTTACCGAGTTGTCACTCACGTTTTATTTTTCCAAACCTTTGACAGGTACTGGGAAACTCAAGAGGTTGCAAACCTAAGCAGGAGAAGAAAGGTACGTGATGGTAGCCAAGTGGCTATAAAAAATGAGATGACATGGTTTGAAGTGCTAAGGTATGTTGATGTATATGAACTTATTTAGAATTATAAGTTTTATGTGATTCGATGATTAAATGTTTGTATGTGTGGAATGTAAATGTCATTATAGAAAAGTATGAAGAGATGCTATGAATGAAATGATGAAATTTATTACAAGTATATTGCCGCTTGTATGATGTATGATGTTGATTGTAAAGAAATGATTGATGAATAATGGTGTGAAATATAGAGATATGAGCGATGATGAATAAAATTTTTTTTGGACGAGATCCAATTAAGAACGGCCGCGTGATCAAGGCAACAATCTTGATTCACATTTTACCAATCAATAAGGTCTTGAGGTAAGGAAGTGACGTCTCAGTTTGAGGCACCACAGAGCTTGGTATCAGAGCAAGGATTGGTAAACAGGCATAAGAAGGAGAAAATAAAGGATGATAAAAGGATAGGTCTGATGCCACAGAAGTTGGTATCAGAATATGGATCGTTAAATAGGCGTGGAAAGAAAAGATTTGATATCACAAAGATGATATTTCAGCAAGGATTGATAAGTAGATATAGAAGAAAAATGGAAAATGATGAAAGAGATAGATTGAGATTATAAGACATATACGATATGTATTGTGTTATGTTGTGCGTCATTATGACACAAGTATATGATTATTTAAGGAAATATAGCTGGTTTGCTATATTTCAGAGTGTAGATGGTATACAAAGGAAAAATGATATGATGACAATAAGATAAAGCAGGAGGTAGGAGAATTTAAGGAAAGATAAAGGATAGAAGGGAATCAGAACAAATGATGGGTTGAATAATGGAACCCTACATAGAGACCCCCTTACCTAAGGTAAACTATACATCACTTAAGATAGCACAAGACTGTGCTATATGATAGATATGTTTAAGGTGTAGTGTCATGACGACATATGGAGGGCACCAAGGCGCCAACTTTCTAAGTGATTGTTTGTTTACAATTTATGGTTATAATAAAATAACAGATTATGCAAGTATAATCTGTATGTGTAAGGAAAAGCAACCTTACACTATGAAAGGCAAAGATGGAAATGAGAAGGTAGGGAAAAATGAGTTTTCCTTTGATTTTTATGAATGTATGATGTTTGATGTTATGAAAATATTAATGCATTTGATTTCATTTAGATGCTAAGTATATATATGAAAAAGAAAAGGTCATTTATCTTTCTAGAACATATAATTGACTATGTATAATGTGAATGATTCTATAAGAAATGATATTGATATAATTTTATATGTTACATTCGACAACATGCCTATCACCTTTGTTTTTGAACAAGAAAAAGGCAGTTGCAGATATGAGTCAACAGGAAAGAAGAGAAGCCAATAGCAAGTTTAAACGACCAGGGGCAGAGAGGACAAGTGAGTCCATGAACTCATCAACGATGGGCTACTATGAACCCTGAGTCAAAGGATTGGAGGTGTTACTGCTATAAGCATACCTCACAGGTAGAAAGAGTGAAGGAAAGGATAATTGCAGCTTTAGAAAGAGCTAAGCAGTAGGCCACTCGAGACTGAGCGGCCCAGAGAATAGAAGTGATACAAAGTCTTTGGGAAAATACCCAACGTGACCAATTAAAAGAAGGTGAAAGAAACGGGACGGTACAGGTAATAATTTTTAACCTAGTACCCAAACTTTTAAGGGTTGATTATAATAATATAGAAACGAATGGAAAAGTTATTAATGCCTTTCTAGCATAGTATCCACTTAAGTTCTCAGGTAAATTAGATTTTATTTAAGCTGAGCAGTGGATGACTGAACCTAAGAGCATGTTCAAGGTTTGAACATGTAGTTCTATGTAATGACCAAGCATTGATTGACAATGCTTATGAGTGATAGGAAACCCTAATGGCTATTATGTCATAATCGAAGAAGGTAATCTAGAAGAATTGATAAGAAATATCTTCCAATAGGACACCAGGATATAACACATGTTGGTAATGAACATGTATAATTAGGGCCAGGGTAACTTGACCCTAAAGATTAAAGAACCTGGTGTAGGGAAAGAAAGGAGTAGGAAATGTCAACTCAATCGATAGCTATAGCTGATATGAACTTTCTGGAACTTAATGCAGAAAAATGAAGCAAAACATGTCTAGTTAGCATGTATGGAAGCAAAAGAAGATTATACATATGATACCACAAAAGTTGGTACATCATAGCAAGGAATGATAGATAAATGAAGAAAAACGAAGGCAAGAATAATTGACGGAATTTTTCTCAATTCCGATATGATTGAAAGATAAGTATGAGAGAGATAATTTCTCTATGATGTTCATAAGGAATGAGATTAGAAAAAAAGTGATAAGAACCCTTACTAGTTATGGAAACTAGAAAGGGAGATGAGGAAGAAAATATTTTAGACTGGTTTAGTACCGGTATTCCTAATAGATAGTCTACGATGGTAAAACCTAGTTGTAGTCAATATGAAATGAGAAAGAACGGGTAGGTTAGCAAAAGTATCTTTTGCTAAGACATGTATGAAATTTTATGTTAGAGCAACGTTTGCTCTATGTTATAGAATGAATATATTATATTATATGAATGTTATATAAATGATTACTATGGATTTTTATTTTGTATGAAAGGATTGATAGCCTAGATCTTACTCTATGATAAGGTGAGAAATTCTATAATTTCTCTATGTATAAGAAAAATAGTATGCCTCCCATAAGAATAAAAGATGGATGGCATAAAGGAAAGAACAATTATAATGAGAAACTCGTATGGGAACAGGGAACAGGAAACAGGAAATAGTAGAGACAAATGATAGGTCTATTGGACCAAGACTAAAAATATCACTAAGACAGAGTAGCGCAGTGGAAGCGTAGTGAGCCATTGAAGTATTGGAGAAAGATGATAAGATTAGCTATTTTATATGAGCTATACTCCCGATAATTGAAATGTAATAGGTTTCGGGACGAAACCTGTTATAAGGGGGGGAGGATTGTGAAACCCGGACCCAAGTAAGGTTTATTTATATGCAATTGGCATATAAATATGAATCAAATATAATTTAGTGGAACTATGAATGATTTCCAATTGCAATATTGACGATTTATTGCAATTAGGGCAAGTAATTATGAATGATCAATGTAAGCCGATATGGGCCAATGTGATTAAAGAGGCTTAATGAAGATTAGGAATTGTGAATATATTGAGGATAATTACCTCATGTATTGTGAGTGAACTAATGGAGATTACGATGTTAATTATGGATTAAAGGAGGCAATTGCTAGAAAATCCATAATTTGACGCCGGGAAGGCGGATTAAGATGAAAATTGAAAGGGAAGCACATAATTTCATGCTTAATCACATGGGAAAGGCACATTATGAAAATTTTTATGATAATCGATCATCACCATCAAAATTTAAAGATAGTTTCAAATTGTCATAATTTGAGCTAGAAAAGTCGGATTGAGATGAAATTTGAAATGGACGGTTAAAATTATGAGATTAAGGTTATGGAAGGGTTTGATAAAAATAATAATTCTAATATTAAGGGTTCACGAAATTGGGATCCACTCTTTTGACTTTTGCACCAAAAAGTGATTAACATTTATGTTAAAGTTGAATAAAATAATTAAATAAATAAAGTAAAAAATGAGGTGTCAAAAGGAGATAATGACACATGGATTTTATGAATTATCTAAAATGAAAAAATTCATGAAAATATCCCCTGCATTAATGTGGAAATTAAGGAGCTAATGACTAGCTTAAGGGAGAAGTATAGAGGAGGCATAGAGTGGATGACTATGACCTCCAAAAAGTGGATTTTTGTGAAATATTTTTAATAAAATATATGCCCAAAGTCAACTATTGATTTATAGGATTAAATGGGCATTAAATTGGAGTGTAAATTCGTGGCTAAAGGCATCAGATTTGGACCGTAGAGATGTGATCAATTAATGGACAGTAATGGAGCATGGGAGAGAGGTGCACGGTCAAGCAGCTTTTGAAAATTTTAATAATTTTTTTAATTAGATAAATGGTCCCCTAATTAGGCTATTACCTAGGGTAGTTAATTACCCATTAATTAAAGTAAAATGGTGTGGAAAAATCGTGCAAAGAGCTGCTGTAAGTGGACCCCACCCAAGAGGACAGCTTTATTTAAAAGCGGGATATGGCTGTGAAAAAATTCCGAAATAATATTAAATAATTAAATACGTGGCTGAAATTTTTTGAGTAAAGTATAGGGTAAATTGGAAAAAATTTACCCTCTATTTGGGGACGAAATTGTAAAGGAAAAAGTGAAAAATAAATGCCTATATAAGCAGGCAGTGTGGACGTTCCAGATTTCTGTTTGGGAGAGAAAAAAGTAAAAATCAAAGGGGCAGTGGCTTGAACGGTCCAAGGGAAGAAACCATGAAGACAAGAAGGGGATTTCAAGTGCTCAAAGAAGGGATTACCAATTAATCAAGTAAGTATATGTTAATTTTGATTTTATACTTCAAATTTGGAAGTTATGTGATGTTATAAGAAAAAATATGAACGAAATAGTAAACGAAAGATTTTTACCATGAAAATTGTTTTACTAGCTCATTATAAGATTATTATGGAATAACCAAAGTTTCATCTCAAAATCGTAAGTATTTTGGAAATTAACAATCTGAGAAAATCAACCTGAACAGGGTTGAACGGGTGTCAGGATCATCAGTACCAAATAATTTTTAATAATTTTTATACAAGTAATTTCATCTGAATATTTTACAGAATATATAAAAAATATTGATGATCACACCAAAAAAATAAAAATTAGGTTTTGATGGGTATAAATATACCCCATAATTCACGTGATTAGGGTTGGCCCTAAACTCACAACACTATCCAGCACAGTGAAAATGCCAAAATAAATATATAATGTTAATATTTCGTGATGAAATATTTATGATGGTTAATTCATGTATTTATTGATTTATGATAAAAATTTCAGAATTAAATACCTTGATTTCATCATACGTGGACAGTTTGAGAAAAATAAAAAAAAAATATGAACCCTATGTAGAAATTATCCAAATTAATATATATGTTAGGCAAAAGTGTAATAAAGGATTATGGATAGCAAGGATGATTGATATGTATAGGCTA
Source organism: Annona cherimola (assembly GCA_030490835.1). Classification (NCBI taxonomy): domain Eukaryota; kingdom Viridiplantae; phylum Streptophyta; class Magnoliopsida; order Magnoliales; family Annonaceae; genus Annona; species Annona cherimola. Next base: position 53,225,996 of record CM059971.1, on the reverse strand, counting down.
TGTGCTAAGTTTGAGTACCCGACTTGAAGGACAAGTGGGTCAAGTTAAGTCCAAATGAATTTATGTAGATTGGAAAACCTAAGAGATTTATTTATTTGAAGTTGATGCAAATAAATGAAATATTATTTTCATTTATCTAGGCAAAGGCAAGAAAAAGAATGGAAGGAAAGGGATTATGGCGATCTCAGGTAAGCAAGCGAACTTTCTAAAATAATATTTTCATTCTATGTGATGATATGTGATTAAAATTGTTTATGATTATGTTTAAGCGAATGGGCAAGCACAAGTTTTAAAAATAATGGCTTTAATGAAAGCCACAAGTTTTGAAAATGATGACTTTAATGAAAGCCTTGAGTTTTGGAAAAGAATGACTTTAAGGAAAAACCTCAAGGTTTATTTCATGGGAAGCAAGCAATGATTTTAAAATAAAGAATTTATCGCAAGTGTTGCCATGGATTGCAATGCTTTATGTTAATGGATTGAGAAATTTTCTTATGAGTAAGCAAGTTCTCCATGATAATGTTTTCAAAGGATTTCCCGTTTTATGTTGATGGTTTTTAAGAATTTTCTTATAAGCAAGCAAGTTCTTTATGATGTCGTTTCAAAAGTATTTTATAAGAAAAAGAGAATTTTACCCTTTTTCACAAAGTATTGTTTGTAAATAAGTTTTCAATTAATTTTATAATAATTTGTGATAAACAATTATGTTTATGAAAAAAAAAGGAAAAGGGGAATTGTTTTATGAAAAAAATTTATTTTGCTAGGTCATGATAATTAAAGATAAACAATGATTTGGACATAGTCCCTATGTTTTGAAATGATATTCGAAAAAGTTTTGATTTCCTTTCGATAAGGAAATCTATGTTGAAAATGTTTTGGAAAATGTTTATACGGATGTGTTGAAGGGGATTTAAGGATGACCAACCTCCTATGTTGATTTCATAAAATGGTTTAAAATTTGAAAATACAAAGAGTTTGAAATTCTTTTATAAGGATCTTAAGATATATTATTTTTCAAAAATTTCAAATGTTTATCAAAATGTTTTACTCAAAATATTTCTAAAAGAATTTAAGGAAGGTCATCCTAAAATTAGATTTTAAATGACAACTTGATTAAAGTGGGTGCGCTCGATTTACAAGTTGACACTGACTGCGGTCTGTGATGTATTTTTGAAAATAATTTTTAAAGATATAGACTTCGGTCTAAGATTTTTATGAGTATGGATTCAGGTTGCGGTCTGTGATCCCAGTTTAAACGGACATGGGTTGCGGTCTGTGGTTCTTCAAACCAAACGGATTGCAGTCCATCATAATAATGTACGGTGCACCAGTACAAGGAACATGCAGGTTGTAGGGCACGGTTGGGATGACCGGGGCCCACTCTACATAAGGCCAAGTCGCTAAGGGATGACAGGAGTGCCAGCGACACCTTCCCTGAGATGGGAGCAGGATAAATAAACAGCCGCCTAGCTAGCGTGCTGTTAAGGATTCTCTTCCAAAAGGTAGCATGATCACTTGCTAAGTGTCACTACTGGATGGGAGAAATGTGTTTGCATACGTTTTGCTTTTCAAAAGCCCAAAGATTGGGATATAAAAGCACTTATATTAAAATTTATCCTAAATTGGATTTTTATGAGTCATTATGTATAAGTTATCCTAAAAGCAGGGTGTTTTACACAAAATGTGTAGATATTAAGAATAAAAGAAAAAGTTTTTATTCAAAAGTTTTCATGAAAAGGATTTATGACTTGTTTGCTATAAACAAGCCCCAAGATGGGATTATGAAAAAGGGTTTATGTTGGAAAATGTTTTGGACATAATAATGTCCATTTTCAAAAGATTTATGTGGGAAAAATGGTTGGACATGAGAATGTCCATTTCCTAAAGGGATTCATGTTGGAATATGCGTGAACGTAAAAATATCCTTTGCCGAGAAAGGCTTATGTGAATAATGTTTTAGGACATGAAAATGTCCTTCTTTGCCAAAAGATTTATGAGAAAAATATTTTGGCCGTAAAATGTTCACTGGCAAAAGATGGTTTTATGTAAATGTCTTAGAGCATCGGAAATGTTCACTCACAACAAAAGGAAATTAATTAAAGAGGGTAAAACGTATATGCTTTGCCTTAACAAGCCCACACGTGGCTTGTAAATGATTTTAAGAATGTTGTTTTATGATAATGTTCAAAGACATGGAACTGTCCTTATGAACAAGGATTTTATGATAATGTTTTAGGACATATATATGTCCTTAAGTAAAAAGGTGTTCAAGATGTTTAAGAAAAAAGTTTTAAAGGAAGTCTTGCCCTTAAAAGATAAAATGCTTGGTTACTGAGTTGTCACTCACGTTTTGTTTTTCCAAACCTTAGACAGGTACTAGGAAACTCAAGAGGTTGCAAACCTAAGCAGGAGAAGAAAGGTACGTGATGGTAGCAAAGTGGGCTATAAAAAATGGGATAGCATGGTTTGAAGTGCTAAGGTATGTTGATGTATATGAACTTATTTAGAATTATAAGTTCTATGTGATTCGATGATTAAATGTTTGTATGTGTGGAATGTAAATGTCATTATAGAAAAGTATGAAGAGATGCTATGAATGAAATGATTAAAGTTATTACAAGTATATTGCCGCTTGTATGATGTATGATGTTGATTGTAAAGAAATGATTGATGAATAATGGTGTGAAATATAGAGATATGAGCGATGATGAATAAAATTTTTTTTTAGACGAGATCCAATTAAGAACGACCGCGTGATCAGGGCAACAATCTTGATTCACATTTACCAATCAATAAGGTCTTGAGGTAAGGAAGCGACATCTCAGTTTGGGGCGCCACAGTTTGTGATCAAGCTGGGCATATTGCCCCGAACTTCCCACATAAAGTTCAAACATTGCAAGGACGTGGGAGAATTCCACCGCCAAAAGTAGCGAGAGCAGTTAATCGACCAGGAACCTCTACAAATCCAGTGCAAAGTGCATGCGTTGACTCGAATTGAATCATAGGAGAAAGAGGAAAAGGTGGTGACAGGTGTGGTTTACATTTTAGAAGAATCGGCGATAGCCTTATTTGATTAAGGTGCTAGTCATTCATTTATAGCCTGTCAATACGTAACCTTGCATGCACTACCAATAGAGGAAACCAATAAGATAGTTCATCTTGAATCCCTTGTGTATAGATTAGCTAGCTCTAGCCAAGTATGTAAAGCATGCCCAATTAGGATAGGATCGATGATTTTAAATGCCGACCTAATCCTACTTCCTATGACGGAGTTCGATATAATACTAGGCATGGATTGGTTGAGTAAATGGGGAGCTACTATTGACTACAAGAATAAGAAAGTGCGGTTTGAAGCGAACCCAGAAAAAGATATAGCCATAGGGAAGCTAAGACAGCCTAAGGATCCAACAACATTGATATCCTCTATGAAAGCAGCAAAAATGATCCGTCAAGAGTGTCAGGCATATTTGGTAGCAATGAACATTAAGGGAGAAGCTGAGATGGAAATTGATCAGATTCCTATGGTTAAGGAGTTTCTAGATGTTTTCCCAAAGGAATTAACCACCTTACCTCCGGAGAGAGAAATGGATATGACAATTGACGTTATACCAGGTACAACCCCAATATTTAAAACTCTGTATCGGATGGCTCCAACTGAAACGAATGAATTAAAGACACAAATACAAGAGATGTTGGACAAAGGATTTATTCAACCTAGTACGTCACCATGGGGAGCCCTAGTATTATTTGTCAGAAAGAAAGATAGAAGTTTAAAATTGTGTATTGATTATAGGGAATTAAATAGGGTCACTATAAAGAACAAGTACCCCTTACCGAGAATTGATGATCTATTTGATTAGTTGAAGGGAGCCTCAACATTTTCCAAGATTGATTTACAGTCAGGGTATCATCAGTTAAGGATAGCTCCTACCGATATACCTAAGACGACTTTTCAAACTCGTTATGGACATTATAAATTTGTGGTAATGCCTTTTGGTCATACAAATGCCCCTGTTGTATCTATGGATATGATGAATAGAATATTTCGAGACTTTTTGGATCAATTCGTGGTCATATTTATTGATGATATTTTGATCTACTCAAAATCAGAAGAGGAACATGAGGGTCACCTACGAAAGGTACTGGAGAAGCTAAGGAAAGAAAAGTTGAATGCTAAGTTAAAGAAATGTGAATTTTGGTTAAAACAAGTGGCATTTCTTGGACACATAATCTCAGAAAAAGGAATACAGGTTGAACCACAGAAGATTGAAGCCATATTGAAATGGCCAAGGCTGGCAAATATTACAGAAATCAGGAGTTTTCTAGGATTGGCGGGGTATTATCGAAGATTTGTTGAAGGATTTTCATAGTTAGCAACCCCATTGACCAGACTAACTCGCAAGGGAGTTAAATATATATGGTCTGAAGAATGTGAGTGTAGTTTCCAAGAGCTGAAACAACGACTGATAAAGGCACCAATTTTAACCCTACCAGAAGGTAATGAAGGATTTGTGATTTATAGTGATGCCTCAAGGAAAGGATTGGGATGTGTGCTAATGCAGAAAGAAAAAGTGATAGCTTACATGTCTTGACAATTAAAGCCTAACGAGGTAAACTATCCCACTCATGATTTAGAGTTGGCTGCAGTAGTATTTGCCTTAAAAATTTAGAGACACTACATGTATGGTGCAAGGTGTGAGGTTTACACAGATCATAAGAGTCTCAAGTATATTTTCATTCAGAAAGAATTGAACATGAGACAACGAAGATGGCTCGAATTATTGAAGGATTACGATCTAGAGATTTTATACCATCCAGGTAAGGCAAACGTTGTAGCCGATGTTGGAAACATGTGGAAAATAAGCCAAGTCTATGTTTTGATAGTTAGCAAATCAATTTGAGTAAGTTTTGGTTACTAACATGTTTGTGAAAATGATTAAAGGATATACAAATGAAGAAAATAAAGCATGACAGGTTAAGTCAATTTCCAAGTCGACTCAGGCATCGACTTAGGCCAAGTCGATCCCCAAGTCGACTCCAGCAGCGACTTCAAGTAGCATTTTTCGTCCAGAGTTGAAATCGGGGAGCAAAGCTACCGAAGTCGCAAACGAAGTCGACTCCGCATGCGACTTGGGTGAAGTCGCAGACCAAGTCGACTCCAGCATCAACTTCAACCATGATTTTCTGTCCAGAGTTGAAATCGAGAACGAGAGCTGCCGAAGTCGCATTCCAAGTCGACTCCGCATGCGACTTGGGTGAAGTCGCAGACCAAGTCGACTCCAGCTTCGACTTCAGTGCGGAACTTGCAGAACAAGTCGACTCAATGCTAGACTCGAGTTAAGATGAAGGGCAAGTCGACTCAAACACTCGACTTGGATCAAATGAAGATCAAATGAAGACCAAAGCAAGCAGGGTTGCATGAATCCATGTTGGATTATGAACACATACTCGGACATCTTCCATGCATTCCAAGACTCAAGACTAAAGACTCAAGACATGGAATCAAATATTTTCTTTTAAGATAGAAGAATCATAAAGAGTCTTATGTAATATAAAATAATGGAAGAACAATCAAAAATGAAGAAATTTAAGCAAGCAAGTCATTCCAAAGAATTTCAAGTTCAACTAGCAAGCTGAGGAAGTGAAGTCGCACCCGAAGTCGACTTCACCTGCGACTTGGGTCAAGTCGAGGACCAAGTCGACCTAAACTAGAAGTTGAAGAAGTTACGGACAACCGAAGTCGCACCCAAAGTCGACTCCATCTGCGACTTGGGCGAAGTCCCACCCGAAGTCGACTCCACCTGCGACTTGGGTCGCAACGGTCGAAAATTTTTCGAACGTTGGCGCATTAAATGCGCGCCACCTACTTCCAAATGTTCGGATTCCCTCAACATTTATAAAAGACATTCAATATGAATGTGGAGGGTAGCTGAGAATTCATTGATTGAGAACAACTCCCATCTCTAAGAGTATTAGGTGATCAAGCCATCATATAGAAGAAGAACTCTACTTTCAAATTGCCAAGAGCTGCTTGCTGAATCATTAATACTGCTGTACAAGTTCTTCTCTGTGCTAAATTTGCCTCTGCACATCAGTAACGTGTAGAAATTTTCTTTTATTTTTTCTTGTTGTATTGAACTTGATTTAGTTTGGATAACTAAGATCAAGTGTAAGCAAAGTAGCGTGTGATTGGAGTGAAACTCGTCACCTACTTGTGCTGTGAATTGTTGATGCCCCCTTGAGCTGGAATCTAGAAGAGAGCAGTGACTCTAGTTGTATTTGTGAAATACATAGTGGAACCCAAGTCACAAGAGGTGTGAGCTTGGAAGAGTGGAGTAGGGAAGGTTGCCTGAACCACTATAAAATCTTGCTTGTTGATTTTTATTTTTGCTCTCTGCAGTATATTGCTTTCCATTTATTTCTTCATAAAGGGGACTAGATTAATCTGAGGTAAAATTTCTGTTTAAGTTGAAAAATTTTTAAATACCCAATTCACCCCTCCCCTCTTGGGTAATTGTTATTAACTCGGGACCAACAAGTGGTATCAGAGCAGGTCTTTAAGTTTTACCAAAGAGATCTTTTGATATGACATCCCAATCCACTTCTGTTCCCGCATTTGCCGAAGGCCAATCTTTTACTAGGCCACCATTGTTTAATGGGAACAATTTCGGCTATTGGAAGCTACGTATGAAACAACTCATCATGGCTATAGATATGAACTCTTGGATTGCAATCCAAGACGGTGTAACCTTGCCTACTGATGAAAGAGCTTCCAAATGGACTGATGAGGAAGTAAAAACTATTAAGAGCAACGCTAAAGATTTGAACTCACTGTTTTGTGCTCTTTCTGCTTCCGAATATGATAGAGTATCCTCTTGTTTAACTGCAAAAGAAATATGGGATACATTAACATCTATCCATGAAGGAATTTCTCAAGTCCAACGGAAAAGGAGAAATATTTTGATTGGAGAATTGGAAAGCTTTAAAATGCTAGAAATGGAAAATATTTCTGAAATGTTTGCTAGATTCTCTAAAATTACTAATGCGTTGAAAGGTCTTGGAAAAGCTATTTCCGAATCTGAACAGGTCATGAAGATCCTAAGAGCTCTAACGGAATCTTGGACTCCAAAGATTACTGCAATAGAAGAAGCCAAGGACCTAAACACATTGAAGCTAGAAGATCTTATTAGCTCATTAATGTCACATGAGCTAATCAAGGAAAGAAATGAAGATCACCACAAAGAAAAGAGAGCAATTGCATTAAAAGTCACTCATAACTCGGATGAGTCCACCTCCTCATCTCACAACGATGATGAAGACATTGCTGTACTAACTCGCAGATTTCGAAAGTTTGTAAGGAAATGAAAGAACTTCAAAGATTTCAAAGAGAGACCTCGAAAAGAGAAAAAGAAGTAAGTGACAAAATGTTATAGATGCGGCAGTATGGGACATATGCAAGCTCAATGTCCTACACTGGAAGAAAGATCAAAGGATCATCGAGAAAGGAAGGAAAGATATGAAAGCTGAAAATTCCAAAGGCCTAAGGGAAGAGGAATGTACGTGAATGAAGAAACTTCATCAACAAGTAGCTCCTCAACCGATGATTTTGAAGAAGCAAATTGTGCAAGAATATGCTGCATGACACAGATTGAACATGAAGAAGCTTTGAACACAATGGAAGTTTTAGAAGAGCAAACCACCTCAAAAAAATGCACAAGTAATGAAGAGGTATGTTTCAAGGAAAAAGCAAGTAACGTTTGGTTCATGGATAGTGGTTGCTCAAGGCATATGACTGGAGAAAGAAGTTTATTTCATAAACTCAAGCCTTGCAACGATGAAACTGTTGCCTTTGGAAACAACGAGAAAGGTAAAATTAAAGGTAAAGGAAACATTTATAGTATTTCAAATGCATGTATGAAGGATGTGTTGTTTGTTGAAGGACTCAAGCATAATCTAATGAATATTAGCCAATTATGTGACAAAGGATACAAGGTTGTGTTTGAATCATCTATATGCAATGTATTTGATGGAGAACATATTATGTTTAGCGTAAAAAGACATGAAAATGTTTATTTGATTTCACTTGATGAAATTGATGGTCAATGTCTAATGGCCATTGACAGTGATCCATGGATTTGGCATAAGAGGCTTGGGCATGTAAACATGTCAAACATCAAGACCCTATGGAAAAGGAATTTGGTGGAAGGATTGCCAAAGTTGAAATATGACAAGGATAAAATTTGCAAGGCATGTCAATTGTCAAAACAACCTAAAATGCCCTTTTCTACCAAAAAGGAGATTTCCACCACTAGGCCACTTGAATTGCTACACATGGATCTATATGGGCCATCTGACATTTTAACCATTGGTGGAAAGAAATATGTGTTTGTAATAGTTGATGACTTTTCAAGATTCACATGGGTAATTCTCTTCGCTAGCAAAGATGAAACCTTCTCTATATTTGTAAATTTTGTAAACTTGGTGCAAAATGAAAAACAAAGAACTATTATGACCATTAGAAGTGATCGTGGTGGTGAGTTTGAAAATAAATGATTCATAGAATTATGTAATGAAAAAGGAATTCACCACACATTTTCTGCACCAAGAACTCCACAACAAAATGGAGTGGTTGAAAGAAAAAATAGAACCATACAAGAGATGGTTAGAACAATGATAAATGAGAGTAAATTATCCAAGAAATTTTGGGGTGAAGCTGTAAGTACAGCTTGTCATGTGTTGAATCGAGTTACCATTAGAGCAATCTTGAAAAAGACCCCATATGAGCTATGGAAAGGTAGAAAACCAAATATTTCATATTTTCATATTTTTGGTTGCACATGTTATGTTTTGAACAATGGAAAAACCAACTTAGGAAAACTGGATACTAAGAGTAATGAGACAATATTTCTTGGTTACTCATCAAATAGCAAAGCATATAGAGTCTTCAATAAACGGAACCAAGTTGTAGAAGAGTCAATACATGTTGTTTTTGATGAATTTAATCCATGCTCCAAAAGAAAAGATGATTTAAGTGATGCAGAAGATGTCACAAGTAATCTTAAAAAACTACATGTGGAAAAGCAAGAAGAATCCACGGAGGAAAAGGTAAGTGAAGGTAATAATTTTCATAAACCTCCAACTGACTTAAAATTCAGAAATGCCTATCCAATTGAGCAAGTTATAGGGAATATCTATGAAGGTGTAAAGACTAGAAGATCAAAACAAAATATTTGTGGACAATACGCCTTTGAATCCAAAATTGAACCAACCTCTATTGATTAAGCTCTTGATGATGAAAACTGGATCATAGCAATGCAAGAAGAGCTAAATCAATTTGAAAGAAACCAAGTTTGGCATCTTGTTCCAAGACCAAAAGACTGTATTGTCATTGGCACAAAATGGGTCTTGAGGAACAAATTAGATGAAAGTGGACTTGTGGTAAGAAACAAAACTAGACTTGTGGCAAAAGGATACTCACAAGAAGAAGGAATAGACTTTGAGAATCTTATGCTCCGGTTGCTAGATTAGAGGCCATTCGCATTTTACTAGCTTTTGCATCTCACATGAACTTTAAGTTGTTTCAAATGGATATTAAAAGTGCATTTTTGAATGGGTATATAAATGAAGAGGTATATGTTGAACAACCACCTGGATTTGAGGAGAAAGATCAATCTAAATTTATATACAAATTAACCAAAGCATTATATAGATTAAAACAAGCTCCAAGGGCTTGGTATGAAAGATTAAATAAATTTCTGATTGATCATGATTTTCAAAAGGGAAAGGTAGACACCACTTTGTTTATCAAGTATAAAGAAAAAGATGTCTTGATTATTCAAATTTATGTTGATGATATTATTTTTGGTGCTACTAATGAGATCCTTTGTCAAGAATTTTCTGAGCTTATGCAGAAAGAATTTGAGATGAGTATGATGGGGGAGCTGAATTTCTTCCTTGGACTACAAATTAAGCAACTAAGTGAAGGGATCTTCATAAACCAGTCCAAGTATATCAAAGAAATGTTAAAGAAGTTCAGCATGCAAAATAGCAAAGGGGCAAACACACCTATGAGCTCAACCATTAAAATTGACAAAGATGAGAAAGGCAAACCAGTTGATTTAAAATTATATGGAAGCATGATAGGCTCTTTATTATATTTAATGCTTCTAGACCCGATATACTGTTTAGTGTTTGCATGTGCTCTAGATTTCAATCATGTCCAAAAGAATCACACTTGGTAGCTGTAAAAAAAATTCAGATATTTAGTAGATACTACCAACATAGGACTTTGGTATCTAAAGGGTTCTAATTTTGATCTAATCGGCTACTCGGACGCTGATTTTTCCGATTACAAGGTAGATAGAAAAATCACTAGTGGAACATGTCAGTTTCTTGGGAACATATTGGTTTCATGGTTTTCAAGAAAACAAACTAGTGTTGCTCTATCCACCACAGAAGCCAAATATATTACCGCCGGGAGCTGTTGTGCCCAATTGCTTTGGATGAAACAAGAACTTAGGGATTATGGTATGGATTTTAAAGATATACCTATTAAATGTAATAATACAAGTGCAATATGTTTAACTAAAAATCCAATACTGCATTCTAGGACTAAGCATATAGACCTTAGACATCATTTTATTACAAAACATGTAGAAAATCATGATATATGTTTGGAATATGTGAGAACAGAAGATCAAATTGCATATATATTCACCAAACCTCTAGCAAAAGAATCTTTTTATAAAATCAGAAATGATATGGGGATGATTGAATTAAATTAAGAAAAATAAGATATGAGAAAAGAACTTAGAAAAGCACAAGCTGAGGGGGAGCACAGGTTCAGGGGGAGCGGCCCCGCCACTCTCAAAGGATTAACCCGCTGCATCTCTATTTTTTGATCAATTGATAAAAAGGGGGAAAAGAGATTAGGATTTGAGTAGTCTCGGTTTGAAATGCTTGTATGAATGGTTTTAAATTGTGATTTATTGAAAATGAAATATGTATGTTAAACTTCAAAATGCAAAAATAGTATGTTGAAAGGTATACACTCAAATCGGTTTTGTCAATCATCAAAAAGGGGGAGATTGTTGGAAACATGTGGAAAATAAGCCAAGTCTTTGTTTTGATGATTAGTAAATCAATTTGAGTAAGTTTTGGTTACTAACATGTTTGTGAAAATGATTAAAGGATATACAAATGAAGAAAATAAAGCATGACAGGTTAAGTCAAGTCAACTCAGGCTCGACTTAGGCCAAGTCGATCCCCAAGTCGACTCCAGCAGCGACTTCAAGTAGCATTTTTCGTCCAGAGTTGAAATCGGAGAGTAAATCTACCGAAGTCGCAAACGAAGTCAACTCCACATGCAACTTGGGTGAAGTCGCAGACCAAGTCGACTCCAGCATCAACTTCAACCATGATTTTTTGTCCAAAGTTGAAATCGAGAACGAGAGCTGCCGAAGTCGCATTCCAAGTCGACTCCGCATGCGACTTGGGTGAAAACGCAGACCAAGTCGACTCCAGCTTCGACTTCAGTGCGGAACTTGCAGAACAAGTCGACTCAATGCTAGACTCGAGTGAAGATGAAGGGCAAGTCGACTCAAACACTCGACTTGGATCAAATGAAGATCAAATGAAGACCAAAGCAAGCAGGGTTGCATGAATCCATCATGTTGGATTATGAACACATACTCGGACATCTTCCATGCATTCCAAGACTCAAGACTAAAGACTCAAGACACGGAATCAAATGTTTTCTTTTAAGATAGAAGAATCATAAAGAGTCTTAAGTAATATAAAATGATGGAAGAACAATCAAACATGAAGAAATTCAAGCAAGCAAGTCATTCCAAAGAATTTCAAGTTCAACTAGCAAGCTGAGGAACTTAAGTCGCACTTGAAGTCGACTTCACTTGTGACTTGGGTCAAGTCGAGGACCAAGTCGACCTAGACTAGAACTTGAAGAAGTTACGGACAGCCGAAGTCGCACTCGAAGTCGACTCCATCTGCTTCTTGGGCGAAGTCCCACATGAAGTCGACTCCACCTACGACTTGGGTCGCAACGGTCGGAAATTTTTCAAACGTTGGCGCATTAAATGCGCGCCACCTACTTTCAAATGTTCGGATTCCCTCAGCATTTATAAAAGACATTCAATATGAACGTTGAGGGTAGCTGAGAATTCATTGATTGAGAACAACTCCCATCACTAAGAGTATTAAGTGATCAAACCATTATATAGAAGAATAACTCTGCTTTCAAATTGCCAAGAGCTGCTTGCTGGCCGTACAAGTTCTTCTCTGCGCCAAATCTGCCTCTACACATCAGTAACGTGTCAAAACTTTCTTTTACTTTTTCTTGTTGTATTGAACTTGATTTAGTTTGGGTAACTAAGATCAAGTGTAACCAAAGTAGTGTGTGATTGGAGTGGAACTCGTCACCTACTTGTGCTATGAATTGTTAATGCCCCATAGAGCTGGAATCTAGAAGAGAGTAGTGGCTCTAGTTGTATTTGTGAAATACATAGTGGAACCCAAGTCACAAGAGGTATGAGCTTGGAAGAGTGGAGTAGGGAAGGTTGCCCAAACCACTATAAAATCTTGCTTGTTGATTTTTATTTCTGCTCTCAGCATTATATTGCTTTCCATTTGTTTCTTCATAAAGGGGACTAGAATAATCTGGGATAAAATTTCTATTTAAGTTGAGAAATTTTTAAATACCCAATTCACCCCTCTCCTCTTGGGTAATTGCCATTAACTCGGGACCAACAGCCAACGCATTGAGCAGGAATGTTAGTATAGCACACCTTATTACCAAAGAAGAAGGACTACTTCAAGAAATGAGACAATTAGAGTTAATAATATGTCCACCTGGAATTCAAGTAAGATTGTTGCAAATGTAGATACGATCTTCTTTATTTGAACAAATTAAGGTTGCACAACAAGAAGATACAGATCTACAGACATACATAGAGAAATGAAGAAAAAGAGGTTGACTGAATTTGACATCGATGAACAAGGTATGTAACGATATAAAGGTCGATTATGCATACCGAACTCAGGAAAATTGAAGGATCAAATTCTTAATTGCAAAATATTATCATAAGAATCATTCATAAATGAATCAAATCTCACATAAATCATAAATTCAATCCAAATACATAAATACAAGTTCTTCTTAGGTCCGGGTGTTACAACTTAGTATACGACTTTGTTCAAGTCACAGGGTGGAGTCGACTTCGGGTTCGACTTCACCCAAGTCGCAAGCTAGAGTCGACTTCGGGAATGACTTCGATCTTCAACTTCCAAGTGAAGTTCCAGGTTCAGGTCGACTTGGTCTTGGACTTGAACCAAGTCGCCGGTGGAGTTGACTTCGGATGCGACTTCACCAGCCATATATCATGTTGGAACTTCAAAACTTTGTATGTGATTTACATGTTGTGTATTATCTTCTTTCTCCTCTTTTCAAGCTCTTGAATCTTCATTAGACGTTCTTAATGTGTACTGTGATACCTAAGTTGAGCAATACACTAGTCTCTTGAAAAGATCCTTCTTGTGGCCTTGATTCATGATGGTTATTTCTTCTTGGTTTTATTCGCCATTCTCTAATAAGATGCCTTTGAAACAGTATAAGGTTGCCTAATACTTAAGTCACAGGCCTAGGTCGACTTGGAATTCGACTTCACCCAAGTCGCATACTTGGGTCGACTTGAGATGAGGCTTCACCTAAGTCGCGTGATGGAGTCGACTTGAAAATCGACTTAACTCTGATGTTTTTGAAGTCTGCAGCTAAGGCTTACCCAAGTCGACATCGCAAATGGAGTCGACTTGGGGTTGCGACTTCACCTAAGTTGCAAGCGGATTCGACTTCGATTGCGACTTCACCTGTCTCCCAGTCCCAATTTCAGTTCCGACGATTTTATGTCGTTTGAATTTGATTATGGAGTTGACTTGGGTATCCACTTGACCTAAGTCGATGGCTGAGTCAACTTGGGGTTACGATTTGACCTGCTATCTTTTGAACTTTGATTTTATATACCTTGGCATCACTTAGTAACCTCATTAGTACTTAAATATTTCTCAAATTGAGTTGTTAATCATCAAAACATAGATTGTGCTTAATTTGCCTTCAATTCCAACAATGTTCCCCTTTTTGATGATTGACAAAACCAATTTGAGATAGACCTTTCATTTTCTTATATAAGAGTTATGTCATGTTTTTGTTTAACATTTAGAATTGATATAATGTGTTGATTACTCAAAAATTACATAACATTGCATATCATGTAAGCAAATTCATTCCAAACCAACAGTTTGCATAGAAATAAGTTCATATCATTCAAATTCATGTCATTCATACAAAAAATGATTCAAAAAATTATATGCTACCCAACCCCAAACAAAAATTCTAAATCCTAAGTCCCACTCTCTCTCCCCCTTTTAATCAAAGAATTAAAATGGGATATAAGGGAATCAGGACTTATGGAATTGGAAAGCTGATATAGGATAAGTAGTGGGAAAGGCCAGAGGAACGGGTCGAGTACATGCTGATGAAAATGGAGATGAAGGAGCCTGAACGGTCGGTTTAGCTCTCACCGATTCGCCCCAGCACGGATCAAAATCAGGAAGACTCGGAATGGGTCGGCCACGGCGACTACTCGAAGCGAGTTGATACTTGATAGTGGTCAACTCCTAATCCAATTTGTCCCGACGCCCATGTTTTTCCATTAGGGCAATGATGATATTGCCCAATTCCTGTGATATTCTACTCTCCATTTGTTGTAGGTAGTCCAAAATTGCCTTAGAGGTAGATGGTCAGTCTGGTGAGCGGGCAAAATGATTTGTAGCCTGTGATCCATGGGGTGAGCAGGAGCCATGGGATTACGGTGATGCGGGAACGGTAGGGGCCGGAGGTGGAGACGGAATAGGCTCGTTTTGGGGTAGCTCCTCCCCCTCCGGATGAGCACCCTCAGCATCCGGTTGTGCGAGAGGATCTTGTAAATCATTCCCCATCCTTTCACGTAGCCGATCAGCTCTAAAAGCCTCCAAGTCAATCTTCATGTGGGTCAGGAGGCTTGGGTTGATGGTGTTTGTCGGTTTCTGAATTTCAAATGATTCTCCATCTAGATCAACATCGTAATACCCCATGATTTTGGTGATCCACGTTCCATATGACAAAACTCCTCAGGATTCTCCTTCTTGAGTTCGAGGGCCTCCAAAAATAGTCTGGGGAGACTAATTTTGATCCTATTAGCAACTTTCCACAGGATTTCAGCTTCATGTGGATTCAATTGATTTTGATTGCCGCCTTGTAGTAGATACAATGAGCAATCAACAGTCTGAGAACCCGCAGTCTTGGCGATAAGTCCATATAATGCTGAAACTTGATCCCAGGATGATACCTGTTGCTGTTTGTAAGCTGATTATACATCTGTGTGAATGATAGCCCCTCGAGAATATGCTCATTTTCCTCTGGCATGCCTAGAATGCTGGCAATTTTGCCTATGGCATTTCTCCTGTAGATTCCCTATGCAAATCCTAAATTTATCTCAACCCCTTTGACATAAGTGTTGAGATATTCCTGATCCCATAGATAGTAAAACAGTCGAGTCAGGTCAGGATAGATTTTATCATCCTCTTTGAGTAGGCCAGTCCATCTTTGGAAGTCCAATAATTCTTCTATCCCGAATTCATACTCATACAGGAACTTAAAATTTATGATTTTAGGCACGAAAATCTTCCTCTCATAAAAATGCCTAGAAAACTAGCTATGTTGGCATTCTATCCTGAAGTCGATGGCTGATTTTATGTCATTCTGTCCTCTGAGTCCCACATTTAGTTCTGGCAATTTTATATCGTTTGAAGTCTATTCTGGAGTCGACTTAGGTATTGACTTGACCTAAGTTGATGGTTGAGTCGACTTGGGGTTGCGACTTGACCTGCTATCTTTTGAACTTTGATTTTATATACCTTGGCATCACTTAGCAACCTCATTAGTACTTAAATATTTCTCAAATTGAGTTGTTAATCATCAAAACATGGATTATGCTTAATTTGCCTGAAATTCCAACAGACGTGCTCTACCTCATGAATGGAATGGATTATGTTAATCATGATTTAATTAGGATGATAATTATTTAATTTTATCCAAATTGAAGAGACATTTTCAAATGACCATAACTTACACTAGAAAGGTCGTTTTAGAATGAAATTTTTTATAAAAGGCTAAAATAAAGTGCTCTATAATGTGGATGGCTTTGATTAAGCCAAATCCTATAAGAAAATGTTAATCACTTATGGTTAAAACCCTTTGAATTTTTACATCAAAAAGTGGTTTTGAACTAGTGAAAAAGTCAGTATTCATTTAAGGGTGCAAATGAGGTTTCTCAAGGAGAGAATTTTGAGCAATTTTTGCAATTTCAAAAATTTTAAAAATGCATGTAAATAGGGCTACATGTAAGCATGTTCATGGGGAAACAATATTTGACAATTTTGTCCTCACAAAATGCCAAAAGGGGCAGCTCATGTGAACGTGACCAAGGAGGCAAATTATGGACGGATTTTTGGTATTTTAAAAAAAATTATATAAAGGAAAGTCAAGGGTGTTTCTTGGGAAACAAGAAAGAAAGAAATAAAAGAAGAAATGATAGCAAGAGCCCTGGATGTCTAGCAAGGAAGGAGAGAGAGAGAGAGAGAAGGGAGAGATGTATAAAAAATTCAGCAGAATGAAAAGGGGAAAAGGGACAACATGGGGAAAATTTTCAACAGCAAAATTAGAGGAAAGGGAAGGCAACATGGGACGTCCAAACACAACTGCAACTTGGGGAGGAAGAGAAGGGATGCCTTAACCGTTCATAGCTTCATCAAAAGGGAAGAAAATCTTCAAAAATAGGCATGTAGTTATCTTTAATGCTTCATAAGTATTGAAATTAGAAATCTCAAATTTAAGGGAGGATGTTTGTTGGGTATGAGAATTAAGAACTAAGGAGTAAGGGTTTTGCATGTATATTGAATTTAGATGTAAATATGGGAGCAAAACCTAGTAAAAATGAGATAGAAATCCAAAATATGGAAGAAATAGTAAATGAATGCGTTTTAGCATAAACTTTTATGTGAGAACTCATGATATGATGCTCAAGGAATGAACCCATTTTTATCTTAAAGGGTTAAGCAGGTTGCAAAGTAAAAATATGAGAAGATTAACCTAAATAGGGTCGAACGGTTGTCAGGATCAGCTGCACTAAATGATTTTTAATAATTTTTATAAAAGGAATTTTGACCTCAAAAGTTTATATGATGTAGAAGACATCTTGAATATCACCGGACCAAAATAAAAATTAAATTTTGGGGGTATAAATATACCTAATCATTAACGTAATTTGACCCATCTGAAAATTGATGTTGTTGTCCAGCAGAGAGAAAATACCTAAATAAATATAAATACTTAATATTTTGTGCTGAAATTAATTATTTTGGTTAATTTATATATTTATTAATGTATGATAGAAATTTAAATTTAAATACCTTGATTTGATTTAAATAAAAAATTAGAAAAATCAGTGTGTCTGATTTCAGCAATATGGACAGATTGAGAAATAAATTAAAATAAAGGTTAAATTCCAGATTTTTGGAATGAAATTTAACTTATAATAGGATATAAACAAGTATCATAAGTGATTATGAGAGTTTAACCTACTAGGGGTAAAATTTGAAAGGAATAGGTGCTATGAAAGCACAAGTTATACCAATATGTGAATTGGTAAATGGACATGCAACTTGAAAAGCAAGTGGGTTAAGTAAGTTGATAGAAATCATGTGGGTTGGAAAAATATGTGCTATGCACACATATGGAATTATGTTTATGAATGCAATGTTATTCTTATGTACATAGGCAAAGGCAAAGAAAAGATTGACGAAGAAAACGAGAGAGAATTCAGGTAAGCAAGCAACCTTTTGAAAATATTGATTTCATTCCAAATGTTAAAATGATTACAAGTGCTTTATAATGACGCTCTATTAAGCATTTCCACATGTAATTTTATTGGCAATTATTGAAATGATATGAACTTGCTTTATCAAGATGTTTGCAAGATTGCTTACAAGGTAAGCAAGCGAACCTTCACGAATGTTGATTTTATTTCAAGTATTTATATTGATGATTTTAGAATTGCTTACAGAGTAAGCAAATTCAATTCGTGAAAATATGATTTGAATGAAAAGCCTCAGCATTGCTTCATTGTACGTATACTCAATTCTTGAAAGTATAATTTTACTCCTCACTATTGATATGTTTCAAGATGGTTTCATATTAAGCAAATTCTTAGAAATGCTACTTCAAAAGCATTTTACGATGAGAGAGTTTCGACTCTTCTATAAGATGATATTTGAAAATAAACTTTGCAAATTCTATTCTTAAGGAATTTTGAGAAAAATATATGATTCTTCATATAATGGTATTTGTAAATAAATAGGACTTTTGAAATGGTCTGTTGAAATATTCTCAGTCTCTTTGAAGACTGAAATACTTTGAAAAATGTCTTGTATTCATGTTTTTAAAAGAGTTTTAAGGATGACCATCTCAATAAATTGATTTAATGACTGCTTTGTTTAAATGATGTTCAAAAGATAGTGCAAACTCTTCTCTACATAAGAGTGGCAAATATGGTATGTAGACAAGGCATATAATGCCGATATAAATGAATGGGAATGTGGTTGCATATCCTTTGCTCATAAAAAGCCCGGAAATGGGAATAAAAATGTTTATAAGAAAAACTTGGTTTTCTCAAATATTGAAATGTTTCAGAATTTCTTTCTAAAATTATTTATTAACAAATGAGGAATACTTTTGAAAATTATTATTTTCTCAAATACTACAAATTTTTCGTAAAACTAATTTACTAAAATATTTCCAAAATCCATTAAGGGTAGTCATCCTAACATCATAATTTGAAGACGGTTTTTGAAAAATGTTTTATTTTTAAAATGATTATGCCCAGTTCTCAATTTGAGAAGGGCACAGTCTATGGACTGAGTTGAATTATGTTATATCAAGTATTAACTTGAAAAATGGCATGGTTTGAGAACTATATTGATTTTATGAAATCATGCTAGCATGACAATGTGAATATAAACGAGTGTGCACGAGGATCATGTACTAGGTCCATGGTGGAGGCGGTTGCAGACCGAAACGGTTGCATACCAAGGCCAACCTCTATTTGTGGCCAAGTCGCTAAAGGAAGGCCAGTGGCCGGCGGCGCCTTCCCTGAAATGGGAGCAGGATCATGGACGACTGCCTAGCTAGCAGTGCTATCAAATGGATGGTTTTTTTGCTATGGAAGGATGATCATTTGGTAAGTGTCACCTACGAGAGGATTAGAGACGTATATGCATATGTTTTGTTTTAAAGCCCAAAATGGGACATGAAAATATTTTAGGACATGATAATGTCCACAGGAATAAATGTTTACATGAGAATATTTTAGGACATAAAAATGTCCACATAGATAAAAAGGTTTATATGCATATGCATTGTTTTTGAAAAGCCCAAAAATTGGGATATGAAAAAGGGTTTGTACGAAATTGTTTGAGGATATACAATTGTCCTCATATAAAAAGATTTATATGCAAATATTTTAGGACATAAGATTGTCCTCATGAATAAAGTTTATATGAAAATATTTTAAGACATAAAATTATCCTCATGAATAAAGGTTTACGTGAAAATGTTTTAGGATATAAAAATGTTCTCATGAATAAAGGTTTATATGAAAATATTTTAGGACATAAAATTGTCCTCATGAATGAAGGTTTATATGAAAATATTTTAGAACATATAATTATCGTCATATAAAAAGTTCATGTGAAATTATTTTAGGACATACACTTGTCCTCATGATTAAATGTTTATATGATAATGTTTGAGGACATACACTTGTCCTTATAATTAAATGTTTATATGACAACGCTTTAGGACATACATTTGTCCTCAAGATTAAAGATTCATATGAAAACGTTTTAGAATATACAAATGTCCTCATGAAAAAAGGGTTTCATGAAGGATTTATATGAATGATTTTCATGAAGGGCTTATATGAATGGTTTATATGAAGGGTTTATATGAAAGATTTTCATGAAAGGTTTCTTCCTGTTGGTAGTTGATCGCTTTATAAGTATCTCCTACCAAACGCGCGAGAAATGTATTTATATGAAAATGCAAAATGCTTGCTTACTGAGTATCACTCACTATTTGTTTTGCCAAACCTTAGATAGGTACAGGGAAGCTCAAGAGGTAGAGAATCGGAGCATTGAGGAAAGGTATGAGATGATATTCATGTGTGTGTTAAATGATTAGCTATGTGTATAGAATGGTATGATTGGAATTTTTAAGGTATGATAATGTATGTGAACTTATTAAAAGTTATAAGTTTTATGTTAACTGATGGTTGAATGTATGTATACAAGTATGGGTGTTGAATATTTGATAATGAGTGAATTTTATATGGCTATGACATAGCCAAGTTGATAAAACCAAGGATGTAAGAGAACAAGATGAAAATTTTATAAATGATATGTCAGTTGAAGACAACTACTAGGGGATGAATTTATGAAAAAGTAAATACGGAAGGGAACCAAGTAATATTTTAAAATGCTATGTGCAATGAATTACAAGGTAACGTTGCTTATAAGATGAATGGAGTGAAATACAAAAAAATGAAATGATGATGAACAAAAGAATGAAATGGAAGAAATTTTGGACGAGATCTAATTAAGAACCCGCCACATGATCAGGGCAACAATCTTGATTCACATTTACCAATCAATAAGATCTTGAAATAAGGCTTATGTTGTGACACCTTGGGTTGGGGGTGTCACAGCAAATGAAGAAGGAGATAATCAAATGGCTTGACGTAGGTGTTATCTATCCTATTTTCGACAGTTCTTGGGTTAGCTTGGTTTAATGCGTTCCAAAAAAGGGTGATATGACGGTGGTCTCTAATGAAAATAATGAATTAATTCCAACTCAGATGGTTATAGGTTGAAGGGTGTGCATGGACTACTGAAAGTTGCATAAGGCTACAAGGAAGGACCATTTCTTGCTTTCATTTATCGATCAAATGCTAGACAGGTTGGCAGGATAGGATTTCTATTGCTTTCTGGATGGTTATTCCAGCTACCATCGAATTATGATCGTGCCCGAGGATCAGGAAAAGACTACCTTCTCATGCCCATATGGAACATTTGCATTCAGACAAATGCCATTTGGCTTATGCAATGTGCTCGTCATATTTTAATGTTGCAAGATGGCCATTTTTACGATATGGTTGAGGATTTTTTGGAAGTATTTATCGATGACTTCTCAATATTTGAAAATTCATTTAATGAGTTTCATGCCAATTTATCGAAGGTGTTGCAACATTACGAAGACACTAACCTGGTTCTAAACTAGAAAAAAATATCATTTTATGGTGTAAGAGAGTATAGTACTTGGGCACATGGTTTCCCAACAGGGCATAAAAGTGGATAAAGCTAAGAGAGAAGCAATTGAAAAGCTTCCCCCTCCCACTTCGGTTAAGGGTATTCGTAGTTTTCTAGGGCATGTGGGATTCTATAGGAGGTTTATAAAGAATTTTTCTAAAATTGCTAAGCCACTCTACAATCTTCTAAAGAAGGATGCGCTATTCAATTTTGATAATTCATGTATGCAATCATTTCAAGAATTAAAAAGAAGGCTTATCTCTACACTAAGTATCATTTCTCTTGATCGGAGTCTCCCCTTTGAGTTGATGTGCGATGCTAGCAACTTTGTAGTTAGGGTAGTCTTGGGGCAGAGGCACAATTGAACTACACCACTACGGAGAATGAGTTATTGACAGTGGTGTTTGCATTTGATAAATTTAGAGCTTATTTGGTTGGGACAAAGGTGATTGTATATATTGATCATTCATCCATCAAGTACCTGATTGAAAAGAAGAATGCAAAACCTCACTTAATCTAGTGGGTCTTATTGCTTCAAGAGTTTGACCTTGAAATCAAGGATCGAAAGGGAGCGGAGAATCAAGTAGCTGATCACCTATCCTACCTTGAAAGCAATCAACATTTTCAGGATATAGATCATATCATAGAAGTGTCCCAGATTAACAGCTATTTTCCATCTCTCAGAGCAATCTACCCTAGTAAGCAGATTTTGCGAATTATATAGTCAGTCGAATGTTACCTCTGGGACTTAATTCTCATCAAAAGAAAAAATTTCTGCATGATGTAAAATTTTATTTCTGGGATGAGCCATATATTTTCGAATAATGCCCAAATCAGTTATACAGGAGGGGTATTCCAGAGAGTGAAATAGAGAAAATATTGCAAGGTTTCATTCTTTATCATATGGGGGTCACTGCTAAGGAGAAATTGGGTTTCTATTAGCCGACATGAAATGCTGCTCATTAATGTCATGGAAGTCAAGCTCTTCGATGTTTAAGGCATTAACTTTATGGGGCCCTTCATCCCTTCCTTTTGTAATCAATATATGTTGGTTGCAGTCGACTACATTTTTAAATAGGTTGAAGCAATACCTACTCCAACGAGTGATGCTAAAGTAGTTCTCAAATTTTTTAAGAAAAATATATTTACTCATTTTGGCACACTACGGGTGATCATTGTGATGAAAGCTTACACTTTTGTAACCATAAGTTCATGGAATTGTTAACCAAATATGGAATACACTATCGTGTCACCCGAAATATCATCCTCAAGCTAATGGGAAAGTTGAACTTGCCAATAGAGAGTTGAAACAAATTCTCGAGAAGAAAATTAGGTCATCCTGCAAGGATTGATCTATCAAGTTGAATGATTCTTTATGGGCATATCGCACTGCCTACAAATTGCAGCTTGGTATGTCTCCATATTAATTGATTTATGGCAAGGCTTGTCATTTGCCTCTTGAGTTGGAACATAGCGCCTACTAGGCGATAAAGAAGCCAAATTTGGATATGTAGCAAGCTAGTGAGAAGAGATTATTGCAGCTCAATAAACTTGACAAATTTAGATTGCAGGCTTATGAGAACGCTAAGATCTATAAAGAGAAAGTGAAAAAAATGGCATGATCAAAGGATCCTACCAAGGTGATTTGAGTCGAGTCAAAAGGTTCTACTCTTCAACTCTAGATTAAAGTTATTTCCTGGCAAGCTTAAATCATGTTAGTCAGGTCCGTTTGTTGTTTTGAGAACAACTGATCATGGTATGGTGGAGGTGCTAAATGAAAAATCAAATGGAAGTTTTTTAGTAAATAGGCAAAGACTGAAACATTACATGAGAGAATATTTTAATCAAGGTAAGGAGATCATGATGTTAAGGGATTTTCCTGAGAATAGGACGTCGGGTTGAGGATGTTAAACTTAGCGCTGAATAGGAGACAACCTATTATCCTTTTTGATTTTTGTTTCAAGACAGGATGTCATGCTCATTATACTTGTCTTGAAGCAGGGAAACCTCAGAAGGTCACATCTTTTGGGGTATATAGGGCAATGAGAGTTTGATTCTGCAGTTAATAAATTCTCATTCATTTAGCTTGATAATCTTTGACATTTCAATGCAATTATGAATCGAATCCCATTAATTTGGAGTTAGCCAGAAACTTTAACAATCCCAGCTCAATCGCTCTAAAGCAGCATTCAATTGATTCAATTAGCCACAAGTTCATTCACTTGAGGCGAAATGAGAAATTTGGCTTCAATGCAAATTGTAGACGATCTATATCAAAAGATTATCAACATGTGCAGTTGCAGGTCTTGAAGTGAAATTGAAGTTTCTATCCATGTGTCATTTGACATTTTTGTGAGTTGCATTCTTATTCATGTGTAATTTCAAATCGCAGAATTTTGAAGAGTGCAATTGCAAAATTTTCAGCCCTTCTTGCGAATCATCTTGAATTGCAAGTTCTTGATGTAGAAATGAATATGGAGTGCAATTTAAAAGTACAGCTTGAA
The DNA here is from genome assembly GCA_030490835.1 of Annona cherimola. NCBI lineage: Eukaryota > Viridiplantae > Streptophyta > Magnoliopsida > Magnoliales > Annonaceae > Annona > Annona cherimola. The sequence continues at coordinate 53,202,021 of CM059971.1, read as the reverse complement.
AATGATTTTAATGACGAGAAGACTTGCAATGCATAGGGAAACCCACAAGTCTTCTAAACTTTAGTTTGTCAAAATGAAATACAACATGACAAGTGTAGTGGATTGAAATCAATTTGCAGTTTGGGTGAATGAAATGCAAGAATTCAAGTTGGAAAGTAAATTGATAAAATGATGAATCTAAGGAGGTACAAGCTCAAGCATGGAAATTAGCTCTATTATGATCATTCGAGGGCTTCCAAGGCAATTAATGTGGGCAATAGTTCAAATATGAAAGACCCAACACACAAATTTTCAAGAAAATGCCATTTTTATGAAATCAGGCAGGGGCATGGTGGTTGCGGCCACCAAAATGGGAGCCGCGGTCCACATTTTAAAAATATTTTGGCTAGCGAGACAAGACCGCTGGTGCCATGGCCACACCACAACCACCAGCCACCACTATCTCCTTAAAAAAAATGAAGCTATAACTCCTAACTCCTAACCCTAGCCGACCCCCGCTCCCTCTTTCCCCTTCTTTTCTTTTCTCTTAGTCATTCTCTTTCTTCTTCTCCCTTCTTTCTTCCTTTCTTCCTTTCCTTTCATCCTTTTTCTTCCCCTTCTCCTCCCCACTAGTAGCCGCAACCACTCCTCTCTGGCGCCCCAGTGATGTGCTCTGGCATCCCCCTCCCCTCTTCCATTTTCTTTCATCTCCCTTCTCTATTTCTCTTCTTTTTCTTCATTCTTCCTTTCCTCCTCCCTTTTCCTCCCCTATTTTCATTTTCCCCTTCCATCCTTCCTTCTTCCTTTCTTCCTTTCCTTTCCTTTCATTTCCTTCCTCCTTCTCCCCCCTCTTTCTCTTCACACCCCTGCTGTGTTGACCTCGACCACCATTTCTGGGCACCGTGGCTCCCATCATGCTACTTGCTCCGACTACCATCTCCATCAAGCTTACTTCCCCTCTTTCGTTGCTACTTGTAAGAGGCATGGTGTGGAAAGGAACTTCATTACTATTAATTAAGGGTGTTGGTTATCATTGGGTAACATTTATTTCATTATTCACTTTGATTTCTTAAAGAGTTGCATGGATGAATGAAGATTTGCTGGTTTTAGCTTAGCCATCCATGATCTATAACCTTGAGAATATGGTTTGGATTGTTAGCATGTTTACACCATGTCATAGTGGAATTAAGGATTGAAGGTGTTGAAGGAGATTTAGTCTTTGTTGTGGCTCAACTTGGTATTGATTTTTGAGTGAAATTGGAGTTGATCATGCATATGCAGTCTTTGAGTTCATTTTGAATCATTTGCATATTACACATATTTAAGGGTGTAGATGCATTTGCATTGTGTCTCTTTCATTTCAATATGGCATCATCATCAAAGTCCAAGCGTAAGAAGGCCACGGTCCCCGGTGGTTATGATTCTCGTATTTTCATTTCTAAGCGAGCTTACTGGCGATGTACTAATTCTATATTGAAGAGGCCTCTCTTATCCAAGGGCAGTTCTAAAATGGACTACATGCCTAATGACTATAAGCTTATTTCTAACTCTAGCTAATGGCACCAATTTTGTGCTCAACTCAATCCAGCCATTATACCATTAGTTCAAAAATTTTATGCTAATATTGTGGAGCATGATAATGGATGGATCACCATTAGGGGTAAAACTGTAATTTACCACCCTGTAGCGATCATTGCTTACTATGACACACCAAATATTGAGCAGCCTGATGGATATACACAATATGTGTAAGCACTGAGCGAAACATTTTTAAATTGACTCAAAGTTTGTGTTTCAAACCACCTGTTTGGAAAACTTCTCATGATCAACTATATTCCTTTAAACAAACAAGTTTAAGGGAATTTTTCAAGGTGTGGTTCTGTTTTATCTTGGCTAGATTGATTCCTTCATCTCATGTCAGTAATGTTACACTCAATCGAGCTATTTTGTCATATGCCGTTCTCACTAACAAGTCTTTGGACATTGGGTATTTCATTCATGATAACATTCTGAGCATTGTTATGACCACTCGCTGTAGTTTATGTTATCCATCTCTCATCACTGGATTATGTCGCCGACCCGGAGTTCGATTTTCATCACATGGATGAACAACTTATTGATAGGTTAGCTAAGGAACCACATATACGAGGTGCGTAAGCTCCACATCCTGACCTGTTATAGCATTCCTCTTGAAGAGTTTCCAATCAGCATTCAGTTCCTAAGCAACTCAGCAATTTGAGGGCAAAGTTGGATAGGCATGCACGGTATGTGCAAGGCGTCACTAGGGCTACTCAAGCTAACTTCCAAGCATTTGCCTAGCATTTTCAAATGGACGCTTCAGAATTGCCTCCATTCCCCCAATTATCTGCTTCTTCACCACCAGAAGATGAAGAACAGAGAGACGGGGATGAGTAACCTGACCATCTTGACCATTAGTTTTTCTCTTCTTGTCTTTTCTTTTCCTTTCATTATGATTATGTTTGCATTTCCATCACATTTGCATTTGCGATCATTGTAGTTTTTATGCATTGTGGACAATGCATTCTTCGAGTTTAGGGGGGTGCTTTGTTCTATTTTTTTTCCATTCATTTGTTACATGTAGATAGTCATATTACATATGTGTTTTAGGTTGCATTATACTTAAAATCTTGCTTCTTATAGTCAATTAGTTGCAATCTATCTTGATAATGTTGGAAACATGAGGAAAACTAGCTAAATCTATGTTTTGATGATTAACAAATCAATTTGAGAAAGTCTTGGCCACTAACAAGTTTGTGAAATGTCTTAAGGAATATACATGTGAAGAAAATCAAGTATAGAAGCCAAGTCGTTCCCCAAGTCGACTCCAAGATCGACTTCAAACATGCAGAACTGTCCAGAGTTGAAAACGGAAGAAGGGAAGGTGAAGTCGCAGGCCAAGTCGACTCCACCTGCGACTTGGGTAGCCAAGTCGCAAACGAAGTCGACCTCACCATCGACTTCAGTCGAGCAAATCCTTCCATAGTTGAATTTCGGAGCAGCAGAATATCGAAGTCGCAAGTGAAGTCGACTCCAGTTGTGACTTGGGTGAAGTCGCGAACGAAGTCGACCCCGAAGTGCGACTTGAGGATTTGGAGATTCAAAGATACTGATTCAAGCTTCTTTCAAAGATCAAAGATGCAGTTTCAAGATTAAATGATTTCAAAAATCAACTCAAAGCCTCTCAAGTCCAAGACAAAAAGTTTCAAGGTGTTCAAGATCAAATCAAGTCTATCAAGTCAAAGGTTTGGAGATCATGGAGCTAATGAAAGCAAGACTCATTGATTCAAGACATGAAAAATACAAAAGAAGCAAAGGCAAGAAGTAACAAAGCATCTCGAAATTATTCAAGTTCATAAAGCAAACTGCCGAGGTGAAGTCGCACCCGAAGTCGACTTCACCTGCGACTTGGGTCAAGTCGAGAACCCAAGTCGACCCTGACTGGAACTTGAAGCTGCGACGAAGAAGCGAAGTTGCACCCGAAGTCGACTCCATCTGCGACTTGGGTGAAGTTCCATCCGAAGTCGACTCCGACTGCGACTTGGGTCGCAACGGTCGGATTATTTTCGAACGTTGGCGCATTAAATGCGCGCCACCTACTCACTAACGTTCGGATTCCCTCCAAAATTATAAATAGCATTCATGGTGGACGAGGGAAGTAGTTGGAAAACATTAAGTGAGCATAACTCCTATCTACAAGAGCATTAACGTGATCAAGCCAATCAAGAGAGGAAGAATTGTGCTTCAAGTTGCAAGAGCTACATTCAGAAACTTCAAAGCCATCATCTACAAGTTCTTCCCTGCGCTAAATCGTTTCTACACACCTGTAAAGTGTAGTTTACTTTTATTGTTTACTTGTTTGTGTTGAACTTGATTTAGCTTGCGTAGCTAAGATCAAGAGGTAGCAAAGTAGTGTGTGATTGGAGTGTGACTCATCACCTACTTGTGCTAAGTGTTTGATGCCCCCTAGAGCTAGAATCTAGAAGAGAGCAAGAGGCTCTGGTTGTATATGCCCCCTAGAGCTAGAATCTAGAAGAGAGCAAGAGGCTCTGGTCGTATATGCTCCCTAGAGCTAGCATCTAGAAGAGAGCAAGAGGCTCTGGTTGTATATGCCCCCTAGAGCTAGCATCTAGAAGAGAGCAAGAGGCTCTGGTTGTATATGCCCCCTAGAGCTAGCATCTAGAAGAGAGCAAGAGACTCTAGTTGTATTCGCGGAATACAATAGTGGAACCCAAGTCACAAGGAGTGTGAGCTTGGAAGAGTGGAGTAGGGAGGTTGCCCGAACCACTATAAAATCCTTGTCTACTTGCTTTTATTTCTGCTCTCTTTATTACTTTGCTTTCCATTCAGTATCTTCATTCAAGGGGATTAATTCTACAAGGGGTTAAGTTTTTAAGTTACCAAAGAAATTTTTAAGAACCCAATTCACCCCTCCCCTCTTGGGTTTTGCCATCTATTCGGGACCCAACAAGTGGTATCAGAGCAGGTCTTTGAGTTAAACCAAAGAGATCTATTGATATGGCATCCCAATCGATTCCCGTTCCCGCTTTTGCCGAGGGCCAATCTTTTACAAGGCCACCATTGTTTGATGGGAACAACTTTGGCTATTGGAAGCTTCGTATGAAGCAACTCATTATGGCTACCGATATGGACTCTTGGATTGCAATCCAAGACGGTGTAATCTTGCCTATAGATGAAAGAGCTTCCAAGTGGACCGAAGAGGAAGTAAGAACTGTAAAGAGCAATGCTAAGGCAATGAACTCACTATTTTGTGCTCTTACAGCTTCTGAGTATGATAGAGTATCATCCTGCCTAACCGCAAAAGAAATATGGGATACTCTAACATCTATTTATGAAGGAACCTCCCAAGTCCAAGGGACTAGGAGAAATATTTTGATAGGAGAGTTGGAAAGTTTTAGAATGCTAGACACTGAAAATATTTCTGAAATGTTTGCAAGATTTTCTAAGATTACTAATGCTCTCAAAGGTCTTGGAAAAGCTATCTCTGAATCCGAACAGGTGATGAAGATACTAAGAGCTCTACCGGATTCATGGACTCCAAAGATAACGGCAATTGAAGAAGCCAAAGACCTCAACACATTGAAGCTTGAAGATCTTATTAGCTCACTCATGTCACATGAGCTAATTAAGAAAAGGAATGAGGATCAACACAAAGGCAAAAGAGCAATTGCCTTGAAAGCTACACAAGACACGGATGACACCTCATCCTCTCAAAACGATGACGAGATGGCCCTACTCACAAAACGATTCAGAAAATTTGTGAGAAAAGGCGGAAATTTCAGAAATTTCAAAGACAAAAATTCCAGAGAGAAAAAGAAAGAACCAATCAAATGCTATAGATGCGGGGGCGTAGGACATATGCAAACCCAATGTCTTACACCGGAAGAAAGGCAAAAGGAAAATCATGAAGGCAGAAGATATCAAAAGGGAAGAGGCATGTACGTCAATGAGGAGACGTCATCAACATGCAGCTCTTCAACCGATGACAACAATGCGGCCAACTGTGCAAGAATATGCTGCGTAGCACAAATCGAACAAGAAGAAGAACTGCTATGCTTGAACACGACGGAAGTTTTGGAAGATCAATCTACCTCAACAAAATACACAGAAAGTGAAGAGGTAACTTCCAAACCTTATTCTCAATCAAGTTATTCTTCTTTTCATGATTGCCTCAAATGTGCCAAATTAGATGAACTACAAATTGCATATGATTCATTGTATGGGGAAATCAAAAAGCTAGGAAACAAGTTGACATTAAAAAGAAAACAATGTAACTTTGTTATCATTGAAAATGGAAAACTAGCTGAAATGTCAACAAAATTGAAAGAAGAAAATGAACTGTTGTTGAAAGAAGTTGAGAAACTGAAAAAGGAGAACGAATCCTTAAATGAATCATTAGCAAAGTTCTCTAATCCCGATGAAAATGTGAAGATGTTCTTGAACATGACCTCACAAAAGGATAAAAGAGGTCTTGGGTACAATACATTTGAGCAAAAAGAAAGTGGCAAATCAAATGTGCCAAAACTTGGAAAATATCAAGCTGAAACTGCACCAATTTATAAGCCACAAAAGAAAAATGTTATGTGGATTAAAAGACCAACTTTTGAACCAAAATGCAATTGGAGGCCTACTCCTAGACTACAAATGGCCTGCAATTTCTGTAATAAAATGGGTCATAAAACTTACAAGTGTAACTTCAAGAAGTTATATGACCATGGTGTAAAGCTAGTTTGGGTTCCAAGGAACACAAGATTTGGGCTTTCTAAGTTAGAATTACAAAGATTGAATCATTTTACTAACCCAAATGGACCCATAAAATGGGTACCAAAGAGATGAGATTTACCTTTTTATTTTTCAGATTTGCTTCAAGGCAAAGGCAAACAATATATGGTTCATGGACAGCGGTTGTTCAAGACATATGACCGGAGAAAGAAGTCTATTTCACAAACTTAAACCTTGCAACGACGGAACGGTTGCCTTTGGTAATAATGAGAAAGGTAAAATTAAAGGTAAAGGAAATATTAACAGTAGCTCAAATGCATGCATGGAGGATGTTTTGTTTGTTGAAGGACTCAAGCATAACTTAATGAGCATTAGCCAATTATGTGATAAAGGATATAAGGTTATGTTTGAATCATCTATATGCAATGTATTTGATGGTGAGCATATCATGTTTAGTGGAAAAAGACATGGAAATGTATATTTGGTTTCACTTGATGATCTAGATGGTCAATGTCTAATGGCCATTGATAATGATCCATGGGTTTGGCATAAAAGACTTGGACACGTGAATATGTCAAACATAAAGACCCTATGGAAAAAGAGTTTGGTAAAAGGCTTGCCAAAGTTGAAATATGACAAAGACAAGATTTGCAAGGCATGTCAATTATCTAAACAACCAAAGATGTCTTTTTCTACCAAAAAGGAGATTTCCACCACAAGGCCACTTGAATTGCTACACATGGATCTATATGGACCATCCGACATTTTAACCATTGGTGGAAAGAAATATGTATTTGTTATTGTAGATGACTTTTCAAGATTCACATGGATAATTCTCTTAGCTAGCAAAGATGAAGCCTTCTCTATGTTTTCAACTTTTGTAAACTTGGTGGAAAATGAAAAACAAAGTACTATTATGTCTATAAGAAGTGACCATGGTGGTGAATTTGAGAACAAACGATTCATAGAATTATGTAATGAAAAAGGAATTCATCACACATTTTCTGCACCAAGGACTCCACAACAAAATGGAGTAGTTGAAAGGAAAAACAGAACTATACAAGAGATGGCTAGAACAATGCTAAATGAGAGCAAATTATCCAAGAAGTTTTGGGGTGAAGCTGTGAGCACAGCCTGTCATGTTTTAAATCGAGTTACCATTAGAGCTATCTTGAAAAAGACCCCATATGAGCTATGGAAGGGAAGGAAACCAAACATATCTTATTTTCATGCTTTTGGATGCACATGTTATGTTCTGAACAATGGAAAAACCAACTTGGGAAAACTTGATGATAAAAATGATGAAGCAATATTCCTTGGTTATTCATCAAATAACAAAGCATATAGAGTTTTCAATAAACGAAACCAAGTTGTAGAAGAATCCATACATGTTGTTTTTGATGAAAATAACCCATGCTTTAAAAGAAAGGATGATTCAAGTGATGCAGATGACATAGGAAATGGCCTTGAAAGGCTGCATGTGGAAAAACAAGAAGATTCCATGGAGGAAAGGGTAAGTGAAGGTAACAATTCCTATAAACCTCCAACTGATTTAAAATTCAATCATGCACATCCAATTGAGCAAGTTATAGGAAATGTGTATGAAGGTGTAAAAACTAGAAGGTCAAAGAAAAATGTGTGTGGACAATATGCTTTTGTATCCAAGATTGAACCTTCTAATATTGAACAAGCTCTTGATGATGAAAACTGGATTATAGCAATGCAAGAAGAGCTAAATCAATTTGAAAGAAATCAAGTTTGGCACCTTGTTCCTAGACCAAATGATTGTACTATTATTGGCACCAAGTGGGTCTTTAGGAACAAATTCTATGAAAGTGGACTTGTAGTGAGGAACAAAGCTAGACTTGTGGCAAAAGGATACTCACAAGAAGAATGAATAGATTTTGAAGAATCCTATGCCCCGGTTGCTAGATTAGAGGCAATTCGCATCTTACTAGCTTTTGCATCTCACATGAACTTTAAATTGTTTCAAATGGATGTTAAAAGTGCATTTTTGAATGGATATATACATGAAGAGGTGTATGTTGAGCAACCACCTGGATTTGAAGAAAAGGATCAATCAAAGTATGTTTACAAGCTAACCAAAGCATTATATGGATTAAAACAAGCTCCAAGAGCTTGGTATGATAGACTAAGCAAATTTCTGATTAATCATGATTTTCAAAAAGGAAAGGTAGACACCACCTTGTTTATCAAGTACAATGGAAAGGATATATTAATTATTCAAATTTATGTTGACGATATCATTTTCGGTGCTACTAATGAAGCTCTTTGTCAAGAATTTTCTGAGCTTATGCAGAAAGAATTTGAGATGAGCATGATGGGAGAGCTAAACTTTTTCCTTGGACTGCAAATCAAGCAATTGAATGAAGGAATCTTCATTAACCAGTCCAAATACATCAAAGAGATGCTGAAGAAGTTTGCCATGGAAAATAGCAAAGGAGCAAACACGCCAATGAGCTCTACAATCAAACTTGACAAAGATGAGAAGGACAAAGTAGTTGATTTAAAACTGTATAGAAGCATGATAGGTTCTTTATTGTATTTAACTGCTTCTAGGCCAGATATTTTGTTTAGTGTGTGTATGTGCTCTAGATTTCAATCATGCCCAAAAGAATCACACTTGGTAGCTGTGAAAAGAATTTTTAGATATCTAGTAGACACTACCAATTTAGGACTATGGTATCCAAAGGGCTCTAATTTTGATCTAATCGGCTACTCGGATGCGCTAGTGGAACACTACCAATTTTGCTGGTTATAAAGTAGATAGAAAAAGCACTAGTGGAACATGTCAGTTTCTTGGAAGCATGTTGGTTTCATGGTTTTCAAGAAAACAAACTAGTGTTGCTCTATCTACGGCGGAAGCCGAATACATTGCCGCCGGGAGCTGTTGTGCCCAATTACTTTGGATGAAACAGCAACTTAGGGACTATGGCATGGATTTCAAAGATATACCTATCAAATGTGATAATACAAGTGCCATATGTCTAACCAAGAATCCAGTCCTGCATTCTAGGACCAAACATATAGACCTTAGACATCATTTCATTAGAGAACATGTAGAAAATCATGACATATGTTTGGTATATGTAAGAACAGAGGATCAAGTTGCAGATATATTCACTAAGCCCCTAGCAAAAGAAGAATTTTATAAGATTAGAAATGACATGGGAATGCTTGAACTCACTTAAAGCATAAATTGAGGGGGAGCACCCATTTAGGGGGAGCTAACCCACCTATCTCTTTGAATACCCTCTAATCTTTTTGATATATTGACAAAAAGGGGGAGAGAGATTTAAGAATGGGGAGAAGAAGAGGATTTGAGTATAAGTCTTTATGATTAAAGGGGAGAGAGATTTAAGGAGAGAAGAGTAGGATATGTATATGCTTAAATGAATGCTTTGAATGTTTGCATGATTTCATAATGCAATATGAGCATATTTATTTAAATGAAAGGTATCCACTTAAATCGGTTTTGTCAATCATCAAAAAGGGGGAGATTGTTGGAAACATGAGGAAAACTAGCTAAATCTATGTTTTGATGATTAACAAATCAATTTGAGAAAGTCTTGGCCACTAACAAGTTTGTGAAATGTCTTAAAGAATATACATGTGAAGAAAATCAAGTATAGAAGCAAAGTCGTTCCCCAAGTCGACTCCAAGATCGACTTCAAACATGCAGAACTGTCCAGAGTTGAAAACGGAAGAAGGGAAGGTGAAGTCGCAGGCCAAGTCGACTCCACCTGCGACTTGGGTAGCCAAGTCGCAAACGAAGTCGACCTCACCATCGACTTCAGTCGAGCAAATCCTTCCAGAGTTGAATTTCGGAGCAGCAGAATATCGAAGTCGCAAGTGAAGTCGACTCCAGTTGCGACTTGGGTGAAGTCGCGAACGAAGTCGACCCCGAAGTGCGACTTGAGATTTTGGAGATTCAAAGATACTGATTCAAGCTTCTTTCAAAGATCAAAGATGCAGTTTCAAGATTAAATGATTTCAAAAATCAACTCAAAGCCTCTCAAGTTCAAGACAAAAAGTTTCAAGGTGTTCCAGATCAAATCAAGTCTATCAAGTCAAAGGTTTGGAGATCATGGAGCTAATGAAAGCAAGACTCAATGATTCAAGACATGAAAAATACAAAAGAAGCAAAGGCATGAAGTAACAAAGCATCTCGAAATTATTCAAGTTCATAAAGCAAACTGCCGAGGTGAAGTCGCACCCGAAGTCGACTTCACCTGCGACTTGGGTCAAGTCGAGAACCCAAGTCGACCCTGACTGGAACTTGAAGCTGCGACGAAGAAGCGAAGTCGCACCCGAAGTCGACTCCATCTGCGACTTGGGTGAAGTCGCATCCGAAGTCGACTCCGACTGCGACTTGGGTCGCAACGGTCGGATTATTTTCGAACGTTGGCGCATTAAATGCGCGCCACCTACTCACTAACGTTCGGATTCCCTCCAAAATTATAAATAGCATTCATGGTGGACGAGAGAAGTAGTTGGAAAACATTAAGTGAGCATAACTCCTATCTACAAGAGCATTAAAGTGATCAAGCCAATCAAGAGAGGAAGAATTGTGCTTCAAGTTGCAAGAGCTACATTCAGAAACTTCAAAGTCATCATCTACAAGTTCTTCCCTGCGCTAAATCATTTCTACACACCTGTAAAGTGTAGTTTACTTTTATTGTTTACTTGTTTGTGTTGAACTTGATTTAGCTTGCGTAGCTAAGATCAAGAGGTAGCAAAGTAGTGTGTGATTGGAGTGTGACTCATCACCTATTTATGCTAAGTGTTTGATGCCCCCTAGAGCTAGAATCTAGAAGAGAGCAAGAGGCTCTGGTTGTATATGCCCCCTAGAGCTAGAATCTAGAAGAGAGCAAGAGGCTCTGGTTGTATATGCCCCCTAGAGCTAGAATCTAGAAGAGAGCAAGAGGCTCTGGTTGTATATGCCCCCTAGAGCTAGAATCTAGAAGAGAGCAAGAGGCTCTGGTTGTATATGCCCCCTAGCGCTAGAATCTAGAAGAGAGCAAGAGGCTCTAGTTGTATTCGCGGAATACAATAGTGGAACCCAAGTCACAAGGAGTGTGAGCTTGGAAGAGTGGAGTAGGGAGGTTGCCCGAACCACTATAAAATCCTTGTCTACTTGCTTTTATTTCTGCTCTCTTTATTACTTTTCTTTCCATTCAGTATCTTCATTCAAGAGGATTAATTCTACAAGGGGTTAAGTTTTTAAGTTACCAAAGAAATTTTTAAGAACTCAATTCACCCCTCCCCTCTTGGGTTTTGCCATCTATTCGGGACCCAACAGATAATACTTGCCATGTTTAAGAAAACTTTAAATTGAAATCAAATTCATAAAAATTTAAAAAAATTTAAGTCATGATTATGCATTAATTAAGCTTTAATGTGTTAATTTTTCAAAATCTTCAAGTGACATGTGAATGAAGTGATTGGTAAAGCTAGTTGAATTTTATAGTTCACTTCCACACCAATAAGTTCACCTGAAATGATTAAGGTAATTGTTATTTAATATGAATGCTTGTGCCCATTTATGCTTGAATGTCATATCTATTGCAACCTTTATTCCCATTTTGAGCATATATATTTGTTTGTTTTCAACCTTTTGCTTTGAAGTGAATATATTATCTCAGCGATTCATAGTGTGATTCATCTTTTTACTGGAGACTTAGGGTTAGATAATGTACCTATATAGTATATCATCTTATATATATATATGTTAACCTTAGTAGAATTTTACATAAATAATGAAGGGAGTGGCTCACTTGAGCTGAGTAATTGGGATTTGGCAACTACAAGTATCAAAGTTTGTATAAAAAAGCAAGGGAAAGCTATAGTAATAACACTTCATAAAAAAGATATTTCTCCCTAAATAATCTAAAATATGATAAGGGAGCCAAAAAAAGAAAAACTCTCTATATACGTTGAAATACAGTGAGGAGAGTTAAAGCAATAAGTTTGGAGGAACCAATGGTAAAATTTTTATAAGTCTAGGTCAAGTAGAATAAATGAATGAATGTTATGTCCTTTTGAGATGATAGATTTACTTTGAGCATATTCATCTATATTACACCTGTCCTAGGAAGTCCTTTTGATAAGGAGAATGGTTAACAAGGTTGAATTATAACTTTTAACTATTTACGATCACATTTGCATGTATCTTCAGTTTTATATTGAAAATGCATATCTTGACTTGAATTTAACAAGGTTTCATGAGTTATTTCAATTTATTATTATCTTTTGCATTGTTAAGCTGAGAGATTAACCACATTGCTATTGATTAGGTGTAGGCTTGGCTTTGACAGTAGTAGTTACATTCATTTGTATTTTTATATGTTGCTCGAGGACTAGAAATGTTTAAGTTTGGGAGTGTGATAATTATATGAAAATAGAGTTATTAACGTTCATTTTGCACTCATTTGGAATGTTAGTTCAATCGAAACATGTAGATTTGCATAGGTTTTACATTAATTTTTATCAATTGTGAAATTCTTGCATCTTGTGTAGTTTTCATGCATTTTAGGTTGAATCTAATTAAAATTTATCTCATTTTGACTGTTTTAATTTCATTTGATTATTAAGGAATGCATTTACTTGTTATCACCTTATGTTGTAAGAAAATGAGGGCAATTTCCATATTAATTCAAAGCAAAAAGTGGATGGAATGTGGAAAATGGCTTGAACTATCAAAAGTGCAGTGCTGTCTCCAGCATGATGGAGATTGTGCCCATGAAGGTAGGCATGTGTGGATTTCTACATGTGTGAGCTCTAATTGCTAGCGATTATAAACACTTCCTTTAGGGTTTCAAGAAAGGAGATTAGAGAGTCGTGGGAAGCAGCTAATGAGAAGAAAAGAGGAGATTTTCAAGCACAAAGAGATTTTGAAGTGGAGATTTCATTTGTTTGGTGGAAACTAGCAAGTTTCATCTCCTTTTTCTCTTTCTCCACCTATTTTTCTATTTCTCCATTTCTAAGATGTATTTAAACTTGTGTTTGATGGGATTTGATATTATTTTCTTGAGCTAAACTCCTTATGATGGGAGATTGAGAAGATTTGACCCTTAAACTATGTTTGGTTTGGTTTCTTTTGGAATGAATGACAAACTATTTTTGTAGTGATTTTTGTTGTGTGGGATTGCCTCTATACATCATGTTTAATGCATTTGCAAGCTTAGCTACCATGTAAACTGAATTAATACCTAGATTTATGCTTGGAAAAATAAAATTTAGAGGGGATCCATGTATGGAGCACAAGTTTTAAATACTTGTAATGTTGAATGTTAATATGGATAGGAATATAACTGTTAATCTTGTGTAATCTTGAATAGGTTATGAGATAATCAATATTATTTCACTTATTTGCATGAGAACATAGCAATAAGTTGAAGTAGGATTAGGTTTATATACATTGGAAGATGTATAAAAATATATATGAACCTAGGTTAGTAATTCTTTACACAACTAAATGAAATGGAAACAAACTATCATAGCTTAGGGTCAATGATTTCAATTTTCCATCTACTTTAATGAACTATAAGAATCCCAACTTATTCCTGCATTGCCCTTGGCTCTTTATTCATTTATCATTTAAACTCCTTACCCATCAAAGGCAATTGAATTTTGAAGGTATAATTAGTTTAACCTAGTACTCATGGGATTGACACTCTATTCACATTTTATTACTTGTACAACACATATACTTGCATTAAAATGAGCATTTTAATTAAACACATATACAGCTCATCAAGCTTGCTTTTAATTAAGGAGCACTACTTTTAGTTTTACTGGCCATGAATTTTTATTGGAGAAGCTAGCAGTAGCATTGAAGCCATATATTTTAATGGAGATGGATGAGAGGGTTGAATAAAGTGAGCATCATGGTTGATGATGATGAAGATCAGAGTTGTGGTCGTTGATTTGGTGTTATTGTTGTTGATTTGAAGATCATGGTTCCTAGGATAAAATCCGAACGAATCTGTTGGATTCAATTTTCATGGAAGCTTGCATCCAATTGAGGAGGGCTAGTGGGTGTTGATATGGCCATGATGCTTCCTTAAAGATGATGGAGCCTTTCTTTTGGTCCTCCTCCTGTGCACCCTGGAATCATTCACACTCAAGTATGTGTAAATGATTCAAGTTATCAAAAGTGATTTGTAATTTTTCCCATATAAATTATGTTACGAAATCAATGGAAAATCAAGCACAATCCATGTTTCGATTATTAACAATCCAAATTTGAGAATTTAGAGGTACTAACATGTGTGTTGAAATGTTTTGAGGTAGAAATTTTTGAATGTAAGTCATGACAGATCAAGTCGCAGAGTCAAGTCGACTCAAGAATCAACTTATGTTAAGTCAATACCCAAGTCTACTAAGGATCGACTTCAAAAACGATTTTTTTTTGATAATGTTGAAATCGTGGATGCATAAGCAGGCGAAGTCATAATTTAAGTCAACTTCGCATGCGACTTGAGTCGAGTTGCAACCCAAGTTGACTTTACAAGTAACTTCAATAAACCTTAGGCCTTCGATGAAGAATCTGAAGAAATCAAGTTGCATCCCAAGTCGACTTTGATTTTGGACTGCTGGGTGAAGTCTCAAATGAAGTCGAATCAACTATATGACTTGAGTTGTACAGATGCAGAGTTGAAGAATTTTGAAGTTTCAAACTTAAAATGGATATTAAAGTCACATACCTAAGTCAACTTCGCATGTGACTTGGGTCATGTTGTAACTCATATTGATCTTAGTATTCAATTTGAACACAATGGGACTCAAAACAAGCAAATTCAAGCTCAAGATCAACCAGAGAAGTTCAAAGCAACTTTTACGTTGATATTTCAAAGACAAATGCCACAAATTTTAGATCAAGTTACAAATGGTTGATGTCCAAGCATATGGCTTAAAGAGTATATTTCATGTTTGAAGAATATTGAGACAAATAGAGCTGAAACTTGAAGATATAAGAGCACACATGTCAAAGAACTTGATTCATGGAGTTTTGAAGTTCCAAAGAACACATTATTTAGTGAATTCGCAACCCAAGTCAACTTCACTTGCAACTCGGGTTGAGTCCCAAACTATGCCGACCTCAAGATGAAATTTGAAACTGAAAACAAGGAGAAAACTCATGAGAAGGAAGTGCAGAAGACCGAAGTTACAACTCAAATTGACTCTAGCCTACAACTTGAGTGAAGTCGCACATGAAGTCGATTGCAATTGTGACTTGGATCGTAACAGTTGAAAATTTTGAAAATTAGCATACTAAATGCGCACCGCCTACCCTCAACAAAAGAACTTCATCATTCATTGCAAGTGCTGAAGCTATTCATCAATCCCAAGTCTTACAAAGTTTTGCTCATGCTGAAAACTTCTCTACACAATTTGTAATGTGTAAATTTTCTTTTAATTCATTTTATTGTATTGCTACTTGGCTTGGTATTGGAGACCAAAACCAAGTAAAAATAAGTAGTATATGGTGTTGGAAGTTAAGGCAAATTAAGCACAATCCATGTTTTGATGATTAACAACTCAATTTGAGAAGTATTTAAGTACTAATGAGGTTGGTAAGTGATGCCAAGGTGTATAAAATAAAAGTTCAAAAGATAGCAGGTCAAGTCGCAACCCCAAGTGGACTCAGGCATCGACTTAGGTCAAGTCGATACACAAGTCGACTCCAGGATCAACTTCAAATGCTCGAAAATCAACAGAGCTAAAATTGGGACTACGAGACAGACGAGTTGCAACCGAAGTCGACTCCGCATGCAATTTAAGTGAAGTTGCAACCCCAAGTCGACTCCACCTGTGACTTGGGTAAGCCTCAACTAAAGACTTCGAAAATGTCAGAGTTAAGTCACACTTCAAGTCGACTCTATATGTGACTTAGGAGAAGTCACATCTCAAGTCAACCCCAGTATGCGACTTGGGTGAAGTTGTATTCCAATCCGACTCAAGCCTGCAACTTAAGTACAAAGCAACTTCATATTGCTTCTAAGACTCCTTATTAGAAGATGGAAATCAAAATCAAGAAGCAATGACAATCATGAATCAAGAGACTAATGTATTGCACAACTCAAGCATCATAATACATATCAATGACATCAACTGAAGATCTAAGTACTTGAAAAGAGTAGAAAAGAAGGCCATGAATAACATGTAGATCACAAGCAATGCTTTGAAGTTCCAACAAGACATGGTTGGTGAAGTCGCATCTGAAGTCGACTCCACCTGCGACTTGGGTCAAGTCCGAGACCAAGTCGACCTGAGCATGGAACTTCAGTTGGAAGCTGAAGGCCAAAGTTGCTCCTGAAATCGACTCCAATCTGCGACTTGGGTGAAGTCGCACTCAAAGTTGACTCCACCTTGCGACTTGAGCGAAGGTGCATTCCAAGTCGACTCCAAGTGCGACTTGGCTCGCAACGGTCGGAAAAATTCAAAACTTTAGCGCATTAAATGCGTGCCACCTACCACAAAATGTTCGAATTTACTTTTCATTATTTAAGGAGCATCTAGTGAACGTAAAAGGAGTGAGAAAATATTGAATGAGCTAACCTTCTACTCTCTTTAGCAATTAAGTGATCTACAAGAAGTTTTAGGAAGAAAATTGCATTCAAACTGCTAAAAGCTAAACTATTTCATCTACAACTGCTTCTACAAGTTCTTCTATGCACTCAAATCTGCCTACACAATCTGTAACATGTAAAACTTCTGTTATTTATTGATTACTTATTTTTTCCACTTGGTTTGGTATTGGAGACTGAAACCAAGTGAAGGCAAAGTAGCGTGTGATTGGAGCGGAACTCGTCATCTACTTGTGCTGAGATTGTATATGCCCCCTAAGAAACAACGGAGGTATGCTTGGAAGAGTGGAGTAGGGAAGGTTACTCGAACCACTATATATTGCTGTCTCTTTGCGTGGTTTGATTGCTTATGTTTTATCTTTCTACTGCACCCTCTCATTCTAACTCGTTGGACGTTTCATCAAGAGGATTAAATTTACAAGGGGCAAAGTTTCTAATTAAGTAAAGAATTTTTAATTACCCCAATTCACCCCTCCCCTCTTGGGTATTGCCATAAACTCGCGACCAACATATGGTTGGAATGTGACTCACCATCTACTTATGTTGTAATTACAAAGGCCCTCTAGAGCTATAATTTAGAAGAGAACAAGGGCACTAATTGTATATCTATCAAGGGTGTGCTCTTGGAAGTGTGGAGTAGGGAGAGTTGTTACGAACCACTAGAATTTTTTATGTCTGCCATCTATCACTTTGTTTGCTCTATTTCTCTCACGTTAATCACCAAAACAAATTTTAATAACCAAATTCACCCCTCCCCTTTTAGGTTTTGCCACAAACTTGGGACCAACAAGTGGTATTAGAGTAGGTCTTTGAGTTTGCACCAAAGAGATCCATTATAAATGGCATCCCAACCGACTTCTATTCCTGTATTTGCTTAGGGACAATCTTTCAGAATGACACCTCCATTTGATGGTAGTAACTTTGGTTACTAGAAGTTGAAAATGAAGTAAATCATCATGGCAACTAATATGGATTCTTGGATTGCTATCTAAGATGGAGTTACTCTACCCACAAGTGAAAAAGCCTCCAATTGGACTAAAGAGAAAGTGAGATTAGTAAAGAGTAGCACTAAGGCAATGAACTCTCAGTTTTATGCATTGAAAATTGTCGAGTATGATAGAGTGTCCCCTTAATTACCAAGAAAATATGGGACACTCTAACCTCAATATAAGAGAGTACTTCTCAGGTCCAAGGGACAAGAAGAAATATTTAAATTGAAGAGTTAGAAACTTTCAAAATGCTTGATACTGAAAATATATCTAAAATGTTTGCTAGATTTTCCAAAATTACTAATGTTTTGAAAGGCCTAGGAAAGACAATTTTTGAATTTAAATAGGTGATGAAGATCTCGAGAGCTCTACTTAAATCTTAGACCCCATGAGCTGATTAAGTAAAGAAACAAAGAGCATCCTAAAGGAAAGAAGGTCATTACTTTAAAAGTCACACAGCCCTTAGATGAATCCACCTCTTCGTCACAAAATGAAGATGAAGAGAATGCTCTCCTCACAAGAATATTCAGAAGATTTGTAAGAAAAGAAAAGAACATCAGCTCCTCTAAAGGTTTCAAGGAGAGGATCAAAAGAGAAAAGAAGAAAGAAGTAACTAAGTATTTTAGATGTGGTGGAGAGGGTCATATGCAAGCTCAGTGCCCCACACCAAAGAGAACGAGCTCAAAGAAAGGCAACATAAGAAAGATAGGAACAAAGCTAAATGAGTCCCAAATCCTATGGGCAAAGGGATGTATATCAACAAGGACTCATATCAACGAGTAGCTCTTCAAATGAAGATCAAGAGGCTGCAAATTATGCTAAATATGTTATGTAGCAAGAATTGAAGAAGAAAATATACTAAACTACCTCAAAGCAACTGAATTGGTGGAAGGTTTGATCGCCTCAACTAATTGCACAAGTAGTAAGGAGATAACCACTAAACTTGATCACTCTATTTCCAAATCCATATATTCGTCCACCAATAATTGTCTTAAATGTGCTGACTTAGATGAATTACAACAAGTATATGATTCATTGTTTGATGAGACAAAGAATGGGCAACAAATATACATTAAAGAAAAAGTAATGTGACTCAACAATTATTGTAAATGGAAAACCAGCTGAGAGAGTCAAATACCTAGTTAATGAAATCGAAGCTTTGATAACTGAGATTGAAAAGCTAAAGAAAGAGAATGCAACAACAAATGAATCATTGACAAAATTTTCTAACTTAAGGGAAAGTGTCAAAATGTTTCTCAACATAACAACCATATAAGTAGAAGAGCACTTTGATACTCTACATTTGATCAAGGAGAATGCAATGAATCAAATGCTCCAAAGTGGTATACCCCAAGCCAAGGTAAATGCTACTCATGGCTAGGCTAAAACAACAATAGTAGCTTGGGTAAGAAGATCAACACAACAACCAAACTGTGCATGGAGTCCACCCTAAAGATTTCACCGGGCATGCAATTTTTGTAACAAGTTTGGTCGTAAAGTTTATCAATGTAGAATTAAAAAATTGCAAAACAAATATGCTAAACTAGTGTGGGTACCAAAAAACATTGGATTTATGCTTTCTAGACTTGAACACATAGACTCTAAATGCTTACTAACTCAAATGGACCCATGGGATGAGTACTAAGGAGATTAACTTTTACTTGATTATTTTGTAGGTTTTTCTTAGAGTAAGAGTGAGTAATACTTAGATTATGGATAATAGATGCTCAAGACATATGACTGAAGATAAAGCTTTATGCCATGATCTTAAACCCTACAATTGTAATGTTGCATTTGACAACAGTGAGAAAGGTGAAATAAGTAGTAAGGGCAATGTTTATAGCATTTCGAATGCATACATAGCAGAAGTTTTATTTGTTGAAGGACTTAAACATAATCAAATGAGTATTAGCTAATTATGTGATAAAGGTTATAGAGTTGTATTTGAATCATCTATATGTAATATTTTCTATGTAGACCATACAGTCTTTAGCGGAAAAAGACATGAAAAAATATATTTGATATGCCTTAATGACTTGGATGGAAAATATTTGGTAGTAGTTGATAATGATTCATGGGCATAGCACAAAAGACTTTGACATATAAACAGGTCAAATATCAAAATTTTGTGGAAAAAGAGCTTGGTAGAAGGCCTACCAAGGCTTAAATATGACAGAGAAAGAAATTGTAAAGCTTGCCAAATGTCCAAACAGTCAAAGGTATCTTTCTCATCAAAGAATGAGGTTTAAAGCTCTAGACCACTTTAATTATTACACACGGATCTTTATGGAGCACACAACATATTGAGCCTAGGAGGAAAGAAATATGTCTATGTCACTATTGATGATTATTCAAAGTCCACTTGGATAATGTTATTAGTTAGCAAAGATGAAACTTTCTCTATATTTAAAAGTTTGTCTAAGTTGGTGTAAAATGAAAAGCAAAATACAATTATTTCTATTAGAAATGATGATGGTGGTGAATTTAAAAATAAACATTTCATAGAATTTTGCAATGAAAAATAATTCACTATACATTTTTTGCACCAAGGACGCCTCAATAAAATGGTGTTATTAAAAGAAAAAATAGAACCATACAAGAGATTACTAGAACTATACTAAACGAAAGCAAATTACCTAAGAAATTTTGGGATGAAGCTGTAAGTATAGCTTGACATGTTTTGAACCGAGTTACCATTAGAGGAATATTTAAAAAGACCCCATATGAGCTATTGGGAAGGTAGAAAATTAAATATTTTATATTTTTATGCTTTCAGTTGTACTTGCTATGTTTTGAATAATGAAAAAGATAATTTTAGCAAATTAGATGGCAAAAGCGATGAGGAAATATAGGTACTCCTCCAATAGAAAAACATATATAATATTCAACAAAAGAATTCGAGTAGTAGAATAGTCAATTCATGTCACCTTTGATGAATTTAACCTAACTCCAAAGAAGGGGGATGGGATTAGTAATGTAGATGATTTATCAAAGGACTTTAGAAAGCTACAAGTGAGAAAGCAAGGGGGAGAAGAGCTCAAACAAGATCAAAGTGTAGACTGAGAGCTAAGTAAAGTTAATATTTTTTATAAAACTCTCAAAATTTGAAATTAAAAAATGAACACCTAATTAAGAAAATTATAGGAGACATACATGAATGAGTGAAAATTAGAGGTTCTAGGCAAAATATTTGTGGGCAATTTGCATTTGTGTCAAAGATAAAGCCAAACTCGATTGATCAAGCTCTTAATGACAAAAACTGGATAGTTGTAATACAAGAAGAGTTAAATCAATTTGAGAGAAATAAAATATGACATTTAGTTCTTAATCCCAAATATTGCATAGTTATTGTACCAATGTGGCGCCCCAACCCGAGACGTCACATCCTAAGCCTTAGTCCAAGATCTTATCGATTGGTAACTGTGAATCAGGATTGTCACCTTGATCACGCGGTGGGTTCTTAATTGGATCTCGTTCAATTTTTTTTTTCGTTTCATTCCTTTTCCTTTATCATTTCATTTCTTTACATTTCATTTCACTCATCTTACAATCGACATTACACTTGTAATCAATTGCACATATCAAGTGTGCATTTCATTCATAACAACTTAACTTGCTCTTCTACAATAAGAGTCTACTTGGCTTAATCATGACATTTTTATACATACATACATACATCCAATCATCAGTTCACATAGAACTCAGAACTTTAAATAATTTCACATACATTAGCTTAAAACATTAAGACATATCATCTCACACATCCTGGCTAATTATTTTAGCCCACATTTGCATATCATCTCTTACCTTTCCGTAGATGCTTAGGTCCACGACCTCTTGAGCATCCCGGTACTTGTCTAAGGTTTGGAAAAACAAATGTGAGTGATAGCTCAGTAAGCAAGCATTTTGGGGCAAGTCTTTCCTTTAAAACATTCCATAAACATCTTGAACATTTTTTTCATGAGGACATTTGTATGTCCTAATATATTGTCATATAATCCTTCATTCATGAAAACAATTCTATGTCCTAGAATATTTATATAGACATCCATTCTTAAAACCATTTACAAGCCACGTCTGGGCTTGTTAAGGCAAAACATACGCGTTTTACCCTCTTTAAGTAATTTTCTTTAGTCTTGTGTGAACATTTATAATGTTCCAAGACATTTACATATAACCTTCTTTTCCCCATGGACATTTTTACGTCTAAAATATTTTTCATCATAAATTCCTTTAGCCAAGAGACATTTGATGTCCCAAAAACATCTTTGACATTAACTTTCTTCGGCAATGGACATTTATATGTCCTAAAAACATTCTTCCACATAAATCCTTTTGGAAACAGACATTCATATGTCCTAAAATATTTTTCACATAAAATTTTTGGCAAAGGACATTCTCATGTCCAAAAACACTTTTCATTTAAACACTTTAGCATTGGACATTCTCATGTCCATAAACACTTTTCACATAATTCTTTTCATAATCCCCATCTTGGGGCTTGTTTATAGAAAACAAGACATGAAACTTATTTCGTAATCGCCATTTTGGGGCTTATTATAGCAACAAGACAGATAAAGCATTCTTCATATAAATCTTTTTTCATAATCCCCATCTTGGGGCTTGTTTATAACAAACAAAGCATAAAATACATAATCCATTTTCATGAAAGTATTTTCATAGAAAACATTTTCTTTCATCCTTGTTATTTACACTTTCGTGTAAAACACCCTGTTATGGCTCATAAAATCCTATTTAGGATAACTTTTTGTATAAATGCTTTTATGTCCCAATTTTTTGGTTTTTCAAAAGCAAAATATGCAAATTCATCTCTCTCCATCCAGTAGTGACACTTAACAAGTTATCAGTCTACCTTTTAGAAGAGAATCCTTAACAGCACGCAAACCCGACGACTGTTCCTTCATCTTCTCCCATCTCAAGGAGGGCGCCGCTGGCCTCCTGCCATCCCTTAGAGACTTGGCCATATGTAGACTGGGATCCAGTCCATCTCCAACTGTGCTCTACAAATGACCTATTTTTTATATTGGTGTACCATACATCATTATAATAAATGTTCATATGCTAGCATGATCTCATAAAACATCACAGACCATAATCTGTGTGATTTAAAGTATCACAGACCGCAACCCATATTCTTTTTAACCATCTTGAAAAAATCACAGACCGCAGTCTGTGTCTTTTTAAATTATTTTGAAACAAAGAATATCACGGACCGCAGTCCGTGTCAACTTGTAAAGCGAGCGCACCTACTTTAAACAAGTTATTATTTGAAATCTAGTTTTAGGATGACCTTCCTTAAATTCTTTGAGAAACATTTTGAGTAAAATATTTTGATAAGCATTTAAAATGTTTAAGAAAACAATAGATCTTAAAGTCTTTATAATAAGGAAACTTTAAAGCTTTTGGATTTTCAAGAATAAACCACGTATTTTCCTAGGATTTTCTTGGTTTTCATTTCGGGGCCTTTTGCTCACAAAAGTTATGCAATTGTACCATCCCCTTCTCAACCACCCTGATATCAAATCCTCGTCCACATTCCATCTTGCCATTTTTACATAAAGAGAGGTTTGCATAGCCTTTTACATGTTATTTTAGCAACCCGAAATCAAACCATTTTATGAAATCAACTTATCGGGTTGGTCATCCTTAAATCCCTTTTTAACAACATCCATATAAATATTTTTCAAGACATTTTCAACATATTTCCCTATCTAAAGGAAATCAGAACTTTTCTAATATCATTTTAGACATATGGACCATGTTCAAATTATCGTTTATGTTTAAATGTCAAGTCATAGAAATCAAATCTCTTTCGAAATCAACATCTTAAAAAACTTACTTGCTTAAAATCCATTGGCATAAAACATGAAATCCTTAAGAAATAACATTAGAAAGAATTCGCCTATGTGTAAGTAAATTCCTAAATCTATCAACATAAAGCATTCCCAATCTTTGGGAACACTTGTGATAAAATAATTATCTTAAAAAGTGTTGCTTGCTTCCCATGAAGCAAACCTTGAGGCTTTCCATTAAAGTCATCCTTTTTCAAAACTTGTGGCTTTTCATTAAAGCCATCATTTTCAAAACTTGTGCTTGTCCATTCATCAAAACATCATCATAACATTTTCAATCATGTCAACACATAGAAAGAAAACAATATTTCGAAAAGTTTGCTTGCTTACCTAAGATAGCCTTAATTCCCTTTCTTCCATCATTGCCTTTGCCTAAATAAATGAAATGACATTTCATTTATATGCATCTAATTCAAATGCTTGCATCCCTTAGGGTTTTTTAACCTACATAAATCCATTTGAATTTACGTTAAACTAACTTAATTCACTTGCCTTTCAAGTTGGGTGTCCATTTTCCAGTTCTCACATTGGTATAAGTTGTGCTTCCATAGCACCCATTCCTTTTAAAATTCACTTCTAATAGGTTAAACTCTCATAATCACTTTGGTACTTATTTATATCCCATTGTAAGTTAAATACAAAAAATCTAGAATTTAACATTATTTTGATTTATTCCTCAATCTGTCCATAATGCTGAAATTAGACACACTGATTTCTCTAATTTTCGAATAAAAATCAAATCAAGTAATTTAAATTTGAAATTTCTATAATAACTTAATAACTACATTAATTAACCAAAATAAATATTTATAGTATAAAATATGAAGTATTTATATTTATTTTGGTATTTTTACTCTGCTGGATAGCAGCATAAATTTTCAGACAATTCAAATCACGATAATTATTAAGTATATTTATACCCTTCAAAAACTAGTTTTTATTTTTGTAGAGTGTTAGTAAACATTAATTACATATCATATAAAATATTCAGCTCAAACTTCCTTGTATAAAAAGTATTAAAAAACATTTGGTGCAGCTGAACCTGACAACCGTTCAACCCTATTCAAGTTGATTTGCTCAGATTGTTTATTTGCAAAATTATTATCCTTTTAAGCTTAAAATTGGTTCATTACTTAATAACCATATCATGAGTTCTGACACAAATGTTCATGCCAAAAATAATTTATTTACTATTTCTTTCATATTTTTCTTTCCTATTCCAAATTTAATACATATGAACATATCTATGTGATTCATTTCACCTTATAAGTATTAACACACAATCTATATGAGGGTTTAGTTCGCTTAATTATTGATCAAGATTCAAGTAGATATTTACCCATGAATTTAATATTTATAACCATCTTTACATTAATCATCAACCAAACATGATTTAGGTTAACATATATGAATCAAAAATGCATAATACTCACCCAAATTAAACATGAACATGGGTAAGCCTTGTTAAATCCTTTTTCCCTTCCTTTCTTCTTCCTTTTCCCCCTTGCTTGGCCTTCTTGGGACGACCCTAGCTGCTGCCCCTTTGTGGAGAAAAGTTTCTCTCCCTTTCTCTCTTTCTCTCTCTTTCTCTTACTGGAACGTCCACCTTGCTACCCACTTTCCTCCTTGTTTCCTCCTTTCTTGATGCCCAAGTAATCCCTTTCTATTATTTTTTTTCTATTTTATAATTTTTAAATGCCAAAAATATACCCATATGACGTCCCATGTGCTCCCCATCATAAACATCATTTCTGATTTTCGGGGCCCACATTTGCCACATCAATTGAGGGTAAATTAATGCCCCCTTATCCCTTAATGTGTTGGCATCATCTTATCCAAGTAAAATACATAATTATCATATAAGAAAAATCATCAAATTTGAGCTAAATCTAGCCCATATAGCTGTCCCCTTGGACACTTCCACATGTCATGGGTCTTATGGAAATTTTTTGCCACAAAATTCAACCCAATTTAATGTCCATTACTCACCCTAGCTATCTAGGTTAATTATATGCAGATTTTGCATTTTTGAAAAATCAAAAAATCAAGCCAAATCAAGCTTGGGCGTCACCACCATGTGCCACCTTATCTAAGCCTCCTTTAGCTATACCATAGCCACTTAAAACCAAGAATTTAAGCTCTGAATTTTCCATGAATTTTAGCATTAAATAAGTCCAAAAAAATCTAGCTCAAAGCACCTCCTTTTGACACCTCTCATGGGCATTAAACCAAACAATTAAACCAATTTTTTTTTAATAAATGTTATGGTACTTTATGGTGCACAAAGTTAATGCTACTCACATTTTTTTTATTAAGCATATTCCCATGATAATTAGCTTAATCTAATCCATCCATAGCGTTAATCTCATAATTTTATTCACTCATTTCAAATTTCATTTAAATACAACTTTTCTATGTCAAGTTATGATCACTTGAAATTAACCTTTGGAGTTTGAGATGAAAATAAATAATTATCATCTTAATCCTATCATATTTTTATTAATCCAATCCATCCATAAGTTTGAGCCCAAAGTCATGAGCTTATCTTTCAAATTTCATCTCAATCCGCCTTATAAGCGTCAAGTAATGAATTTTCTATATTTTCCAACATAATTTCATAATTATCATTTTAATTTCCATAAATTAAATCATGAAAATTAAAATAATTATTCATGCCACATTAGCATTTTCTAATCTTTATTAAGCCCCTTTAGTAATATTGACTCACATTGGGCTATGGTGATTAATCTTAATCACCATTCTTAATCACAAACCTAATTGCAAAAATTTACCAAATTACAAAAATCATTCATAAATCAACCGATTCATACATGAATCATAATTACAGTTTAAATGTACTTAATGAGCCCTACTTGGGTCCGGGTATTACAACTAAATAAGTCTTTAGGTACAAGCTAGATAAAACTGGATTTGTTGTGAGAAAAAAGCTAGACTTGTGGCTAAAGGATATTCACAAGAAGAAGAAATTGATTTTGAAGAATCATATGCCCCTCTAGCAAGGTCAGAAGTCACGTATTCTATTAGCTCGTGCATCTCATAAGGGTTATAAATAATTTCAAATGGATGTCAAAAGTGCATTTTTGAATGAATGTCTTAATGAAGAGATTCTGTTGAACAACCGCCTGGTTTTAAGGAAAATAATTAATCTAAATATGTATACAAGTTAACCAAAGCCTTGTATGGACTAAAACAAGCTCCTAGAGCTTGGTATAAAAGGCTTAGTAAATTTTTGATTAATCATAAATTTTAGAGAGGAAAAGTTGATACAACTCTATATATTAAGTACAAAGAAAAAATTATTTTAATTATCGAATTTATGTTAATGATATAGCGTTGGGAGCTACTAATGAACCATTTTATCAAAAGTCTTCTAAGTTAATGCAGAACGAGTTTGAAATGAGAATAATGGGAGAATTTCTTCCTTAGACTACAAATTAAGCAACAAAGTGAGGAATTTTTCATAAATCAGTCCAAGTGCATTAAGGAAATGTTCAAGAAGTTCAACATGCAAAGTAGCAAAGGAGTAAGCACACCCACGAGGTCTATAATCAAAATGGACAAAGACAAAAAAGGTAAACAAATAGATCAACAATTATACAAGAGTATGATTGGTTCTTTGCTATATCTAACTGCATCTAGATCGGATATACTATTTAGTTTATGCATGTGTTTTAGATTTCAATCAAATCCTAAAGAATCCCATATGGTAGCTGTAAATAGAATTTTTAAGTATTTAATTGATATTCCCAATTTAGGCCTATGGTATCCCATCGGTTCAATATTTGATCTAATTGGCTATTCAGATGCAGATTTTGTCGGTTACAAAATAGATAGAAAAAGCAGTAGTGGAATTTATCAATTCCTTAGAAGCATGATGGTTTCATAGTCTTTAAGAAAATAAACTAGTGTTGTTTTATCTACTGCAGAAGCCGAATATATAGAGCTGCCAGTAGTTGTGCCCAATTGCTATGGATGAGACAACAATTGAGGGATTATGACATAGAATACACAGATATCAATTAGGTGTGATAACACAAGTGTTATTTGTTTAATAAAGAACCTCATATTACACTTTAGAATGAAGCACTTAGATTTTAGACATCATTTTATTAGAGAACATGTAGAAAATCATGATATTTGTTTAAAATATATCAAAACCGAGGATCAAATTATAAATATCTTTACAAAACGATTAGGCATAGAGTCGTTTTATAAAATTAGGTAAGAAATGGGAATGATTGATATTGAATCTTGAAATTAGTATGAAATTGATTAATTATTGAATAAATATGTTATTTTCGATTGTTCGCAATCTCACCGCAAGTGCACGGGTCGAAGATTGTAGTATATAAATTATTGATCCATAGGGAATTCGGGACTATAAACTTTGCTTTTAAAAGCTTTTGTGTCGGATATGAAGAGAATATACTAAATAAAATGGGATAAAAATAGAAAAGTGGGAAGAGAAAATAAAATTGAAAACTAGAACGAGTAGTAGAATATAAGGATGCAAGTACTTAGGGTCTAGGGTTTCACATGCGACTTTTGCAATGGGTAGTGGTATAATTATTTAATTTGGATATTGTTTGTTAAAGGAGAACAAACCCTAATTTATCCTTACACCTTCTCTCGAAACTTACAAGGCGTACCATAAATTTCTTA
This sequence comes from Annona cherimola, assembly GCA_030490835.1. Lineage (NCBI taxonomy): Eukaryota > Viridiplantae > Streptophyta > Magnoliopsida > Magnoliales > Annonaceae > Annona > Annona cherimola. The sequence goes on along the minus strand of CM059971.1, from coordinate 53,173,623 downwards.
ACCACCTATTCTCATGGATTAAGTTAATTAGAATCCATTAAGTTCTGCTGCTTGTTTATAAAATTCCTCAAGGTCATCATGCCTATTCTCATGGTCTTAGATTTTCAGATTTAATATCTTGATTATCGTATATTAGACTTCTACCTCTTTCTTCCATCACCTAATATATAGAATCATGCTCAAGTATGGGCCCATATACAAAGTAAACATTAAAATCACAAGATATTAAATTAACAACGATATCCATCATAAAAATAATTAAAATCACACACCATACTACATTGTACTATGCTACATTCTAAACCCTAGATTTAGGGCTTAGCCAAGCACGTTTAAGTCCAAAATAAATTTAAAATTCAAATCTGTCTTAAACAAGGCAATTAAAATTAAAAAAGAAAAGATAGAAAAGCTTATTAGTTTGAAGCCCTGATGGTGCGTTTAACGCCTCAAGCAACTTGTCACCTCTCCTCTTGCCTCCTACTCTACACCTTCTCTCACTCTTGGGGCCTCAACCCAAGCTTTCAGGATGTTCTCCCAGATGCCTTATGACATTCTCCACAAGTGTTTATATAATAATGTGAATACTGCTCATGAATAGTGCCCAAATAGTGTGCATGAATAGTACATTAACAGTCTGCATATGAACAGTTACGCAAGAACAGTAACAAGCATGAACAGTACCACACGTGAACAGTAACTGCATATGCATAGTGTCTTGATTTAAACATAGTTTTGCTTTAGATATAAGTCTTGAATTTTGCAATTTACTCCCGCTTTCGTCAAGGCTTGTTAATTTGTCCATGTTGTATACCAAAATTGCATATATTCCTCCTGTTTTACACAAATCAGTCAATTATGAGTGTTTTTATGCTATGTAAAGCTAAATCAATCAAAATATAATTTAAAAGACCTTAAACACTCAAATTGTTCTCAATTAATTATCAAATACATAGTACAAAAGTGACTCAACATCAATTGAAATACGAATTAAATGATTTATTGATATGACTTGGGCGGAATGGTAACATATAACATGCATTTGCACCTGGGTCGATGGAGCCAAGTCGACTCCACCCAACCCAAGTCGACTCCACCGAAATCGACTTCAAACCCAACTTAGGCTTCGGAGTTGACCTAGTGCAAACAGTTGTTCAGTTGCCTATTAAGGTGTGAAATGTTCATTTCTTTCCTCATTTCTTCCTCACCAAAGCTTCGAAAATTCATTTTCTCATTTCTCCTCACGAATTTCTCTAGGCGTCAGTCAATCCCTTTGCAAATCCCTCACCTCCCATCAACAACGCCTTCAAAAATCATTTCAAAGCCAAACAAACTTCCTGCCTCTGATCCAGCCAAATCTAATACTCGGGAAGATGTTGCAAGGAGGCAATGAATGCTATCCAAGAGAGCTTAGGATGAGACCACTGCCTCTAGTAGCCATCGTGTTCGCTTCGGGGAAGGTAACCCTTTTATTTCCATCCCTAGAGAGAAAACTAGTGGAGAAGAAGAGGTTGTAGGGACAAGAAGAGGAACTCCTACACCTAGAGGTCAAGTTTTGAAAATGCCCATAGAATATTTCAGAACCGAAAGGCAATACAACCAATTCTACAAACGTTTCTATGAGAGGAAGACCTTTCCTCCTAAAATTATTGATTTTGGATTCTTAAAAGAATATAAATTTTCACATAAAAAGAATTATTGAATTTTCAATGATGGACAAGTTTACTCAAAGAGGATAAAAAAATATATACAAATTTAACAAAATAATTTTATTATGTATGGAACCAAGAGGAGTTAAATACTTTCGTAAAAGGAATAGAAATTGACCTAAGCCAAGGTCATGGGGTATGCAAATCAAATGCACTATTATGGGTTAATGGCATCCTTAGAGTACTTTGCTGTGATGACCTTTTCCAGAAGACCTCACATTGACAAGAATGTATAATCAGTTGACTGGGAGTGACAAATACCATCTAGGCATTAAATTCTTTCACTATATGGATTTACCCCCACAGTTGAGAGTGTTGAGACTCCTGATAGCTCATTGCATCTATCCTAAAGGAGGAGGTTGGAACCAAGTTAATCCTCAAGAGGTTGAAATACCATGAAAAGTGGAAAACATCCATCATGTTAACTTACCCTAGTTGTTTCTGGAAGCTTTGGAGCTCACGAAAGAAAATCCACAAGGTATCCTACCATATGGAACTTGGATCACAAAGATTCTTGAGCATTATCATATCAATTTCGATAGTGAGTCTTTTGAAGTTTGAAGCCAACTAATGCTATTAACAAAGAATTACTCACCAGGATGTTAATAGACATGGAAGCATTCATGGCTGCACAACTTCATGCTAGAATGGGTGGCGGAATTCCATTAGAACCTGAGTAAGAGGTAGCACCACCTGAGGGGGAGAATCAAGTCCCATAAGCTCATTATGAGCCTAGTCCTCCCTCACCTATTCCTCAGGCCCCAGCATCACCTACACCCCATGCTTCATGTTCTCCACATGGGTCAAGGGCCACTGATCATTTTGCCCATTCTCCATCACATCCCACTACCTCATCAATGATCGTTGACTACAAAGCTATGGAGAGTAGACTTTCCAAGGAGCTTGCTACTATAATATTTCCCTCTTGGATATGCATACTAGGCAAGACAAGATTGAACAGGAACTCAAATCTATCAAATACACCCTTGCCTCTTGGTCCAAACACCATCAACCCATTCCAAACCTCCCTGACCTTGACCCCTACAAAGAGGAATCCCATATCTCACAATCAACTCTCCAAAGCAAATCTTTTTTCTTTACTCCTTATGATTCCTCTTTGCCTCCTCATCATGAACCTCTAAATAATGAATTTCACCCTACAACTCTCATTTTTCAAAAAACTCTCATATTTTCCCCTTCCCATGTCCCATCTTTGGTGATTGCATCTAATTAGAATGGAATGGATGTATATCTCTTAAACTAAATGTATATATATGTTTTGAATAGTTCAAATTAAATGAATATGCATATCAATCTTCTGTTGTATCATTTATTGAATCATATAATACTTATTCATGACAAAAATGTATCAACAGACATGTTTCAGAATTTTGAAAATTTCTTATCCAACAAATTGCAACTATGTACAATGAAAGAAAGGTTAATCTAAAAAATAGTTTTGTCAATCATCAAAAAGGAAAAGATTATTGTGAAATCAATGGCAAATCAAGCACAATCTATGTTTTTATGATTAATAATCTAAATTTGAGAATTTAGAGGTACTAACAAGTGTGTTGAAATGTTTCAAGCTAGAAATTTTTAAGTGCAAGTCATGGCAGATTAAGTCACAGAGTCAAGTAGACTCAGGCATCGAGTTAGGTCAAGTCAATACCCAAATCGACTGAAGGATCGACTTCAACAGTGATTTTTCTGACAACTTTGAAATTATGGAAGCATGAGCAGGCGAAGTCACAACCAAAGTCGACTTAACATGTAACTTGGGTCAAGTCGTAACTCAATTCAACTCAAGTGACTTGGATATACCTTAGGTCTCCAATGAAGAATTTAAAGAAGTCAAGTCGTATCCCCAGTCGACTCCGATGTGTGATTTAGGTGAGTCCGAAATAAAGTCGACTCAACTATATGACTTGAGCTGCACGGATGCAGAGTGGAGAATTTTGAAGTTTTAAAGTTACAACGGGTATCGAAGTTGCATACCAAAATTGACTCCTATGATACCCAGACCCAAGTAGGTCTATAAATGTGAAACCCTAATTTTAGGACGTGTATGAAACCCTAGGTAATGTAATGATATTTATATGAAATATATTGTGAAACCCTAACCCATGTAGGACCCATGTATATGAATCAATCATGGATATGATGTTCATTTGTGAATTATTGAATTATGAAGGTATTTTATGATTTTGCTAATTATTGCAATTAGGGTTATGGATTAGCAACAATGATGTGATTAAGTATTTTGAGCTAAAATGAGACAATGGGATTAGAGCATATTGATGTTGATTTAAATGTGCAAATATATCATGAAAAATCATTTTTCATTATTTAATATGAATTATGGGAATTATTATGGTAATTGACAAGTTTAATGGAAAAATTTTGAAAAATTCATAACTCAACACCTGTAAGGCGGATTCAGGTGAAATTTGAAATGAAAATTATTAATGTTGGGCTTGGTATTATGGAATAAATGGATTATTAAAATTATTTACGAAATGAGAATTATGAATTATTAATCATATTTCAATTTCAACTGTTAACTTCGAACGGCTATAACGGGAGCTAGGAAACTCAGATTGAGATGAAACTTGAAACGGTTGAATGAAATTGTGAGATATTTATTTTTAATGACTTGGATTAAGAATTAAATGTTGGAAAAATACCTGCATTGAAAAAGGTGAGCATGGTTGACAAATGTTCCACAAAAGTAATTTTCCATTAATGCTAGAGTACCAAGTACAAATGCATGATGGGAATAGAATTTGAGGTGGCAATTGCTGGCCATTCCTTGGGGATTTTGTGCAAATATTTGAAATGCATATATGTGAGAATTATCCATCCATTTAATGCATGATATAATGAAGCTACAAGAGCATAGCCAAGGTGGCAATAAGGGGACGTCCAAGGGGCTATTTGGTGCTTATTTGTGATTTTTATATTTTTAAAATATGAATATAAGTTGCTGAGATGAAAGTACATGAGAAGTTCATGCAATAATGAAGAATTTAAGCAATAAAAAAATTGAAAAAGGCAGGTACATACAGCTGAAAATGTGGACAGCTTATGGTGATGGAAAATGTGATTTTATTTGCTAAGTTGCTGCAATTTTTTCTAAATTTATTTACACTAAATTAATATATAAATTAAAGGGTAATTAGAAGTATAAATTACCCATGTGTTTGAATAAAAAAATGAAAAATGGATGCAAAAATGCCATGGACGTGCAAGTTGGAATGCATGGACGGTTTAGATTTTGGGAGCAGATTTTGATTTTTATAAAATGGTAAAACCAGATTTTACTTGACTGTAAATGTGCCACAACATATGGTAGATAAGGGAGCATTTAAGGAGTGTGAAAATGCACCACCAAGTGGGCCGCACAGCCGGAAAAAAATCCAGCAATACATAAACCCATGCATGTTGAATTGAGAAGGGGATTTGGAAAATTTCCAAGAGCTAGTTTTTCACCCAAGCAACCAGTTGCTCATGTCCCATATACCCAGAAAAAAGAGGATGGAAATTAAGGAGAAAAGAAGGAGAAATTGAGAAGAAAAGCATCTCAAAGAATTAGAGATTGAGTTGGCTCAAAACCAAGTAAGTATGTGTTTGGTTTTACATTGTTTAACTTGAGTTTTTAAACTCAAAACTTGAAAATGAAAAGGATGCTTAAAGGATCTGTAAAATGGTGGTTAAATATGCTTTTGAATGAATATGTAATGGATATTAGGTTTATGAATGAATTTACAAGTTTAAGCTAATGAAAGTGAAGTTATGCATGTGTATTAAGTGAAAAATCCAAGTTGGAAAACCCTAAATCCCCAAGATAAGTTGCTGTTTTGGTTTGATGATGTGATTAAGGTATAAAACATGTATTCATCCAAAATATATGATGATTTATGCTTAAATGAGGAATTTTTGAAGTTATGAAATGCAAAGCGTTGATTTTGACCTAATTCCTACGTTTATATGCTAAAAATGTAATGAAAATGGGTTTGCATGTTTTATACATTTTATGTAGGGTAAAATACCCTAGATTTAAGGTATTATGGATGCCCAAAATATTTGGGAAAAATAAACCCTAAAACTGATTTTTATGATTTTCATGAAAGAACGTCAAACCGATGTGAAAAGGGACTCAAAACGTGTGGGTAACTTGCTGTTTTGAGAAATGATAATGCATGGATGTTATATATGTGTTTAATACCTAAATATATATTAGGAAAAATGGATTTATTTTCTGGAAATTCGGAATTATATAACTGCATAGGGTTATGTGTCAAAAGACAAGTAAAACGGGTGAAAAAGGGGTTCCAAACTTGCTGTTTTGGAAACCTAGGTTGAATAGATTTAAATCCCATAAAAATACCTTGAATGCAGTGGTAATTAAGGTTAATTAAACTCCTGAAAAATGGATTAAATTTCTGAGTTAGCAAATTTTATGAAATGCATTATGTTTATGTGCTAAATGAGCTTATCTGAAGGGATAAAGGTAAATGGGTGATGAATGTTTTATGAAAAATGATTTTATTCAAAAATGCATGAAAATGAGATGAATTCCATGATTATACATCTTTTTTGAATGTGAGATGATTTATTTCAAATTTTAAAATTATTTAAGGAAGCCTAAGGCAATAACATGTGCTAAAGCAAGCACGGTTGTGTGTGTTGTGGAAAAAATGGATAAATGGCAAAGTGAGCTCAATGAACTTATGAATGATGTTTATTGAATGAATTTTGTGTGATTGAAACGAATACCCAGTGTATAGGGTCATACATGTTATGATATATGGTAGCCGAAGAAATGTGCATAAAATGAGCTATATATGTGTATGATGACTTATGAAGTCAAATAAACGATGTTTGTATATGGAATGGGTTGGAAAACTAAATGAAATATGAGAAAAATAAATATATGAAAAATCATATTATTCTCATGTAGGCAAAGGCAAAGAAAAAGTGGTGACGAAAAGCTAAGGAATTCAGGTAAGCAAGCAAATTTTCTAAAGGATTTTTGCTTTTCTAAATTGTTTCCTTAAATGCAATTATTGCTTTAACTTGTTTGATGAAACTATGAAAATTGTTTCTAATGTGTTTAAGGATGACCATCCCTTAGCAAAATGATGTTGAAATGATATTTTACTTCAAATGCAATGTTATGAAATCTTTCCTTGATAAATGCTATGGAAAAATGATGTGATTCCATATTTCTGATTGAAAAATCATGCTAGCATCTTAAAGATGAATTTATGCAAAAGTTCATGTGCACAGGATACTAGCTCCACTTGAAATGTGTAAGTGGACCGATTGTCCCCCCTTGGTGTGACAAAGTCGTTTGAAACAGGCCTAAGGCCGGTGGTGCCCTCTCTGAAATGGGAGTTAACGTGACGGATGGTCGCCTGGCTAGCTTCCATCCTAAGGGAGAAATGGTATACATGTTCATGTTTCATATGGCATATTGCATATGGAACCCGTGATGGGTACAGGATTTCATGCTTTTAAGATATACCTTTAGATAAGGTATAGATTGCTTTCCGATATGATTTTGAATGCAAAATATTGCCTGAAATGATTTGCATGTAAAATGCAAATAGCTTTCTTATTGAGTTTCGACTCACAATTTTATTTTCCAAACCCAAAGACAAGGGAAGGACAGGTCACGGCAAAGGAGCAAGTGCCGGCTTAAGGAATCCATGGAAAAACTTATGAAACTCATGTTATGAAACTTATGTAAAATGTTTGTAAACTATATGTAGTGCTTTATGTTGAATAGATGTAATCTATTTGAATGTCTTATATGATGACTGTGATATATACATGCAGTGACATCTGATTTAGGCAAAAGATGAAATGTCACTTGAATCACATGTTTGTATATGATAAATGGATCAAAATGACTTAGATATGTCTAAGATTGAGATTATGAGAACTTGAATTGTTATTTGGACTTCCATATGATTATAATTAATGGGATAAATATCCGATAAAACCCGCCGTGTGACGGGGCAACAATCCTGATCACGTTTACCAATCAATACGATCCCGAGGTAAGGCTCAGGATGTGACGCTCGGGTTTGGGGCGCCACAGAGCTTGGTATCAGAGCATGGATTGGTAAATAGGCATGGAAAATTTCTAATTATAGGAAACTGATAGAATATAAAGAGATATGCATGATTTCACATGAATATATATGATTACTCATAACGATGTGATGAATTAGATGTGATTAAATGATGCTCATGCATGATTATAACATGATGAAATTCATGCTAGATGATGAAATAGACATGTTTAGGTGATGATTTGGTATGCTTCTAACATGATGAAATGCATGCCATATGATAATGAAGTATTGTTGCAATACAATTTGATTGCTATGTCTACACAGATGGCGGATAGAGGAAAGAGAATGATGAGTGCAGAGGAGTTACAAAGGGAAAGAGAGGAAGAGAATAAGAGACAGAGAAGAGAAGAAAATATGAATCGATGGTGGGAATCACAGCCCGACAATACACATATCCATCAAACCCCCCAGGATTTTCACCAATACGCACACATGATCACACTAAGGGAAGTTACTATGACTCCTCAAGTCAACATGCACAAGATCTAGGAGAGCCCTCCAGTTATAAACCTAGGGAACGAGTGTTACCAGGCACTTACCTTGGCATTCCCCGGGATCCCCATGTTCCAACTGACAAAGTAGATCCACAAGACCTACAGGACTTTTGGATGAGGACTCAAGCACTTAAAACCCCCGACCCAGGCCCATGGTATAGGTTTGTTGACGGATGTGTCCGGTTTCGTTATGGAGCTTCTTGGGACAGACTCCATCAATAGGAAGTAGACATGGCCCTCTATATAAAAAGGCATTGTGCCGAGGGAGTCAACGAAGTACCTGCTGGCCCTAAACCTGATGAGGTGATGCTCTATATAATGACAATACAGGAGAAATTGTTCGATTGGCTGAGGTCAATGATGATGATGACCCGATGGAATTCCTCGAACCATTTGAGGAAGAAGAAGAGGAGGACGAAGAGGATGAAGTAGAGGAGGTAGTCGAGGAAGAAATAATGGAGTTTTTGGATGAGGATGAGGATGAGGATGATGATGATAGTGATGATGAGGAAGTTCAGGCATGGTCCAACACAGCACTATCACAGAAGCACCCTCATAAGTTCCACGTAGACGTAGACGTTGAAGGAGAGGTCCAGGAGGATGATGAACTTATTTGTTTTGCCTTTCTTTAAATAGCTGTGTATATATATAAGTGTGGTTGATGATCATGTGGTGTATGTATAATTATAGTTGGATGACTCTATGGTTGCTTTGGTGAATTGACATGTATGTAAGTGTGAAATGGGTATGCTATGCTGAATATGTACATAAGCGTGACTTACTTTTGTATGTACTAATTGTGATTATGGTATATGTGAATGAATATGTTGATATACTGAACTCTTGATGTTTTAGACATGTATGGATGAATGAGCATGAGCTGAAATGGTTGATATATTATGATTGTGACCATGTGATGCTGAGATGCATATGCAATGATTTAATATTGAATGCAACTGAAATGCGTATGCAATGATTCCATGATGGTTATTAATGAAATGCATATATAACGAACTAATGCTAATTGAAAATGAAAAGTGTCTGTTATATATACAGATTAAAACAATGGTGGAAACGAGAGCAGGAGTAAGGAAAAATAAAGGAAAAGAGGCAGAGACAGAGGTTCCAAGCCAACACGAAGTTGGCGAATCTAGTCGACCTAAAAGGGGAAGGCCAGTGACACAGAATCGAAGGAACCAACAAAGGCGGAATGATGTAAGCCCTGAACAGAATATGGAAGAGGAAACTGAGTTGAGGCAGAATAGACTCATGTAAGAAAGAGTGGCTGCAGCAGTAGAAAAAGCAATGCAGCGAGCCACTAGAGATTGGCCAGCGCAGACTGCAGACATTATACAATGTTTATGGGAAAGAACCCAACAAGCTCAGTTGGATAATGTGGAAAGAGAAGGACCTGCTCCGAGGGCAGACCTCGTTGAGACATTGACACCGTTAAGGGATGAAAATCAGCTAATGGAAGCTGATAGAAGAGTCATAAATGCCTTTCTAGCACAACAACCACAAAAATTTTCTAGAGAACCCGACCCGATCCAAGCAGAGCAGTGGTTGACGAAGATTAAGAAATTATTTAGGATATCTCCGTGCAACGACCGTCAGAAAGTACTATGTGCCACCCATTTGTTAGCAAAGGACGCACATGAATGGTGGAAGACCATGTTAATCACAATGCCATAACCCGAAGAAGTGTCTTGACAAACATTTGTGGAAGAATTTAATAAAGAATACCTCCCGATGGGTTTGCAGAGTCAAAAGGTGATAGAATTTGAAAAGTTGTATCAAGGGAAGATGACGGTCGCCGAGTACGCTACAAGGTTTAATGCTCTGGTCAGATAAGTCCCTTGGATCGCAAATGTGCCACAAAATAAGGCACAGAGGTTTTAACAAGGGTTGAGACCATATCTGCGAGAAAGCCTTGCACCTCTGCTGATAAAAGATTACGCTTCGAGTCTTGAGAGAGCAAGGGCTTTGGAAATTGAGGCCTTGAGAACTCAAGAATTAAGATTGGGTTCAAAGGCATTTAGTATGGGTCCTAAGGAACCGGAAACTGGAAAAGAGAAAGATAGAAAAGGCAGCATAAGAAAGGGAAAAGGAATTCAAAAGAAGAAAAGTTTGCCATTGTGTAAGAAATGTCAAAGGCGACATATAGGCGAGTGTCTAAAAGGCTCAAATCGATGTTATAAATGTGGACAGACAGGTCACATTGCCAAGGAGTGCAGGCCGGGAGAAGCAAAGGTGGTTAAGTGTTATATATGTGATCAAGTGGGTCACATAGCCACGAACTGCCCGAGCAAGGCGAAGTCATCCCAAGGACGTGGAAGACCTGCTCAACTTAGGATACCTGGAGCGACAAGCAAGCAGGGAACTTCTACGAACCCGGTGCATGTGCATGCCCTAACCCAGACAGAATCCCAAGAACAAGAGGAAAAGGTGGTCAAAGGTACGGTTTACATTCTAGGGAATATGACAGTAGCTTTGTTTGATTTTGGTGTCACCCATTCATTCATAGCATGCCAATACGTGACCACCCATGCACTACCGGTAGAAGAGACCAATCAGGTTATGCATGTAGAATCTCCAGTCTATAGGTTAGTAAGTACTAGCCAAGTATGCAATGCCTGCCCAATTAGGATAAGATCATTGATTCTAGAAGCTGATTTGATCCTATTGCCTATGACTGAGTTTGACGTAATATTGGGTATGGATTGGCTAAGCCAATGGGGTGCGACCATAGACTATAAGAATAAGAAAGTGCAGTTTGAAGCAACTCCAGAAAGAGAGATTTTCATTGGAAAACTAAGGGTACCTGACAGTTCAAGTATATTGATATCATCTATGAAAGCTGTCAGAATGATTCGAAAAAAGTGTCAAGCTTATTTGGTGTCAGTGAATGTAGACAAAGGAATGGAGGTGGAAATTAATCAAATACCTGTGGTTAAAGAATTTCCCGATGTATTTCCAAAGGAATTAACCATGTTGCCTCCATAACGGGAAATGGACATGACAATTGATGTAATGTCGGGTACAGCTCCGATTTTTAAAACTCCATATAGAATGACGCCAGCTGAGATGAATGAACTAAGGGCGCAAATACAGGAGCTGTTGGACAAAGGTTTTATTAGACCAAGTGTATCCCCTTGGGAAGCTCCGGTACTATTTGTGAGGAAAAAGGATGGAAGCTTAAGGTTATGTATTGACTACCGAGAGCTGAATAAGGTCACGATAAAGAATAAATATCCATTGCCCAGGATCGATGATTTGTTTGATCAGTTGCAAGGAGCAACGACTTTCTCTAAAATTGATCTACAGTTAGGGTACCATCAGCTAAGAATAAGTCCAGTTGATACTTATAAAACAGCATTCCGAACCAGGTATGGACACTATGAATTTTTGGTAATGCCTTTCGGACTTACTAATGCCCCTACTGTATTCATGGACATGATGAATAGGGTTTTTTAGGACTATCTGGATCAATTTATGGTTGTTTTTATCGACGATGTCCTGATTTACTCTAAAACGGAGAAAGACCATGAAGATCATTTGCGAAGGGTTTTAAAAAGGTTAAGGAAAGAGAAATTGTATGCCAAACTGAAGAAATGTGAGTTTTGACTGAGACAAATAGGATTTCTCGGACATATAATATCTGAAAAGGGTATTCAAGTTGATCCTCAAAAGATTGAGGTGGTTTTGAAATGGCCAAGGCCGACAACCATTACAGAAATTCAAAACTTCCTAGGGTTGGTCGGCTATTACAGGAGGTTTGTCGAAGGGTTTTCATAATTGTCAGCCCTGTTAACCAAGTTGACTCGTAAGGGAGTCAGGTATGTATGGTCTGAGGAATGCGAGCGCAGCTTTCAGGAGTTGAAACAATGGTTAATAGAAGCACCCATTCCAACCCTACCCGAAAGAAATGAAGGGTTTGGGGTTTATAGTGATGCATCGAGAAAAGGATTGGGTTGCGTTTTGATGCAAAGGGGTAAGGTGATAGCTTATGCATCACGACAACTACAGCCCAATGAGGTAAGCTACCCCACTCATGATTTAGAGTTAGCCGCGGTGGTATTTGCCTTGAAAATATGGAGACATTACCTGTATGGTGCAAGATGTGAGATTTATACTGATCATAAGAGCCTCAAGTATATTTTCACTCAGAAGGAGTTGAACATGAGATAAAGGAGATGACTCGAGTTATTGAAAGATTATGATTTGGAAATTTTATACCATCCAGGTAAGGCAAATGTGGTAGCTGATGCATTGAGCCGAAATGTCAGCTTAGCGCATCTTATCACTAAGGAGAAAGGACTGCTAAAGAAAATTGAGCAAATGGAATTGATTGTATGTTCAACAGGAGTCCAGGTTTTCGAACAGATTAAGGTTGCGCAGCAAAAGGACACAGACCTACATACACAAGTTGAGAAAATGAGGAAAAAAGGGGTTGATAGAATTTACTATTGATGAACAGGATATGTATAGGTACAAAGGTCGCCTTTGCATACCTAACATTGTTGAGTTGAAGGAACAGATCCTTAAAGAGGCATATTTTTCGCCTTTTTCTATTCACCCAGGGAGTACTAAGATGTATCAGGATCTCAAGAAAGTATATTGGTGGAATAATATGAAGAGAGAGATCGCTGAATATGTGGCTAAGTGTCTGTGGCGCCCCGAACCGAGGCGTCACGTTTGTCCTTACTCCAAGATCTTGTCGATTGGTAATTGTGAATCAGGATTGTTGCCCTGATCACGCGGCGGGTACTTAATTCGATCTCGTCAAAAATTTTTTTCTTTTTCTTTCGTCACATAAAAACACATACTTATCATCAAATCTCAATTATCATTGATAACATTCATACTTGTTTTTGTACAATGCAGGTTATTTTAACCTGAACATTTTATACATACATAATTTGAAAACTCCTTATCATATGTTCATGTCATACCATATATGGATCAGCATATCATAAAATTTTCTTCATACCTTCTTTTTCCTTTTCTTCTTGACCTGTGTTGTACCTGTCTATGGTTTGAAAAGCAAAACGTGAGTCGAAACTCAGTAAGCAAGCGTTTTTTTTTCCATTTAAATGCATTTCTCTCGTTCAATAGTAGACACTTATCAAGTGATCTACTATCAACCAGTGGAAACCTTTTCATAAAACCTTGCGTAAAACATATGCTTGCAAACTTAACATGTAAACCTCTTTTTCACGAACATAAAACATTTTCCATAAAACTTTCTTTCTCCAAGGACATTCTCATGTCCTTAAAACATTTTTCATAAAACCTTTTTAAAACAAGCATATGCATCATGCATAACGTTTCTGTCCGTCTGGTAGGTGACACTTACCAAGTGATCACCCTTTCCTCCTTAGGAGAGAAACCATCTCTATTGATAACTCGCGAGCTAAGCAGTTATCCGTGTTCTTCTCCCATTTCAGGGAGGGCGCCGCCGGCATTTCGCCTTTTGAAGCGACTTGGCCTATGTAGAGGGGGCCCATCTTGCAACCGCGTCCGGTCTGCATATCCTCTACAATAAACCTAGTACATAGCTCATGTGCACATTCTTCACGTTCATATGCTAGCATGCTTTTTATAAAACCCCACAGACCTTAATCTATGTCTTTTTCCTTTTCAAAATCTGATGCTAGCATAACCTTTCAAAATAGTACAGACCTCGGCCTGTATTTCTATCTCTAACTTGATAACTCGGCATAGCTCAAGTTAACAAGTTAATAAAAATATTTTGTAAGGATGACCAACCTTAAATAATTTTAAAAACATTTAAATGACACATTCTTAAAACATTTCAAATATTTGAGAAATAGTAAATTTGAAACATTGCTAAACAAATGTTTATAAATCATTTTTGATCGGTAAAACAATTTTGAAAAACATTTTAATATTTGGAAATCAAAGACTTTGGAAACATTTTTCTTCTCGTTTCTAGATTTTTTCATGAACAAAGGATATACTAATGCATAATTCATTTTCTATATATATATATCATATTCTTTGTCCACATAACACTTAAGTTTCTTCTATATGAAGATATGCTTGTATGATCCTTTGGTCATTTAAAAGAAATCTTCATTTAAATCGGTTATTGGTTGGCCTTCCTTAAATCCATTTCAAAACATTTTAATAAATCATTTTAAATTCATTCGATAAAACAAAATATCATTTTGAAAATCAAAACTTTTCCTTTTCCGTTATAATGCAACCATTTTCATCTTTCTCATTATTTATAAGGATTTGCTTATGATAAAGCAATTCCCACATACTTCAACCTTTCTTCTTACTTCCATATGAATTTGCTTATAATAAAGCAAATTTAACATATTCCATAGTTGCATTATATAAAAATCATTTTCAAAAGTTTGCTTGCTTACCTTTGCTTTGCTTTAATCCGACTCCTTTATCCTTTCCTTTCCTTTTCCTATACAAGTGAAAAGGATATACATACTTTATCATGCATATTTTATATTTATTTATGACCTTATTTTCCACCATAAATTTTTTTATAGAGGTTATCCTTAAAAATGCGTGATCATCATTTTCTTATATGGATTTTTATCCATAAATCCTTAAAAAAATTCAATCCATTTATCCTCATAAAATATAAAAATAAATCTAAAATTTTCTCCAAAAATCACGCTGTACTGTAGCATATCACTGTAGCATATCACTGTAGCCGATTACTGTTCATCCGTGGTTACTGTTCACAGCAACGTGGTTACTGTTCATGGGTTTCAAAAATTGACATTTTTTCCAAAAATAAAAAATACCATGACATACCTTATGCCTAGTATATCATTGGACATTTCATATATTTTGAATTTATCATCATTTACTTGGCCAAAAAAATCATTTTCTCCATATACTAAAAATCAACATAAATTCACTTAAGCATAATCCTTAATTCCAAAAATTATGAAATTGATATATCATCATCCCAACATCATATTCATTCATCTCAAATCATCATTTATCAATTTTGGAGCATTATTTACACATATCATGTGCTATCTTGCCGAATACCCTATATTCGCTCCAAATTTTTGATGTTTTGGCATAATTCCATTTAAACATTATATCTATACTTATTTTATCATGCTTGGGCATTATCTAAGCATGGTTTTACCCTACTTAACATCCAAAACAAGTTTGGGAAGAATCCCCTTACCTGAAGTAGAAAAACTCCCCTTCTACTTGGCCCTTCTCTCTCAAATCTTCTCTCCTTCTTTCTTTCAAGGCCAAAACGTGTTTTGGATGGCTTGGGAACTTAGAATGGCTCAAGTGGAGCTGGGATTGTGCCTTTGGACGTTCACCCCATGCCCCTATTTATACTTTTTTGATTTTTCATTGAATTGCAATTTACCCCCTTGCTTGAGGTGTAAATTTGCAAATGTGTTTTTTTCTAATTTCCAAAAGGTGCCTTGAGCCAAGAGCAGCCACCCTAGGCCTGCTACAGCAGCCCTATTGCAGCCCTATTTTTATCCTATTTTTTTAATTTTAAAATTAATTATTTTTAAGCAACTTAATCTCAACCCTTGATTAATGATAAAAATTGATTTGTGACCATTGGATCATGACCCCAAAAGTCAGCAACCCCCTTGCACGTCCCTGCCATGATGCATTTTCATTTAATTTTATTTTTTTTTAATTATTTACTTTATTAAAAAGTCAAAATACATTTAATAAAAAGTTAAGTTACTTTTTCAACATCTATTTGACACTTCATCTTGGCCATTAATTTGTGAGTTTCATCACATCTTATACCATTCATCATGTTTATCATGTATTTTTAACCATCCATAAAAAATTTCATCTAATTCCGACGCCCGGATTGCAAATTATGATTTTTTTTTCTATTTCTCCACTAAAATCCAAATTTGGATTAGAATATCCAAAAGTAATACTATTTTGTCTTGTAGTGATTAATTCTCCTTTTGACTTTTTGTGATTAGGTTAATCAAGTGATTAACTCATAATCACATATCTTAATCCACAATTACTATGCACATTTACTATTCACGTGCACTATTCACGTGCACTATTCACGTGCACTATTCACGTGCGTCACATTCTTAATTGCATTATTTTAACCTCTAGTACATATTTGTAAAATATAACATATTTCATAAATTTTATTTATCATAAAATCAGTACAGGGATCTAGGGTTTACAACCCTAGGTTTACATGTGCTATTCTAGGATTGCGGGTTTCACAATCCTCCCCCCTTACAAAAGGTTTCGTCCCGAAACCTGTTACAACCCATCATACTTCTGCTGCGCCTTTATACACTATTCATTTCTTCTATTAACAGTGCAGGAGTAGTTGGTATGGAAATCACATAATATCATCATTAATTAAATCATCATCCATACCTGCAACTTCTTCCTCCTCTTGCTCTTGTGACCCTTCGTGAGTCAATGCATACATCCGCACTGGGTTAGTAGAGGTACCCTGTTGATGAGCAGCCATATTCTTTTGCCGGGCAGATTTCTCT
The DNA here is from genome assembly GCA_030490835.1 of Annona cherimola. Lineage (NCBI taxonomy): Eukaryota > Viridiplantae > Streptophyta > Magnoliopsida > Magnoliales > Annonaceae > Annona > Annona cherimola. Next base: position 53,156,758 of record CM059971.1, on the reverse strand, counting down.
TGACCTCTTGCTTCTTTGTTTGGACATTTAGTGGCAACGTGTCCTACTTGATCACAAATGAAGCACTTTAATAATTTTGCCTCAGCACTTTTGCAGTTTTTGGCTATATGCCCTATCTGACCACACTTAAAACATTTGTTAGAACCCTTTAAGCATTTACCAAAATGACACCTTTGACAATTTCTACACATTGGAGCACCTACTGGAATGGAGTCTGACTTCATTATTCTTGTTACTATCTTCTTGCTCCTTTCTTTTCCCATATCATGCTCCTTGGTGTCAAATTTAAATTGCTCTTGTTCTTCTTGGGTTCTTAATGTTTCTAATTCTAAGGCTCTTGCACTTTCTATGCTTGCGGCGTAATCTCTAATCAAATGAGGTGCAAGGCCTTCTCTTAAACATGGCTTCAGCCCTTGCTGAAACCTTTGTGCCTTATTTTCGGGCACATTTGCTATCCATGGAACAAATCTTACCAGGGCATTAAATTTTGTAGCATATTCCGTAACAGTCATCTCGCCCTGACATAATTGCTCGAACTCAATCACCTTTTGACTTTGGAGACATGTTGGAAGGTACTCCTTATTAAATTTTTCCAAAAAATCTTGCCACGTCACCTCTTCCGGGTGTGGCATAGTAACTAGTAAGGTCTCCCACCATTCATAGGCGTCCCCAACTAATAAATGGGTGGCGCACAATAACTTCTGTTGATCATTGCATGGGGAGATTCTAAATAACTTCTTAATCTCAATCATCCATTGCTCAGCTTTTACAGGGTCCGGTTCACCTGCAAACTTAGGGGGGTGTTGTGCTAAGAAAGCACTAATAGCCCTTCTATCAGCTTCTAATAGGCTATCTTCCATTATAGGGGTAGGGTTGACCAATGGGACGATTCTTTCCCTATCCTTATTTCCTAGCTGGGCATGTTGATGTTCCTCCCATAATCCTTGGATCATGCCCATGGCTTGTGTTGTCCACTGCTGCATTGCTTTCTCTACAGCTGCAGCTACTATTTCTTCTATTTGTCTTTCTTGGTTAGTTCCTTTTTCTATATGGGGTTCAGAACTAACCTCTTCTCGTCGTTGACGAGTCCTTGAACCTGATTGTTCCTCCTGCCTTGGTTGCTTAAACCTATTACTGGTCTCTCCTTTTTCTCGTTGACTTACAACTTCATTATCTGCGACAGCTTTTCCTTTATTCAACCTAGCTCTTGCTCTGTTGATAGGCATCTTTCTATATATTCAAAAATCATATCATTAATAGAACATAATTAATCATATTAATCATGCATACTTATCATACAAGTGTAAAATATTTTCACTTGTATTTAAAACAATCTACATTCATTTATTATTTCAAAAGTCAAAAAGAGACTTTTGCTATTTTCTCTATCCCTTTCTTACCACATATACTCTACTTAGCTAGTGCTAGACCAACCAAGTCATCTTTCCTTTCCACTTCTATTTATCAATCAAAATTTTGATATCATCTCCTGTGGTATAAAATCTATCCTTTCATCATTCATTGTTTTCTCTTTTTTCCCGCCTATTTACCAATCCTTGCTCTGATACCAACTTCTGTGGCGCCCCGAACCGAGGCGTCACATTTGTCCTTACTCCAAGATCTTGTCGATTGGTAATTGTGAATCAGGATTGTTGCCCTGATCACGCGGCGGGTACTTAATTCGATCTCGTCAAAAATTTTTTTCTTTTTCTTTCGTCACATAAAAACACATACTTATCATCAAATCTCAATTATCATTGATAACATTCATACTTGTTTTTGTACAATGCAGGTTATTTTAACCTGAACATTTTATACATACATAATTTGAAAACTCCTTATCATATGTTCATGTCATACCATATATGGATCAGCATATCATAAAATTTTCTTCATACCTTCTTTTTCCTTTTCTTCTTGACCTGTGTTGTACCTGTCTATGGTTTGAAAAGCAAAACGTGAGTCGAAACTCAGTAAGCAAGCGTTTTTTTTTCCATTTAAATGCATTTCTCTCGTTCAATAGTAGACACTTATCAAGTGATCTACTATCAACCAGTGGAAACCTTTTCATAAAACCTTGCGTAAAACATATGCTTGCAAACTTAACATGTAAACCTCTTTTTCACGAACATAAAACATTTTCCATAAAACTTTCTTTCTCCAAGGACATTCTCATGTCCTTAAAACATTTTTCATAAAACCTTTTTAAAACAAGCATATGCATCATGCATAACGTTTCTGTCCGTCTGGTAGGTGACACTTACCAAGTGATCACCCTTTCCTCCTTAGGAGAGAAACCATCTCTATTGATAACTCGCGAGCTAAGCAGTTATCCGTGTTCTTCTCCCATTTCAGGGAGGGCGCCGCCGGCATTTCGCCTTTTGAAGCGACTTGGCCTATGTAGAGGGGGCCCATCTTGCAACCGCGTCCGGTCTGCATATCCTCTACAATAAACCTAGTACATAGCTCATGTGCACATTCTTCACGTTCATATGCTAGCATGCTTTTTATAAAACCCCACAGACCTTAATCTATGTCTTTTTCCTTTTCAAAATCTGATGCTAGCATAACCTTTCAAAATAGTACAGACCTCGGCCTGTATTTCTATCTCTAACTTGATAACTCGGCATAGCTCAAGTTAACAAGTTAATAAAAATATTTTGTAAGGATGACCAACCTTAAATAATTTTAAAAACATTTAAATGACACATTCTTAAAACATTTCAAATATTTGAGAAATAGTAAATTTGAAACATTGCTAAACAAATGTTTATAAATCATTTTTGATCGGTAAAACAATTTTGAAAAACATTTTAATATTTGGAAATCAAAGACTTTGGAAACATTTTTCTTCTCGTTTCTAGATTTTTTCATGAACAAAGGATATACTAATGCATAATTCATTTTCTATATATATATATCATATTCTTTGTCCACATAACACTTAAGTTTCTTCTATATGAAGATATGCTTGTATGATCCTTTGGTCATTTAAAAGAAATCTTCATTTAAATCGGTTATTGGTTGGCCTTCCTTAAATCCATTTCAAAACATTTTAATAAATCATTTTAAATTCATTCGATAAAACAAAATATCATTTTGAAAATCAAAACTTTTCCTTTTCCGTTATAATGCAACCATTTTCATCTTTCTCATTATTTATAAGGATTTGCTTATGATAAAGCAATTCCCACATACTTCAACCTTTCTTCTTACTTCCATATGAATTTGCTTATAATAAAGCAAATTTAACATATTCCATAGTTGCATTATATAAAAATCATTTTCAAAAGTTTGCTTGCTTACCTTTGCTTTGCTTTAATCCGACTCCTTTATCCTTTCCTTTCCTTTTCCTATACAAGTGAAAAGGATATACATACTTTATCATGCATATTTTATATTTATTTATGACCTTATTTTCCACCATAAATTTTTTTATAGAGGTTATCCTTAAAAATGCGTGATCATCATTTTCTTATATGGATTTTTATCCATAAATCCTTAAAAAAATTCAATCCATTTATCCTCATAAAATATAAAAATAAATCTAAAATTTTCTCCAAAAATCACGCTGTACTGTAGCATATCACTGTAGCATATCACTGTAGCCGATTACTGTTCATCCGTGGTTACTGTTCACAGCAACGTGGTTACTGTTCATGGGTTTCAAAAATTGACATTTTTTCCAAAAATAAAAAATACCATGACATACCTTATGCCTAGTATATCATTGGACATTTCATATATTTTGAATTTATCATCATTTACTTGGCCAAAAAAATCATTTTCTCCATATACTAAAAATCAACATAAATTCACTTAAGCATAATCCTTAATTCCAAAAATTATGAAATTGATATATCATCATCCCAACATCATATTCATTCATCTCAAATCATCATTTATCAATTTTGGAGCATTATTTACACATATCATGTGCTATCTTGCCGAATACCCTATATTCGCTCCAAATTTTTGATGTTTTGGCATAATTCCATTTAAACATTATATCTATACTTATTTTATCATGCTTGGGCATTATCTAAGCATGGTTTTACCCTACTTAACATCCAAAACAAGTTTGGGAAGAATCCCCTTACCTGAAGTAGAAAAACTCCCCTTCTACTTGGCCCTTCTCTCTCAAATCTTCTCTCCTTCTTTCTTTCAAGGCCAAAACGTGTTTTGGATGGCTTGGGAACTTAGAATGGCTCAAGTGGAGCTGGGATTGTGCCTTTGGACGTTCACCCCATGCCCCTATTTATACTTTTTTGATTTTTCATTGAATTGCAATTTACCCCCTTGCTTGAGGTGTAAATTTGCAAATGTGTTTTTTTCTAATTTCCAAAAGGTGCCTTGAGCCAAGAGCAGCCACCCTAGGCCTGCTACAGCAGCCCTATTGCAGCCCTATTTTTATCCTATTTTTTTAATTTTAAAATTAATTATTTTTAAGCAACTTAATCTCAACCCTTGATTAATGATAAAAATTGATTTGTGACCATTGGATCATGACCCCAAAAGTCAGCAACCCCCTTGCACGTCCCTGCCATGCTGCATTTTCATTTAATTTTATTTTTTTTTAATTATTTACTTTATTAAAAAGTCAAAATACATTTAATAAAAAGTTAAGTTACTTTTTCAACATCTATTTGACACTTCATCTTGGCCATTAATTTGTGAGTTTCATCACATCTTATACCATTCATCATGTTTATCATGTATTTTTAACCATCCATAAAAAATTTCATCTAATTCCGACGCCCGGATTGCAAATTATGATTTTTTTTTCTATTTCTCCACTAAAATCCAAATTTGGATTAGAATATCCAAAAGTAATACTATTTTGTCTTGTAGTGATTAATTCTCCTTTTGACTTTTTGTGATTAGGTTAATCAAGTGATTAACTCATAATCACATATCTTAATCCACAATTACTATGCACATTTACTATTCACGTGCACTATTCACGTGCACTATTCACGTGCGTCACATTCTTAATTGCATTATTTTAACCTCTAGTACATATTTGTAAAATATAACATATTTCATAAATTTTATTTATCATAAAATCAGTACAGGGATCTAGGGTTTACAACCCTAGGTTTACATGTGCTATTCTAGGATTGCGGGTTTCACAGTGTCTAACTTGCCAATGGGTGAAGGCAGATCACCAGAAAATACCTGGTAAGTTACAGTCCTTAGAAATTCCTGAATGGAAGTGGGATAACATTACAATGGACTTTATTGAAGGATTACCTAGAACCCAAGCAGGAAATGATTCTATAAGGGTAATCGTGGATAGGTTATAAAAAGTCGCACATTTCTTACCTATCAGAAGGACTTATACAGCGGAAAAGCTAGCTAAGGTTTACTATAAAGAGGTCGTAAGACTCCATGGAGTGCCAAGTCGATCATCTCAGATCGAGATGCAACGTTTACATCAAGGTTTTGGAAAATTTGGCATGAAACCTTAGGCACCAACTCAAGTTCAGTACAGCTATTCATCCTCAAACGGATGGACAAACGGAGCGGGTGAACCAAGTCATTGAAGATATGCTCCGTATGTGTACTTTGGAGTTTGGAGGATCGTGGGATGAGTACATCTCGACTGCGAAATTCGCATATAACAATAGTTACCAAGCTAGCATCTAAATGGCTCCATTTGAGGCGTTGTATGGTCGACGGTGTCGAACGCCGTTGAACAGGGATGAAGTTGGAGAAAAATGATTAGCCCCAGACTTATCTCAACGAATCCCAGAGTCAGCAAAAGAGTTACACAGATTGTAAAAGAAGGGATTTGAATATCCAAATTTGCGAACGCGTGTTTATAAAGGTCACGCCATTCAAAGGGGTTACAAGGTTTGGAAAAAGGGGAAAACTGAATCTCAGATATATTGGACCATTTGAAGTGTTGAAAAAGGTTGAGAAACTAGCATATCGGGTAGCTTTACTCCCAGCGCTAGCTTTAATTCATAATGTGTTCCATATATCGATGCTTAGGAAATATGTTCCGGACCCAACACATGTATTGGTGGCTGAAAATTTACCGATTCAAGATTATCTTAACTATGAAGAAAGACTAGTAAAGATCTTGGATCACAAGGTATAAAAGCTTCAGAATTGGGAAATCGAGTACGTAAAGGTGCAGTGGAACCGATATTCCGAAAATGAAGCCACTTGGGAACTAAAGGAAGAAGTGGAACGAAAGTACCCCAATCTATTTAAAGAATAGACGATTTCGGGACGAAACCTGTTATAAGGGGGGAGGATTGTGAAACCCCAACCCATGTAGGACCCATGTGTATGCATCAATCATGGATATGATGTTCATTTGTGAATTATTGAATTATGAAGGTATTTTATGAATTTGCTAATTATTGCAATTAGGGTTATGGATTAGCAACAACGATGTGATTAAGTATTTTGAGCTAAAATGAGACAATGGGATTAGAGCATATTGATGCTGATTTAAATGTGCAAATATATCATGAAAAATCATTTTCCATTATTTAATATGAATTATGGGAATTATTATGGTAATTGATAAGTTTAATGGAAAAACATTGAAAAATTCATAACTCAACGCCTGTAAGGCGGATTCAGGTGAAATTTGAAATGGAAATTATTAATGTTGGGCTTGGTATTATGGAATAAATGGATTATTAAAATTATTTATGAAATGAGAATTATGAATTATTAATCATATTTCAATTTCAACTGTTTACTTCGAACGGCTATAACGGGAGCTAGGAAACTCAGATTGAGATGAAACTTGAATCGGTTGAATGAAATTGTGAGATATTTATTTTGAATGGCTTGGATTAAGCATGAAATTTTGGAAAAATACCTTCTTTGAAAAAGGTGAGCATGGTTGACTAATGCTCCACAAAAGTAACTTTCCATTAATGCTAGAGTACCAAGTATAAATGCATGATGGGAATGGAATTTGAGGTGGCAATTGCAGGCCATTCCTTGGGGATTTTGTGCAAATATTTTAAATGCAGATATGTGAGAATTATCCATCCATTTAATTCATGATATAATGAAGCTACAAGAGCATAGCCAAGGTGGCAATAAGGGGACGTCCAAGGGGCTGTTTGGTGCTTATTTGTGATTTTTATATTTTTAAAATATGAATATAAGTTGCTGAGATGCAAGTACATGGGAAGTGCACGCAATAATAAAGAATTGCAGCAATAAAAAATTGAAAAAGGCTAGTACATACAGCTGAAAACGTGGACAGCTTATGGTGATGGAAAATGTGATTTTATTTGCTAAGTTGCTGCAATTTTTGCTAAATTTATTTACACTAAATTAATATATAAATTAAAGGGTAATTATAAGTATAAATTACCCATATTTTTGAATAAAAAAATGAAAAATGGATGCAAAAATGGGCAGCCATGGACGTGCAAGTGGGAATGCATGGACGGGTTCGATTTTTGGAGCAGATTTTGATTTTTATAAAATGGTAAAACCAGATTTTACTTGGCTGTAAATGTTCCACCACATATTGTAGATAAGGGAGCATTTAAGGAGTGTGGAAATGCACCACCAAGTGGGCCCCACAGCTGGAAAAAAATCCAGCAATACATTGAATTGAGAAGGGGATTTGGAAAATTTCCAAGAGCTGGTTTTTCACCCAATCAACCAGCTGCCCACGTCCCATATACCCAGAAAAAAGAGGAAGGAAATTAAGGCGAAAAGAAGGAGAAATTGAGAAGAAAAGCATCTTAGAGAATTAGAGATTGAGTTGTCTCAAAACCAAGTAAGTATGTGTTTGGTTTTACATTGTTCAACTTGAGTTTTTAAACTCAAAAATTGAAAATGAAAAGGATGCTTAAAGGATCTGTAAAATGGTGGTTAAATATGCTTTTGAATGAATATGGAATGGATATTAGGTTTATGAATGAATTTACAAGTTTAAGCTAATGAAAGTGAAGTTATGCATGTGTATTAAGTGGAAAATCCAAGTTGAAAAATCCTAAATCCCCAAGATAAGTTGCTGTTTTGGTTTGATGATGTATTTAAGGTATAAAACATGTATTCGTGAAAAATATATGATGATTTATGCTTAAATGAGGAATTTTTGAAGTTATGAAATGCAAAGCGTTGATTTTGACCTAATTCCTACGTTAATATGCTAAAAATGTTATGAAAATGGTTTTGCATGTTTTATGCATTATGCAGGGTAAAATACCCTAGATTTAAGGTATTATGGATGCCCAAAATATTTGGGAAAAATAAACCCTAAAACTGATTTTTATGATTTTCATGATAGAACGTCAAACCGGAGTGAAACGGGACTCAAAACGTGTGGGTAACTTGCTGTTTTGAGAAATGATAAAGCATGGATGCTATATATGTGTTTAATCCCTAAATATGGATTAGGAAAAATAGATTTATTTTCTGGAAATTCGGAATTATATGACTGCATAGGGTTATGTGTCAAAAGACACATAAAACGGGTGAAAAAAGGGTTCCAAAATTGCTGTTTTGGAAACCTAGGTTGAATGGATTTAAATCCCATAAAAATACGTTAAATGCAGTGGTAATTAAGGTTAATTAAACCCCTGAAAAATGGATTAAATTTCTGAGTTAGCAAATTTTATGAAATGAATTATGTTTATGTGCTAAATGAGCTTATGTGAAGGGATAAAGGTAAATGGGTGATGAATGTTTTATGAAAAATGATTTTATGCAAAAATGCATAAAAATGAGATGAATTCCATGATTATACATCTTTTTTGAATGTGGGATGATTTATTTCAAATTTTGAAATTATTTAAGGATGCCTAAGGCAACAACATGTGCTAAAGCAAGCACGGTTGTGTGTGTTGTGGAAAAAATGGATAAATGGCAAAGTGAGCTCAATGAACTTTTGAATGATGTTTATTGAATGAAGTTTGTGTGATTAAAACGAATACCCAGTGTATAGGGTCATACATGTTATAATATATGGTAGCCGAAGAAATGTGCATAAAATGAGCTATGTATGTATGATGACTTATGTAGTCAAATAAATGATGTATGTATATGGAATGGGTTGGAAAACTAAATGAAATATGAGAAAAAAAATATATGAAAAATCATATTATTCTCATGTAGGCAAAGGCAAAGAAAAAGTGGTGACGGAAAGCTAAGGAATTCAGGTAAGCAAGCAAATTTTCTAAAGGATTTTTGCTTTTCTAAATTGTTTCCTTAAATGCAATTCTTGCTTTAACTTGTTTGATGAAACTATGGAAATTGTTTCTAATGTGTTTAAGGATGGTCATCCCTTAGCAAAATGATGTTGAAATGATATTTTACTTCAAATGCAATGTTATGAAATCTTTTTTTGATAAATGCTATGAAAAAATGATGTGATTACATATTTCTGATTGAAAAATCATGCTAGCATGTTAAAGATGAATTTAAGCAAAAGTTCATGTGCACAGGATACTAGGTCCACTTGAAGGGTGTAAGCGGACCGATTGTCCCCCCTTGGTGTGACCAAGTCGCTTGAAACAAGCCTAAGGCCGGCGGCGCCCTCTCTGAAATGGGAGTTAACGTGACGGATGGTCGCCTGGCTCACTTCCATCCTAAGGGAGAAATGGTATACATGTTCATGTTTCATATGGCATATTGCATATGGAACCCGTGATGGGTACAAGATTTCATGCTTTTAAGATATACCTTTAGGTAAGGAATAGATTGTTTTCCAATATGATTTTGAATGCAAAATATTGCCTGAAATGATTTGCCTGTAAAATGCTAATAGCTTGCTTATTGAGTTTCAACTCACGATTTTTCAAACCGAAAGACAGGTGAAGGACAGGTCACGGCAAAGGAGCAAGTGCCGGCTTAAGGAATCCATGGAAAAACTTATGAAACTCATGTCATGAAACTTATGTGAAATGTTTGTAAACTATATGCAGTGCTTTATGTTGAATAGATGTAATCTATTTGAATGTCTTATATGATGACTGTGATATATACATGCAGTGACGTCTGATTTAGGCAAAAGATGAAATGTCGCTTGAATCGCATGTTTGTATCTGATAAATGGATCGAAATGACTTAGATATGTCTAAGATTGAGATTATGAGAACTTGAATTGTTATATGGACTTCCATATGATTATAATTAATGGGATAAATATCCGATAAAACCCACCGTGTGACATGGCAACAATCCTGATCACGTTTACCAATCAATACGATCCCTAGGTAAGGCTCAGGATGTGACGCTCGGGTTTGGGGCGTCACATATATATTAATGATATTTTGCATATATGGCATTGGTGGATTAAATAACTAATTATGGAATGTTAATTTGGATGAATAGTAAACATGAATAGTGAAATGTGAATAGTAAACGTGGGATTAAGGAATATGTTAAGTTAATCACTTTGGATTAACTTAATCATAAAAGACAAAAAAGGAAGCTTCCCACTAAAGGACAAAAGTGTTTTTTGGATTAAAATATTAATTTTCGGATTTTTATTGATTTTTGTGAAGAAAATGAAGAAATATTTATATCTTGCAATCCGGACGTCGGATTGAGATGAAATTTTTTATGGATGACCAAAATATGATTATGGACATGATAAATGGTCCAAGATTGATTAAAAATCAGGAATTAAGGGTCAATATTGAATATCATTTAAGGATTAAAAAAGCACTTGTGCTTTTTCATTAATTAAAATTTTGACTTTGATAATTTTAATTAATTAAAAGGCATTTTCATTAAATGAAAATCAGCAACAAGTCAAGGGGAATATTGGACGTGAATAGTACCTATGAGTTGGAGCAAAAATCAATGGTTAAGATTAAAGCTTATCATGCGATGAATGGTTAATTTGGAATAAAAAATGATTTTTCATAAAAAAAAAAGAAAACCCATAAATAATTAGCAGCAATGGTTGAAAATAGGGGCTGGCACAAGGCTCAATGACATGTTGGAAATTACTTAGAAATTTCCTAGCAAAAATATTTAGAAATAAATACCTATTGCAAGAGGGGGTAAATTACAATTTAGTAGAAAATGGAAGGGTATAAATAGGGGCATGGGGTGAACGACCAAGGCACACCAAACCGAGCTCCCAAGCTTGAGAAATTCAAGCATTCCCACCCCCAAACACGTTTTTGGCCTTTAAAGAAAGAAGGAGAGACAAGGAAAGAGAGAGAAAGTGAGAAGGAGAGGAGGAGTTCTTCACTTGAGGTAAGTGAACTCTTCCCAAATTTCTTTTGGATGTTAAGTAGGGAAAACCCATGCTTAGATAATGCCTAAACATGAGAAAATAAGTATAGTTATAATGCCCAAATGGAATTATGCCTAAACATCGAAAATTTGGAGTGAAGATAGAGCATTCGGGAAAATCATATATAAAATGTGCAAATAATGCTCCAATATAGCTAAACGATGATTTGGGATGAATTTTTATAACAATTATGATGTTGAAAGAATGATATATTAATTTCATGATTTTTGAATTTAAGGATTATACTTAAGTGAAATTATGTTGAATTTTAGTATATGGAGAAAATGATTTAATTAGCCAAGTAAATGATGATAAATTCAAAATTCATGAATTTTTCCATGATATACTAACCGAGAGCTATATCATGATATTTTTATTTTTGGAAAAAATGTCAATTTTTGAAACCCATAAACAGTAACCAACACGTTGTGAACAGTAAGCTCGGATGAACAATAACCTACTACAGTAAATGTGAACAGTAATCATAAACAGTTACTATGAACAGTGAACAGCGTGATTTTGGAAAAAATTAAGATTTATTTCTTATAAGGATGTATGAATTTAATTTTTAAGGATTTATGGATAAAAAATCATATAAGGAGGTAATAACCAAGTATTTATAAAGGGATAATCTCTATAAAAATGAGGTAATATATGATCATAAAGCATGCATGGAAAGCAATCTAAGATATGGAATAGATGAATAAAATATCTAATTTCCTTGTATATGAAGAGGAAAGGAGAAGGTTGAGGACACGGACTGAGAAGGTAAGCAAGCAAACCCTTTTGAAAATATGTTTTATTCTCAAGTATTTATGAAATGTGTTTAAGGGTGGCCATTCCTACAATGTTGTGAAATGATGAATGTTTATGAGTTTGTATGAAAAGTCGTACCGGCGTATCGATATCATGTGATGTTCATGGACATGTGTACATGTATGATGCATAATGAAGAGGCTTTAGTGGAGGTAGAAAGCGGATCAGAGGGTCCTCCTTCACTATTGCCGAGTCGTATGGGCTGTGTGCCGGTGACGTCCTCCCAAGAGGTGGAGGCAAAGGAATGCTATGAGTGAATGAATGCATTGCATTTTCATACATGAATTGAAAAGGAAAGCATGGATTTGAAATGATGTTTTAAAGGGATAGTGCAAATAATTCTCTACATGAGAATGATAAGTTTGTGGCACCACGAACCGGGGTGCCTAAAAGCATTACTCCGGGATCTTATCGATTGGTAAATGTGAATCGGGATTGTTGCCCTGATAACACTGCGGGTTCTTAATTGGATCTCATCCAAAAAATTTTCTTTCTTTCATCACATAAACATATACTCATCATCATTCATAATGGACTTATCCATATCATCATAAATCCATTCATATCTTCTTTTTATTGAAATAATTCACATAAGTACAATCATGTTTGTAATATCCATAAAATATGTCTTCAACATGATTATCATACATTTGTCCTTTTGGACGTATACATAGAACCGCAATTAAATTTGCAGATCATTTCTACTTGGCATCCTTTATGAGTCGGCTCCATAGCCTGTTTATCATTTTGAAAACACATATGAGTAATAGTACTCAGTAAGCAAGCCTTTTTCTTTGGCAAGTAAACATTTTCCTTTCATTCAAATGCATTTCTCCACATTTAGTAGGAGACACTTACCAAGTGATCAATTACCAATGTGACAGAAACCTTTTCATGCATTTCATGAGAATGCAAATGCATTTATTCATTCATGACTTTCCTTGTGCCCCCACCTCTTGGGAGGACGCCGCTGGCACATAGCCCTTGCAACTTGGCAATAGTGAAGAGGGATCCTTGATCCGTTTTCTACCTCCACCAAAGTCTCTTCATTGTGCGCCATGAACATACACATATGCCGGCATGACATATCCATAAAATTTTCATAAAAGGCATTTAATAAGCAAGTTGGCAATCATTTCATGTAAAGCAGTATAGGAATGACCATCCTTAAATATATTTCATAAAACAGTAAACAATCATTTTCAAAAGAGTTGCTTGCTTACCTCCTCAGTCTGTGTCCTCCACCTTTTCCCTTTTTTTTATACAAGGAAAAATAATATTTTATCTATATCATTCCATGTCTTAGATTGCTTCCCATGCATGGTTTATAATCATCATTACCTCATTCCTATAGAGGTTAATCTTATAAAGATACTTGGTCATTACTGTTGATCATATGCTTGCTTTAAGAAAGACTAATTTGATTTTGATGATTAACAAATAATTGAAATATCATTAAAAAGGGTTCTAATGTATTTGTGTAAGTGTGCTCAGATATTTTGTCTCTATTTATGTGTATGAAAATGAAAATGTGAAATAATTTAAGTTTCAGGAGCTCAAGTTCATGAATAGCAAGTTCAACAAAGTGAAGTCTCAGCCCAAGTCGACTTCATTTGCGACTTGGGCGAAGTCTCAACCCAAGTGGACTTCACCTACAACTTCGAAGGCAAAATTTTGGACAGCAAGTAGACAACAAGTTTTAACAAAGCGAAGTCGCATCCCAAGTCGACTTCACCCATCCAAAGTCGACTCCACTTGCGACTTCAACTCGTAACGGTCGAAAATTCGAACATTGGAGCTCTAGATGCACGTAAATCTTCACTCCAAACGGCTAGATCATTTTTCCTCTATATATACCATTGATGTATGAACATGAAGAGAAGAGAGAAGGAGGAAAGAAAGAGAAAAACACAAGATGAGCTTACACCTTCCATTATTCTAAAGTGTTGAAGTCTTTTTAAACAACTATTGAAGCTTCGAGTGCTACTACTTCCAAGCGCGCTTACAAGATTATCATCTCCACATGACAAGGAGCTTCCGGAGCTTATCGAATACACGTTGCAAAGTGTAAATTCTCTTTTATCTATTTGTTTTGTATTGTTGCCTTGAATCGGTGTTGGAGACCGAATTCAAGAAGAAGCAAAACAGGGAGTTGGTTTGAGTTTGTCTCACTAACAGGTTTTGCTTGATTGGTTTGAGTTTGTCTCACCAATAGATTGGACTTGGTTGGTTGGAGTTGGTCTCACCAACAAGTGATTATTGTATATGCCCCCTAGAGCTAGAATCTAGAAGAGAGCGGGTACAATAGTGGAACCCAAGACACAACGGGTGTACGCTTGGAAGAGTGGAGTAGGGAAGGTTGCCCGAACCACTATATGTTGTTGTCTCTTATGTGGATTGATTGTTTACATTTTTATATTCCATTTGCACCCTCTCATTCTATCTCATATCACGTTTCATCAAGGGGATTGAAATTATAAGGGGTTAAGTTGTAATTTACCAAAGAATTTTTCAAGAACCCAATTCACCCCTCCCCTCTTGGGTTCTGCCATAAACTCGGGACCAACAATTACCTCCTTATATGGATTTTTTTATCCATAAATCCCTTTTAAAATTTTATCTATATATTTTTTAAGATATAAATACTAATCTCATTTTTTTTCCACCCAATTTACGCTTTTTACTGTTTATGGTACTGTTCATTATCACTGTTCACGAGTTACTGTTCACGAGTTACTGTTCACACACGTGGGTTACTGTTCATAGATTCCAAAAATTGACATTTTTTTCCAAAAATAAAAAATACCATGACATAACTCTTAATCAGTATATCATGGGAAAATTCATGAATTTTGAATTCATTATTATTAACTTGTCTAAATAAATCATTTTCTCCATATACTAAAAATCAACATAATTTCACTTAAGTATAATCCTTAAATCCAAAAATTATAAGATTAATATATCATTATTCCAACATCTAACTATCATAAATATTCATCTCATATCATCATTTAGCAATATTGAAGCATTATTTTCACATTTCATACATGATTTTCACGAATGCTCTATCTTCGCTCCAAAATTTTGATGTTTTGGCATAATTCCACTTAGCATTATAACTTTACTTATTTTCTCATGCTTAGGCATTATTTAAGCATAATTTTATCCTACTTAACATCCAAAAGAAATTTGGGTAGAATTCACTTACCCTAAGTAGAAAAATTCTCATCCTATTTGCCCTTTCTTTCTTTAACCTTCTCTTTCTCTCTTAAAAATGAATTTTGGGGGTGGGAAAGGCTTGAATTTCTCAAGCTTGAGCTGGAATGGGTGCGCCTTGGACGTTCTCACCTTGCCCCTATTTATAGGGTTGAATTTTTCATCAATTTACAATTTACCCCCTAGCTCAAGGTATCAAATTCTAATTTTTTTCTTCAAATCCCATGCAACACTTGGAGCTTTTTGCAGCCCCCCTAGATGCCCTCTTTTATTAATGATTTTTTTTAATTAAAATACTTAATTAAATCCATGCCATTGATCATTTGATAAAGTTGAATGTGGACCATTGAATTTGGCCCATTATCCCACATCCCTTGCACGACCAGCCCCCCTTTTAGACTTTGAGCACAATTGCATTTAATTAAAGTGATTTTTAATTAATGATATTTGACTTTTAATTAATCAAAAATTAAATGAAAAAAATGGGCTACTTTTTTACGTTAAATCTTGGCCCTTGATTCATGATTTTTATCACATCTTAAACCATTCATCATGTTCATCATAAATATTTGTCCATCCATAAAAAATTTCACTTCAATCCGACGTCTGGATTGCAATTTATGAATTTTTTTCTATTTTCTCCAAATTTTTCACCAAAATCCGAAATTCCATTAAAATATCAAAAAGTATTGTTATTTCTGTTGGTCCCGAGTTAATGGCAAAATCCAAGAGGGGAGGGGTGAATTGGGTTCTTATAAAATTCTTCGGTAAATTAAAACTCAACCCCTTGAAAGCTTAATCCCCTTGATTAAAACAAATAGAGAGCAATGAAATAGTGAAGGCAATAAGGTAAACAGTAGGCAAGATTTATAGTGGTTCGGGCAACCTCTCCCTACTCCACTCTTCCAAGCTCACACACCGTTGTGACTTTGGCTCCACTATGTATTCCGCGAATACACTTAGAGACTCCGCTCTCTTCTAGATTCCAGCTCTAGGGGGCATACACAAACAGAGCCTATGCTCTCTTCTAGATTCTAGCTCTAGGAGGCTTGTACACTTGATACAAGTAGGTGATGAGTTCAACTCCAATCACAACTCTACTTGCAACGTCTTGGTTTGTTACAATACACTCAAACCAAAACCAATAACAAAGAGTAATGAAAATAAGGAAGATCTACACTTTACAGAGTTGTGTAGGCAAGATTGAGTTTGAGGAAGAACTTGTAAAAGCAACCGGTTGTATGTCGTTGAAGCTACTTGCAACTTGAAGCTCTTTCTTCCTTTGAAAATGTATAGATCACTCAAATTCAGAGAAAAGCGAATGGGAGCTCTTGTTTGCACTTCTTTTTTCTCTTTAGACAATGTAGTGTCTGTATTCTCATTTGCTTGAGTGTCTATTTATAGAATGGGGAAGATTTGAACGTTATAGAAGTGGTTGGCGCGCAATAAATGTTCCAACGTTCAAAAATTCGAACGTTGGTTCCCCAAGTCGCAGGTGGAGTCGACTTCGTCTGCGACTTGGCTTCCCAAGTCGCAACTGGAGTCGACTTCGTTTGGGACTTCAGTTCCAAGTCTGAGATTAGGTCGACTTGGTTTCAGACTTGACCTCAAGTCGATCTTGGAGTCGACTTGGGTTGCGACTTGACCTGTTCTTGTGCTGAAATTTGTTTGGTCCTTGCTTGATTTCTTCTAGCTTGCTTAGCTTTACTTCTTGAATCATTTACTTCTGAAATGGCTTCTAATATTTGCAAAACTCCTTGAAGAACTTGACTTAGTTGCTTTTGATAGTAGTCTTCATGACTTGAACTTTTTCATCTTCAACTACGTTCGAAGCTGTGCCTTGGACTTGAGAGACTTGAGTTGATAGTGAGCTTATACCCTTGATTTGGATCTGAAAAATCCCAAGTTGATCTTGAAAATGAGCTTGAGTTTGTATTTTGGACATTGAAGAACTCAAGTCGATCTCGGGGTCGACTTCATCTGCGACTTCACCCAAGTCGCACCTGGAGTCCACTTCGTCTGCGACTTCGGCATTTTTGTGCCCCAAAATCAGCTCTGGAGTGTTTTTGCCGTCTGAAGTCGATGCTGGAGTCGACTTCGTTTGCGACTTGGCTTCCCAAGTCGCAAGTGGAGTCGACTTGGCCTGCGACTTCACCTGCTTTTCCTTCCATTTTGAATTTGGCTGTGTGGTCTGTTTTGGAGTCGAATATGGAGTCGACTTCGGGATCGACTTCACCCTAAGTCGAAGTCCAAGTCGACTTGAATATCGACTTGGCTAATTCATTCCTTAAATCATTAAGCAAAATCATCAGTAATCACCTTATACTCAATTTTAACTTTGTTAATCATCAAAACTCATGCTTTGGTCAATTTTGTTTTGCTTTAAACATTGTTTCCAACAATCTCTCCCTTTTTGATGATTGACAAAACTAAATTGAGCTTATACCTTTCAAGATAATCATATTCATATAGTTTTCGAAGCAGATCATATCTTTCGAACAAAGTATAGTAAATATAGCAAGCATGAAACACATATATGAGCATAAACCATTTCATAAATCAATACAGATTACACTGTAAAGCAAAAATGAAACCTAGATACAAACTACCCGACCCAAAATGCTCTAAAAACTCTCAAAAACAACTCTATTCCTATTTTATCTCCCCCTTTTTGTCAATCTTTCAAAAATGGTTCAATCACCAAGGATTTGGTGAATTGAAATTGGGAAATGGGATATGATGATTGAATGGGTTTGATAGGACGAACATGAGCAGAGGAATAGAAGGAGGAAACTGGAGCGGGAGTCGGATCTCTATGAACTGATCTTGAATCGAATGGATCAAGTTCAGGTATGGGTCGATTTTTGTGATGCCCTGATGCAAGATGGTATCGAATGGTACGCATTTCCCGATCGATTCGATCTTGTCAGGAATGCATATCATTGATAGCAGTGAGAACCTCGGTCACGAGACTGGTCATTCGATCCTCTTAATGACCCATTTCCTCTCATAGAGCAGATATCTCTTCTTTGATGCTCTGTAATGTGACCTCTTGAGATGACGGTGGAGGCGCCCGATCAGGTGCAGCAGATCCCTGTGGAGAGTAGGATCCGTGCGTCATAGGAGATACTGGCTCCTCGGGAACATCTCGGGGTGGAGCAGATGGTGCCTCGGGAGGCTGCTCCCCCTCAGTCTATGCATGGCCTTCTTGCTCACGAGCTGGTTCGCCCAGCTTTTCTCGTATCCTGTCATCTCTGACCTGCTCCAAGTTTATCTTCATTCGTTGGAGCAATGCCTTGTTAATGGCATTTGTGGTTTTAGGAACTTCAAATGGTTCCCCTTCAATATCCACTTCGAAGTGTTCTAGGATCCTTGTGATCCAAGTCCCGTAGGGTAGAACACCTCTTGGGTTGTCCTTTCTACACGCCAAGGCTTCGAGAAATAGTTTTGGGAGACTGATCTTGACCTTGTTGACCAATTTCCAAAGAATCATGGCCTCCTGTGGGTTGAGTTGATTTCTTCCGCCGCCTTTCGGATAGATGCAGTGTGCAATGAGTAAGCGAAGGACTCTCAGCCGTGGAGAAAGATCCATGTAGTGTAGGAATTTGGTCCCTGCATGGTACTTGTTGCTTTTTATCAGCTCATTGTAGATCTTCTCCATTGTAAGATCTTTGGGTAGTCGTTCTTCTTCAAATGGCACTTCAAGAATTCTTCCTATTCTCTTTATGGCTTCATTCTGATTTGGGTAATTCACAGTCCCAAAATACATCTCTGTTCCTTTGACATAAGCTGAAAACTTATTGTCATCCCACAGATAATAGAACATCCTTGTCAGATCGGGATATATCCTTTCATCTGTCTTCAGCAACTGTGTCCATCCTTGAAAATCCAATAACTCTTCTATATCGAATTCATAATCATTTAGAAATTTGAAATCGATAATCTTTGGAATGAATACCTTTCTTTCGTAGAAGTGCTTATAGAAGCGACTGTGTTGAAGCTCTGTACTGAAATATGTTGTGGGCATTTTCAGGACTTGCCCTTTCATGATCGGGATTCTTGCTGAATTGGAGCTTTGAGGTTGACTTTCCGACCTCGGAGCTCGATCTGAAGATTGGGTAGCGGTTTGAAACCTGACCCTTCTACCCGTCAATGTTGATGGTTCCTCTCTGGCTCGTTTTCCATAAGTTCTTTGCCTTCTGGGAACTTCTTCCTCTATAGTTGACCTTGAAGGTCTAGGAATAGGTTTGAGTGAAGGCTTTGAGACTGCTAGCTTTGGGAGTCTAGATTTTGGAGCCATTTTGAATTGGATTCAAGAGAAGGAAACAGAGGGAGAAAGTGAGAGAGTGAAAGGGAGAAAAGGAGAGAGCTGGGCAGTGTAAGAGAGAGAGAGGCAGGAAGACTTTGAGATTTTAAAGAGAGACAGAGAAATTGGGAGGAAGGGAGAGATTCGCCGGAGAAAGAGAAGAAAAATAGAGGGACGGCGAAAAATGAGAAAGAAAGAAGAAAGAAGAGAAGAAAAAAGGGAAGAGGGAGAAGAGGAACGGTCGCGCGTGCGGAGTCGACTTGCCCTAGACGAAGTCGACTTCGGTCCCTCGGAGTCGACTTCGCCCTAGTGCAGAGTCGACTTCGACCCTATGGAGTCGACTTCGCTATAGAAGCGGAGTCGACTTTACTTTCCCAAGTCGACTTGGCTCCCATGGAGTCGACTTGACCCATCGACTTAACCTTTTCAAATTTGAGTTTCTTATTTAATTTTTTCTTAATTTAGCTCTATCATCCCCATATTATTCCTAATTTTACAAAATGATTCCTTGGCTAGTGGTTTGGTAAAAATATCAGCAATTTGGTCTTATGTTTTTACATATTCTAAACAAATATCATGATTTTCAACATGTTCTCTAATAAAATGGTGTCTTACATCAATATGCTTGGTTCTTGAATGCAGTACAGGATTCTTAGTCAGACATATTGCACTTGTATTATCACATCTAATAGGAATATCAAAATAATCAATATCATAATCTTTCAATTGCTGTTTCATCCAAAGTAATTGGGCACAACAACTACCGGCAGCTATGTATTCGGCTTCAGCAGTGGATAGAGCAACACTTGTTTATTTTCTTGAGTACCATGAAACTAACATATGTTCAAGAAACTGACAAGTTCCACTAGTACTTTTTCTATCTACTTTATAGCCGGCAAAGTCCGCATCCGAATAACCGATTAAATCAAAAGTTGACCCCTTTGGATACCATAGCCCAAGGTTGGTAGTCTTTATCAAATATTTAAAAATCCTTTTTACAGCAAGCAGATGTGATTCTTTAGGACATGCTTGAAATCTAGAGCACATACAAACACTGAATAAAATATCAGGTCTAGAAGCAGTTAAATATAGCAAAGATCCTATCATGCTTCTATAAAGCTTTTGATCTATACATTTACCATTTTCATCTGTGTCGATTTTGATTGTAGAGCTCATTGGGGTATTTGCCCCTTTGCTATTTTGCATTCCAAATTTCTTGAGCATCTCTTTGACATACTTGGACTGGTTTAAGAATATCCCTTCACTTTGTTGCTTGATTTGCAGTCCAAGGAAGAAGTTTAATTCTCCCATCATGCTCATTTCGAATTCGCTCTGCATAATCTTAGAAAATTCTTGGCATAGATTTTCGTCTGTAGCACCAAATATTATATCATCTACATAAATTTGTACAATTAGAATGTTTTTATTTTTATACTTAATGAACAAAGTAGTGTCTACTTTTCCTCTTTGAAACTCATGGTCAATCAAAAATTTATTCAGCCTTTCATACCAAGCTCTTGGAGCTTGTTTTAGTCCATATAATGCTTTGGTCAATTTATAAACATACTTTGATTGATCATTTTCTTCAAATCCAGGGGGTTGTTCAACATATACTTCTTCATTCAAATAACCGTTCAGAAATGCGCTTTTTACATCCATTTGGAACAATTTGAAATTCATATGAGAAGCAAATGCTAGTAAAATACGTATGGCTTCTAATCTAGCCACGGGTGCATATGATTCTTCGAAATCAATTCCTTCTTCTTGGGAATACCCTTTGGCAACTAATCTGGCCTTGTTTCTAATTACAAGTCCGCTTTCATCTAATTTGTTCCTAAATACCCATTTGGTACCAATGATTGTATGATTATTTGGTCTGGGAACTAAATGTCATACATTGTTCCTTTCAAATTGGTTTAGCTCTTCTTGCATTGCAATAACCCAGTTTTCATCATTGAGAGCTTGTTCAATGGTATTTGGTTCAATTTTTGATACAAAAGCATATTGACCACAAATGTTTTGTTTTGATCTTCTAGTCTTCACTCCTTCATATACATTTCCAATGACTTGCTCAATTGGATGGGAATTTTTGAACTTTAAATCAGTTGGAGGTTTGTAAGAATCATTACCTTCACTTACCTCTTCCTCTATGAGATTTTCTGGCTTGAGCTCGATTTTCTTTGGTTGTTCTTTTCCTTTTGTCACATCTGTATCACTTAATTCATCATCCTTTCTAGGAGTTTGGTTAAACTCATCAAAGACAACATGTATCGACTCTTCTACAACTTGGTTTCGTTTATTGAATACTCTATATGCTTTGCTATTTGATGAGTAACCAAGGAATATTGCCTCATCACTTTTAGCATCTAGTTTTCCCAAGTTGCTTTTTCCATTGTTCAAAACATAGCATGTGCATCCAAAAGCATGAAAATAAGAAATATTTGGTTTTCTTCCTTTCCATAGCTCATATGGGGTCTTTTTCAAGATTTCTCTAATGGTAACTCGATTCAAAACATGACAAGCTACATTTACAGCTTCACCCCAAAATTTCTTGGATAGTTTGCTCTCATTTAGCATTGTTCTAGCCATCTATTGTATAGTTCTGTTTTTCCTTTCAACTACTCCGTTTTGTTGTGGAGTTCTTGGTGCAAAAAATGTGTGATGAATTCCTTTTTCATTACATAGTTCTATGAATCGTTTGTTTTCAAATTCACCACCATGATCACTTCTTATAGTTATAATAGTACTTTGTTTTTCATTTTGCACCAAATTTACAAAAGTTGCAAACATAGAGAAGGCTTCATCTTTGCTAGATAAGAGAATTATCCATGTGAATCTTGAAAAATCATCAACAATTACAAATACATATTTCTTTCCACCAATGGTTAAAATATCGGATGGCCCATATAGATCCATGTGTAGCAATTCAAGTGGCCTAGTGGTGGAAATTTCCTTTTTGGTAGAGAAAGGCATCTTAGGTTGTTTTGATAATTGACATGCCTTGCAAATTTTATCCTTGTCATATTTCAACTTCGGTAATCCTTCTACCAAACTCTTTTTCCATAGGGTCTTTATATTTCCCATGTTTATATGTCCAAGCCTTTTATGCCAAACCCATGGATTATTATCAATGGCCATTAGACATTGACCATCTAGTTCATCAAGTGAAACCAAATATACATTTCCATGTCTTTTTCCACTAAACATGATATGTTCTCCATCAAATACGTTACATATAGATGATTCAAACACAACCTTATATCCTTTGTCACATAATTGACTAATGCTCATTAGATTGTGCTTGAGTCCTTCAACAAACAAAACATCTTCCATGCATGCATTAGAAATACTATAGATGTTTCCTTTACCTTTAATTTTACCTTTCTCATTATTTCCAAAGGCAACTGTTCCATCGTTGCAAGGCTTAAGTTTATGGAATAAACTTCTTTCTCCGGTCATATGCCTTGAACAACCGCTACCCATGAACCATACATTGTTTGCCTTTCCCTTAAAACATATCTGAAAAATAAACAAGTAAATCTTATCTTTTTGGTACCCATTTTATGGGTCCATTTGGGTTAGTTAACCTTTGAAGTTTGAGTTGATCCAACTTTGATCCCATAAAACCAATGCATTTTGGCATCCAAACCAATTTAGCACCTCGGTTTTGCAGTTTTCTTAGTTTATATTGATATATCTTATGTCCAAACTTGTTGCAGAAGTTACAAGCTCCCGGAAGTCTAGAAATAGGGAGCCATTTGGTAATTTGTTCATTAGTTGGTCTTTTTGTCCAAACTGTTTGATTTATTTTAGTAAAATTGGTTTTGATATTATTTCTTGGAGCGTTAGTTTCAGTTTGTTCAAGTGCATTGTACCCAAGTCCTTTCTTACAAGTTTGAGTTGTCATTTTCAAAAACATTTTTACATTTTCTCCTGGATTAGAGAACTTGGCAAGAGATTCATTTAATGATTTATTCTCATTTTTAAGTTTTTCTAATTCATTTTCTAAGGTATTCTTTTCATCTTTTAACTTGTCTAATTTTTCAACAAGTTTACCATTTACAATTATTACTGCATCACATTGTCTTTTCTTAATTGTAAACTTGTTTCCTAATTTCTTTATTTCTTCAAATAGTGAATCATAAGCTTGTTGAAGTTCTTCTAATTCAGCACATTTAAGACATTCATTTGTAGAGAAATTTGAAAAGGATTTCTGTTTGGAGGTTACCTCTTGACTACTCGTGCAGTCCGTTGAAGTGGCTTGATCCCCCAAGGTTTCCATTGCTGCAAAGCATATGTCGGTGTTTGCTATGCAACAGATTCTTGCACAATCTACTACGCATTCTTCACTTGAGGAGCTATTCGTTGTAGATTCTTCTTCATTTACGTACATGCCTCTTCCTTTGTTTCTTTGAAATCTTTTGTTGTCGCCTCGATCTTTTCTTTGTTCCTTTGCCTTGTTTTCTTCGGGCGTCGGACATTGGGCTTGCATGTGTCCCGAACCGCCGCATCGGTAACATTTTGTTGTTTCTTTCTTTTTCTCTTTGGAACTTCTTTCTTTAAAATTTCTAAAATTTCTGCCTTTTCTCACAAATTTTCTGAATCGTTTTGTGAGTAGGGCAATCTCATCTTCATTTTGTGAAGATGAAGTATCGTCTGAATCTTGTGCGGCTTTTAAGGCAATTGCTCTTTTGCCTTTGTGATGATCTTTATTTCTTTTCTTAATTAGCTCATGTGATATTAATGAGCTAATTAGGTTTTCTAGCTTCAATGTGTTGAGGTCCTTGGCTTCTTCTATCGCAGTAATCTTTGGAGTCCAAGATTCCGGTAGAGCCCTTAAAATCTTCATAACCTGTTCAGATTCAGATATAGCCTTTCCAAGACCTTTCAATGCATTAGTAATTTTAGAAAATCTAGCAAACATCTCAGAAATATTTTCTGTTTCTAGCATTCTAAAATTTTCTAATTCTCCAATCAAAATATTTCTTCTCGTCCCTTGGACTTGAGAAGTTCCTTCATAGATGGAGGTTAATGTATCCCATATCTCTTTGGCAGTTAAACAAGAGGATACTCTATCATACTCAGAAGCCGTAAGAGCACAAAATAGAGAATTTATGGCCTTAGCATTGCTCTTGACGGTTCTTACTTCCTCTTCGGTCCACTTGGAAGCTCTTTCATCGGTAGGCAAAGTTACACCATCTTGGATTGCAATCCAAGAATCCATGTCGGTAGCCATAATGAGTTGCTTCATACGAAGCTTCCAATAGCCGAAATTGTTCCCATCAAACAATGGTGGCCTAGTAAATGATTGGTCTTCAGCAAACCCGAGAACGGAAGTAGATTGGGATGCCATGTCAATAAGATCTCTTTGGTAAACTCAAAGACCTGCTCTGATACCACTTGTTGGTCCCGAGTTAATCGCAAAACCCAAGAGGGGAGGGGTGAATTGGGTTCTTATAAAATTCTTCGGTAAATTAAAACTCAACCCCTTGAAAGCTTAATCCCCTTGATTAAAACAAATAGAGAGTAATGAAATAGTGAAGGCAATAAGGTAAACAATAGGCAAGATTTATAGTGGTTCGGGCAACCTCTCCCTACTCCACTCTTCCAAGCTCACACACCGTTGTGACTTGGGTTCCACTATGTATTCTGCGAATACACTTAGAGACTCCGCTCTCTTCTAGATTTCAGCTCTAGAGGGCATACACAAACAGAGCCTATGCTCTCTTCTAGATTCTAGCTCTAGGCGGCTTGTGCACTTGATACAAGTAGGTGATGAGTTGAACGCCAATCACAACTCTACTTGCAACGTCTTGGTTTGTTACAATACACTCAAACCAAAACCAATAACAAAGAGTAATGAAAATAAGGAAGATCTACACTTTACAGAGTTGTGTAGGCAAGATTGAGCTTGAGGAAGAACTTGTAAAAGCAACCGGTTGTATGTCGTTGAAGCTACTTGCAACTTGAAGCTCTTTCTTCCTTTGAAAATGTATAGATCACTCAAATTTAGAGAAAAGAAAATGGGAGCTCTTGTTTGCACTTCTTTTCTCTCTTTAGACAATGTAGTGTCTGTATTCTCATTTGCTTGAGTGTCTATTTATAGAATGGGGAAGATTTGAACGTTATAGAAGTGGTTGGCGCGCAATAAATGTTCCAACGTTCAAAAATTCGAACGTTGGTTCCCCAAGTCGCAGGTGGAGTCGACTTCGTCTGCGACTTGGCTTCCCAAGTCGCAACTGGAGTCGACTTCGTTTGGGACTTCAGTTCCAAGTCTGAGATTAGGTCGACTTGGTTTCAGACTTGACCTCAAGTCGATCTTGGAGTCGACTTGGGTTGCGACTTGACCTGTTCTTGTGCTGAAATTTGTTTGGTCCTTGCTTGATTTCTTCTAGCTTGCTTAGCTTTACTTCTTGAATCATTTACTTCTGAAATGGCTTCTAATATTTGCAAAACTCCTTGAAGAACTTGACTTAGTTGCTTTTGATAGTAGTCTTCATGACTTGAACTTTTTCATCTTCAACTACGTTCGAAGCTGTGCCTTGGACTTGAGAGACTTGAGTTGATAGTGAGCTTATACCCTTGATTTGGATATGAAAAATCCCAAGTTGATCTTGAAAATGAGCTTGAGTTTGTATTTTGGACATTGAAGAACTCAAGTTGATCTCGGGGTCGACTTCATCTGCGACTTCACCCAAGTCGCACCTGGAGTCGACTTCGTCTGCGACTTCGGCATTTTTGTGCCCCAAAATCAACTTTGGAGTGTTTTTGCCGTCTGAAGTCGATGCTGGAGTCGACTTCGTTTGCGACTTGGCTTCCCAAGTTGCAAGTGGAGTCGACTTGGCCTGCGACTTCACCTGCTTTTCCTTCCATTTTGAATTTGGCTGTGTGGTCTGTTTTGGAGTCGAATATGGAGTCGACTTTGGGATCGACTTCACCCTAAGTCGAAGTCCAAGTCGACTTGGATATCGACTTGGCTAATTCATTCCTTAAATCATTAAGCAAAATCATCAGTAATCACCTTATACTCAATTTTAACTTTGTTAATCATCAAAACTCATGCTTTGATCAATTTTGTTTTGCTTTAAACATTGTTTCCAACAATTTCATCTTGTAGTGATTAAATCTCCTTTTTCGTCTTTTTGTGATTAAGTTAATCCAAGTGATTAACTCTTAATCATGTGTCTTAATCCCTGAGTTATTATTCACGTGCACTATTCATCCGAATTTCATAATTATTTTAACCTCTATTCCCACATATTTTCATACTCATGAATGTATATTTTTCAAATATATTACCTAGGGTTTACAATCCTAGGGTTTTATACACGTGTCTAAGATCGGAGTTTCACAAAGTTATCTGGTGTAAGAGGTATATAATGTCGGGAAAATCAAAAGTCATGCATGTAGGAGACCAGGTTGGCTAATCAGGGTAAAGGAAGCGAGGTCCCCTTAACGAGACCAAATCGGAGAAGTCGGCATAATGGACCATGTTATGTGAGATGTTTCCTAGGCTAGCGTACCCACACACAAAGGTTTATGTCAGATATGGAAAGGAAGTATTTGCACATCCAATATTTATGAAATGATTTTTATGAAAAGATTTCTGTTCCGTTGGTAGTTGATCACTTGGTAAGTGTCTTCTATCGAATGGAGAGAAATGCATGTAAATGAAAGAAAAATGCTTGTTTATTGAGTTTCGACTCATGTTTTGATTTCCCAACCTCAGACAGGTGCAGGGAAAGCAAAGAGATAAAACACATGTGTTGCTAAGGGAAAAGAGGAATCTACAAAGGTTAGTAGATTTTTGTATGAATAATTGCCCTAATGGGATATGATGAAAAAGACATAGGTTATATGAAATTATGAAGTTATGACTAATATAAGAAGTTGATGATTTATGATGATATGGATAAGTCCATTATGAATGATGATGAGTATATGTTTATGTGATGAAAGAAAAAGAAAAAGAAAAAGAAAGAAAAGAAATTTTTTTGGACAAGATCCAATTAAGTACCCGTCGCGTGATCAAGGTAACAATCCTGAGTCACGTTTACCAATCAATAAGATTTCGAAGTAAGGCTTGTAGACACTTCGGTTTGGGGCGCCACAATAAATATGATACATTTATTATTTAAATGAATTATGGATGATTTATGATTTGTATGATTTAATTATATTTTGAAATTAGGGTTCGCAATTAAGAATGATGATTAAGACTAATCGCTAAAGCCCAATGTGAGTCAAGATGACTAAAGGGGCTTAATGAGATTAGAATATGCTAATGTGACATGAATATTTATTTTAATTTTCATGGTATAATTAATGGAGATTAAAATGAAAATTATAGAATTATGTTAGAAATTATAGAAAATTAATAACTAGACGCCTATAAGGGGAAATGAGATGAAATTTGAAAGGTAAGCTCATGATTTTGGGCTCAACCTTATGAGTGAATTAGATTACGAAAAAAGTGATGAGATAAGGTGATAATTATTTGTTATTAATCTCACGCTCTAAGGTTATTTTCAAAGGTTCATAACTTGACGTAGAAACATCGGTTTGAGATGAAATTTGAAACGATTGAATAAAATTATGAAATCTATGGTATTGATGAATTGGATTAAGCTAATTATCATGGGAATATGCTTAATTGGAAAAAGGCCTACTATTGACTTTGTGCACCCTAGACTACCATAGCATTTATGTTGAAGCAAGTGGTTTAATGGCTTGGTTTAATGCCCATGAGAGGTGTCAAAAGGAGGTTCTTTGAGCTAGATTTTTTGGATGACTTTAAGGGCTAAAATCCTTGAAAATTCAAGTGGATAAATGCATGGTTTAAGAGGCTAATGAGTTAGCTAAGAGAGGCCATGGAGGTGACACATGGAGAGGACATCCAAGGGGGCTCTTTACTTGATTTTTTATTTTTGATTTACCAAAGTCAAAACCTAGCTAAGCTAAGGAAGCATGGGCATGTAAATGCACATAAATGGGAGTGACATGGTGACCAATAAAACCCTCCCAAGCAAGCCATGTGGACGCACAACCTAAGGGAGCTAGGTAGCTCATTTAAGAGCTTGGCTTTGGAATTTTTAAAATGGGATAATTGCATATTTTATGTGATACCCAGACCCAAGTAAGACTTATATATATATATATATATATATATATGCAATTGGCATATAAATATGGATTATGTATGAATTAGAGGAATTATGAATTATTTCTTACGCAATATTGATGATTTATCGCAATTAGGGCAAATGATTATGAATGATGTTTATAAGCCAATATGGGTCAATGGGATTAAAGAGGCTTAATGAGAATTAGGGATTGAAAATATATTGAGGATAATTACCTCATATATTATGGTTTAACTAATGAAGATTACGTTGATAATTATGGAGTTAAGGTAGCAAATGCTAGAAAATTCATAACTCGACGCCGGTAAGGCGGATTAAGATGAAAATTGAAAGGTAAGCATGTAATTTTGTGCTTAATCTTATGAAAATGATGGATTACGAAAATTTGGATGGGATTATGGTGAAAAATCGATCATCACCATCAAAATCTAAAGATGACTTCAAATGATCATAACTTGAGATAGAAAAGTCGGATTGAGATGAAATTTGAAATGAACGGTTAAAATTATGAGATCAATGCAAGGGGAGGCTTGGATTAAGATAATGATGATGAGATCATGGTTGCATGAAAATGGGTGTATATCTTTGACTTTTTGCACCCATAAAGCAACTAGCATTTATGTTAAAGTAAGGTAATTAATTATATTTTTAATGGCAAAAATGAGGTGTCGAAATGAGATAATTACACATGGATTTTATGAATTATTTAAAATGACAAAATCCATGATAAAATCAAGTGATTAATGATATGAATTAATGGATAATGGGCTAGCTCAAAAGAGCATGAAATAGGTGGCAATCCATGGACGTCCAAAGGGGCTGTTTACATGGAATTTTTGATTTTTTAAAAATGCAAAATATGCATTTAAATGAGCTACATGACAAGGATGGTTAGTGAAATTAATTAGAGTTGGATTTTTGTGGCACAAAATGCCAAAATACCAAGGCACATGGAACGTGCACATTATGGACAATAACATGTAGCTATCAAGTGGTGCACGTCCAAACAGATTTTGTGATTTTTTATTGATTTTTTTAAATACTAATTTGACCCCTAAATGAGCTCTTAGTTAGGGTGATTAATTTTTCATTAATTTAAAGCTGCAATTTTGTGGAAAAATTGCAAAAGGGGCAATTGATATGGACGTCGAATGCATGGACAATAAATGGACAGCAGGAGATGTGGACGACTAAGCTACTATATATGGTTTTTATGATTTTTTTAAAATATGATAAATGACCCCTAAGTAGGCTATTAGCTAGGATAATTAAATAGCCATAAATTAAAGCTAAATTAGGTGTGAGAAAAATGAGCAAAGCTGCTGCAAAGTGGACGTTCCAATGGGGACAGCTTGATGTCCATTAATGATATGGATTTTTGTTGAATTTTTAATAGACAATTATCTAATTTAAATGGATGATATTTTTCTATATCAGCAAAAGGGGATAAATATGCTTTAATTACATGCTAAATGATGTAGCAAATGGGGCCCACAAGGATGAAAAAATTCAGCCATATATGAAGTGCACGTCCACATGTGTTTAAAGGGTTAAAGAGAGAAAAATCAAATGGGAAAAATCCCCAATAAAGGCAGCTCTCCACGTCCCCTTTTCCAGCAGCAAGTAAAGGAAGAAAAAAAGGAGAAAAAGAGAAGGAAAAAGGGAAAGAAAGAAGAGGAACCAAGCTAGCAAAGTGGAGTTTAATGTTGGATTCAATTCATGTAGGTATACCCTATGATTTGAGTTCTTTAATTCTATATTTTTCACCTCAACTTATGAGTCACGAATTTGATTCATATTGAACCCTTAAAGGATGATTCATGATGCCCTTGATTAGGGTATTGATTAAGGATTGAATGAAAAAAATGAAAGCATGGGTTCAAGAGGATAAAATGGAGACTAGGGTTGAATATGGGTTGATTAACCTAGCTGAAATTTTCTTAAACCCCCATATGATGTTGCTGTTTTGATGTGTTAATATGATTTTATAATGATTGATGATTAAATAAATTATATATGTTGATTTGGGCTTAAGTTATGAATTTTAGAAAGGATGTAAATTAGGGTTACATATATGACCTGATTTCCATGATTTTATGTTAAAAATGATATATGAATTAGCCCAAATGACTTATGGATGATTAAGAGGGTAAAATACCCTAGATTTAGAGTATGTTGGCGGTTCAAAATGGCTTGAGATGATTGCCCTAAATCTGATTTTTAGGGGCATATATGTGGACGTCCAAAGTGATGCAAGAAGGGTACCCAAAACGTGTATGTAAAGTTGCTGTTTTGTAAGCAACTAATATATGGATTTTAAATATGTGTTAATACCCTAAATTTGGGTTAAGAAAAACATGATTAATTTATGAGATTTCTGGATTAGAAATCTGTTTTGATTTAAGTGTCAAAAGAGGTATTAAAAGTGTATTAAACGGGTCCCAAAGTTGCTGTTTTGGAACCCTATGATGAATAGATTATAAATTCAAAATTAGACCCTAAATTAAATGTTAATTAAGGGTTTTAATCATGCTGATTAAGGACACAAGTTTCTATGTTGAAAAATTTTAAGAAACACATGATATATGTGTTGAGAAATGGACATGTATGGAGAGATAGGCATGAAAAATTGATAAATGATTTATGTAAATTGATAAAATGAAAAAATACATGAAAAAAGTGATGAAAAATATGGATTAAGGTACTTTTTTAGTAAATAATGATAATATCAAATTTTGAGATTATTATATGATGCCTAAGTAATTAACTAAGTGCTTAAAATGAGCACCAACTTATGAAAAATGAAAAATATGTTAAAAATGATAAATGGAGGTAATGAGCCTTCAAATAATGATTTAATGAATGATTTTTATATGTATGTAAGTTTACCCTACATAAGGATATTAAAAAGGAATGAATGAATGGATGATTGATATATATAGGCTATGTTGCTAAGTATGAATGCCCGACTTGAAAGACAAGTGGGTTAAGCTAGATGGATTTATGTAGGTTGGAAAACCTAAGGGATGTAAGCACTTAAAGATGATGTGAATAAATGAAATATTATTTTTATTTATCTAGGCAAAGGCAAGGAAAAAAATGGAAGAAAGGGATTAAGGCGATCTCAGGTAAGCAAGCTAAATTTTCAAATCATTGATTTTCTCTATGTGATGAAATGATGTTATGTCAATGCTTTTATGATTATGTTTTGATGAATGGGCAAGCACAAGTTTTAAAAATGATGACTTTAATGAAAAGTCACAAGTTTTGGAAAATTGCGGTTTTAATGAGAAGTCGTAAGTTTTAGAAAAGGATGACTTTAATGAAAAGCCTCAAGGTTTGCTTCATGGGAAGTAGACAATAGTTTTTAAGATAAATATTTTATCACAAGTGTTGCCAAAGATTGGGAACGCTTTACGCTAATGAATTTAGGAGATTGCTTATGAATAAGCAAGTACTCCATGATGATAATTTTAAAGGATTTTATGTTCTATGCCAATGGTTTTAAGAATTTGCTTTCAAGCAAGCGAGTTCTTTATGTTGTAGTTTCAAAAGTATTTTATAAGAAAAAGAGAATTTTAACCTTTTTCACAAAACATTGTTTGTAAATAAGTTTTGAATTTACACTTATGATATTTTATGATAAACAATTATGTTTATGAAAGAAAAGGAAAATGAGATTTGATTTATGGAAAAAGATTGATTTTTCTATGTCAGGATATTTAAATATAAACAATGATTTGGACATAGTCCATATGTTTTGAAATGATATTCAGAAAGCTTTTATTTCCTTTAGATAAGGAAATATGTCAAAAATGTCTTGAAAAATGTTTATACAGATGTTGTTTAATGGGATTTAAGGATGACCAACCTAATATGTTGATTTCATAAAATGGAGGTTGCTAAAGTAGCATGCAAAAGACTATGCAAGCCCCTCTGTATGTAAAATTGATAAAATAGATATGTGGAATAGAATTTAACTTTGGGGTGGTTGAGAAGGGAATAACACAATTGCATAACTTTTGTAAGCAAAAAGCCCTGAAATGGAAACCAAGAAAATATTAGGAAAATACATGATTTATTGTTGAAAATCTAAAAGTTTTGAAGTTCTTTTATAAGGGTTTTTAGATGTATTGTTTTTCTCAAACATTTCAAATGATTGTCAAAATATTTTAGTCAAAATGTTTCTAAAAGAATTTAAGGAAGGTCATTCTAAAACTAGATTTCAAATAACAACTTGTTTAAAGTGGGTGAGTGATAAGTCTAAAAATTTTCATTTATTTCCATATTAAATTCACGCCATTGAATATTAAAATGTTAATTAAACGCATGTTTTAAGTGGAATTTCATGAAAATCATATTTTTAATAGAATATTTAATTTTGCTATAAAAATGGGTCATTTGGCAACATTCTTGAAAATATAAAATTATGACTCAATTTTAATGTTGAAATGTGTATTAGCTTATTAATATAATTAGGGCAAATTTATAAAATCATTTAATTGGAAAAATCATAAATACATAACTATAAGTATATTTTAAACAAAGTAAAATATTATATTTAGATAAAATAAATTAGAAGATTAAACTAAGATGATATGTGTCATTATTGAAATTATTAATAAAAAAATAATAATATGTAAACTCGTATTTACGCTGCATGAGTACACGCGACCATGCACCACCGGAGCACCTGTTATGGTGCTCCATCTTCCCCAAAACGGCAGCAAGCTTCCTGTCTTCTCCAAGCTGGCCAAAACCATTTTCCATAACCGAACAGCCCCGATCCATTACAGCATTAAAACCCATCAAAAAAAAAAACTTGATAAAAAGAAAATGAAATCGCTGCCGCCAAGCACCAACCCGTTCTTCATTGATCGAGCAGCTGTTGTGCTCCACCGTGCCAAAAATCGTAGCAGCAATCATCCCCAAATCCAGTCACGACAGCAACCCTTCGGCATTTCTCTCCCTCCAGCTTGTTTTCTCCATGCCAAGCAACCACGCATCCCAAACCGCAACGGCAACAATCAGCCAAGACACCGACCAATGAACCAGCGGCAGAAAACCCATTGCAAATTGCCGTTCTTATTTCCCCCTTTGAACAACCAGCCATCAATCCCATTAAACTGCCCATTTTCTTCTCTTCAACCAACAGCCACACCCCCTCTTTGTTTTACCACCGGCAGCCATGATTCAACCATCTGATCCAAAAAATCCCAATTCATCCGACCAACCAAACCTGAGCTTCTGCATCATGCTAGCAGCCAGAAATTTCCTCCGAAACCAGCAACAGGCCTTACGCATCTGGACCGTTCATCGATACCCAATGTCGCATCATGTCGCTCCGCTGCCTCCCTGCCTCGCCTGCCGCTGCTCTGCCGGAAAGCGTCAACAACACGCGAACTCGATACGCCATTCCCAGCTACCTATCTCCTCTCCCCATTTCGGAATCCAGATGAGAAGTCCAGAAGCGAAGGCGAATCTGCTGTTTGGAATCTCCTGTCCCCCAATCCTCTCATTCCTCTCAGAATAAGCAGCCCCATTTTCCACCAAATTGCAGCAGCAGAAGAAATTGGATGGGCGTTTCAAGACGACTCGAGTGTATTTTTACTAGGTGACTCGAAAGCAAGGTTCGTTCGACTGGTTCAAGGGCGTGATGAACGAGGCAGCATGAAGAGCAACCCTAGGAAAGCAGAAGTGGGAATCCCACACCGGATTCCACAATGGAGGGAGGGTCCCTCACACATCTATAAAAGGGACCCTCCACTCATCCCAAAAAAAATATACCCCACACACAGACACTCTCCTCTCCCTTGAGTGGGACCCATCTTGTGGGACCCCTAGCAAGGAGGTGGGACCAAGCAATAAAATTTCTATTACGTGGAGATTTTGCTCTTCATATTCGGGTGATGTAAATTTTATTTTATTGTTTTATGCTTTGTAGTGTTTCGTAGTTATTACTTTTTAATTTGTAGTTTTAATTTTTAGATTAGATTTACTGCTTTATTTTATGCTTTGTAATTTTTAGATTATATTTAATGTAATTCTCTTTCCTGTTTTAAAAGTTAAATTTTATAGCTTTTAATTGCTTTCTTAGAATAGTTTTAATTAAGTTGTTAGTGAATTACAATTTCTTTTATTTTAACTTCTTGTCTCACTTTCTTTCCAATTCTTCTAATCTTTTCCCCCGCTTCTTTCTCTCTCTAATTTCTTCTCTTTTCTCTCTTCTTTCTCTCTCTTTCTAATTTCCAATTTCTTTCCCTCTTTCTCTTTCTTTCTAATTTCTTCTATTTTCTCTTCTCTTCTCTCTCTCTAACGTCTTTTTCTGTCTTCTTTTTCTCTCAAATTTCTTCTATTTTCATTTCCTTTCTCTCTTTCTCTCTCTTCTCTCTTTCTCTCTCTAATTTCTTCTATTTTCTCTTTTCTTCTCTCTCTCTAATGTCTCTCTCTCCTCTCTCTTAATTTCTTTCTTTTTCTTTCTCTATCTTCTCTTTCTCTCTTCTCTCTTTCTCTCTCTTCTCTATACCTTCTCTTTCTCTTAAAAACAATTCAAAACTACATCGCCTCTCTGTGGATTCGACCCGACTCACCGTTATTCTACACTATCACCAGTATAGTGGTAGCTTTAATGTGTTTCGGTTAATTTTAATTAAACTGGTGATCATAGTGCTCTTAACGACAAGCACTTGGTGCGCATCAGTGTGCTCGCTTTACAAGTTGACACGGATTGCAGTCTGTGATGTATTTTTCAAAAATGATTTTTAAAGATATAGACTTCGGTCTGAGACATTTTCAAGAATGGATTCAAACTGTGGTCTGTGATCCCGGTTTAAAAGGTCATGGGTTGCGGTCTGTGATACTTTTAACCAAACGGACTGCGGTCTGTGATAAGGATGTATGATGCACCAATACAAGGAATAGGTCGGTTGTAGAGCATGGTCGGAGATGGCTAGGGCCCACTCTACATAAGGCCAAGTCGCTAAGGGATGGCAGGAGGCCAGTGGCGCCCTCCCTGAGATGGAAGAAGGATGAAAGAACAGTCGTTGGATTAGCGTGCTGTTAAGGATGAATTCTCTTCCAAAAGGTAGAATGATCACTTGCTAAGTGTCACTACTGGATGGGAAGAAATGCATTTGCTTATGTTTTGCTTTTGAAAAGCCCAAAGATTGGGACATAAAAATAATTTTACGAAAAGTTATCCTAAAGGAATTTTTATGAAATGGTTGCCCTAAAAATAGGGTGTTTTACACAAAAGTGTAAATAACAAGGATGAAAGGAAATATTTTCTATACAAATGCTTTTATGAAAACGGGTTATGTATTTTATATGCCTTGTTTAATATAAATAAGCCCCAAGATGGGGATTATGAAAAGGATTTATGTCAAACTTAGTTTTGGACATAAGAATATCCATCTCCAAAAGGTTTAAATGAAAAGTGTTTATAGACATGAGAATGTCGAAAAGTGTTTATGGACATGAGAATGTCCTTTGCCAATGAGGTTATGAGAAATGTGTTTTAGGACATATGGATGTCCATTGCCAAAGAAATCTGTGTCAAAAATGTTTTGGGACATCAGATGTCCCTTGGCTAAAGGAATTTACGATAAAAATATTTTTGGACATAAAAATGTCCCTTGCCAAAAGGCCTATGTGAATAATATTTTATGACATGAGAATGTCCTTCTCTAAAAAGAGTTTTATGAGAAAACTGTTTTGGACATAAAATGTCCACTGGCAAAAGATGATTTTATGTAAATGTCTTGGAACATTATAAATGTTCCCACCAGACTAAAGAAGATTAATTAAAGAAGGTAAGACGCATTGTTTTGCCTTAATAAGCACAGATGTGGCTTGTAAATGATTTTGAAGAATGAATGTTTATGAAAATGTTTTAGGACATAGAATTGTCCTAATGAACAAAGGATTTCATGACAATATTTTAGGACATATAAATGTCCTCAAGTAAAATGGTGTTCAAGATGTTTAAGGAAAAGGTTTTCAAAAAAGTCTTGCCCTAAAAGATAAAATGTTTACTTACTGATTTGTCACTCACGTTTTGTTTTTCTAAACCTTAGACCGGTACCGGAAAACTCAAGAGGATGCAAATCTAAGCAATGAAGGAAGGTACGTGATGGTAGCCATGTGGGCTATAATGAATGTGATAGCATGATTTAAAGGTCTAAGGTATGTTGAAGTATATGTGAACTTAATTAGAATTTTAAGTTCTATGTGATCCAATGATTGAATGTATGTATGAATTGATGTAAAATGTTATGATTAAGTCAAAAAGATTTTCATTGTAGAAAAGTATGAAGAGATGTTATGAATGAAATTATGAAATTTTATTACAAGTGTATCGCCACTTGTATGATGAATGATGTAGAATGTAAAGAAATGAATAATGATAGATAAAAGAAATGAATGATGAATCAAAAAAGAAATTTTAGACGAGATTCAATTAAGAACCTGTCGTGTGATCAGGGCAACAATTTTGATTCACATTTACAAATTAATAAGATCTTGAGGTAAGGATGTGACGTCTCGGTTTGGGGCGCCATTTTTAATTGGATGAGAATTATCCAACACATTAAAGGGATAAAAGGGCAATAAATTACCCCCCAAATGATGTGGCAAGTGGGCCCAAAAATCTGGAAAATGAAGGGTATAAAAGAGGCTTCCGTGGGGACGTTTCAAGAGGGTTAGAGAGTGAATTTTTGAGGATCAAAATCCTCCAAGAAAGGCAGCCCTTGCACGACCCAATCCAGCAAGGAAGAGAAGGAAAAAAGAGGAGAAAAGAGAAGGAAAAAAGGGAAGAACGAAAGGAATCCAAGTTGGGAAAGTTTGGAATCAAAGTTGCTTAGAATCAAGTAAGTATATTTCAAGTTTTGGATGCTTTAATCCTAAGTTTTTCACCTCAAGTTATGGGTCATGAATATGACTCATAATGAACTCTTAAAGGATGAGTTATAATACCTTGATAAGGGTATTGAATGATTTTCGAAAGATTTAAATGAGATCAAGAGTTCAAGAGAGTGAAAAGGGAAGTTAGGGTTGAATTTTGAGATGAAAACTAACTTAGAAATTCTAAAAACCATAAACCAAGTTTCTATATGATTAAAGCATGATGATTTGGATGTAATTCATGTTCTTTTGGATTACATATGTTGATTTGATCATTTGTTAATGATTTTAGCAAAAATGGAACTTAGGGTTTCAAGTAATGCTCGATTTTTCTATTTTTGAGTTAAAAATGATACAAAGAAGTGTTTAAATTATTTATAGATGAATTTTAGGGTAAAGTACCCTAAATTAAGGACCCTTTGGACGACCTAAGTGGGCTGCATGAGTTTGGCCTAA
Source organism: Annona cherimola (assembly GCA_030490835.1). NCBI lineage: Eukaryota > Viridiplantae > Streptophyta > Magnoliopsida > Magnoliales > Annonaceae > Annona > Annona cherimola. The sequence continues at coordinate 53,118,678 of CM059971.1, read as the reverse complement.
ATCTGATTTGTTAGGGTATGTGTATGGAACATCCAAATGGGGGCCAAAACGAGTACTTTCCATGTGATTTTTGTTGCTGTTTGCAAAAAAATGATTTATGGATGTTATGAAGGATAAATTACCCTAGGATTAGGGTACTTTTAGTGTCCAAAAGGGCTTGGAAATATTTTCCCTAAAATTGATTTTTAAGGACTTACGTTTGGACACGTCAAAACTGGGTGAAAATGGATACCCTACATGCTTAAGATGTTGCTGTTTCGGAAGAAACTAAATTATGGATTTGAAATATGTGATAATACCCTAAATTTAGGTTAAGAAAAGCATGTTTAGTTGCTGAAAATTATGACTTAAAAATCTGTTAAGATTTAAGTCTTGAAAGAGGCGTTGAAATGATGAAAAATGGGTCCTAACGTTGCTGTTTTGGAACCCAATGATGAATGGATTTAAAATCTATAATTAGACCCTAAATTAAATTTTAATTAAGGTTTTTAACCATGCTGAGTAAGGACACAAGTTGCTGTGTTAAGAAATTTTAAGAAACACCTAAGTTATGTGTTGTAAGATGGGTGTATGTGGAAGGCTAAGCATGGATAAGTGATATATGACTTATGTGATTTTCTAAAACGCAAAAATGCATGAAAATATGATGAAATGCAAAAGTATGTTACTGTATGAATGATTATTGAATTATCTCAAATGTTGAGATTTATTTATGAAGCTTAAAACGTCACTTATGTGCTTAAAATGAGGATGGACGTAGGAAAGGTGAAAAATGGATGAAAAATGATAAATGGGTGATATAAATCCCTATATGTTGATTTATGAATGTTAATTATGTGTTTACCTTAAATATGGGTTTAAAACACAATATGGATTGAATGGTATGATGCACAAGTGAGTGCGATGTATGTATACCCGACTTGAAATTCAAGTGGGTTATGTATAAGGATCATAGGTTGGAAAACTAAGCAAGAAAATGGAAATGTTATGAATGCAATGTAATTCTTATGTGTATAGGGAAAGACAAAGAAAAAGTAGATATAGAAAGCTAAGGCGAAGCAGGTAAGCAAGCAATTTTTTAAATGCTTTTCGTTTTATCAAAATATGATAAAATGACTGCAAGTGATGTTCTATATGTTTTGAACCATTTTGCAATTGATTGATGAATTATTTTCAAGTTATTTAAGGATGGTCATTCCTTTTTTTCAATATGTGTTGAAATGTTATTTCAATTATGATAAATGAATTGCTTACTATTTCGCAATTATGTATGAAAAGTGATGTAGCATGAATTTAAATGATGTTTCATTAAAATGATGTTTAACAGGGATGGTGCAAAGAATTCTCTACATGAGAATGACAAGTTTCTATGTGTAAGAGGTATATAATGTCGGGGTGACTAAAGTCATGCATGGAATGGAAATCAAGAAGGCTAGTCAAGGCAGAAAGCAAGACAGGAAGTCCGCCCTTGATGTTGCCAAGTTGGAAAGTCCGGCGCCAAGGATGGAAAGGATCATGTTATGAAAGAATGTTCCCCGTGCTAGCGTACCCTCATATGAAGGATTATGTCATGAATGGAAATAATGCATTTGCACATCCAATGTTTATGAAATGCCCAAAATTGGGATTAAACTGGTTTACATGAATGGTTTATGAAAAATTTTTTGTTCCGTAGGTAGTTGATCACTTGCTAAGTGTCTCCTACCGAATGGAGAGAAATGCTTTTAAATAATGTTGCCTTTAAAATGAATTGCCTGAAAACCCTATAGCTTGCTTATTGAGTTCCGACTCACGTTTTGTTTTCCAAACCCAAAGACCGGTGAAAGGAAGAAGGAGGCAAGTGTTGGTCCCGAGTTGATGGCAAAACCCAAGAGGGGAGAAGTGAATTGGGTATTTAAAAATTATATCTTAAACGGAAGCTTATCCCCTGATTAATCCAGTCCCCTTAATGAAGAAACGAAATGGAAATCAATGTAAATAGCAGAAGTATAAATCAAGCACACAGGATTTTTATAGTGGTTCGGGCAACCTCCCTACTCCACTCTTCCAAGCTCACACTCCTTGTGACTTGGGTTCCATTATTGTATTCTCTCAATACAATTAGAGTCACTGCTCTCTTCTAGATTCCAGCTCTAGGTGGCATCAACAAAACACTGCACAAGTAGGTGATGAGTCACACTCCAATCACACACTACTTTGCTTACACTTGATCTTAGTTCCTCAAACTAAATCAAGTTTAACACATACAATAGAAAGAATAGGAAAACTACACTTTACAGATGTGTAGAAGTAGTTTGGCGCAGAGAAGAACTTGTTGAAATGGCTTTGTATGATCAGTAGTTGAGCTCTTGCAGTTTGAAGCAAGGTTCTTCCTCTTTTGTTGGCTTGATCTCTTTAAAGCTCTTGTAGATGGTAGTTATGCACTCTTAATGAATTTCAGCTACTTCCCTCGTCCACCATGAATGCTATTTATAATTTTGGAGGGAATCCGAACGTTAGAGGGTAGGTGGCGCGCATTTAATGCGCCAACGTTCAAAATAAATTCCGACCGTTGCGACCCAAGTCGCATGTGGGGTCGACTTCGGATGCGACTTCGCCCAAGTCGCAGATGGAGTCGACTTCGGGTGCGAATTCGCTTTTCCGTCGCAGCTTCAAGTTTCAGTCAGGGTCGACTTGGGTTCCGACTTGACCCAAGTCGCAGGTGAAGTCGACTTCGGGTGCGACTTCACCTCGACAGTTGGCTTCATGAAGTTGGAACTTGGAAACTTTTGTTTTGCTTAGTCTTTCTCAAGCCTTTTAATTCCTTTGCAATTTTTGTTAATCTTTGGATCATGGTGTCTTGCTTTCATTAGCTCCAAGATTTGCAAACCTTAAATCCTTGAATCTTGAACATTTGGATCTTGTGAATCTTGAAGAGCTTGACCCTTGCATGATTGATTCAAGCTCCTTGCTTCGCATTGGACTCATGACTTGATTTCATCTTGAATATGCATTCCAGCTTATCTTCTGAAAAAATCGCCTCTGCCCGATCGAAGTCGATGTCGGAGTCGACTTCGGCTGCGACTTCACCTCAAGTCGCTCGTGGAGTCAACTTGGGGTGCGACTTCGGCACTTCGTGTTCTGAGTTTCAACTCTGGACAATTTTTCATGTTTGAAGTCGATAGCGAGGTTGACTTCGTTTGCGACTTGACTTCTCAAGTCGCATGTGAAGTCGACTTGGGATGCGACTTCACCTGTACGTTGGTTTTGCCTTTGAGGTTCTTTCTCAAGTCGATAGTTAAGTCGACTTTGGGATCGACTTCACTTTAAGTCGAAGTCCAAGTCGACTTGGGGATCAACTTGGCTACTTAAGTTTCTTAAAACAAATGGCAAACTCATTAGTCCTTTAAATATACTCAAGTTAGTTGTTGTTAATCATCAAAACTGAATGTTTGGTCAATTTTACTTTGTTTTGAAGTATTGTTTCCAACAATCTCCCCCTTTTTGATGATTGACAAAACTAAATTGAGCTTATACCTTTCAAGATGAATGCATTTAAATAGTCTTCGAAAAAACAGAGTATAAGCAATCATTCCAATTCATATAAGCACATTTCAATCATAAGCAAGTTTCATATCATTCATGTTTTCAATTTACTATGTAAAGCAAAAGAAATGAAACTCCTAAATACAAACTACCCAACCCAAAAAGAAAAATTCTACTCAATTTCTATTCTATCTCCCCCTTTGTCAATCTATCAAAAAATGACTCAATTACCAAAGACTTGGTGAATTGAAATTGGGAAATGGGATAGACAGACTGAGTTCGTTTGATGGGACGGACATGAGCGGATGAGTAGAAGGAGGAAACGGGTGCAGGAGAAGGCTCGCGATGAACTGAACCCGATTCGAAGGGATCAAGTTCAGGCATGGGTCGCTTCTTGTGACGGCCAGAGGCGAGATGATATCGGATGGTACGCAATTCCCGATCGATTCGATCTTGTCGGGAATGCATATTATTGATTGCCGCCAACACTTCGGTCACAAGACTCGTCATCCGGTCTTCTTGGTGACCCATTTCTTCACGGACGGCAACGATTTCATCTCTCAAATCTTTTAGAGTGACCTCCTCAGATGAGGTTGGAGGCACCCGTTCACGTGCAGCAGATCCTTGTGGAGAATAGGATCCGTACGATATGGGAGATGCTGGCTCCTCTTGAGCAGGTGGTGCCGCAGGAGGTTGCTCCCCCTCAGTCTGTGCTCGCTCTTCTTCTGGAGCTTCAACCCTTAGTTCAAGCACGTTAATCTTCATCCGTTGAATGAGTGCTTTGTTGATGGCATTGGTGGATTTCAGTACTTCGAAGGGCTCGCCTTCAATATCCACTTCAAAATGTTCAAGGATCTTTGTGATCCAGGTGCCATATGGTAGGACTCCCCGTGGATTGTCCTTTCTGGAGGCCAATGCTTTAAGAAATAGTCTTGGTAAGCTAACCTTGACTCTGTTTGCCACCTTCCAGAGTATCCCGGCTTCTTGTGGGTTTAACTGATTTCTTCCACCGCCCTTTGGGTAGATGCAGTGGGCAATGAGAAGTCTGAGTACACGAAGCCTAGGGGAGAGATCCATGTAATGAAGAAATTTGATTCCTGGGTGATATTTATTGTTTCGGGTGAGCTGATTATACATTTGATCCAGCGTAAGATCTTCAGGAAGTGGCTCATCTATGTGGGGAACTTCAAGTATCTGACCAATATTGACCAAGGCCGTTGCCAAACTTGGAGTTATTCCTCTTCCAAAAAACATATCCACTCCTTTGACAAAGCTTCCATAGTACTCTTCATCCCACAGATAGTAAAAGATTCTGGTAAGATCTGGATAGACTTTTTCATCTTCTTTTAGGAGCTTCGTCCATCCTTGGAAATCCAATAGATCTTCTATGTCGGATCCATAATCTTTTAAGAACTTGAAATCAATAATCTTGGGGATGAATACCTTACGCTCATAGAAATGTTTGTAAAACCTGCTGTGCTGGAGTTCGGTTTTGAAGTATGTTGTTGGCATTTTCAACACTTGAGCTTTAGCAGCTGTGTTGCCTCTTCGACGTGCCCCAGATTGAGTACTTTGTGAGGTTTGGGCTTGTTTCTCACGACCTGCTGTGTTTGACGGGGTTCCCATTTGAAAACGCACTCGGCGGCCTGTGGAAGTAGATGGTTCTTCCCGGGCTCGCTTTGAAGAAGTGCGCTGTTTCCTTGGCACTTCGTCGTTGGTATGGGACGTAGATTGTCTGGGAACTGGTTTGAGGGATGGTTTTGAGACGGCTAGCTTGGAAGGTCTAGGTTTTGGAGCCATTGAGTTTGGTTTTGGAATTTTAGGAAAATGGAGATGGAATGAGACTGTAAGAGCTGAAAGAGAGAGAGACAGAGAGAGAATGCTGAGAAAAATGAGAGAGACAGATACTGAGAGAGGGAGTGAGAGCTTGAGAGATAAAAAACAGAGGGAGAGAGAGAGAGATGAGCTGAGAGAGAGAGTTTGAGAGGGATAGAAACAGAGGGAGAGAGAGAGAAACAACGATGCCGGAGAGAGGGAGTGAATCAACGAAGGGGAAGCTGTCGCCGAAGGAGAGAAGGAGAGTCGCCGGAGAGAAAAGCTATCGCCGGAGAGGGAGAAAGAAAAAGAGAGGTTGGAGGGAAAATGAAGAAGAAAGAAGGGAGAGGAGAAAGAAAAAGGGAGGAGAGCGGGAATCCGGACGGTCGCGCGCGGAGTCGACTTTACCCTAGGTGAAGTCGACTTCGGTCCCTCGGAGTCGACTTCGCCTGGGGGCGGAGTCGACTTCGCTTCTGAAGTGAAGTCGACTTGACGTCCTTGGAGTCGACTTGACTCATCGACTTGACATTTTTCAATTTTAATTTTCTTATTTAATTTTCCCTAATTTAGCTCTATCATTCCCATATCATTCCTAATTTTATAAAATGATTCTTTGGCTAATGGTTTGGTAAGGATATCAGCAATTTGGTCCTCTGTTTTCACATATTCTAAACATACATCATGATTTTCAACATGTTCACGAATAAAATGGTGCCTCACATCAATATGCTTGGTTCTTGAATGTAGTACAGGATTTTTAGTCAAACAAATTGCACTTGCATTATCACATCTAATAGGAATATCGACATAATCAATACCATAATCTTTCAATTGTTGTTTCATCCAAAGTAATTGGGCACAACAACTACCGGCGGCTATGTATTCGGCTTCCGCAGTAGATAGAGCAACACTTGTTTGTTTTCTTGAGTACCATGATACCAACATATGTCCAAGAAACTGACAAGTTCCACTAGTGCTCTTTCTATCTACTTTATACCCGGCAAAATCTGCATCCGAATACCCGATTAGATCAAAGGTTGTCCCCTTTGGATACCATAGTCCAAGATTGGCAGTTTTTATCAAATATTTAAAAATTCTTTTTACAGCAAGTAGATGTGATTCTTTTGAGCATGCTTGAAATCTAGAGCACATACAAACACTGAATAGAATATCGGGTCTAGAAGAAGTTAAATATAACAAGGATCCTATCATGCTTCTATAAAGCTTTTGATCGATACTTTTACCGTTTTCGTCCGTGTCGATCTTGATTGTAGAGCTCATTGGAGTGTTTGCCCCTTTGCTATTTTGCATTCCAAATTTCTTGAGCATTTCCTTGACGTACTTGGACTGGTTCAAGAATATCCCTTCACTTTGTTGCTTAATTTGCAGTCCAAGGAAGAAATTTAATTCTCCCATCATGCTCATTTCGAATTCGTTCTGCATAATCTTAGAAAATTCTTGACAAAGATTTTCGTTAGTAGCACCGAAAATTATGTCATCTACATAAATCTGTACAATTAAAATATCTTTGTTTTTGTATTTGATGAACAAAGTAGTATCTACTTTCCCTTTTAGAAACTCATGATCAATCAAAAATTTGTTCAACCTTTCATACCAAGCTCTTGGAGCTTGCTTTAATCCATATAGTGCTTTGGTCAATTTATAAACATACTTTGATTGATTCATTTCTTCAAAACCAGGGGGTTGTTCAACATATACTTCTTCATTCAAATAGCCATTCAAAAATGCGCTTTTTACATCCATTTGGAACAATTTGAAATTCATATAAGAAGCGAATGCTAGTAGAATACGTATGACTTCTAATCTAGCCACGGGTGCATAAGATTCTTCAAAATCAATTCCTTCTTCTTGAGAGTACCCTTTGGCTACTAATCTGGCCTTGTTTCTAATCACAAGTCCGCTTTCATCTAATTTGTTCCTAAATACCCATTTGGTACCAATGATAGTGTGATTATTTGGTCTAGGAACTAAATGTCATACATTGTTCCTTTCGAATTGATTTAGCTCTTCTTGCATTGCAATAACCCAATTTTCATCATTGAGAGCTTGTTCAATGGTATTTGGTTCAATTTTAGACACAAAGGCATATTGACCATAAACGTTTTGTTTTGATCTTCTAGTTTTCACTCCTTCATATACATTTCCAATAACTTGCTCAATTGGATGAACATTTTTTAACTTTAAATCAGTTGGAGGTTTATAAGAATCATTACCTTCACTTACCTCTTCCTCCATGAGATTTTCTGGCTTGAGCTCGAGTTCCTTTGGTTGTTCTTTGCCTTTTGTCTCATCTGCATCACTTTGTTCATCCTCCTTTCTCGGAGTTTGGTTAATTTAATCAAATACAACGTGTATGGATTCTTCAACAACTTGGTTTCGTTTATTGAAAACTCTATATGCTTTGCTATTTGATGAATATCCAAGGAATATAGTGTTGGAAACAATGTTTAAAACAATAAAATTGACCAAATCTTGAGTTTTGATGATTAACAAGAACTAATTTTGAGTATATAAAAGGAACTAATATGTTTGCTAAATGTTTAAGGAAAGCAAAGAGGTCAAGTCGATCTCCAAGTCGACTTGGACTTCGACTTGGGTGAAGTCGATCCCAAAGTCGACTCAAATATCGACTTGAGAATGAATCCCAAAAGGCAACAGGTGAAGTCGCAGGTCAAGTCGACTCCACTTGCGACTTGGGAAGTCAAGTCGCAGACGAAGTCGACTCCAGCATCGACTTGGAGTATCCAGAGCTGAAAAGTGGAAACGAACATAACGAAGTCGCAAACGAAGTCGACTCCAGGTGCGACTTGGGTGAAGTCGCAGGCCAGGTCGACTCCATTCACGACTTGAGAAGTTCAAACTTTCAGAGATGCAGTTTTTAAGATATTCAAGAGGATTTATCACTCAAGTCCAAGGAATCAAGATGAAAAACAAATGAGTCAAATTCAAAGTCAAGAATCATGTTCTACATTCAAATCAAGTCTATCAAGCTCAAAGCAAATCTTCAAGCTAGCTTCCAAATGGAGTAATACCCAAGTCTTAAAGACCAAGTGAGTCCAAAGCAAAGCAAGGAACATACATATATTGTGCAAGAACTCAAAGCTTTCAAATGGTTTGCAAGATTCAAGACATTTCAAGAAGATCAAGGCATTTTTGCAATAGACCAAGCCAAGTCGCAACCCAAGTCGACTTCAGGATCGACTTGAGTTAAAGTCTGAAAGCCAAGTCGACCCAAGTCTCAGACTTGAGTTTCTGAAGAACCCAAGTCGCAGGCCAAGTCGACTCCATGTTCGACTTGGAAGCCAAGTCGCAGGCCAAGTCGACTTCATCTTCGACTTGGAGTATAACGGTCAAATTTTCGAACGTTGGAGTTCATTTATTGCGCACCAACCACCTCCACAACGTTCATATTTTCTTCCCTCTATAAAAGGACCCTCAAATGAACGTGAAAAAAAACAACAAGAGAACACAAGACACTACGTTAAAGTTCAAAGAGAGAAAAGAAGTACAAGAAAGGTTTCCTATTTGCTTTTCTCCATTATTGAGTGGTCCGTATAAATTCTAAGGAAGAAGAAAGCTTCAAGTTGCTAGCGCCTTCAACAATATTCATCCACAGCTGCTTCCACAACTTCTTCCTCGAGCTAAATCTGCCTACACAAATCTGTAAAGTGTAGTTTCATTTATTTCATTGTCTTGTTGTATAAATCTTGATTTAGCTTGGGTAGCTAAGATCAAGTATATGCAAAGTAGGGTGTGATTGGAGTGAGACTCATCACCTACTTTTGCATGTGAGTTGTTTATGCCCCTTAGAGCTAGAATCTAGAAGAGAGCAAGTGGCTCTAGTTGTATATGCCCCCTAGAGCTGGAATCTAGAAGAGAGCGGTGACTCTAAGTGTATTCGTGGAATACATAGTGGAACCCAAGTCACAACAGAGTGTGAGCTTGGAAGAGTGGAGTAGGGAAGGTTTGCCCGAACCACTATAAATCTTGTGTTATATTTCTTTTTACTGCTTTATCTTTATTGCTCTCTAGCTCTTTTCAAAAGGGGATTAATTACTCAAGGGGTTAAGACTTTATTTACCAAACACTTTTTAAAGAACCCAATTCACCCCTCCCCTCTTGGGTTTTGCCACTAACTCGGGACCAACAAGTGGTATCAGAGCAGGTCTTTGAGTTTACCAAAGAGATCTTATCAAAATGGCATCCCAATCTACTTCCGTTCCCGCTTTTGCTGAAGGCCAATCCTTTACAAGGCCACTGTTGTTTGACGGGAACAATTTTGGATATTGGAAGCTTCTTATGAAGCAACTCATCATGGCTACCGACATGGACTCTTGGATTGCTATCCAAGATGGAGTAACCTTGCCTACCGATGAAAGAGCTTCCAAATGGACCGATGAGGAAGTAAGAATTGTTAAGAGCAACGCCAAAGCTATGAACTCTTTATTTTGTGCTCTTAATGCTTCTGAATATGATAGAGTATCCTCTTGCTTGACCGCCAAAGAAATATGGGATACGCTAACCTCTATCTATGAAGGAACTTCTCAAGTCCAAGGGACGAGAAGAAATATTTTGATTGGAGAACTAGAGAATTTTAGAATGCTAGAAACAGAAAATATTTCTGAAATGTTCGCTAGATTCTCAAAAATCACTAATGCTTTAAAAGGTCTTGGAAAGGCTATTTCTGAATCTGAGCAGGTTATGAAGATCTTAAGAGCTCTACCGGAATCATGGACTCCAAAGATCACTGCAATAGAAGAAGCCAAAGACCTAAACACTTTAAAGCTTGAAGACTTAATTAGCTCACTCATGTCACATGAGCTAATTAAGAGAAGAAATGAAGATCAACATAGGGGCAAAAGAGCAATCGCCTTGAAAGCCGCACAAGACACTGACGATACCTCCTCTTCTCAAAACGACGACGAGATTGCCCTACTCACAAAACGTTTCAGAAAATTTGTGAGAAAAGGCAAAAATTTCAGAGCTTTCAAAGAAAGAACTCCCAAAGAGAAGAAGAAAGAATCGACCAAATGTTACCGATGCGGCGGTTCGGGACATATGCAAGCTCAATGTCCAACTCCCGAAGAGAGCAAGGCAAAAGAACAAAGAAAGGATCGAGGGGACAACAAAAGATTCCAAAAATACAAAGGTAGAGGCATGTACGTAAACGATGAGGAATCTACAACGAGTAACTCCTCAACCGAAGAAAACGAGGCGGAAGAATGTGCGAGAATTTGCTGCATGGCACAAATCGAACAAGAAGAACGAATTACCTCAACAAAATGCACAAGCGATGAAGAGGTAAGTTCCAAACTCTCCCATTCTAAATCAAGTTTTACTTCCTTTCAAGAATGCCTCAAATGTACTGAATTAGATGAGCTACAAACTGCATATGATTCATTATATGAAGAAATGAAGAAATTAGGAAGCAAGTTTACAATTAAGAAAAGACTGTGATGCAACAATAATTGTAAATGGTAAACTTGCAGAAAGATTAGACAAATTAAAAGATGAAAATAATCTGCTGAAAAAGGAGAACAAATCATTAAATGAATCATTAGCTAAGTTCTCTAATCCAGGAGAAAGTGTCAAAATGTTTTTGAATATGACCTCCCAAACACATAAAAGAGGTCTTGGGTATCATACATTTGAGCAAGGAGAAAGTAGCAAATCAAATGTACAAATATTTGAGAAACATCAAACTAAAAATGCATCTATATACAAGCCACAAAAGAAAAATTTTAAGTGGACTAGAAGACCAATAATGGAACCATTGCATACTTGGAGGCCTACTCCAAGATTACCTATGGCTTGTAATTTCTGCAATAAAATGGGTCACAAAACTTACAAATGTAATTTTAAGAAATTATATGACCATGGTGCAAAATTAGTTTGGGTTCCAAGAAACACAAGATTTGGGCTTTCAAAGTTAGAACAACAAAGATTGATCTATATTACTAACCCAAATGGACCCATAAAATGGGTACCAAGAAGATAAGATTTATTTGCTTATTTTTCAGACATGTCTTAAGGCAAAGGCAAACAATGAATGGTTTATGGATAGCGGTTGCTCAAGGCATATGACCGGTGAAAGAAGTTTGTTTCACAAAATTAAGCCTTGTAATGATGGAATGGTTGCCTTTGGCAATAATGAAAAAGGTAAAATTAAAGGTAAAGGAAATATACATAGTATTTCAAATGCATGCATGGAAGATGTTTTGTTTGTTGAAGGACTCAAACACAATTTAATGAGCATTAGCCAATTATGTGATAAAAGATACAAAGTTGTGTTTGAATCATCTATATGTAATGTATTTGATGGAGAGCATATCATGTTTAGTGGTAAAAGACATGGAAATGTATATTTGGTTTCACTTGATGAATTGAATGGTCAATGTCTAATGGCCATTGATAATGATCCATGGGTGTGGCATAAAAGGCTTGGACATACAAACATGGGAAACATAAAAACCCTATGGAAAAAGAGTTTGGTAGAAGGATTACCAAGATTGAAATATGACAAAGACAAGATTTGCAAGGCATGTCAATTATCAAAACAACCCAAGATGCCTTTCTCTACCAAAAAGGAAATTTCCACCACTAAGCCACTTGAATTGCTACATATGGATCTATACGGGCCATCCGACATTCTAACCATTGGTGGAAAGAAATATGTATTTGTCATAGTTGATGATTTTTCAAGATTCACATGGATAATTCTCTTAGCTAGTAAAGATGAAGCCTTCTCTATGTTTGCAACTTTTGTAAATTTGGTGCAAAATAAAAAACAAAGTACTATTGTGACCATAAGAAGCGATCATGGTGGCGAATTCGAAAACAAACGATTCATGGAATTTTGCAATGAAAAAGGAATTCACCACACATTTTCTGCACCAAGAACTCCACAACAAAATGGAGTAGTAGAAAGGAAAAATAGAACTATACAAGAGATGGCTAGAACTATGCTAAATGAGAGCAATCTATCCAAGAAATTTTGGGGTGAAGCTGTAAGTACAGCTTGTCATGTATTGAACCGTGTTACCATTCGAGCAATCTTGAAAAAGACCCCATGTGAATTATGGAAAGGAAGGAAACCGAATATCTCTTATTTTCATGCTTTTGGATGTACATGTTATGTTTTGAACAATGGAAAAACTAACTTGGGAAAGTTAGATGCTAAAAGCGACGAGGCTATATTCATTGGTTATTCATCAAATAGCAGAGCATATAGAGTTTTCGATAAACGAAGCCAAGTTGTAGAAGAATCCATACATGTTGTATTTGATGAAATTAACCAAACTCCGAGAAAGGAGGATGAACTGAGTGATGCAGATGAAACAAAAGGCAACGAACAATCAAAGGAACTTGAGCTCAAGCCAGAAAATCTCGTGGAGGAAGAGGTAAGTGAAGGTAATGATTCTTACAAACCACCAACTGATTTGAAGTTCAAACATGCCCATCCAATTGAACAAGTTATTGGAAATATATATGAAGGAGTGAAAACTAGAAGATCAAAACAAAATGTTTATGGTCAATATGCCTTTGTATCTAAAATTGAACCAAATACCATTGAACAAGCTCTCAATGATGAACATTGGATTATTGCAATGCAAGAAGAGCTAAACCAATTCGAAAGAAACAATGTATGACATTTAGTTCCTAGACCAAATAATCACACTATCATAGGTACTAAATGGATATTTAGGAACAAATTAGATGAAAGCGGACTCGTAATTAGAAACAAGGCAAGATTAGTAGCCAAAGGGTATTCCCAAGAAGAAGGAATTGATTTTGAAGAATCATATGCACCCGTGGCTAGATTAGAAGCCATACGTATTTTACTAGCATTTGCTTCTCATATGAATTTCAAATTGTTTCAAATGGATGTAAAAAGTGCATTTTTGAATGGTTATCTGAATGAAGAAGTATATGTTGAACAACCCCCTGGCTTTGGAGAAAAGAATCAATCAAAGTATGTCTATAAATTGACCAAAGCATTATATGGACTAAAACAAGCTCCAAGAGCTTGGTATGAAAGATTGAATAAATTTTTGATTGACCATGAGTTTCAAAAGGGGAAAGTAGACACTACTCTGTTCATTAAATATAAAAATAAGAACATTTTAATTGTGCAGATTTATGTTGATGACATAATATTTGGTGCTACTGACGAAAAACTTTGTCAAGAGTTTTCTAAGATAATGCAGAGCGAATTCGAAATGAGTATGATGGGAGAATTAAATTTCTTCCTTGGACTGCAAATCAAGCAACAAAGTGAAGGAATATTTCTAAACCAGTCCAAATACGCCAGAGAGATGCTCAAGAAGTTTGGAATGCAAAATAGCAAAGGAGCAAACACTCCAATGAGCTCTACAATCAAGATCGATGCGGACGAAAATGGTAAAAGTATCGATCAAACACTTTATAGAAGCATGATAGGATCCTTGCTATACTTAACTGCTTCTAGACCCGATATTCTATTTAGTGTTTGTATGTGCTCTAGATTTCAAGCATGTCCAAAAGAATCACATCTACTTGCTGTAAAAAGAATTTTTAAATATTTGTTAGAAACTACAAATCTTGGACTATGGTATCCAAAGGGGTCAACCTTTGATCTAATCGGCTATTCGGATGCAGACTTTGCCGGATATAAAGTAGATAGAAAAAGTACCAGTGGAACTTGTCAATTTCTTGGACATATGCTAGTTTCATGGCATTCAAGAAAACAAACAAGTGTTGCACTATCTACTGCGGAAGCCGAATACATAGCCGCCGGTAGTTGTTGTACCCAATTACTTTGGATGAAACAACAGTTGAAAGACTATGGTATTGATTATGTTGATATTCCTATTAGATGTGATAATACAAGTGCAATTTGTTTGACTAAAAATCCTGTATTGCATTCTAGAACCAAACATATTGATGTGAGACATCATTTTATTCGTGAACATGTTGAAAATCATGATGTGTGCATAGAATATGTGAAAACAGAGGATCAAATTGCTGATATCTTTACCAAACCTCTAGCTAAAGAATCATTTTACAAGATTAGGAATGATATGGGGATGATAGAGCTAAATTAGGAAAAATTATATAAGAAAATTATAATTGAAAAATGTCAAGTCGATGAGTCAAGTCGACTCCAAGGGCGTCAAGTCGACTCCACTTTATAAGCGAAGTCGACTCCGCCAGAGTCAAAGTCGACTCCGCCCCCAGGCGAAGTCGACTCCAAGGGACCGAAGTCGACTTCGCCTAGGGCAAAGTCGACTCCGCGCGCGACGTTTCGCATTCGGCCGACTCTCCTCTCTATTTCTTCTCTTCTCTTTCTTTTCTTCCTCATTTTTCCGGCCTCCCTGTTTTTCCTCTTCTCCTCCGGCGATTCTCCTTATTTTTCCCTCTCCGGCGACAGCCTTTTCTCCGGCAATTTTTCCCTTGTCTTCGGCAAATCGTCACACACCATCTCTCTTTCACTCCCTTTCATTCTCTTTATCTCTCACTCTCTCAGTTTCCTCTTCTTTCTTTTTCTCTTCCACACTATCTCTCAAACTCTCTCTTTCTCTCACTCGCATTCCCTCTCAGATCCATAAAGTCCAAACTCCAAATGACACCAAAGAAAGCCGTATCAAAACCATACCCCAAACGGGTTCCCACACAACCACAACCGTCATCTCAACCAAAAGAAGTTCCTAGAAGAACTAGGACTCCATCAAAAAGAGCCAGAGAGGAACCATCAACTTCGACGGGTAAACGGGTTCGATTCCAAACCTCCACTCAATCATCTGATCAAGCACCCAGGTCGGAAAATCAACAACAAACCTCACAGAGCACACAATCCAGGACAAGCAGAAGGGGCACTGCAGCTGGGAAAGCCCAAGTATTGAAGATGCCCACTACCTACTTCAAAACCGAGCTCCAACATAGCCGTTTCTACAAAAAGTTCTACGAACGGAAGGTATTCATACCCAAGATTATAGATTTTAATTTCCTGAAAAAATATGGATCAGACATAGAAGATCTATTGGATTTTCAAGGATGGACCAATTTGCTAAAGGAAGACGAAAGGGTCTATCCAGATCTTACTCGAATGTTTTATTATCTCTGGGATGAAGAATACTTTGGAACATTCGTCAAAGGAGTCGAAATGGATCTTGGAATAGGGATAGTTGCAGGACCGACTGAAGTAATGAGTCATTTAGGACACATACTTGGAGTCCCGTATGAGGATGAGCCTATTCCAGAAGATCTCACTATGGATCAAATGTATAATCAGCTCACCCGGAGCAACAAGTACCATCCGGGAATCAAATTCCTTCGGTACATGGATCTTTCACCAAGGCTACGAGTACTCCGACTTCTCATTGCCCACTGCATCTACCCAAAGGGCGGTGGAAGAAACCAATTAAATCCACAAGAAGCAGGGATACTATGGAAAGTGGCCAACAGGGTCAAAGTGAGCATACCCAAATTATTTCTTGAAGCCTTGGCTTCTAGAAAGGATAACCCACGAGGAGTCCTTCCCTATGGCACATGGATCACAAAGATCCTTGAATTCTTCAAAGTGGATATTGAAGGTGAGCCTTTCGAAGTGCTCAAATCCACAAATGCCATAAATAAAGCTCTCATACAAAGAATGAAGATCAATCTGCTTGAACTAAGGCATGAAGCTTCAGAAGAAGAGCAAGAAGACAATGCACAGACTGAGGGGGAGCAACCTCCCGCGGCACCACTTGCTCAAGAGGAGCCAGCATCTCCCATATCGCACGGATCCTATTCTCCACAAGGGTCCGCTGCAAGAGAACGGGTGCCTCCAACCTCTTCTGAGGAGGTCACCCTAAAGGATTTAAAAGATGAAATTGTTGCTATGAGGGCAGAAATGGGTCATCAAGAAGACCGGATGACAAGTCTTATCACCGGCGTTCACAACACCCTCGAGGATATGCACTCCCGGCAAGACAGAATTGAACGGGAAATGCGGACTATCCGCTATCATCTTGCCTCAGGCCGACATAAGAAGAAACCCATGCCTGAACTCGATCCTTACGAATCAGGATCAGTTCATAAAGAAGCAACTCCAGATCACGCTTCTCTGGTTTACTCATCGGCCCATCATTGTCCTATCGAACCAATCTTATATCCGATCTCTCAATTTCAATTCACAAAATCATTAAGAGTTGATCGATTTTTAATAAATTTTTTATAGTTTGACAAAAAGGGGGAGATAGAATAGGTGAGTTGAGTAAAATTTTCTTATAGGTTGGGTAGTTTTGTATCTAGGTTTCATTTTTGTTTTGTATTGCATTTTGTAAAAATGAAACTTGATATATATATATGCTTTTGATGAATGTTATGTTTGCTTAATATGTTATGTTTGATTAATAAAGTATTCAACATGATTTGCTTGAAAGGTATCCAATATGCCAAAATGATATATTAATGCTTGAAAGGTATCAACTCAAATGAAGTTTTGTCAATCATCAAAAAGGGGGAGATTGTTGGAAACAATGTTTAAAACAATAAAATTGACCAAATCTTGAGTTTTGATGATTAACAAGAACTAATTTTGAGTATATAAAAGGAACTAATATGTTTGCTAAATGTTTAAGGAAAGCAAAGAGGTCAAGTCGATCTCCAAGTCGACTTGGACTTCGACTTGGGTGAAGTCGATCCCAAAGTCGACTCAAATATCGACTTGAGAATGAATCCCAAAAGGCAACAGGTGAAGTCGCAGGTCAAGTCGACTCCACTTGCGACTTGGGAAGTCAAGTCGCAGACGAAGTCGACTCCAGCATCGACTTGGAGTATCCAGAGCTGAAAAGTGGAAACGAACATAACGAAGTCGCAAACGAAGTCGACTCCAGGTGCGACTTGGGTGAAGTCGCAGGCCAGGTCGACTCCATTCACGACTTGAGAAGTTCAAACTTTCAGAGATGCAGTTTTTAAGATATTCAAGAGGATTTATCACTCAAGTCCAAGGAATCAAGATGAAAAACAAATGAGTCAAATTCAAAGTCAAGAATCATGTTCTACATTCAAATCAAGTCTATCAAGCTCAAAGCAAATCTTCAAGCTAGCTTCCAAATGGAGTAATACCCAAGTCTTAAAGACCAAGTGAGTCCAAAGCAAAGCAAGGAACATACATATATTGTGCAAGAACTCAAAGCTTTCAAATGGTTTGCAAGATTCAAGACATTTCAAGAAGATCAAGGCATTTTTGCAATAGACCAAGCCAAGTCGCAACCCAAGTCGACTTCAGGATCGACTTGAGTTAAAGTCTGAAAGCCAAGTCGACCCAAGTCTCAGACTTGAGTTTCTGAAGAACCCAAGTCGCAGGCCAAGTCGACTCCATGTTCGACTTGGAAGCCAAGTCGCAGGCCAAGTCGACTTCATCTTCGACTTGGAGTATAACGGTCAAATTTTCGAACGTTGGAGTTCATTTATTGCGCACCAACCACCTCCACAACGTTCATATTTTCTTCCCTCTATAAAAGGACCCTCAAATGAACGTGAAAAAAACAACAAGAGAACACAAGACACTACGTTAAAGTTCAAAGAGAGAAAAGAAGTACAAGAAAGGTTTCCTATTTGCTTTTCTCCATTATTGAGTGGTCCGTATAAATTCTAAGGAAGAAGAAAGCTTCAAGTTGCTAGCGCCTTCAACAATATTCATCCACAGCTGCTTCCACAACTTCTTCCTCGAGCTAAATCTGCCTACACAAATCTGTAAAGTGTAGTTTCATTTATTTCATTGTCTTGTTGTATAAATCTTGATTTAGCTTGGGTAGCTAAGATCAAGTATATGCAAAGTAGGGTGTGATTGGAGTGAGACTCATCACCTACTTTTGCATGTGAGTTGTTTATGCCCCCTAGAGCTAGAATCTAGAAGAGAGCAAGTGGCTCTAGTTGTATATGCCCCCTAGAGCTGGAATCTAGAAGAGAGCGGTGACTCTAAGTGTATTCGTGGAATACATAGTGGAACCCAAGTCACAAAAGAGTGTGAGCTTGGAAGAGTGGAGTAGGGAAGGTTTGCCCGAACCACTATAAATCTTGTGTTATATTTCTTTTTACTGCTTTATCTTTATTGCTCTCTAGCTCTTTTCAAAAGGGGATTAATTACTCAAGGGGTTAAGACTTTATTTACCAAACACTTTTTAAAGAACCCAATTCACCCCTCCCCTCTTGGATTTTGCCACTAACTCGGGACCAACATATAGCCTCATCACTTTTAGCATCTAACTTCCCCAAGTTAGTTTTTCCATTGTTCAAAACATAACACGTACATCCAAAAGCATGAAAATAAGAAATATTTGGTTTTCTTCCTTTCCATAGTTCGTATGGGGTCTTTTTCAAGATTGCTCGAATGGTGACACGGTTCAATACATGACAAGCTGTACTTACAGCTTCACCCCAAAATTTCTTGGATAGATTGCTTTCATTTAGCATAGTTCTAGCCATCTCTTGTATAGTTCTATTTTTCCTTTCTACTACTCCATTTTGTTGTGGAGTTCTTGGTGCAGAAAATGTGTGGTGAATTCTTTTTTCATTACAAAATTCCATGAATCGTTTGTTTTCGAATTCTCCACCATGATCGCTTCTTATGGTCACAATAGTACTTTATTTTTCATTTTGCATCAAATTTACAAAAGTTACAAACATAGAGAAGGCTTCATCTTTACTAGCTAAGAGAATTATCCATGTGAATCTTGAAAAATCATCAACTATGACAAATACATATTTCTTTCCACCAATGGTTAGAATGTCGGATGACCCGTATAGATCCATGTGTAGCAATTCAAGTGGCTTGGTGGTGGAAATTTCCTTTTTGGTAGAGAAAGGCATCTTGGGTTGTTTTGATAATTGACATGCCTTACAAATCTTGTCCTTGTCATATTTCAATCTTGGTAATCCTTCTACCAAACTCTTTTTCCATAGGGTCTTTATGTTTCCCATGTTTATATGTCCAAGCCTTTTATGCCAAACCCATGGATCATTATCAATGGCCATTAGACATTGACCATTTAATTCATCAAGTGAAACCAAATATACATTTCCATGTCTTTTACCACTAAACATGATATGCTCTCCATCAAATACCTTACATATAGATGATTCAAACACAACTTTGTATCCTTTATCACATAATTGGCTAATGCTCATTAAATTGTGTTTGAGTCCTTCAACAAACAAAACATCTTCCATGCATGCATTTGAAATACTACGTATATTTCCTTTACCTTTGATTTTACCTTTTTCATTATTACCAAAGGCAACCATTCCATCGTTGCAAGGCTTAAGTTTATGAAATAAGCTTCTTTCACCGGTCATATGCCTTGAGCAACCGCTATCCATGAACCATTCATTATTTGCCTTTGCCTTAAAACATGTCTGAAAAAATAAGCAAGTAAATCTTATCTCCTTGGTACCCATTTTATGGGTCCATTTGGGTTAGTAATATAAATTAATCTTTGTTGTTCTAACTTGGAAAGCCCAAATCTTGTGTTCCTTGGAACCCAAACTAATTTTGCACCACGGTCATATAATTTCTTAAAATTACATTTGTAAGTTTTATGACCCAATTTATTGCAGAAATTACAAGCCATAGGTAATCTCGGAGTAGGCCTCCAAGTATGCAATGGTTCAGTAGTTGGTCTTCTAATCCACTTAAAATTTTTCTTTTGTGGCTTGTATATAGATGCAGTTTTAGTTTGATATTTCTCAAGTATTTGCACATTTGATTTGCTACTTTCTCCTTGCTCAAATGTATGATATACAAGACCTCTTTTATGTGTTTGGGAGGTCATATTCAGAAACATTTTAACATTTTCTCCTGGATTAGAGAACTTAGCTAATGATTCATTTAATGATTCGTTCTCCTTTTTCATCATATCATTTTCTTCTTTTATTTTGTCTAATTTCTCTGCAAGTTTACCATTTGCAATTATTACTGCATCACATTGTTTCTTCTTAATTGTAAACTTGCTTCCTAATTTCTTCATTTCTTCATACAATGAATCATATGCAGTTTGTAGTTCTTCTAATTCAGTACATTTGAGGCAATCTTGAAAAGAAGAATAACTTGACTTAGAATGGGAGAGTTTGGAACTTACCTCTTCATTACCTGTGCATTTTGTTGAGGTAGTTTGTTCTTCTTGCTCGATTTGTGCCATGCAGCAGATTCTTGCACATTCTTCTACTTCGATTTCATCGGTTGAGGAGTTACTCGTTGTAGATTCCTCGTCATTCACGTACATGCCTCTTCCTTTGTATCTTTGGAATCTTTTATTGTCCACTCGATCTTTTCTTTGTTCTTTTACTTTGCTTTCTTCGGGAGTTGGACATTGAGCTTGCATATGTCCCGAACCGCCGCATCTATAGCATTTGGTTGATTCTTTCTTCTTTTCTCTGGGAGTTCTATCCTTGAAGCTTCTGAAATTTTTTTCTTTCCTCACAAATTTTCTGAAACGTTTTGTGAGTAGGGAGTTCTATCCTTGCATATTCGACTTGGCCTGCGACTTCACCTGCTTTTCCTTCCATTTTGAATTTTGCTATGTGGTCTGTTTTGGAGTCGAATATGGAGTCGACTTTGGGATCAACTTCACCCTAAGTCGAAGTCCAAGTCGACTTGGATATCGACTTGGCTAATTCATTCCTTAAATCATTAAGCAAAGTCATCAGTAATCACCTTATACTCAATTTTAACTTTGTTAATCATCAAAACTCATGCTTTGGTGATGGGGTATATTTTGATTAGTCTATGAAATTATATGATTTTTCATATATATATAAAAAAAAAAAAAAAAAAAAAAAAGGAGGAAGAAGAAGAAAATGGAGAAGGAGACGGAGCCCCGGCACTTCCCAGAAGAAACCCAATCCCCCAATCGCCCGTCCAAATCTACTGCTGGCTGTCCGATCAAGAATCTCTGCAAGAGACGAAACAGAGGCGTCCGATCCTGACCCTGGCAGAAACTCGCCACCCCGTTCAGATGCCTCCGCCGCCGCCTAGAGCTTCGGAAGCTTGTAGTTCCCGTACATCCGCAACCCAGCGTAGATTTTCGCGGCGATCGCTCGCCGCCGTCTCTCCCTCTTCTTGTTGTTCTCCCTCTCTTTCCATGTCGGAAGCCTCGTCCCTGAAGTCATGCCGAAGTTTCCGTGTACCTCACTAGCAAAATCTCAAAAAAAAAAAAAAACTGGAAACCGAAACCGCTTTTCACTTTTCAGAAGCTCCGGCCACACAAAACATCCACTTTAACCTCTCCCGTCGAAATTCACTTTCCGAGCAGGGAACCTTCGATCCACACCCGCAAAACCGGATTCTGCTGCCGGAAACCACTTACCAACTGGTCGAAGACCGTAAAAACTACTGCCGGAACATTAATAGACACCAGCTCAGCTCGCCGAGCGAACCACTGTGTAGACTTCGGATACCGGATCCGACCTTTCGCTGATACCAATCCGCTGCTTCAAGACCAATTACACAGGTAACAACGGCGAGGCTGACCGGAAAGCAGAAAAATGCTTGCCTGTGCGGGTGGGTTCAGCAAACGGCGGGACAAAGCCTGCGTCGGAATTCCATTAGAACCGGATAGCTTCGCGAGCTAGTAAACCGCTTCTCAATAGTTCTCTTCCCTTTTCATTGTGGTATGAAAATCGGTTTTCCGAGGGCGGGAGAAAATTCCAATCGGAGATCAAGATTCTGGGCGGGATACGGCACACGAACATCGTGAAATTGCTCTGCTGCATCTCCAGCGACGACTCGAAGGTGCTTGTCTACGAGTATGTGGAGAACGGCAGCTTGGACCGCTGGCTCCACGGCAAGATGGCCAGAGAAGGAGGAGCCGGTCTCGACTGGCCGACGCGGCTCCAGATTGCGATCAGCGCTGTGCAAGGGCTCTGCTACATGCATCACTCCTCCGCGCCGCCAATCATCCACCGCGACGACAAGTCCAGCAACATCTTCCTCGACAACGACTTCAAAAGCCAAGATCGTTGACTTCGGGCTGGCGCGTATGCTGGCCAAGCACGGCGAGCTGGAATCAGTGACGGCCGTCGCGGGGTCGTTTGGTTACATCGCACCAGAATATGCGTCGACGCTCCGTGTGAACGAGAAGTGCGACGTCTACAGCTTTGGCGTGGTGCTGCTAGAGCTTACCACAGGGCACGAAGCGAACAAGGGTGTGGGAGATCTGGTGCCTCTGTAAAAAAAAAAAAAAAAAAAAAAAAAAAAAAAAAAAAAAAAAAAAAGAGAAAGAGAGATGCTGACCTGTATCGCTTGCACAAAGCAAACTGGAGGAGCAAGCAGTTCTCTACGCGAACTGGAAGAAGCTGGAACCAATAGGAGCGCAGCGCCAAAGCGATAGAGCAACAGAGCAGTTGCAGCCGCAGTCGGTGGATTCCCCTTCCGGCTTTGAATCTCCTTCGTCAACCTCTAAGATCCAGAAGGACCCGCTGGAGATAGCAGGACTATCAATCTAGAGCTACAGCACGCATGCGCCGGGCCGCTGATCACGCTGCCACCGATCGGCAACTACAGGCTACCAGCTCTGGAGTTGCAGGAGATAGCGTGTTTCCATGCAAAAGATATGACAGGGCATCAACGGTCGGATTCCGTCACTGAACGATCGTTCCGCGGAAGCGAATGACTGCACCAGCTCGAGGTTCCGCGGATGCACGAGTTCCGCGTGAAGACGGTCCCAACAGGCACCAGCTCGAGGTTCCGCGAGATAGAATGTGCTAGTTCCGCGTGATGGAATGTGCTAGTTCCGCGGAAATGCATGTCGCAGAAAAGAGTTCCGCGGGAGCGTGGTTCTGCGTGGACGCAGTTCCGCGGCAGGCGCATGAAGACCAATTGAGTTCCGCGGAGAAGAGGTTCCGCGTGAATCCGGTTCCGCGGGAAAGCGGTTCCACGGAGAGGAGGTTCCGCGTAAAAACAGTTCCGCGGGGAAGACGGTTTCGCGGGAGCTTCCGGTTCCGCGGGGTCTCGCACCAACCCGGCAGAGCCTATAAATACCCCACTCGGCTTCTCAAAAAAAAAAAAAAAAAAAAAGAGAACTTCGAGCCGAGAACGAAGACAGCTCTCCCGTGCTCAGAGAAGAACGTGAGTTCTCCGATATATATTTTTGAGTTTCTTTAATATATATATATATATATATTATATATAAATATATATATATATATTATTTTCGAAAACTACTTTTCCCAACGTGGATACTCCCCGACTGGCGGGTTGAATTGACACACGGGTTAAGTATATTTTCTCCTATAAAAATATATATATGTATATTATTTATATATAAATATATATATACATATATATTATTTTCAAAAAAACTACTTTTCCCAACGTGGATACTCCCCGACTGGCGGGTTGAATTGACACACGGGTTAAGTATACTTTCCCTCTTTCAAAAATAAAGTAAAAATATATATATGTATATTATATATATATAAATATATATATATATACATATATATTATTTTCAAAAAAACTACTTTTCCCAATGTGGATACTCCCCGACTGGCGGGTTGAATTGACACACGGGTTAAGTATATTTTCTCTTTTAAAAATAAAATAAAAATATATATGTGTTATATTATATATATATAAATATATATATATACATAAAAACTACTTTTCCCAACGTGGATACTCCCCGACTGGCGGGTTGAATTGACACACGGGTTAAGTATATTTTCTCTTTTAAAAATAAAATAAAAATATATATGTGTTATATTATATATATATAAATATATATATATATATACATATATATTATTTTCAAAAACTACTTTTCCCAACGTAGATACTCCCCGACTGGCGGGTTGAATTGACACACGGGTTAAGTATACTTTCCCTCTTTCAAAAATAAAGTAAAAATATATATATGTATATTATATATATATAAATATCTATATATACATATATATTATTTTCAAAAACTACTTTTCCCAACGTGGATACTCCCCGACTGGCGGGTTGAATTGACACACGGGTTAAGTATATTTTTCCTCTTTTAAAAATAAAATAAAAATATATATGTGTTATATTATATATATATAAATATATATATATATATACATATATATTATTTTCAAAAACTACTTTTCCCAACGTAGATACTCCCCGACTGGCGGGTTGAATTGACACACGGGTTAAGTATATTTTTCCTCTTTTGAAAATAAAATAAAAATATATATGTGTATATTATATATATATAAATATATATACATATATATTATTTTTGAAAACTACTTTTCCCAACGTGGATACTCCCCGACTGGCGGGTTGAATTGACACACGGGTTAAGTATACTTTCCCTCTTTTAAAAATAAAATAAAAATATATATGTGTTATATTATATATATATAAATATATATATATACATGTATATTATTTTCAAAAACTACTTTTCCCAACGTGGATACTCCCCGACTGGCGGGTTGAATTGACACACGGGTTAAGTATATTTTCCTTCTTTTGAAAATAAAATAAAAATATATATGTGTATATTATATATATATATAAATATATATACATATATATTATTTTTGAAAACTACTTTTCCCAACGTGGATACTCCCCGACTGGCGGGTTGAATTGACACACGGGTTAAGTATACTTTCCCTCTTTCAAAAATAAAGTAAAAATATATATATGTATATTATATATATATAAATATCTATATATACATATATATTATTTTCAAAAACTACTTTTCCCAACGTGGATACTCCCCGACTGGCGGGTTGAATTGACACACGGGTTAAGTATATTTTCTATTATAAATATACATATATATATATCAAAAAAAAAAAAATGATGACCTCTTCGCTCAATCCGAGCCCCAAAACTCTCCAAAAAGCCCATGATGGCCCAAAAATCTCCAAAAAGCCCAAGATGGCTCAAAAATCTCCACAAAGCCCAAGATGGCTCAAAACTTTTCAAAAAGCCCATGATGGCCCAAAACTCTCCAAAAAGCCCAAGATGGCTCAAAACTTTTCAAAAAGCCCAAGATGGCACAAAAATCTCCACAAAGCCCAAGACAGCTAAAAACTTTTCAAAAAGCCCATGATGGCCCAAAACTCTCCAAAAAGCCCATGATGGCCCAAAAATCTCCAAAAAGCCCAATATGGCTCAAAAATCTCCATAAAGCCTAAGATGGCTCAAAACTTTTCAAAAAGCCCATGATGGCCCAAAACTCTCCAAAAAGCCCAAGATGGCTCAAAACTTTTCAAAAAGCCCAAGATGGCTCAAAAATCTCCACAAAGCCCAAGACGGCTAAAAACTTTTCAAAAAAAGCCCAAGGTGGCCCAAAACCCTCCAAAAAGCCCAAGATGGCTCAAAACTCTCCAAAAAGCCCAAGAAGGCCCAAACTCTTTTCAACAAGCCCAGTTGGGCCCAAACCTTTTAAATTGGTCAAAAATGACCCAAACATATTTTTTTAAATTCGGTTGAATCCATTTCTTGGTAAAACCACCCAATTGTTCAATCCAGAGGCTGAATGCGGGAGACGCTGGTTTCTTGTACAAGTACAGAAGCTGAAAGCGGGACACGCTGGTCTGCTGTGTAAATCCAGAAGCTAAGAACACACTTAGTTTGCTGTGTAGGGTCACTAGTGTAGCCGACGGGCCCCTCACTAGTTCCCAAACCGAGTCATCGCTGGTCGACGGGCTAAGCGTAAACTCACATTTAAGACATGGCGCGTGGCGTCATGTACCTCACATTTAAGTCATGGCGCGTGGCGTCATGAACCTCATACGTAAAGATATGGCGCGTGGCGTCATATACCTCACATTCGAGTCACGGCGCGGGGCGAAGTGTACTCATTTATCTTTATATTTTTGTTAGACACGATTTTTCGTGCACTTGTAAAGACGTAGAAGGATCTTCTACGCACTTCATTATTATTAAGCATTTTTTTCTTATGGACCATTGTATTCAGCTCTTTTAATCAAGGGTTTTCTCGTTAGAGATGTAAAATCAGAATGTGGAACACAATGCAAAATATTTCTGTGATATACTTTTCGGACTCGGTTAAAGAATTGGATGCTTTAAAATTTTGCTGGGGAATTAATTAAGCATTTATTTCCAAAGTCGTAGGAAAACAATTTTATCTTTAACCAAGTGTATGAAATGATTTTCTCACGAGGCCGGAACAAATGGTGAACCCGACGTGAAACATTCTCCCTTCATCTTTAAGAGCTGAAAACTATGGTCTTTATATGCTTATTTTCTAGAACCTAACACTCTGAAATGCTCCTTTGCAGATTTCATGGCACATTCGATGGCTTTTGGATTTTTGCCTAATGGTGGTTTTGTCATTTCTGAGCCAGATCACATGGATGCGGCTATCCCGCATCATTTTATTCGTGTACCAGAGAAGCCGGAGCACCGTGTCTATCGACACGTTGACTACTCTCCTGCAGCGATCAAACAAAGAAGAGATCGATCTCCACTACTCAAGGAGCCTCTTATTGTTCAAGGCTCGAAGACCACTTCTATTCAACCAACAAAGCCTCTGCAGACGCCCATCCGAATGGGCCCGCCTGCTCGACAGTCAGACTATGCCAAGAAGTCCGCCCACCGGCTTGCTGCACCAGCCCAACCAGCAGCACAACAGCCTGCAGGACAACCTGTTTCGCAGTCCCATTCCATAAAAAGGTCTGCGAGACAATCTACTGCAACTCGGCTAGCGCCAACTAGCCACCCAGAAGCCAATGTTCCCCGAAAAGGGGGCAAAACTGTGCCGAATCCTGTTCGATGCACCATCACTCGCCAATTTGGTCGGGCTGCCTCAAGGGTTGTTGACCTAGCCCCCCGACTTAACCAAGGTGACACCCAGGAGCGGAAGAAGTTAAGAAGAGAAACCAAGTTTTCTCAGCTGGATACTTCATTGGCCGATGGAGGGGATGACCAATTCAAGCCGCAAGGACCTATTGTTGTCCGATCCGGTTTAGGCACCTTGCGATTTGTCATCCCTGACCCGACGCATTCGCCCCATCAGTCAACCGATGCTCCATCTAGCTCACAAGCTAGAGTCAAATCTCCACGTCACTATGATACTGCCAACATAGTGACGGTTCCTCATCACGTATCAAGAAAACAAAGGAGAAAAGCGCAGCAGAAAAAGCAGTTCGGGAAAGCAACTTCCCGGTTAAACTTGAAGGCTTCATCGCCACTGCCACCAGGACCAAGGCATAGGCTGTTCTCACACCCCCGACAAAGGGGTGGGCAGCAAAAGAAGCCACTACAGAACACTCGCAAATTGAGAGTGCCTCAAAAGCCAAGACTCTTTAGCGGGTGGCAGTATCCCCAGAGGCGCCATACGACGTATCCACGTTTGGTGCTCAGGCTGATCCCTGATTTTATACACAAAAATCAATTCGCCTCATTGATCAGACTGAGGGAGGATATGACTTATGCGCCTGTCGTGGCCCCGTCTCGAGAAAAGCACCGGATGCCGCACCCCAAGAGAGAAGCTAAAAGGAGGAGACGTCTCCTCCAGACGACGGAAGTCAACATGGTGGACCTCACCCAGCCAAGCACTTCCAAAGCGTCGGAGATGTTAACCCGGTCAAGGACAGCCGCAATGCCCATTACACCGCCATTCTGTAGCCTCTCTCATCCTGAAGGGATCAGGGCCGCCCTCCCAAGAGGTCAATTTGAAGCCTCTTACATGGTGGGCGAAGAAGAAGAGGTTCTTACACCCAAGTCTCAGCTCATTCATGACCTCCGGGAGGAGATTAAGAGTATGAGACGGGCTATGGAAACTCAAGGCAACAAGACATCAGGTTCCCATCAACCACCATCACCAAGGAACCGTCAATCGGTCCATCAGCCCGAGAAACCAGTCAGGCAGCGGACCGAGGAAGATGAAAATGCAGAATTAGAGCCAAGCTTTCTGCAGTTCAATAACCTACGTATCAACACCCCTCGAACGCAAGACGCGCGGGTAAACACACCCATGGGGTCTCCACCCAGGTATATTGCACAGAAGGAGATGATACATCAGCTTGTGGTCGAATGCCTTCGTCGACAGGCACCTCAACTCACTGGGGTCCCTACAACGACAATCAACAGGCCTTATCCCCCAGAGGTTGAAGCGGAGCTCCTACCTAGAGATTTGAAGCCACCAAAGATCCAATTCGATGGGACTGGGAGCGCGTTAAAGCACCTGGCATCATTCCACTATGCCATGGGCAATTGGGCGCACCATTCAAATTTTTGTCTTCGAATGTTTCCCAATACTCTTTCCGGTGATGCTTTCCAGTGGTACATATCTCTCCCAATCGGCTCAGTCCAAACATGGGAAGAGATGAAAGAAATGTTCACCTCCCGATTCGTTGATACCACACGCGAAGTACAACTATCGGAATTATCTACCTTGTCCCAAAAGAAGGACGAGCCGGTTGAAGACTACATCACTAGATGGCAAAGGGCCGCTAATCGATGTCAAGCACCCCTCTCTCAAGCAATGAAGGTCAATCTTTGCCGAAATGGCATCAAGACGGAAATCTCGTTGCTGATGAATGAACAACTAAGTACATTTCAGGCCCTAGCTACAGAAGCTTGTCGAAAAGAATATTTGTTGTCTCAGCAAAAAGCCTGGAAGAAGGAGTCATCCACAACTACTATGTTCAAGAAGAAGAAAACTGGAGAGACCTCTGCAAATACTACAGAGGTTAAGAAGCAGCCAGATAAAGCAAAGCCGCCTGTAAAAGAGCAGCCTACAAGACCCTTCCGAAGAGAGGAAATCCAATATGCCTTTGGAGAAGATGACGTGGAGACGCTATTCCAGCACCTCATGTCGACCGGGCTATTCGAGTTGCCTGCCCCAAAAAGGCCAGAAGAAGTTGGACGCACTTCTCACCAGCGATATTGCAGTTACCACCGATATGTCGGTCACCCCACTAAGAAGTGTTGGGATCTCCAAGCAATATTGCAAGATTACATCGACAAGGGGGTTATAAAACTCAGTCCTCCAGCGCAAGCTTCATCAAATGTTGTGACAATTGAGATAGCAGAAAAGGGTAATTGGGAAGTGATTCGAAAACCACCAAGCCTAAGACGGACAAAAAGATGTCTCAAAGATTTATGCAGAAAAGACAAAAGAATAAGGGATAAGACCATTCTCCCTTTCTTCTCAAGGCATTTGAGGCAATCCTCACGAGTGCAACCATTCATGATCATGGACTTTTTGCAGCCCGAGTTGCTATTCCCATTCTATCGACGGCTTGCTGGAAGATCACCTCGACCAGAAAAAGAAAGATACATTCTCGAGGAGTTACCAAATACAACTCCATGTGAGAATGGTCTGTTTTGGGACCTAGATAGCAACGACGGAGAAATCGAAACTTGCTATCATATAAATGCGTCTGCATCCAAGCCTGCAAAGCGGCGAAGAACTGCCTCGGTGCTCATCCCTAACTATACCAAGTTTGAAGTTGGGATGTC
This sequence comes from Annona cherimola, assembly GCA_030490835.1. Taxonomy (NCBI): domain Eukaryota; kingdom Viridiplantae; phylum Streptophyta; class Magnoliopsida; order Magnoliales; family Annonaceae; genus Annona; species Annona cherimola. The sequence continues at coordinate 53,088,869 of CM059971.1, read as the reverse complement.
ACCGGTAAACCACATCATCACGTATTTGCGAGAATCTCGACTTTTGCCAGCATCTTGGGAAACCAGAGTGGAATACTTCCGGTACTCACTGGGGGAATCAGTGATGTCTTGGTACCAAGATAATCATATCGAAGAAATTACCGAGTGGGTCATCTTGATAGATGCGTTCTTGGTCCGCTTCCTGTCAAGACAAAGAGAGCAGTTTCCTAGTAATTACTTGAGGGAAATACAATACAGTCAAGAATCTACTGCTCACTACATAAATTATCTCAGAGACAGTACGTGGAGCGATCCATTAGCCATATGGTTGCCTGAACCTGAAGTAGTCACAAAATACCTTTCAGATGCAGTGTGCCCTCCGACTGACAATGGGTACAAGACCTTTGGAGCTAAAACTTTCATAAAGGCAATCCGATGGGTCGGCAACGAACGCTTCAAACAAGAGGCAATCTTTAGCGACGCTGAAGGTTTTGGGAGGACGAATCAACTCCAAGTTCTGCACATGCTGCAGTTAAACAATGCGCCCATTCTTCGAGTGTTCCCTTTCTTAGCTAGGGAGTTAAGCTATGATTGGCCGTATATTCAGTTATTCCATGAGAATCATAAATATGCATTGCCGCACTTGTTTGATTATTCACTGGCGGTCTGTCAAATGGGGCAAACGGAAGAGTTTGCACTTGGGCACTTTGTTTTGAGCTTGGCCCATGACAGTTGTGCCCTTCTCTGGATCTCCTCGCTCCCCGAAGAAGCATTTGGTTCTTGGGAAGAGTTCGTTGATATGTTTATCCAAAGATTCCATGAATATGAAACAGAGTTCCCTCCGGAGATGATAGAAGTCATGCACCCCCTATCAGGAGAATCTCAATATGACTACATCTTGAGATGGATAAACTGCAGAATAATCAACCAAAAATTCGACAAAGAAGAAATCATGGTTCATCAGTGCATCAAGTCAATGAGTGGGTATTTTCCTGAAATTCCAAAAATACAGCCATTTTTCTCAGATGTACTACGGACATTGGCTACGAATATTCAGGACTCTGCCTCCTGCAATATGGTACAAGTTGAAGAGGATGTTCTTGCAATTCTTCGATCTGGTCGAATCACACCAGAAAACAAGGGTAAAGCCCCAATGCAAGAAAATCGTACTCAGCCAGAACAACACATACCAGCCAATCATGAGAAATCCTCAGTAAGCTATAACGTGCTTGAACACTTGAAGCGACTTCCTGCTCGACTCAGTATTTACGATGCGTTGCAGTTGTCACAAGAAGTCAGGGATGCACTGGTGAGTGCTCTGACAGATGAAAATGTCCGTCTTGCTTACTTGGTCGACGCCGCTGAATGTGATGAGGTCATTTCATTCACTGATGAGGATATGTTGCTTGGAGACATTAATCACAATCGACCTTTATATGTTACGGGCAACCTAGCCGGCGAGCTGGTTAACAGAATCATGATCGATGCCGGGTCTGCAATTAATATCCTGCCCCTTCGAACACTCAGGAGGATCGGAATTTCTCCATCAGCGCTAAAAGACACTAGTGTGGTGATTCACGGGTTTAATCAAGGGACTCAAAAGGCCATGGGCCTAATTGAGTTGGAACTAAGCATAGAAGATTTCTGCACCGAAATCCCGTGCTTTGTGATTAATGCCCCGACCTCATATAACTTGCTGTTAGGAAGGCCTTGGCTCCACAGTAATAAGATCATCGCATCAACGGTGCATCAATGCTTCAAGTACTGCAAGGATGGAGTCGAAAAAAGGATTTTTGCTGACCATAAACCATTCGCAACGGCAGAATCATTTTACTCTGATGCTAAGTATTATGATTTGGCATCTGCTGTCAACACATCAATGAAAGCAGTTGAAGCGACCACACGCGAAAGTCAGCAGGAGGTATCTCAGGCTCCCCCCGCCCCAGTAAGCACAGACATATTCTCAAAGGGTGAGAAGATGGAAAGTCAAGGTCGTGGTCGAGGGCGCGGTCATGGACGAGGAACGACAGAACCAAGGGCTCAATTTCAAAGCAAATTTGAAAATATGAGCTTCGATCCAGTACATCCACTACCACGACAACAACAGGGGGCAACCATACCACCTCCTACCAGCTATAGCAACACTGCTGCAGGATCACGGTTCTACTTGGACCTCGAAGTCCTGAAAAAGGTTGCTAAACCGCCTCGAGCCAATTTCCCTAGGTTTGAGGTGGATCTGGAAGCTCTTCGAAGATTCCGGAATCAGGCCAATGAGGAAGCCAAGTCACTTTGCTGTGAGAGTGACGGAATGGCCACTGAGGCCGCTCACCAAAATCAAAAACCTAAGGAAACGCTCGATGAGGTTTTAGCAATGCTCGTGGGGTTTAATGTATCTGCTCCAAGTGTGCAGGGACCTCAAGATGAAAAATCTGCCCAAAAACATTTCATAAAGCAATATGGCAAGGTTTACGGTAGCCCTAACAAATCCTCTTGTTTGCCCACGGCTAAGCTTAAGAAATGGGATTTCCATCGCTATAGCAGAGAAAGCAAGAAAATTATGGATTTGATGGGGTTCTATCCTGACGAACCACATTTATCAGGCCTCGGAAATGACATCCCTGTCCCGTTATCTGAAATACCCCCTGGTTATCAAAAGGGAAACAAACGACTTGGCCTTGGGTATAAAGAAGAAGAAGACGGCAACTTCGCCACCACCTACTGCGTCTCCACAAGTGATGACTCCAACAATGATGAAGAGGCATTAATGGAACCAGAGGATGCTCCACCTGCGATTGAGGATGGAGGACAGCCTACTATTGATGTACTTGAGGAATTCAATCTCGGGACTGAGGAGGACCCGAGACCCATTTTTATTGCCAAAAACCTGGTCGAAAAAGAAAAGGTAGCACTGAGGCGGCTTTTAAGCGAATTCAAAGATGTTTTTGCTTGGGGGTATTCCGAAATGCCAGGTCTCAACCCCGCTATTGCAATGCATCATCTGCATATTACGCGGGATAAAAAGCCAGTCAAGCAAGCTCCGAGAAGATTTCGACCAGAGCTCGAAGAACAAATCATCAGGGAAGTTGAAAAACTCATTGATGCTGAATTCATTCGGGAAATCAAATTTCCAAAATGGATTTCTAGCATTGTTCCTGTCAAAAAGAAAAATGGACAAATCCGCATCTGCGTAGATTTTCGAGATCTAAACGAAGCATGCCCTAAAGATGAATTTCCTCTTCCTTTCACTGATTTGCTAATCGACAGCACAGCTCTATACGATACATTCTCCTTTATGGATGGATATTCGGGATATAATCAAATCAAGATGGCTCCAGCAGATGAAGCCGCAACAGCATTTCGAACACCGATGGGTGTCTTTTGTTACAAAGTCATGCCTTTTGGTCTTAAGAATGCTGGCGCAACTTATCAAAGGGCAATGCAAAATATATTTCATGATATGTTACACAAACATGTCGAGTGCTATGTCGATGACCTGGTTGTAAGATCTGAAGGCCACAATAAGCATAAAGAAGATTTGAGATCGGTATTCTTACGCCTGAGAAAGTATGATCTCAAGATGAATCCTCTCAAATGCGCATTTGGAGTATCGTCTGGAAAATTCCTCGGATTCATAATCCGTCAAAGGGGAATCGAGGTTGATCCCCTCAAAACAGAAGCAATTCAAAATATGCCGCCTCCACGAAATCTCAGAGAACTTAGGAGTCTGCAAGGCCAATTGTCGTATATCCGGCGTTTCATCTCCAACTTGTCCGGCCGATGCCAGCCCTTTCACAAGTTAATGAGAAAAGATGCAACTTTTCAATGGGACACGAAATGCCAACAGGCCTTTGAAGCCATCAAAGAATTGCTGCAAAATCCTCCTGTTTTGACAACTCCAGTAAAAGGAAAGCCACTCATTCTCTATATTGCTGCCAGCCCACAATCACTGGGGGCATTGCTCGCACAAGAAAATGCCCAAGGCAAAGAGCAAGCCGCCTATTATCTCAGTCGACGATTATTGCAAGCTGAATGCAATTATTCCTCGATCGAGAAGATTTGTCTAGCATTGGTTTTTGTGGCACAAAAGCTAAGACATTACTTTCTCGCGCATCAGATCATACTTATATCGAAGGCCGATCCCCTCAAGTTCCTGATCACTAAACCAATGCTTTCAGGACGCCTAGCAAAATGGTCACTTTTGCTATCCGAGTTTGATATCAAATATGTGCCACGAAAGGCAATGAAAGGGCAAGTATTGGCAGATTTCCTAGCAGCCCATCCTCTTGAAGAAGAATTTCCTATCTTAGAAAACCTACCTGATGAGAAGGTTTTCTATGCAAATGATGATCCAATGTGGCAAATGTATTTCGATGGCGCTTCAAAGCCATCCGGAGCTGGTGTTGGAATTGTCGTAGTCTCCCCTCATAAAGACTTATTCCCGCACTCATATTTTCTTGGAAGAAGCACAACAAATAACGAAGCTGAGTATGAGGCCTTACTTATCGGCATGGAACTTCTTCTGCAATCAGATATTTTATTTGTGCGAATATTTGGGGACTCTGAATTGGTTATTAAACAGTTAAATAATCAATATGAAGTACACCAGCCTCATTTGCGAAAATATTATGACAAAGCTCAAACTTTGTTGGCAAAGTTCGAAATGGTTTCGGTTGAGCATGTTCCTCGATCAGAAAATATAGTTGCTGATGCACTATCAAAGTTGGCCAGTATTCTCGCCTTTAATGAGCTCGATGACATGACAATTCGAGTACAAAGACTAGAAGATGGCGAAGAGCTCCAAGTAAATCAAATCGGACGGTGCGTATCCGAGGTAACTACAAACAATGATGATTGGCGCATCCCCATCATCAATTACCTCAAATATGGTATTGAACCAGATGATCCAAGTGCAAGGAAGTCATTGAGAAAGGCTGTTTCCCGATATACTGTGTTTCAAGACGATTTGTATCGGATTGCTTTTGATGGGCTTTGGCTTCGCTGTATTGACGGAAATGATATCTGTCAAGTTCTTCAAGAGACGCACTCCAGCGAATGCGGCGCCCACCAATCTGGACGCCGTCTTTATCATAGGATCAAAACGTTGGGTTATTATTGGCCCACAATGGTTCAAGACTCCATCAACTTTGCAAAATCCTGTGAAGCCTGCCAAATGCATGGAGATATTTATCATATTCCTGCTTCAGTAATGTCTCCAGCACCTATTTCGTGGCCCTTCTCTTGGTGGGGCTTTGATATTGTCGGTCCGATAAACCCGTCATCATCTAGAGGACACCTGTATATTTTAGCCGCTACGGATTATTTCTCCAAATGGGCAGAAGCTAAAGCTTACAAGAGAGTCCGAGCACAAGAGGTGGTTGAATTTATCAAGCACAAAATCATCTACCGTTATGGTGTTCCCTATCAAATCACCTCAGATAATGGCACACCATTCAAAAACGATAAAATAAATCAGTTATGCCGAAGGTTTGGAATCAAACAAGTGTTCTCATCGCCCTATTACCCACAAGGGAATGGTCAAGCAGAGGCATTCAACAAAAATATTATTCGAATCCTCAAAAGGACCACTGTGAAAAATAAGCGTGATTGGCACGAGAGGTTACCCGAAGCATTGTGGGCCTACAGAACCACACATCGAACTGCAACGGGAGCAACACCATATTCATTGCTCTTTGGCACGGAAGCGGTTTTACCAGTGGAAATTCAGTTAGCATCTTTAAGGGTTGCCATCCATTCTGGGTTAACCACTGAACAACAAGCCAAACTTCGCTTCGACGAGCTCGAAGCACTAGATGAGAAACGAGTTCAAGCACGACAACGAATCGAACTCTATCAAGCTCGGATGGTCGAAGCATACAATAAAGTCGTGAGACATCGCTCATTCAAAAGAGGGGATTTGGTGCTAAAGCTACGCACAGAGCTTATGACCGGGGGCAAACTTACTGGTAAATTCGAACCTAAATGGGAAGGGCCTTACATCATTGAGAGGGTCTATGGCAATGGCACATATGAAGTTATTAATTGCGAAAATCAAGTAAAAGCAACTGTAAATGGGAATTACTTAAAAAGATATTATCCATAAAAGTTACAAAAGGAGTCATACATCAAAATTTTGTAACAAAATCTCTACAGTCTCCCTTGTAGAAGAAAAGGACTCCTTCAAAACTCGGATAGAGTTCACTACATCAGCGGGAGGAACTGTATACGCCCGCAACTCTTCGACTTTAGCCTCCATAGAACAAATATCCCGACTCTCTGAATCAATTCTTACTTTGTAGAGGTCAACTTCAGCCTGAAGATCGTTGGAGGTAGAAATCAACGAATTTAGTCTACTTCTATCCACAAAGATAGAAGTGACAATACGACGAACCTCGGCCTGTTTGGCCGCTATGGAAGATCGAATCTCCTCGGCAATCATCTTTTTACTTTCCATCTCCTTTGCAACCTGAAAGTTACGTTCCTTAAGTTGAGCAAGGCTATCTCTACATTTGGCGAGGTCGACTTCTGCGGATGCTAGATCCTCTACAGAAACCAAGGGTCGTGCAGCAGCCTCAAGCTCGCGCCAATGGGCACGCAACTTCTCAAGTGAAAGTATAACATCACCAAAACCAGAAACGTGAAGTTGGAGCCTATCCAAGATCATGGAAAAGTCTTCACAAATATCCAACGCGTCGGTGATATCATCAGAAGAATTCATGTCCCCCAAAGAAGAGATGATGCACCCCTTGAATTGTGCTATTGCGCGCCTCAAACGTTTGAGATCCCGTTGCTCTAACTGCTCCGCCCCGATCACCTTGAAAGTTGAAAAGAAATGATGCAAAGGATCCAAGAAGCGATCTTTGACATCAGGAAGCTGACGAGCCCCACTTGAGCTCGCGCCAGTGCTAGGACCGGTTGAACTAAAGTGAGGACCACTTGAGCGACTAGGTCCTAAGACTGAAAAGTATAAGTCAAGATGTCAGAACAGCGAGTTAACTAGGCGAAAAGCCAAAATACAAATACCTGGTGATATAGGAGAAACAGGCAATGGCCCTATCGGTGTCGAATTCTCCCCGCCATGAGCATCATCATCAGATACTTCGACAACTAAGACAGCTATCAAAAAAAATATATATATATAAAAAAAAAAAAAAAAAAAAAAAAAAAGGGGTTTACCTTCAAAATTCATACCCGCGCCTTCTGGATGATTACGTGGAGCCTCCGAGCGGATTTCCCCTCCCGAACCAGACCCTGAATGAGAAGCTGCCTTTACAGGAGTATCTTGGGCTATAGAAGGAGGAGATTGACATGCCTCGGGAGTCCGAACCCCCAGAAAATCCCTCATGAAGATGTTATCAGAAAATATAGGCCCACTATCGCAAGACTGCATCGGTTGGTCAATCTGACCCATGTTTGGATCTACATGGAAGCCCAAGAGATCACTCAGAACACGGTCGCTGGAGTTCGGTAGCATAGGGGAGTTGTTCTGCGCCTCGGCACGCATTTCTTTACTCACTTCGTGGTCATTAGAAGGGTTTATGGCGACATTCGGCTCTGCTACAACGACCCCTTCCTCAGATGGTTCGGGTGGCTTGGAAATGGGGTATGACCTTTTATCAGACTCTTCTGAAGGTCTCACAGCTCCTTCTTGCGATAAGGAACCTTTCCCTTGTGAAGGATCTGAAAGTCCATCAATTGGAGACGAATCCCTCGTTTTTCGAATTTTTCGCTTCTTACCACAAGTGTCATGCATTGTCAATGACTCTATAGCCTCTAAGTTGGTGGGACGATTGGGAAACCAAAAGCGACTGATTGGCTTTGGCGGATATACAACCTCGGGAAGCTTGACATTGTATTCTAAAAAAAAAAAAAAAAAAAAAAAAAAAAAAAAAAAAAGATAGTTAAGGATAAAAGCATAAAAAAGGGGGGAAAAGAAAAGAGAGAAGAAACATACTCCAAGTCTCCATAGGTTTCTCGTCCTTTTTAGAAGCTGCCTTTTCAGCAGCTAACTCCCATAAAGTCTTCTTGGCTAGCTCGGTGTCACGACGAATATACTCTTTTCCTTCCGCAACCCAGTCAGTGCAGTGAAAGCTACAACCGACGATCCCAGGGTAGGCTTTGAAGGAATCGATGTGTTGGACACAAACAGCCTCAGTCTCCTCCACGTCTGGTTCCTTGAAGCGTCTAATCCCAAAGGGCATCACCAAGCCCATTTCACCCCAACTGGTGGTCAAGTCAAGAGGTTTAAAGGCCCAAAAGCGAGATTTAGGCGCAACTTGCTCGACAACTTTCACCGCACAGATGCCATACCAATGAACATAATCTTGAGTTGCCCGGACTCGACGGTCAAACGAAGGAAATTTCAGCTCGCAGGAGAACTTAACTCCCTCAAAGCGCGAGCATACCGCGAGCCAGTGAAGAGATCCGACCCCAACTTCCCTTTGATATCTCGGGATGCGAGGAAGATATGCAGGAACATCCTGATCAAAGCCGAACTGACGAGCAAACCTGTGAGGATAATACGGCTCAACTTCAAAACGAGGACCATCCCTGAAAGCCAAGAGACCGGGTTGAAGCGACAACGCAAAGTCTTTTTCATCAAGGGTCAGTCCATCGGAGGAAGATTTTGTTGACCACTCACAGGGGGCAACCATACGAAAGAACCTCTCTTCAAAATAACCAGCTTGGATGAGGAGCCCGGTCATGTCTTCAAAATTATAGCTGGCTAAGTTACGCTTGGCAAATTTCTTCAATATCAAACCCTGAGAAGGAAACTGGGTAACTTCCTCGACTCCATAAATCTCTGGGAAATAAAAACCAAGCCAGCCAAGGAGAAAATGAGCCGGGAAATAAGAAATGGCGCGCCCGGGACCTTTCTCATTATATATAATCTGATTTAAGCCCTTATAAATGTCACACAAGACTCGTGGTGCCAAAGCAAAGCGCTTGCCTTGAGCCATCTCGCAAGCCATATAAAGACATGACCATTTGACGAGACCATAGGCCGAAGAGGAAGGACAAATGACCACGGAGGTCCAAAGCCACAAAAAGAGAATAAGCTCGACCTCAGGCTGTACTTGTTGTAGGCGCTCAAGGGGAAGCCACAGGCCGCCTTGCCCACTGGCATGAAACTCAACAATGTTAGAAGGCCAGTTGTCATTAGATACCCGTTGGTCAGAAATCCTTGAGAATAATGCCACCCAGTCTCTTGCTGTGAATTTTTCCCTCTGGGTTGTTTGATATAATTCGTCAAGAAGATCTATGACCTTTGAAGCAATCGGGTTCTTGTTGAAGGAAGAGTTTGGAGGGGTACACTCATCAAAGGGCAATCCACATACAGGGAGACCGCATATCCCCTTCAGATCCCACAAAGTAACGCTCATCTCTCCAAATGGAAATATGAAGGAGTTAGTCGCCGGTGACCAGAAGCTTACAAAGGCATTGATAATGTTGTTGTCTTTCCAAAAACCTTCTCCGGTGGCTAAGATCGCATCTTTCACACCAGCGGCTGTAAGTACTGCTTCATGACGAGAGACCAAATGTTGTCCCCATTGATTAAAGCCCGGGATGTTACCTAAGCAGCCACGGTAGACATTAGCACCCTCCTTGCATATAAAAGAATAGTCTTCTAATTCTTTTTGCAACCAGCGAGGAGTCTCCACGATAAAATTATGAGGATTGCCTAATGCCCTGGTCGGGAGTAGAAAGCAACCAGAAAAGGTCTTGCGGGGATCGGTCGCAGCAACACCTTTTCCAAAGATATAACCTTCTTGACAGTTCAAACGTTCAGCAAAAATCTTCTCTGGAATCATAAAGATCCGAGTAGACCGACCGTTAATGTCCTCCATAAGGTGGCAACGCATGGGGTTGAAGTGAGAAGGCCCATGTGAACATTCAAAGCATTCACGGCTTGCTAAGGCAGGATACCACCCGAAATAAGAAGAACAACCTCCACAAGGGCGACCAAAGAAAAGATCGTACTTCTTGGCGCTCTGCGCAGTTTTCTTCTTCGGAACACGCTGCTTTTTCTTAGATGTCATCATTTCTTCAGGAGAGCTTTTCTTAGAAGATTCATTTTTCTTTGAAGAAGATTTTTGCCTTTTAAACTCCCCACAGGCATATGCAACGGCCTTACGCTTCTTAACGAGAGAAGGTGACATTGGAGGCGCCGCAATTGAAGCTACTTTGGAAAAAGCAGTCGCACTATCCTTTGGCTCCTTAAAGGAAGGACGCTTCTTTTTCACAACTGATTTCTCTCGTGGTGAAAGAATAGGAAATTCTGGAGAAGACATCGCCTGCAAAAATATATATATCAAGTTAAAAAAAAAAAAAAAAAAAAAAAAAAAAAAGAAGGGGACTACCGCACGTCACGGCCTCGCTACAAAATTGCTGATTCTTTGGTACCAGTAGTCAAAATGCTCCTCCTCTTAAGAACCAAGCAGTGGTCGTCAAACCTGAAATAAGAAGCCAATAGAACCCGTGAGCAAAGCCATATTTAAAAAAAAAAAAAAAAAAAAAAAAAAAAAATCAAATCAAGAGAGACCTGCTAGACAACATATCAGGAATCACGCCTTTACAAGTAGCCCACAACAGCATAATTCCTGAGGGGGCATTTGATGGGGTATATTTTGATTAGTCTATGAAATTATATGATTTTTCATATATATATAAAAAAAAAAAAAAAAAAAAAAAGGAGGAAGAAGAAGAAAATGGAGAAGGAGACGGAGCCCCGGCACTTCCCAGAAGAAACCCAATCCCCCAATCGCCCGTCCAAATCTACTGCTGGCTGTCCGATCAAGAATCTCTGCAAGAGACGAAACAGAGGCGTCCGATCCTGACCCTGGCAGAAACTCGCCACCCCGTTCAGATGCCTCCGCCGCCGCCTAGAGCTTCGGAAGCTTGTAGTTCCCGTACATCCGCAACCCAGCGTAGATTTTCGCGGCGATCGCTCGCCGCCGTCTCTCCCTCTTCTTGTTGTTCTCCCTCTCTTTCCATGTCGGAAGCCTCGTCCCTGAAGTCATGCCGAAGTTTCCGTGTACCTCACTAGCAAAATCTCAAAAAAAAAAAAAAAACTGGAAACCGAAACCGCTTTTCACTTTTCAGAAGCTCCGGCCACACAAAACATCCACTTTAACCTCTCCCGTCGAAATTCACTTTCCGAGCAGGGAACCTTCGATCCACACCCGCAAAACCGGATTCTGCTGCCGGAAACCACTTACCAACTGGTCGAAGACCGTAAAAACTACTGCCGGAACATTAATAGACACCAGCTCAGCTCGCCGAGCGAACCACTGTGTAGACTTCGGATACCGGATCCGACCTTTCGCTGATACCAATCCGCTGCTTCAAGACCAATTACACAGGTAACAACGGCGAGGCTGACCGGAAAGCAGAAAAATGCTTGCCTGTGCGGGTGGGTTCAGCAAACGGCGGGACAAAGCCTGCGTCGGAATTCCATTAGAACCGGATAGCTTCGCGAGCTAGTAAACCGCTTCTCAATAGTTCTCTTCCCTTTTCATTGTGGTATGAAAATCGGTTTTCCGAGGGCGGAAGAAAATTCCAATCGGAGATCAAGATTCTGGGCGGGATACGGCACACGAACATCGTGAAATTGCTCTGCTGCATCTCCAGCGACGACTCGAAGGTGCTTGTCTACGAGTATGTGGAGAACGGCAGCTTGGACCGCTGGCTCCACGGCAAGATGGCCAGAGAAGGAGGAGCCGGTCTCGACTGGCCGACGCGGCTCCAGATTGCGATCAGCGCTGTGCAAGGGCTCTGCTACATGCATCACTCCTCCGCGCCGCCAATCATCCACCGCGACGACAAGTCCAGCAACATCTTCCTCGACAACGACTTCAAAAGCCAAGATCGTTGACTTCGGGCTGGCGCGTATGCTGGCCAAGCACGGCGAGCTGGAATCAGTGACGGCCGTCGCGGGGTCGTTTGGTTACATCGCACCAGAATATGCGTCGACGCTCCGTGTGAACGAGAAGTGCGACGTCTACAGCTTTGGCGTGGTGCTGCTAGAGCTTACCACAGGGCACGAAGCGAACAAGGGTGTGGGAGATCTGGTGCCTCTGTAAAAAAAAAAAAAAAAAAAAAAAAAAAAAAAAAAAAAAAAAAAGAGAAAGAGAGATGCTGACCTGTATCGCTTGCACAAAGCAAACTGGAGGAGCAAGCAGTTCTCTACGCGAACTGGAAGAAGCTGGAACCAATAGGAGCGCAGCGCCAAAGCGATAGAGCAACAGAGCAGTTGCAGCCGCAGTCGGTGGATTCCCCTTCCGGCTTTGAATCTCCTTCGTCAACCTCTAAGATCCAGAAGGACCCGCTGGAGATAGCAGGACTATCAATCTAGAGCTACAGCACGCATGCGCCGGGCCGCTGATCACGCTGCCACCGATCGGCAACTACAGGCTACCAGCTCTGGAGTTGCAGGAGATAGCGTGTTTCCATGCAAAAGATATGACAGGGCATCAACGGTCAGATTCCGTCACTGAACGATCGTTCCGCGGAAGCGAATGACTGCACCAGCTCGAGGTTCCGCGGATGCACGAGTTCCGCGTGAAGACGGTCCCAACAGGCACCAGCTCGAGGTTCCGCGAGATAGAATGTGCTAGTTCCGCGTGATGGAATGTGCTAGTTCCGCGGAAATGCATGTCGCAGAAAAGAGTTCCGCGGGAGCGTGGTTCTGCGTGGACGCAGTTCCGCGGCAGGCGCATGAAGACCAATTGAGTTCCGCGGAGAAGAGGTTCCGCGTGAATCCGGTTCCGCGGGAAAGCGGTTCCACGGAGAGGAGGTTCCGCGTAAAAACAGTTCCGCGGGGAAGACGGTTTCGCGGGAGCTTCCGGTTCCGCGGGGTCTCGCACCAACCCGGCAGAGCCTATAAATACCCCACTCGGCTTCTCAAAAAAAAAAAAAAAAAAAAAGAGAACTTCGAGCCGAGAACGAAGACAGCTCTCCCGTGCTCAGAGAAGAACGTGAGTTCTCCGATATATATTTTTGAGTTTCTTTAATATATATATATATATATATATTATATATAAATATATATATATATATTATTTTCGAAAACTACTTTTCCCAACGTGGATACTCCCCGACTGGCGGGTTGAATTGACACACGGGTTAAGTATATTTTCTCCTATAAAAATATATATATGTATATTATTTATATATAAATATATATATACATATATATTATTTTCAAAAAAACTACTTTTCCCAACGTGGATACTCCCCGACTGGCGGGTTGAATTGACACACGGGTTAAGTATACTTTCCCTCTTTCAAAAATAAAGTAAAAATATATATATGTATATTATATATATATAAATATATATATATACATATATATTATTTTCAAAAAAACTACTTTTCCCAATGTGGATACTCCCCGACTGGCGGGTTGAATTGACACACGGGTTAAGTATATTTTCTCTTTTAAAAATAAAATAAAAATATATATGTGTTATATTATATATATATAAATATATATATATACATAAAAACTACTTTTCCCAACGTGGATACTCCCCGACTGGCGGGTTGAATTGACACACGGGTTAAGTATATTTTCTCTTTTAAAAATAAAATAAAAATATATATGTGTTATATTATATATATATAAATATATATATATATATACATATATATTATTTTCAAAAACTACTTTTCCCAACGTAGATACTCCCCGACTGGCGGGTTGAATTGACACACGGGTTAAGTATACTTTCCCTCTTTCAAAAATAAAGTAAAAATATATATATGTATATTATATATATATAAATATCTATATATACATATATATTATTTTCAAAAACTACTTTTCCCAACGTGGATACTCCCCGACTGGCGGGTTGAATTGACACACGGGTTAAGTATATTTTTCCTCTTTTAAAAATAAAATAAAAATATATATGTGTTATATTATATATATATAAATATATATATATATACATATATATTATTTTCAAAAACTACTTTTCCCAACGTAGATACTCCCCGACTGGCGGGTTGAATTGACACACGGGTTAAGTATATTTTTCCTCTTTTGAAAATAAAATAAAAATATATATGTGTATATTATATATATATAAATATATATACATATATATTATTTTTGAAAACTACTTTTCCCAACGTGGATACTCCCCGACTGGCGGGTTGAATTGACACACGGGTTAAGTATACTTTCCCTCTTTTAAAAATAAAATAAAAATATATATGTGTTATATTATATATATATAAATATATATATATACATGTATATTATTTTCAAAAACTACTTTTCCCAACGTGGATACTCCCCGACTGGCGGGTTGAATTGACACACGGGTTAAGTATATTTTCCTTCTTTTGAAAATAAAATAAAAATATATATGTGTATATTATATATATATATAAATATATATACATATATATTATTTTTGAAAACTACTTTTCCCAACGTGGATACTCCCCGACTGGCGGGTTGAATTGACACACGGGTTAAGTATACTTTCCCTCTTTCAAAAATAAAGTAAAAATATATATATGTATATTATATATATATAAATATCTATATATACATATATATTATTTTCAAAAACTACTTTTCCCAACGTGGATACTCCCCGACTGGCGGGTTGAATTGACACACGGGTTAAGTATATTTTCTATTATAAATATACATATATATATATCAAAAAAAAAAAAATGATGACCTCTTCGCTCAATCTGAGCCCCAAAACTCTCCAAAAAGCCCATGATGGCCCAAAAATCTCCAAAAAGCCCAAGATGGCTCAAAAATCTCCACAAAGCCCAAGATGGCTCAAAACTTTTCAAAAAGCCCATGATGGCCCAAAACTCTCCAAAAAGCCCAAGATGGCTCAAAACTTTTCAAAAAGCCCAAGATGGCACAAAAATCTCCACAAAGCCCAAGACAGCTAAAAACTTTTCAAAAAGCCCATGATGGCCCAAAACTCTCCAAAAAGCCCATGATGGCCCAAAAATCTCCAAAAAGCCCAATATGGCTCAAAAATCTCCATAAAGCCTAAGATGGCTCAAAACTTTTCAAAAAGCCCATGATGGCCCAAAACTCTCCAAAAAGCCCAAGATGGCTCAAAACTTTTCAAAAAGCCCAAGATGGCTCAAAAATCTCCACAAAGCCCAAGACGGCTAAAAACTTTTCAAAAAAAGCCCAAGGTGGCCCAAAACCCTCCAAAAAGCCCAAGATGGCTCAAAACTCTCCAAAAAGCCCAAGAAGGCCCAAACTCTTTTCAACAAGCCCAGTTGGGCCCAAACCTTTTAAATTGGTCAAAAATGACCCAAACATATTTTTTTAAATTCGGTTGAATCCATTTCTTGGTAAAACCACCCAATTGTTCAATCCAGAGGCTGAATGCGGGAGACGCTGGTTTCTTGTACAAGTACAGAAGCTGAAAGCGGGACACGCTGGTCTGCTGTGTAAATCCAGAAGCTAAGAACACACTTAGTTTGCTGTGTAGGGTCACTAGTGTAGCCGACGGGCCCCTCACTAGTTCCCAAACCGAGTCATCGCTGGTCGACGGGCTAAGCGTAAACTCACATTTAAGACATGGCGCGTGGCGTCATGTACCTCACATTTAAGTCATGGCGCGTGGCGTCATGAACCTCATACGTAAAGATATGGCGCGTGGCGTCATATACCTCACATTCGAGTCACGGCGCGGGGCGAAGTGTACTCATTTATCTTTATATTTTTGTTAGACACGATTTTTCGTGCACTTGTAAAGACGTAGAAGGATCTTCTACGCACTTCATTATTATTAAGCATTTTTTTCTTATGGACCATTGTATTCAGCTCTTTTAATCAAGGGTTTTCTCGTTAGAGATGTAAAATCAGAATGTGGAACACAATGCAAAATATTTCTGTGATATACTTTTCGGACTCGGTTAAAGAATTGGATGCTTTAAAATTTTGCTGGGGAATTAATTAAGCATTTATTTCCAAAGTCGTAGGAAAACAATTTTATCTTTAACCAAGTGTATGAAATGATTTTCTCACGAGGCCGGAACATTTGGTCAATTTTGTTTTGCTTTAAACATTGTTTCCAACATTAGCATCATTTTCCTTGATGCCAGAAAAGAATTGCTTCTGCCCCTGTCTTAACTCTTGTGTTCTTAATGTCTCCACTTCCAATGCTCTTGCTCTTTCAATACTGGAGGCGTAGTCTCTTATTATAAGCGGTGCAAATATTTCTCGTAAATAGGGCCTTAGCCCTTGCTGGAACCTCTGTGCTTTATTCTCTGACACATTGGCTACCCATGGTACATATCTTACCAAGGCATTGAATTTAGTCGCATACTCTGTTACAGACATCCTGCCTTGATAGAGTTTCTCAAACTCAATGAATTTTAGGCTTTGGAGCCCTACTGGAAGGTACTCCTTGTTGAATTCCTCCACAAATGTTTGCCCGGTAACTTGTTCTGGATGGGACATGGTCATCATTAGGGTCTCCCACCATTCGTTTGCATCTTTTATCAGCAAATTAGTGGTACACAGGACTTTTTGATTCTCGTTGCAGAGTGAGATCCTAAATAACTTCTTTATCTCGGTCATCCATTGTTCTGTTAGAACAGGATCAGGTTCTCCTGCAAATCTAGGGGGACGTTAAGCTAGGAAGGCATTGATGGCCCTTCGGTCAACTTCTAAGATACTATCCCCATCCCCTACTGGAGCTAGTGCGGGGTTAGGAACAACTGCCTGACTTGGTCTTTCTCCTCCTGACTGTGCTTTCTAAGTTTTTTCCCATAATCCTTGGATTATATTAGCTGTTTGGGTTGCCCATTCCTGAGTAGCTTGTTGCATGGCTTCTTTTACGGCCGCAGTCACTCCTTCCCTTATTTGTCTTGCTTGACTTAAGTCAACCTCACTTCCCATATTTAAATCGGGACTTATATTTTCTGGTTGTTGAAAAGTCCAGAGATTTTGCTTACTTAGTCCTAAACTTTTCGACCTCTTACTCGATTCCCCTTCTTCATGCTTACTTACGGGTTCGTCGGCCACAACCTTTCCCTTATTCATTCTAGCTCGTGCTCTAGTAGTTGGCATACTGGTTTTTTACACACATGGAATAACATTAGCAATCATTAGGCAATCTATAATAGCCTCATGGTCAATTTATACATGTAAGGAGTCATATTCAAAATATACATACACATGCTGGTTTATATTATATATCAAACATTTTTACAGTCACAGTCATACATAAACTAAAACATACAGAAGTCATTTCACATATATACATACACAACTATACAGAATAAAAGAAAACCCACTCTCCTTATTATTTATCTGTGCCTATTTGCGTAACCCCTTGGTCCCCTTATATACCTCCTATCGCAAGGGGGCACTTGCATAGGTTCCTCAGTAATAGTGCTAGTGTCGGACCATACTAGGGGGTTTGGGTTCTCATCTATATGCTCCTCCTCCTCACTCTCACTTTTGATGGTCCCTTCCATAGGGTCATCGTCATCATTCTTACTTTCCTCCCTTGTAGGTTATTCTTCACGATCTACGGCTCGTAGTATACGTTCACCGAGTAGTTTTTCAGGAGCCTGTTCCATCACGTCCTCCCCTCGGGTATGGGCCTCCTCTCGGAGTCTACGGTGCTTCCTTTCCTCCCTATCTAATTGTTCCCACCTGATCCCATAGCGGAACTGCACAAATCCTCTTGCAAGGCAATACCAGGGTCTCTCATCTGGTGGAACCGGGGCGGAGATCCTATCCCAATACTCCTGTAGTTCCGCAGCATTGATCTCATCGGTCACCAAGGGTGGGTATGGTTGAGAACGTAGGGTATATTGTGGTGAGGAAGCTCTATTAGTAAATTTTCCATTTTTGGGTCTTACCTGGAGAACGTAAGGGTGGGAATTGGTGGTCTCCTCTCTCCTGATGTGTAGAGAAGGGTGTGAATGAAAAAATTCTTCTGGTATGGGAGGCCTAAACCCTAGGTCCTGCTGGGAAGCCCACCATAGGCTTATGTTGTCTTCTACCCTTTGCCTCTTCCGGGCCTCCTCCATCTCCCTCCTTAACGTCTCGGGGTCTAGAACTACCTTGCCTTTGTCAGTCATCTACATTTTAAATATAGCAATTTAGCTATATTTTGCAAAAGAAAATCATAAGAAACATCCAATTTCATAAATACATGGGACAATATATGTTCTACAATAAATAAAATTTTATTATTTGCTATCATTTTTTTTCCACGCCTATTTACCAATTCTTGCTCTGATACCACGCTCTGTGGCGCCCCCGACCGGGGCACTGGAGAGCCTTACTCCGGGATCGCTTTCTGATTGGTAAATGTGAACAGGATTGTTGCCCTGGTCACGCGACGAGATTTTTTTTATATATTCATACATAATACCCATAACCTGTGAAAGGATAAGATAACCAAATCATTTGTATTTGATTCCACATGTGGTAATTAGAATTTGTCTTTTTTATACCTTCATAACACATTCATCAGTTATTTAATTACAACAGAGGTTTCCTAGTCAATCAAGACTACATTTACAAAATTCAACCTTCCATAGATTTATACAAGAAAGGCAGTAACTTATTTAACCCTATACTTCACTTCGGTGTCTATCTCATACTTGTCTATAAATTTTGAAAAACATTACATGAGTACTAATACTCAGTAAGCAAGTCCTTTGATTTTGCAAATAAACATTTTCCATTTCCTTTCTGTGGATTTCATAGATATAAAAATGCAAATGCATTCAAGCATACATGACATTTCTCACGATGGAACACTAGCTAGGCGTCCATCACCTGATCCTGCTCCCATTTCAGGGAGGGCGCCGCCAGCCTCACCCTATATTACCGACTCGGTCATGCTAGAGGGGGACAACCGGTCCAATTACACCTCTCTCATGACCTAATCCTTGTGCACCATGTACATTCATTTTCATGTTGGCATGCCATTTCATGTATAAATAATTTTGCACAAATAATTTGTAAATAATTTTCAACAAATAGAAATATTCTTTGCAATTCAAAAATTATGGGAATGGCCATCCTTAAACAAGATTTAAAATATCCAAATTCAATTATTTATAACACGTTTGCAATACAAGATGAAAAACATCAATTTTGGAAGTATAACTTGCTTACCTGTAAAATTAGCTTGTACCTTCCACCTTTTCTTTTCCTTTTCCTATACACATAAAATGACCATTTTTTCTTATAATATCCCATGCTTGCACATTTTATTAACTTTTTTTTCTAACCCACATGTGTTCATTTCATATAACTATCTTCTAACCATATTTACAAACTTGGCTATTATTAACCATTCTTATCCTCGTTGAACTTTCTTCAAGGTCTAACCTATGCTAACTGCCACGCGATATATGGACGTCCATCCTATTTCCACATCAAATCTTCATATCAATTTGTTATTTGAAATATTAGTGGAATGTGAGCATATGGCAATAAAAATTTAATTCATACCCATCTTTTAATTACTAAATTAACATAACTATGGGGGCATAAAAATCTGTTTACATGTGTATATATCTGTTAAACATTGGCAACTTATTAATGGTAATTACTTTTTTTCCATGATTTTCAACGAATTTCAAAATCTTACTGCACTAATATGTATATTAATTATTTCAACGTCCAGCAGCTGAATTAATATATACATTAATTATATCCATTAATGTTCAGTAGGGTAGAGCTTCTGCATTTAATTAAACGAAGTCAGAATTTAAGCATGGAATGGGATAGCACTTCCGAATTCTAAAAGTGTTTTTGACACAAATCAATTAGGAATGAAGGTAAGGAATTAATTAAATATAAACCATCTGTTCAGGAACAGTATATATATATATATTCAACAAGAAAAATTACATTAACGCTCAACAGGTTAACATAAAGCATCTGAATTCAAATGAAAAAAATCAGACAGCAAAAATAAAATTTCTGAAATCATCCGATATGGGCGGCAATGCATTTACATATATATAAAAATTTGTTGGAATACTGCTGCCGTCCACCACTAATATCCTGCTGCCCATTTTGTGACGTCCCTTTCAAAAATTTCATTTTAGCAACAGTTTCACTGTTGAAACATGCTGAATTAATTAATGTGAAAATCATTAAAAGTTGTTAATGCTCATCCATGCCTGTTTAAAATGGATCATCAAGATCGGACAGCATTTTCAGAGTTTAATTAAAATCAAGTAAAAAAAATCATGATTAATTAATAAAATGGTACATGCATGAACGTCCAGCAGCATATAGATTAAAATTCTGTTTAATACAAAACATTTATTTATGAACGGTAAAATATTTTTACAGCATGTGTTTTATATTTATTAATCAACGTTCTGCATAGACTGTTAAAATTATCAAAATCAAAATATCAAACGTATAAATCATATGATCATCCAGTAGGTGGTTTTAATAATTTAAAATCAAAACTGAAATCATGTAAATAGGGGACGAGATGAGCATCATATCTGAAATAATAATAATAAGTAAATAAAATATGTCGATGTGAAGAATGAAGAAGAATGCCTCGAGCGCTGGATGGTTTGACTATAATTGATGCTACCGTCCACGCCTTTCTTCTTCCTTTCTTTTAATTTAGCAATTGTAACATATATATGTATCTCTCCCTGCTAATGCACTGCACGTCCACCACTCTTTTCTCTTCTTCAGCAGCCTCTTTTTATATTCCCCTTACACGGTTTACCATGGTTTGGTTTTTCCTATCCCAAGTGTCACTGCTGTAAATTAAGAACAGTTGTTGGCTTATTAATAATTCAGCGTAAATAAAATACAAGTGTTTGCGTTTTATCAATCCAGCGTGGTTAAAACATGGCTGTTTAATTTTCAGCAATACGGCTGTCCACATTACGTGTACCAGACATTTGTCTTCTTACCGTTCACATTTTTCTATTTTTTTAAATGGAAAATTCCATCATGAATTAATTAATTCATAACTGTATACATACACACCTATATATTATGAAAAATTTTCTTATTAATATATATACGATTGTTCACAAAATGCACCATTCGGAATTTTTTTTTTAAAAAAATTGTGTTATTTTAATTAATTATTCATATTTGGACATAAAAACTTGTTTTCCAAAATTTCATTCCTTCATTGAATTGGGCATATTAAAATAGTCTTGACCCTAAAATTTCATCTCAAACGGCCTTATACGCATTAAGATATTAATTAACTAATCAATTATGCAAAAATAGCAAAATATCCGCTGGACGTAAATTATTTTTCATAATCTTTTCTATCTAAATTAAAGAGCATACAATTTAATACTTCCGATCAAATTCTCTTGTCCATCCGAGTTATACATGCTTAGATCTAATGAAAATAGTGAGGATGAACATAAGCCTTTAATTAGGACCCCTAATTGGCCAAAAAATTTTCACTTATTTTTATTTTTCCATAAGTTCCGTAAATTTAAATGGTTTCAATTTGTATAATTCAGAATTTTGAAATTTTTTTCCGAAAAATTTGTAAAAATTCATTTTCATATCTAATCTTTATGAAATCATAAATTACCCCTTTAGTTTTCTTATAAACCTCAAATTTAACTTTTGTAAAATTAAATCCTCTTTTTGTCTCTACTCTTGTCAAATTTACCAATCAATCCTTTATTCTAAATTTACAATTTAATGTCATTTTTTCTAAAATTGAAATTTGATCTTTTTGTAAACACACACATTTTTCTATAACCTTACTGAAATAACATATACACTGTATACTCTTTCAACATACATTACATTCACGAAGTTTCAAATAACACGGGTTTCATAGTTCTACTATAAATTCAAGAAGAACAAATCATCTATTTACCTTGATCAAGATTTTTCTCCAAATTAGAAACCCTAACTTGAATCTCTAAGATTTTGAGCTCGCTTGAGATGAATCCACAATCCTCAAAGAAATTCAAAAAGTTTTACAAGGATTAAGGCTAAGATGAGGGCTGGAAGAAGAAGGAAGAAGAATGAGAAGAGAATTGAAGAAAGGAGTGAAGGAGAAGGGCTAGAGACTTTGGGATTGTTATAGCCTCCTAAAAGACGCATAAATCAGACGCCTCTAAATCAATCCCAACAAATCATAACATAACCGAGTGGGTGCAATCACATAATATTCTAATGTACAACTCATACTCTATCTAATATGCTCATGAGTGGTGTCCCATATGACCCAATATGCTAATATCGTAATGAATGTATACATGCAATACACATCCCTCAGGTGCCACATCTATATACAATGTATACAACACTAATATTATTAATTATATTCACAAATAACCTCATGATAAAGGAAGAATTATCAAAAAAATACTTGATCCTCATAAGTAGATTTGGGTGTTTCCATGCATCTTGATGGATCTTCGCCATTAATCCGACCAAAATAGGTTAATTGAAAGGGCAAAAAATTGGAAATCAAGATGATTAAACTAGTTTATAGTGATCTAATTCTCCCAATCGGCAATCGAGCAGGATCAGAGCAACTAGGTCACTAGTTCCCAGTTGAACTAGTCAAACTGGCTAGTCTGATTTGGTCCTTGTAACATTGAATGACACAACCAATTATAGTATGGATTCATGAATAACCATACAAGATGGCATTACAATGCTAAAAGGTGATAAGACATTCAAATGATGAAAGAAGCAAAAACTATCAAAAGTAATGACAAAGCCATGAATTCCTTATTTTTTGCTTTAATTGTAACTAAATACAATAGATTCTTATCTTATACAATAGCTAAGGAAATTTGAGATACCTTGATATCTATATATGAGGGTATTCCCTAAGTGTAAAAAACTAAAAAAATATTCTTATAGGAGAACCTGAAAGTTTTACATGATTGAGGGTGAAAGTATTTCTGAATGTTTGTTAGATTTGCTAAGATAACTAATGCTCTAAAAGGTCTTGGCAAGCTTATCGCAAAATATGAGCAGATAATGAAGATTGTTAGAGCTCTATTAGAATCATGGACCCCAAATATGAAGAAGCATAAATCTCAGTGCACTCAAGTTGGAGACTTGATCAGTTCACTTATATCACATAAGCTTATCAAGAAGAAGAATGAAGAAGAGAAAATAATAGCACTGAAAGTAACAACCAAAGCTTTGATGACTCTTGTATAAGCTCATAAAGGGATGATGAAGAGTTAGTTCTTATCACAAGAAAATTCAAAAATTTTGTAAAAAAGAAAAAAATGCAAGCTCCTCCAAAATCTTTCGAGATGGTGAGAAAGATAAGAAAAAAAGAAGAAGAGAAACTACTAAATGCTACAACTATGGGAGAATGATCATATGCAGCTCCAATATTTTACACCGGATGAGTGTAAGCCCCAAGATAAGAAAAAGAAGCAATTTTAAATGATCTTTTGAACAAAGAGTTAGAAGAATATATGTAATAAGGAATCGTCTTCATCTTCAAGCGGCTCATCCAATGAAAACAAGGAAGCAGCAAATTATGCAAGAATTTGTTGCATGGAAAAATTGAAGATCATAATTCCTATGTATGTCAAATAATAAAAGGAGTGTCAAAGAAGAGATGTAAATTTAAACAATACCACTAAAATCATTTATACGAAGATAACTTTTAAACTTCTTTGCTCCATTTCTCATTCAATTTCATCATCTTTAAATGAATGTAAGCAATTCTAGATGAGCTTCATTAAGCATATGATGCCTTATATGTTAAAATGAAAGGACTTGGCATCAAGTATTTAGAGAAAAAAGAAATAATGTAATGTCACAATTATTATAAATGGTAAACTAATTGAGAGAATTAAATCCCTAATAGAAGAAGTGAAGGTATTAATAGAAGAATTTTACAAATCGAAGAAATTTAATCAAACACTAAATGAATCATTAGCAAGGTTCTCAAATTTTGGAGAGAATAGTCAAATATTTCTTAAAATGAAAACCTAAACAAGCAAAAAGGAACTTGAATACTCAACCCATGAAATCTGTGAATGCAACAACACAAAGGGACCAAAATTGGGACAAATTTCAAAATAAAACACATGTGAAAATAGCTCAAACCCATCACCATAAAAATTGCAATGAGAACTGTATGGGTGAGGAGATCTACTTGGCAACGATTAATCACATGAACTTCTCCCACAAAAAATACATAATATATATAACTTTTGTAACGAATATAGATATAACATTAATTGTAAGACCTCGAGTATTGGAAACTATGTGAATAGCCAAAAAAGTATATAATATAGCCTAAGAGGCCAGAAGATAGTAGAATTTTGGGAATTAAGGGTTGAATATATGAAGGATTGTGTGAATTGTAGCAAATGTGCAAAATCCAGTTAGTGAGAACTGGAGGGGTGAATTTTGATAAGTGACTTGGTGTAAACCTAAGACGGATTTATAGATTTGTTTATGATTTTGGATGTGCGGGAACCTTTGATTTGATTAAATAATGAATATTTGAGAATTGACTCTTATATGTGAATTTTGAACTTAAAAAAATGCATAACTTAGAGTTAACTAGATATGAAATGTGTTTAAGCATGAGTGAGATGTTTAGCATGTTTAGAATGTATATATATGGTTTTGGGTGAGATTTGAATGATATATTTGGATGAATGATGAAAATGGGTCTAATTATGTAGTTAAGCCCAAAAAATTGAGATAATGGAAATGACCAAAAGCCATTAATGGGAGTCATGATTTGCAAGAGAATGATTCTAGATATGATTGAAATGTGTCCATGATACTTGGCAATTAAATTAAAATAATGACTTTGAGAATTGAGTCATTTAGGACTAATGATGAAAATTCAGTAAGAAATAAACCTGACGGAAAAATTTACAAATGACATCGAACATGATGATTTCTAGCACGATAAGATGCTAGATGTATGTATGATGTGTGAGAAGTGATTTTGAATGCATTAGAAGTGATAAATGTGATTTAAGCTAATGAAACCTATTGTAGAGGCCGAACAGCTAAGGAGTTGAGTTGAGAGGTTAAATTTTGTATAAGACATGTTTAAGCAAATAAACGACATGAATATGATATCGTGATGATAAGAGATTTGCATGAATGATTGATATGGTGTTGGAAATGTTTTGACATGATATGACTACTTATCTTATGAACGGGCTAAAGTTGTCGGTAAAACTGTCTAGTAAAATGCATGCCAAATTTTATGGTGATGAAATTTTGAGCTGAAATTTCGTGGAGAGATATTAATTGAAGTTAAAAATCCAATACAAAAATAATCATCTCAATTGGAGTTGTCTATAGGAAGTTATAAGTTAAATAGTGCAATATAGCTGAAAATGCCCCATTTATGGGCCCACATGATCGAAATCGTGTCAAATCCATAACCACATGGCCTAGGCCATATGCCATTCTGTTTTAAATGTGGGAGAGGTCTAAATCTATCCACTTCTTTCCCTTCTTCCTCCCCATGCTCTTAGCTCTCTACCTCTATGAAAAACCACTCAAAAGTGCTTGAATACACACTATTTTTACATCAAAGAAGCTCCTTGGATTAAGGAGAAAGCTTAGAGCTAAGGAGATCTTGAAGATATTTTGGTAAAATTGAATTTGAAGTAAGTATATTGATTTCTTTTGAAATAAATAATGAATTTGAGTTGCAAATCATGCATTTTGTCAATTATTTATGGGCGCCACACTGGTTGTTGTGATTTAGATGAATTTTTGAGACATGAAGCTTGTGCAGAGATTGTAGAGAGGTTTAATTTTGGAGTTTTAATGAAAATTCATGTAAAGGATAAAATGAAAGTATTTAAAAGTGATTTTATATGATATTATGTTGTATTTGATGGAATTGGGCTTGATTTTCATATAACATCTATGATGTGTACATGAAAATGCCTAAGTGAGGCTAAAGGTGAGAAAATGATGTATAAATAGGCGTGTAAAATCTTAATGATGTGAATAATATATTGCAAATGCTTGAGGGCATATGTGATGTTGAATTATTTGGAATGAAACTTGTAATGGACTTGAAGTGTATGAAGTATATGATATAAAATGGGGTTTGAACTTTGTGTTTAAGGATATGGTTGGATGTATGTCGAAATTTGTAATGAATTGACATGGGTTGTGTATTTAGATGGATTTCGGGATGGTTTGGTGTGGGTTTTGCATGCCACATATTGATTTGATGAATTGGAGCTAGGCTCTTTGAAAATGGTTTGGTTTTTTTAGCTATTTGTTTGTGCATGATTTTGATAAACTAATGATGCATGGTTTGAAATGAGCATGAGGTATGATTTTAGCATGAGCATGATGCGTATGACATAAGTGATGCATATGCGCATAGAATTGTTTATGACCCTTTATTGACACGAGGATAAGATTGTTCATGGCCCTTTATTGACATGAGGATATGATTGTTTATGGCCCTTAATGGACGTGAGGTTAATTTGGTTTCATATAATTATGTTTATTATAATCAACCGTATTGAGAAAAATAAGAAAAGTCAAGCTCTATTGTGCATTACCCGATGATTGAAAATTTAGGGTGCATGAAAATTTAGGGTTCAGACTTTTATCAAGAAAAAGGAGCCTTCTAAAATCTTGCTGGAAAAAAACCTGAAACACAAGGTATTTCAGATCGGACTTCAACTAATCCTTCATGTCATAAATTGAGATGGCTTGCTCCTCTACAGAATTTCCTCTTTACTAAAAGCGTTAATTCACAAATCAATTAACCATTCTTAACAAACATAAAAGATGCAAAATCAGGATATTTTGCACAATGTAATTGATAAATAGTCAAGAAAAGGTAACAAATAACTACTTCATGCCTCAAGGCAAGCGCTAACCTCTCCAACCACCGCAACAAGGATTCCCTTAGGAAGGTCAAGAGACCTGCATTTTAAGACAGTGCTATGTTCCTCACCATCTTTTGATCACAAACAATGTGACATGACATGATTGCGTGAGGCTAGTGAGAGCCTGGTGTTTTGCATTACATGTAGTAGCATGATGTATGATGAATTTGGCATAGATTTTCCATTGTTTTTACCAATCGCACCTACATATTGAGTTTGCCAGACTCACTTGTTTATTTTTGACATTTAGCAGAACTAATACTGTAAGCACCTAACTATGAGTTATGTTCTCAAGCTGATGTGGAATGTTTCAAGTATAAGTCATGTTAGCAATGGGTAATAATTATTTGAGGTTGATGTATATGTGAGATACAATGTATAACACATGATTAGTTGTGAGATGTAAAAATTAGGGTAACACAAATGTGTGGCCTATTGAGGCCTTATTAATATTTTTAGGAATTATTAATGTGTATTTTACTTCTGCTGAGATGCAAATGATGAAAATAATTATAGTTTAATTAGTTTTGATGTCATATGTCTAATTGATGAATTAGTTATGGATATCTAGGATTGCCACATGTGGATTTTTATATACATGTTGTGAGGACTAGGTATTTATATCTATATATAAATTATAACCATCTCCCTATTCATGAGGTAATTTATGAATATGCTGTTAGGAATTTGTGATGTTAATGTGGTACAAAACATATGTAGATATGACATCTAGGAGGATTTATAGTATATACATGCATGTATTATAATCTTGGCATGTAGTGTTGTATGGGACACCATTCACAAGTATGCTAGACATGAGTACGAGTTTTGCAGTTGCATGTTTCTGTAACTGCAGCCCCTGGTTATGATGTGATTTGTTCGATATTGATTGACGGATTGTTTGGGGCACAATGACTATTCTCCACTTCGCAGAGAGAAATCATGATCGAGGAAAGTAGATGCCACCTTTTATTGAATTAGTGATGGAATCTCATCTTTGACATGATATAGGGGTGGCGTGAAGGGATAGTGTCCAACAATTTCGTGATTTAGAACATTAGGGTTCGTGTCAGTTTATGGTTAATAGGGTTTGGGAAAAAATCAAATGTTATTATGTGATCTTTGCAAAACAAATGAACCATGTGGCCGCCCCGACCTGAGGCGTCACAACTTGAGCCATACACCGGGATCATTTTGGATTGGTAAATGTGAAATAGGATTGTTGCCTTAATCATGCGACGAGATTTTTTTCTTTGTCCATTTCGTTTAGCGGAATTTTTTTTTCTTTTCATTCCATTTCCTTCAACATTTTTTAAGCAATATACACTTGAAGTTAACTATACATGTCATTCTTAAATCATTAATTTATTCACTTTACAAGTAACTATATACTTGTAAAATACCAACTTGTTTACATATATCATGAGAATTCATGACCTAATATCGTTATGATCAACACAAACATTCAATCATTCTCTAAACATATCAATTCTTACATGATAGCTAACAATTCGTTAACACATTAAAGGATATTAGTTCATACTTCTCATCAATTTATTAGGTCGTTTTCCTTTTAAGCCATCTTGAACCTATCTGAGGTTAGGAAAATAAAATGTAAGTGCTAAACTCAGTAAGCAACCATTTTTTATTTCCATATAAATGCATTTCTTGTCGTTCGATAGGAGACACTTATCAAGTGATCAACTACTAACAGAAAGAAACCTTTTATGTAAACCTTCATATAAACCTTTCATAAAACCCCCTTTATTTTTCCTGAGGACAAATGTATGTCCCAAAATGTTTTCATATAAACCTTTATTCGTGGGGACAATTGTATTTCCCAAAACATTTTTCGTATTAACCTTTTTATATCCCAAATTCTGGGCTTTTCAAAAGCACTACAAATGCATATAAACTTTTTATTTGTGTGGACATTTTTATGCCCTAAAATATTTTCATGTAAACATTGTTTTTCTGTGGACATTGTTATATCCTAAAATATTATCATGTAAACATTATTTTTTGTGGACATTGTCATGTCCTAAAATATCTTTAAGTAAACATTATTTTCTGTGGCCATTGTTATGTTCTGAAATATTTTTAAGTAAACATTATTTTCTGTGGACATTGTTATGTCCTAAAATATTCTCACGTCCCCATTTTTGGGCTTTTAAAGCAAAACATATTCACATATGTCTCTGACCCTCTAGTAGATAACACTTACCAAGTAATCATCCTTCCATAGAAAAGAAACCTTCCTTATACAGCACCGTTAGCTAGGCGGTCGTCCATGATCCTGCTCCCATTTCAGGGACTTAGCGACTCGACCTCCCGTCTTCTCTTAGCAACTCAGCCACATGTAGAGGTGGGTCCTGGTCTGCAACCGTCTCGGCCCTAGACCTAGTACACGATCCTCATACACACTCGTTTATACTCACATTGTCGTGCTAGCATGATTTCATAAATTTTGCATAGTCCTCAGACCGTGCCATTTTTAAATCAAAACTTGATATAATATAATCCATTGAAGTCCTCAGACTGAGCCCTTCTCAAATTGAGAACCGGGCATAATCATTTTAAAAATAAAATATTTTCATAAACCGTTTTAAATCATAATGTTAGGATGACCATCCTTAAAGAATTTTGGAACTATTTTTGTAAATCAATTTTACAAAACATTTGCAGTATTTGAAAAAATAATATTTTCAAAAAATATTGCTTGTTTGTTAGTAAACAATTTTAGAATTCTCATTATAAAAATTCGAAAACATTTTACCATTTGAGAAAACCAGACTCTTCTTACAAATATTTTTATTCTCATTGTTGGGCTTTTTATGAACAAAGGATATGTAAACAGATTCTCATCCATTTATATCGGCATTATATGCCTTGTCCACACAACATCCTTGTCTCTCTTATTTAGGGAAGAGTTTAGATAATCTTTTGAACATCATTTAAACAAAACAGTCATCAAATCATTTTATATCATCAATTTATTGAGTGAGTTATCCTTAAAACCTTTTGAAAACATCAATACAAAACATTTTAAAAGTATTTTAACTATCAAAGAGACTTAAAATATTTTAATAGACCACTTCAAAGTATCTAAATAAATCATTTTAAGTCATTTAAACAAACCATTTCAAAGCCTTATTTATTTACAAATACCATTATATGAAGATTCACATTTTTTTCACAAAAACCACCTTAGGAATAGAATTCCCAAGACTTGTTTTCAAATATCATTTTGTAGAAGAGTTGAAACTCTATCTATGGTGCCCCGAACCGAAGTGCCTAAAGGCCTTACTCCGGGATCTTGTCGATTGGTAAACGTGACTCAGGATTGTTGCCCTGATCATGCGGCGGGTTCTTAATTGAATCTCATCCAAAAAAAATTTCTTTCTTTTTCTTTTCTTTCATCACATAAACATAACTCATCATCATTCATAATGAACTTATTCATATCATTATAAATCATTAACTTCTCATATTATTCATAACTCCATAATTTCATACAACCTATGTCTTTTTCGCCATATCCCATTAGGGCATTTATTCATACAAAAATCTACTAACCTTTGTATATTCATCTTTTTCTTTAGCAATACATGTCTTTTATCTCTTGGCTTTCCCTACACCTGTCTGAGATTAGGAAAACAAAACATGAGTCGAAACTCAATAAGCAAGTATTTTTTTTTATTTTAAATGCATTCCTCTCCATTCGATCAAAGACACTTAGCAAGTGATCAACTATCAAATGCACGGAAACCTTTTCATAAAAATCATTTCATAAACATTGGATGTGCAAATGCTTCCTTTCCATTCCTGACATAAACCTTCGTGTGTGAGTACGCTAGCCCAAGGAACATCTCACATAGCATGGTCCAATACGTCGGCTTTCTCCGACTTATCCTCATCAAGGGGAACCTCTCATCCTCTTGACGCCTACATGGTCTCCTACATGCATGACTTTTGATTTTCCCAGCATTATATACCTTTTACACCAGGTGACTTGTCATTCTCATGTAGAGAATTATTTGCATCATCCCTTAAAAACATCATTTCAAATCCATGCTTTCCTTTTCAATCCATATATGAAAATGCAATGCATTCATTCACACATAACATTCCATTGCCTCCACCTCTTGGGAGGACGCCGCCGGTCATAGCCCTAGGGACTTGGCAATGGTGAAGAGGGATCCCCAATCCTACTTCCTCCACCAAAGCCCCTTCGTTATGCATCATACATGTGCACATGTCCATGAACATCACATGACATCAATATGCCGGCATGACTTTTCATAAAAACTCATAAACATTCATCATTTCAAAACATTATAGGAATGGCCACCCTTAAACATATTTCATAAATACTTGAGAATAAAATCACATTTTCAAAGTTGTGCTTGCTTACCTCCTTAGTCGGTGTCCTGAACCTTCTCTTTCCTTTTTCCCTATACAAGGAAAATAGATATTTTATCCATCCATTCCATGTCTTAGGTTGCTTTCCATGCTTGCTTTATAACCATTCATTATCTCATTCCCATAGAGGTTAATCTTATAAAGATACTTGGTCATTACCCATTTATATGGATTTTTATCCATAAATTCTTTAAAAATTCCATCCATATATCCTCATAAAAATAAATCTCAAAATTTTCAAAAATCACGTTGTTCACTGTTCGTAGTTACTGTTCATGATTACTGTTTACGTTTACTGTAGCAGGTAGTGTTCATCTGAGGTTACTGTTCACAGCGTGTTGGTTACTGTTCATGGGTTCCAAAAATTGACATTTTTCCAAAAAAAAAAATTCCATGACATAGTTCTCAGTCAGTATATCATGGGAAAATTCATGAATTTTGAATTCATCATCATTAACTTAGCTAAATAAATCATTTTCTCCATATACTAAAAATCAACATAATTTCATTTAAGCATAATCCATAAATCCAAAAATTATGAAATTAATATATCATTATTTCAAAATCATAATTATCATAAAAATTCATTCCAAATTATCATTTAGCAATATTGGAGCATTATTTGCACATTTTGTACATGATTTTCCCGAATGCTCTATCTTCGCTTCAAATTTTCGATGTTTAAGCATAATTCCATTTGGGTATTATAACTATACTTATTTTCTCATGCTTAGGCATTATCTAAGCATGGTTTTACCCCAATTAACACTCAAAAGAAATTTGAGTAGAATTCTCTTACCTCAAGTGTAGAATTCTCTTCCTACTTGATTCTTTTTCTCTCTTTCCTTCTCTCCTTCTCTCTCTCAAGGATTGGAATGAATTTGGGGTGGGAAGGCTTGAATTTTTCAAGCTTGGAGCTGGTTTGGAGTTCCTTGGACGTTCCCATGCACCCCTATTTATAGTTTTGCATTTTTCATAAAATTATAATTTACCCCCTTGCTAGAGGTACTTAATTCTAAATATTTTTTTCCAATTTCCATGATTTTTATTGAGAAATGTGCAGCCCCCTAGCTACTTTTCACGTCTCCACCCTAGTCGCCTATTTATTTAATGATTTTGATTTATTTAAAATGATTTTTTTAAACTAGTTTCATCTCAACCCTTGATCACTTGATAAGGATGATTTTGGGCCATTGATTTTGGCTCCAAATCCCATGCCCCTACCCTCCTTGAGCCTTGTGCTGATTTTAATTAATTAAAATTAATCAAAAGTCAATCCTTATTTAATGATAAAGTAAAGCTACTTTTTGATCTTAAAATAACGTTTAATCTTGACCCTTGATCTATGATTTTTGATCAATCTTGGACCACTCATCATGTTCATCATAATACTTTGGCCATCTATAAAAAATGTCACCTTGATCCGATGTCCGGATTGCAAAATATGAATTTTTCTTCATTTTTTCTTCAAAATCACCCTTAAATCCGAAAATTATTAAAAAATTCAAAAAACATCACTATTCCTCTTTTGTATTTTAGTGGGAAGCTTTATTTTTCATCTTTTATGATTAAGTTAATCCAAAGTGATTAACTTAACATATTCCTTAATCCTACATTTACTATTCATGTTTCAGTATTCATCCAAATTAACATTCCATAATTAGCTATTTAATCCTCTAATTCCACATATTGTAAAAATATCATCAATATATTTCATATAAGGATTAATGCATTACCTAGGGTTTATAACCTAGGATTTCATATATGGTCCTAAAATTAGGGTTTCACAATTCTCACCCCCTTACATTAGGTTTCGTCCCGAAACCTGTCATTTTCCATCACGCTTCTACTGCGCAATTTTCATCTTATCATATCATCAATCATCTCTAATAAAGAGGTCAGTGTCCACTGCTCTCTTCCCATATACACATGACATATATGTGTAAATTTAATTTTATAGCAAAGATTATCTTTGCATCCAAACATCATTTTTTTTTCAAAAGTCAGAAGAGACTTTTGCTAACTTTGTTTATTCCCTTTCGTTACATAGTGTCTACAACTAGGTTATACTAGTGTAGACTACTGACTAAGTCAGTATAAAATATTTCTTTCTTTATCCTCCTTTCCTGTTTCTGTAAACCAGAAAGGGCCTTTATCATCCCTTTCATCACTATCGTGGAGAGATAATCCTCTCGCACCTATCTTCAAATGCATCAAGATTAGAAATTAATTCCAAACAATTTCCTTTCTTTCTTGATCCATGTCATTCAAATTCAATATCATGATATATAAATATCATGATTTCTATTTCTTCCATTCATGTATTCTTTCTACATCTATCTCCCAATCATTGTTATGATATAACTTCCTGTGGTATCATACCTTTTCTTTCTTTTCATTTACTCTTTCTATACTCATCTACCATTCCTCGATATGATACCATTCTTGTCTCATCATAAAAAGCATCATAGCTTCATAAACATATAGATCTAGACATTATCTTTGCCTATCTATCAATTCATATTCTAATACCAAGTTCTGTGGTATCACACCTTTTCTATCATCCATAATTTTTCTCTTTCCACGCCTATTTACCAATTTTTGCTCTGATACCATCTTCTGTGGTATCAGACCTATCCTTTCATCCTCCTTTATTTTCTTCTTCTCCTGCCTATTTACCAATTCCTTCTCTGATACCAATTTCTGTGGTGCCTCGAACCGGGATGCCTAGAGGCCTTACTTCGGGATCTTGTCGATTGGTAAACGTGACTCAGGATTGTTGCTCGGATCATGCGGCGGGTTCTTAATTGGATCTCATACAAAAAAAAAATTTCTTTTTCTTTTCTTTCATCACATAAACATATATTCATCATCATTCATAACGGACTTATCCATATCATCATAAATCATCAACTTCTCATATTATTCATAACTCCATAATTTCATACAACCTATGTCTTTTTCGCCATATCCCATTAGGACATTTATTCATACAAAAATCTACTAAGTTTTGTAGATTCCTTTTTTTCTTTAGCAATACATGTCTTTTATCTCTTGGCTTTCCCTACACCTGTCTGAGGTTGGAAAAACAAAACATGAGTCAAAACTCAATAAACAAGCATTTTTTATTTTTAATGCATTCCTCTCAATTCGATTGAAGACACTAACCAAGTGATCAACTATCAAATGCACAGAAACCTTTTCATAAAAATCATTTCATAAACATTGGATGTGCAAATGCTTCCTTTCCATTCCTGACATAAACCTTCGTGTGCAGGTACGTAAGCCTAGGGAACATCTCAGATAGCATGGTCCAATACGCCGGGCTCTCTCCGACTTAGCCTCATCAAGGGGAACCTCTTGTCCTCTTGACGCCTACATGGTCTCCTACATGCATGACTTTTGATTTCCCCATAATTATATACCTCTTACATCAGGTGAGTTGTCATTCTTATGTAGAGAATTATTTACACCATCCCTTAAAACACATCAATTCAAATTCATGCTTTCCTTTTCAATCCATGTATGAAAATGCAATGCATTCATTCACACATTACATTCCATTGCCTCCACCTCTTTGGAGGACGTCGCCGGCCATAGCCCTAGCGACTTGGCAATGGTGAAGAGGGATCCCCGATCCTACTTCCTCCACCAAAGCCCCTTCATTTGCATCATACATGTGCACATGTCCATGAACATCACATGACATTAATATGCCGGCATGACTTTTCATAAAAACTCATAAACATTCATAATTTCAAAACATTATAGGAATGACCACCCTTAAACATATTTCATAAATATTTGAAAATAAAATCACATTTTCAAAGTTGTGCTTGCTTACCTCCTCAGTCGATGTCCTCAACTTTCTCCTTCCTTTTTCCCTATACAAGAAAAATGGATATTTTATCCATCCATTCTATGTCTTAGGTCGCTTTTCATGCTTGCTTTATAACCATTCATTACCTCATTCCCACAGAGGTTAATCTTATAAAGATACTTGGTCATTACCCGTTTATATGGATTTTTATTCATAAATCCTTTAAAAATTCCATCCATATATCCTCATTAAAATAAATCTCAATTTTTCCCAAAATCACACTGTTCGCTGTTCACTGTTCATAGTTACTGTTCATGATTACTGTTCACGTATACTATAGCAGGTACTGTTCATCTGAGGTTACTGTTCACAGCATGTTGGTTACTGTTCATGGGTTCCAAAAATTGACATTTTTCAAAAAAAAATACCATGACATAGCTCTTAGTCAGTATATCATGGAAAAATTCATGAATTTTGAATTCATCATCATTAACTTGGCTAAATAAATCATTTTCTCCATATACTAAAAATCATCATAATTTCGCTTAAGCATAATCCATAAATCCAAAAATCATGAAATTAATATATCATTATTTCAACATCATAATTATCATAAAAATTCATTCCAAATCATCATTTAGCAATATTGGAGCATTATTTGCACATTTTATACATGATTTTCCCGAATGCTCTTTCTTCGCTCCAAATTTTCGATGTTTAGACATAATTCCATTTGGGCATTATAACTATAATTATTTTCTCATGCTTATGCATTATCTAAGTATGGTTTTACCTCACTTAAAATTCAAAAGAAATTTTAGTAGAATCCCCTTACCTCAAGTGGAGAATTCTCTTCCTACTTGGCTCTTTCTCTCTCTTTCCTTCTCTCCTTCTCTCTCTCAAGGCTTGGAATGAATTTGGGGTGGGAAGGCTTGAATTTTTTAAGCTTGGATCTGGTTTGGAGTGTTGGAAATATGTGAAAAATAAGCTAAATCTATGTTTTGATGATTATCAAATCAATTTGAGTTAGTTTTGGCTACTAACATGTTTGTGGAAGTGATTAAGGGATAGACATTTGAAGAAAATAGATCATGAAAGGATAAGTCGATTTTCAAAGGCCAAGTCGATCCCCAAGTTGACTCCAACATCGACTTCAATACGCCAAAACCTTCCAGAGTTGAAATTGGAAAGCTGAAGTGCCGAAGTCGCAAACGAAGTCGACTTCGGGTGCGACTTTGGTCGAAGTCGCAGACCAAGTCGACTCCAACATCGAATTCAACATATCAAAACCGTCCAAAGTTGAAGTCCAGATCCCAAAGTGCCGAAGTCGCACCCCAAGTCGACTCCACTTGCGACTTGAGGTGAAGTCGCAGACGAAGTCGACTCCGACATCAACTTCAATCGGGCAGAAGGGATTTTCAGAAGACAAGCTGGACAAACCTGTATGAAGATGAGGATCATGGCAACCTAGATGATCAAACTTGGAATATATGAAGATCAAAGAAAGAAGGGTTTCATGAATCCATCATGTGGGATTAAGAACAAATGTTTGACAATCATTAGATACCCTTAGATCCAAGTATTCAAGATTCAAGGATTCAAAGCTTGCAAAACATGGGAGCAAATGAAAGCAAGCTAAAGACAAGACACAATGATTCAAGGAGATAAGAAAAATACAAAAGAACTAAAGGAATGGAGAAGCAAAGCATCCCGGAGTTTTTCAAGTTCATCAAGCCACCTGACGAAGTGAAGTCGCACTCCGAAGTCGACTCCACCTGCGACTTGAGTCAAGTCGATGCCCAAGTCGACCCTGCCTGGAACTTGAAGTCGCTACGGAAGGTGAAGTCGCACCCGAAGTCGACTCCATCTGCGACTTGGGTTGCAACGGTCGGAAATTATTCGAACGTTGGCGCATTAAATGCGCGCCACCTACCTTCAAACGTTCGGATTCCCTCCATAATTATAAAAGGCATTCATTGTGGACGAGGGAAGTAGCTGAAAATCATTAAGTGTGCATAACTCTCATCTTCAAGAGCATTCAAGTGATTAAGCCTATCTTTAGTAGAAGAACTTCGCTTCAAACTGCAAGAGCTCAACTTCTGAATCTTCAAAGCCTACACTACGAGTTCTTCTCTGCGCCAAACTGCTTCTACACAACTGTAACGTGTAGATTCTTTTGTTATTTCATTTGATTGTATTGAACTTGATTTAGTTTGAGGAACTAAGATCAAGTGTAAGCAAAGTAGTGTGTGATTGGAGTGGAACTCATCACCTACTTGTGCTGTGATTTATTGATGCCCCCTAGAGCTAGAATCTAGAAGAGAGCAGTGGCTCTAATTGTATTTGTGAAATACAATAGTGGAACCCAAGTCACAAGGAGTCTTGGAAGAGTGGAGTAGGGAGGTTGCCCGAACCACTATAAAATCTTGTGTGCTTGATTTTTATTTTAGCTCTCAACATTATATTGCTTTCCATTTTATTCCTTCAATCAAGGGGATTAAACGTTCAAGGGGTTATGTTTTTAATTTACCAAAGAATTTTATAAGAACCCAATTCGCCCCTCCCCTCTTGGGTAATTGCCATTAACTCGGGACCAACATGGAGTGCCTTGGACGTTCCCATGCACCCCTATTTATAGTTTTGCATTTTTCATAAAATTATAATTTACCCCCTTGCTAGAGGTACTTAATTCTAAATATTTTTTTCCAATTTCCATGATTTGTCTTGAGAAATGTGCAGCCCCCTAGCTACTGTTCACGTATCCACCCTATCTGCCTATTTATTTAATGATTTTGATTTATTTAGAATGATTTTTTTAAGCTAGTTTCATCTTAAACTTTGATCACTTGATAAGGATGATTTTGGGACATTGATTTTGGCTCCAAATCCCATGCCCCTACCCTCCTTGAGCCTTGTGCTGATTTTAATTAATTAAAATTAATCAAAAGTCAATCCTTATTTAATGATAAAGTAAAGCTACTTTTTGATCTTAAAATAACGTTTAATCTTGACCTTTGATTTATGATTTTTTATCAATATTGGATCACTCATCATGTTCATCATAATACTTTGGCCATCTATAAAAAATTTCACTTTGATCTGATGTCCGGATTGCAAAATATGAATTTTTCTTCATTTTTTCTTCAAAATCACCCTTAAGTCCGAAAATTATTAAAAAATTCAAAAAGCATCACTATTCCTCTTTTGTCTTTTAGTGGGAAGCTTTTTTTCCATTTTTTACGATTAAGTTAATCCAAAGTGATTAACTTGACATTTTCTTAATCCCATGTTTACTATTCATATCTCACTATTCATCCGAATTAACATTCCATAATTAGCTATTTAATCCTCTAATTCCACATATTGCAAAAATATCATCAATATATTTCATATAAGGATTAATACATTACCTAGGGTTTATAACCCTAGGGTTTCATACATGGTCCTAAAATTGGAATTTTACACTATCATCATAAACTTCTTTCGAAATAGCATATGTAAGAACTTGCTTATAATGAAACTATCTTGAAGCATGTCTATAGTAAAGAATAATATTATATTTTCAAGAACTGAAGTTGCTTACTCCGTAAGCAATTCTGAAATCATCAATATCAACATTATCAAGTTATTTTAATACTTGAAAGTTCGCTTGCTTTTGCCTGCTTACCATGTAAGTAATCTTGAAAACATCCTGATAAAGCAAGTTCATGCCATTTCAATATATCACAATAAAGTAACATTTTGGAAAGGCTTAATAAAGCATCATTATAAACCACTTTCAATCAATTCAACATTTGGGATAAAATCAATATTTTCAAAATGTTACTTGCTTACCCATGGCGATTAACTTGTGCCTTTCATCTTATATGTTCACCTATATAACATCATATATTTGCACACTTTACCTTTTATTAACTCACATACATACTTTACTTAATCTCAATCCTCTTTATAGTCTCATTTTATATGTTACTCTTAATATTTGAACTTTATTCCATTTTTTCTTGGAGATGAACACTCTCATCTCTTTATGTCACATATATTCATTTTATTTTCTCCAATATTCCAATTTAGGGCATTTATTTTTTCTAATCCTTTAAGATATTTACTTGAAATTATAATCTAAATTCAAGTAAGGTTTCTCAAATTCACATCTAACTTTCTAATATTCACATATTTCTACCGAAGTATCTTACTGATTATTTTCTCACTCCTTTCAAAATTTACCCTTAGTATATTAAACTCTCATAATCATATATGACACTATTGTAAGTTAAATTTCATTTCAAAAAACTGAAATTTAACTTTCATTTTAACTATTCCTCAATCTGTCCATATTTGCTGAAATCAGACACATTGATTTCTCTCATTTTTTATTTACAATCAAATCAAGGTATTTAAATCTGAAATTTCTATCATACATTAATCACTACATGAACTAACCAAAATAAATAATTTCGGCACAAAATATTAAGTAATTATAAGCAGTATCAATTTTGGGATGGATCAAATCATGTTAATTTTAGGCATATTTATATCCTCCAAAAATTAATTTTTATTTTCATGAGTGATACTAAGGATGCCTTCTATACCATATAAAATTTTTAGATAAAAATTCCTTGTATAAAAATTATTAAAAATTAATTAGTGCAGCTGATCCTGACCACCATTCTCTACCTTGTTTAGGTTGATTTTCTCAGATTTTTAATTTGTAACCTGATGAACGTTTGAAGCTGAAACTTGGTTCGTTCCTTAATCATCATGTCATGAGTTGTCACACAAATGTTCATACTAAAAATCATTCATTTATTATTTTTTTTATATTTTGGTTTTCTGTTTCATTTCTCCTAAGTTTTGCTCCCATACTTGCATCTAAATTCAATATACATGCAGAACCCTTAATCATTAGTTCTAAATTCTTTAACTCAACATATATCCTCTCTTAAAATTAAAATTTCTGGTTTCAACACTTATGAAACATTAAAGGTAGCTACATACCTAGATTTTAAGAAATTTTCTTCCCTTTTGATGAAGCTATGGACGTCTAGGGCTGCCCTTCTCTTCCTCCCCAAGTTGCTGCTGTTTTGGACGTTCCATGTTGTCGTCCCTTTCCTCTAATTTTTCTTCTGAAAACTGTCCCTGTGCTGTCCCTTTTCTCATTTTTATTTTGCTAAATTTTGGGCGTCTTTCGCTTCTTCTCTCTCTCTCTCTCTTCCTCTCTTTCTCTTTCTCTTTCTCTCTCTCTCTCTCTGGCTTGGACATCCCTGTTGCTGCCCTTCCTTTCTTTTTTTTCTATCTTGCTCCCAAGAAACATCCCTTGATGCCTCCTTTATGCTATTTATAATGGGTTGAAACCAACCCTTTAATGACACGTAATAATTCTATGATTTCGATATTTGTTTTGTCTTTAAATTTTGTGCAAATCTGAAAAGTTAAACACTCCCTCTTGCTGCTGCATTTTGGACCGTCCAAATGTCCACTTTGTTGGTCCCGAGTTGATGGCTAAACCCAAGAGGGGAGGGGTGAATTGGGTTCTTTAAAATTTCTTTGATAATCTCAAAGATCTTAGCCCCTTGAAAAAGTTAATCCCCTTTTTTAAGCGAATGGAGAGCAAATAAGATAAATCAGTGAAAACAAGTAGAACACAAGATTTATAGTGGTTCGGGCAAACCTTCCCTACTCCACTCTTCCAAGCTCACACTCCGTTGTGACTTGGGTTCCACTATGTATTCCAAGAATACACTTAGAGTCACCGCTCTCTTCTAGATTCAAAGCTCTAGGGGGCATACACAACTAGAACCACTTGCTCTCTTCTAGATTCAAAGCTCTAGGGGGCATATACAACTAGAGCCACTTGCTCTCTTCTAGATTCAAAGCTCTAGGGGGCATATACAATCACTTGCACAAGTAGGTGATGAGTCTCACTCCAATCACACCCTACTTTGCATATACTTGATCTTAGCTACCCAAGCTAAATCAAGTTTTATATAACCAAATAAAGAAATGAATAAGAACTACACTTTACAGATTTGTGTAGGCAGTTTTGAGCTCGTGGAAGAAATCAAAAGTGGCTTGAATGATGATTGTTGAAGCAACTTGTAGTTTGAAGCTCTTTCTTCCTTTGAAACACTTAAGTATGGAGAAAAGGTATTTGAAAATCTTTCTTGCACTTCTTTTCTCTCTTTGATCTTTTTGAGTAGTGTCTCTTGTTTCTTCTCACGTTCATTTGAATGTCCTTTTATAGATTGAGAAAAATATGAACGTTGTAGAAGTGGTTGGCGTGCAATAAATGAACTCCAACGTTCAAAAATTTGACCGTTATTCTCCAAGTCTAAGATGAAGTCGACTTGGCCTGCGACTTGGCTTCCAAGTTGCACATGGAGTCGACTTGGCCTGCGATTTGAGTTCTTCAGAAACTCAAGTCTGAGACTTGGGTCGACTTGGCTTTCAGACTTCAACTCAAGTCGATCCTGAAGTCGACTTGGGTTGCGACTTGGCTTGGTCTATTGCAGAAACGCCTTGATCTTCTTGAAATGTCTTGAATCTTGCAAACCATTTGAATGCTTTGAGTTCTTGCACAATATATGTATGTTCCTTGCTTTGCTTTGGACTCACTTGATCTTCATGACTTGGATTTTACTCCATTTGGAAGCTAGCTTGAAGATTTGCTTTGAGCTTGATAGACTTGATTTGAATGTAGAACATGATTCTTAACTTTGAAATTGACTCATTTGTTTTTCATCTTGATTCCTTGGACTTGAATGATAAATCCTCTTGAATATCTTTAAAATTGTATCTTTGAAAGTTTGAACATCTCAAGTCGTGGATGGAGTCGACCTGGCCTGCGACTTCACCCAAGTCGCACCTGGAGTCGACTTCGTTTGCGACTTCGTTATGTTCGTTTCCACTTTTCAGCTCTGGATACTCCAAGTCGATGCTGGAGTCGACTTCGTATGCGACTTGACTTCCCAAGTCGCAAGTGGAGTCGACTTGACCTGCGACTTCACCTGTTGCCTTTTGGGATTCATTCTCAAGTCGATATTTGAGTCGACTTTGGGATCGACTTCCCCCAAGTCGAAGTCCAAGTCGACTTGGAGATCGACTTGACTTCTTTGCTTTCCTTAAACATTTGTCAAACATGTTAGTACTCCTTATATACTCAAATAAGTCCTTGTTAATCATCAAAACTCAGGCTTTGGTCAATTTAAATTATTTTGAACATTGTTTCCAACACACTTTTCAGCCACATTATCATCATCATTATCACCTTAGTTGTTGTATTTTTGTAAATAAAAATTTGCCTAAAATTTCTCCGTAAGCCACCTCACATTAATTACCTTCACTTTTCATTAATTACATGCCACTTTTCAAAAACAAAAGTCAATGATTTTTAACCTTAAATAGTTTAGCACTTTTCAATAAAATTTAACTTAATCAATCGCATCCAAATTATAAAACACCTTATTTTAGCCGTTAATAAAAATTTTCACCTCAATATGCTCAATCTAGTGCAAGATATAAACATATGAAAAGATTTATGAAATTCCATGAAATTTAATTGTCATCATCATAATTTGTTATTAATTATCATAATTCACACCATTCATCATGTTAGGCATGCCAACTTAGGTTTTCCCTTTAAATTTCATTCCAATCCAACTTATGTATCATAAGATATGAATTAAATCAAATAATTAATCAATAATTGCAATGAAAATAGGGCATTAATGAGCATGCCAACTCACCATTCTCTACTTCACTTTTGTCTTTTAGTGGTTTTTGTCCTTTTGTACACACTTAAGCAAAAGTGATTAACTTAATCACCTTGCTTAATTGGTTACTCTAATCCCATTCATCTTAATCAAAGGCATATAACTTAATCATTTCTATTTTCTAAAACTTCCAATTTCCTCCTTAAACAAATTCCAACTATATTCATTAAGCTTAAAATCCAGAATTTCACAATCCACCCCCCCATAAAAGGTTTCATAAACTTCAAATAACTAGGGTAGGACATGTTGGTAGGCCAATCTACCAACTTCCTCTAATACTTGGATATTCAAATCCCTGCTTTGAAACCTGCATTCTTTTTATGTTTGTTCTGGGCTACATATACCTTACTATATCGCCTATTTTTTTCGTCTTTCTTTTAACCAATTCTAAGGCTAACTTTCTCTCTCCTATCTCATCCAAACCTGTGGGTTATGGCCCACATATAAATCATATTTTTCACATTTAGTTGATGTTTGCCAACCTATATTCAGGGAATTCTACATACTTGATATTATTTGCCCTTTCTAATAGCAGTGCATGACTGGTTACATTTTGGTATGCTATAAATGTGGTGCCCCGACCCGAGGCTCCACGTAGTCCTTACTCTGGGGTCAAAAAGGGTTGGTAAACTTGAATTAGCATTATTGCCCTGATCACACGGCAGATTTTTTTTATATACGTGTATATCATCTATACATATATGTACGACATCAATGCGTAAATAAACATTTTTATTCATCCAACTTAGAAAACTTTTCCCATATCATAGTCTTATTGTCTTTACATTATCAGAGTCATAACAATTGTCTTTACATTATCAGAGTCATAACGATTGTCTTTACAGAAAAATCATCATATACATCATGTACATATAATTCCGCATTTTCTCACATATTCCATACAGGTTATTCTACCTCAACTTAATTGTTTTCATCAACATTCAACATAACATCATACTATAAATTCATCATCTTCTTTTCACACATGCAAAGGAATGTAAACATCTAGACATTCTTTTTATACATGTCCTTCTCCATGGGTCATCTCCATTTTCCTGACTAAATTTTGGAAAACAACACAGGAGTACTAATACTCAGTAAGCAAGTCCTTTCCTTTTGTAAGTAAACATTTTCCATTTCCTTTTTGTGCATAATATGAAAATGCAAATGCATTCAATGCATACATGACATTTTTCTAAATGGATCGCTAGCTAGGCGTCCACTACTTAGTCCTGCTCCCATTTCAGGGAGGTCGCCGCCGGCCTCAGCCTATATTAGCGACTCGGTCACGCTAGAGGAGGACAACCGGTCCAATTACACCTCTCTCGTAGCCTAATCCTCGTGCACCATGATCATTCACATTCACATGCTGGCATAACATTTATAAATCATAAACTTTTCATAAAAGC
Organism: Annona cherimola; assembly: GCA_030490835.1. NCBI lineage: Eukaryota > Viridiplantae > Streptophyta > Magnoliopsida > Magnoliales > Annonaceae > Annona > Annona cherimola. The sequence continues at coordinate 53,044,611 of CM059971.1, read as the reverse complement.
AGTTAACAAGTAGTTAGCAATCATTTCATGTAAAGCATTATAGGAATGACCATCCTTAAATATATTTTATAAATCATGTGAGCAAAAAATTTGCAAATATTTAGAAATATTTTAGAAAACATGTAACTTGCTTACCTGCGTAGTCAACTTGTACCTTCCACTTTTTCCTTTCTTTTTCCTATACAAATGAAAAGGACCATTTTTTCTCATATAAACATAATATCCCATGCTTGTACATTTCTACTATTAACTCTGAATCTATCTTAGGGTTTACTAACTCATGTCTGTTTCATATCAACTTTGACCCATTTCTACCTTTAGTTCAATATTGTCATCACCCTATTTCAATTCACTTATGTTTACCATCTCTCACTTATCAATTCCATCTTTAACACTTGTTTTCTTTCCTTTTGTCAACTTCTCAAGGTAATTGCTTATGAACTTCCTACGTCATTTGATGTCACCAATTCAAATAAGCCGTTTATCTTCCTTTTTCCATAAATTCAATATAATTATCTTCTAACCACATTTACATATGTGGCTAATACCAACCACTCTTATCCTCATTTGGTTGAACTTGTTTCAAGGTCTAACCATTCCATTTATTTTGACATTATTATTTAAGGGTTAATTTTCCAAATCCTACTTAGGATTTGTAACACTTAACTAAATCCAACATCTTGGATTTTAGCGTTTTATACTTAGCATATATTTCCTATAATTGACATATTATTTGAGAAAATCTCTCATGATATTTGCTTAAGGGTAAGGGCTTATAACTTGGGTCTATATTTTTTACAATTTTTGTAATTTTCCTCTAACAGCCCTATATATTACATTTTACCCTCATTTATATTTTCTAAAATCATATCTTAGGTACTTAATCACTTACTTAGTGATCATAAATTTGTACATTTTTTGTAAACCTTGTTTACACATTATAATGAAAATAAATTCCACTTAAAATTTCTGGAACTTATTATTAAATTCCAAAACAGCCCTTCTCTTCTTATTTTCACTATATTCCATCTTCTCATTTATCCATTAATTTCATATACATATAATATCATAAATTAATCATCCTTTTTATCCTTAATCCTTTATTAACATTTCAGCAAGAAATATTAATCTTATATATTTATTTTGGTATTTTTACTGTGCTGGACAGTGTTGTGCAATCAGGAGCAGCCTTAATCACGTTAATTTTAAACCATACTTATGTCATCCAAAAATCATTTTTGACTTTTTTTGAGTGATAATAATTATATCTTATATATCATGTCAAAATTTCATATTAAAAATCCATCTACGAAGAATTATTAAAAATCATTTACTACAGATGACCCTGTCACCCGTTTTACCCTGTTTAAGTTAATCTTCTTGTATTTTTAATTTTCAACCGGCTTAATATTTTAAGCTGAAAAATTATTAGTTCTTTAATAATAATATAATGAGCTTGTACACAAATTTTCATGGAAAAAATCTTTCATTTACTATCTCGTTTATATTTTTGTTTCTAACATCACATAACCTCCAGATTTGAAGCAATAAATCAAGATTAACTTAGATTTATCAAATAAATCATGAAAATATCCCTAAATTAGTTTAACGATGAATTAGTTTAATAATATTAATCCTTACCAATCTTTTCATTATTCATAAATCATAGTTTAAACATGATTATAAAGTAGTAAAAATCTGTTTGGAACGGTACATCCATTCCAGAATTAAATATATAATTCAATTAGAAATGCAAGAAAAGGATTAAACAACACCTGCCCTTGGAGCATCCTTCTAGCTTTTGCTTGAAGGAAAAATGCTGCTGCCCATCCTTTTATTTGTGATCATCCACTCTTCTCCTCTGTTAGATTTCAACGAGAAATATGTATATGGCCTGTCCTATTTATAGTTTTCTGAAAGCTATACCTATCTGACACTTGTGATGTTGATAAATCTCAGGATTTTTAATTAGCAAAATGACTGTTAAATCAGGGACAGTTGATCCTGGCCTAGATCATCCATTCCGTCCCTGCTTATATATCTTGCCACGTCCATTTACAGCTACTCATATTATCCATCCATTAGACACGTTATGCACCATGTATTAGACCTAGCTGTTACAACCTCATTGCATGTATCATGCATTGGCTTAGCATCCATGAAATTACCTGCACCGGCTACAACGTTGTTTACGTTTTTTTTTAATGGAAAATTCCATCATTAATTAATTAATTCATAACTGCCTATATTCACACTTATATATTATGATATTTTTTTATTAATATATATACAATTGCTCACAAAATGTACCTTTTAGAATTTTTGAAAAAAATCTCCATTTTATTTTAATTAACTAATTCATATTTGGATAAAACTCTCATTTTTAAAATTTTGGAAAAATGTTTTCCAAAATTTCATTCCTTCATTAAATTGGGAATATTAAAATAGGCCTACCCATAAAATTTCACCTCAATTGGAGCGAAGTACATATTTTAATTTAATTAAAATCGTATTTTGGCATAACATTTCATTTAAAAAACTTGTAGACATGTTTTTAAAAATTTAATTAATTCATTATGTAGGGTATATTAGAATAGGCTTGCTTCAAATGTTTCATCTCAAAAAACCTTATATACATCAAGATATTAATTAACTAATTAATTATGCAAAAATAATAAATATCCACTAGACGTAAATTATTTTTCATAATCTATTCCATCTAGATTAAAGAGCACATCATTTAGTATTTTCTATTAAATGTTCTTGTCCATGCGAGTTATATATGCTTAGATCTAATGAAAATAGTATGGATGAATATAAGCCCTTAGTTAGGACCCCTAATTGGCCAAAAAATTTTCATTTATTTTTATTTTTATACTTAATGAACAAAGTAGTGTCTACTTTTCCTCTTTGAAACTCATGATCAATCAAAAATTTGTTCAACCTTTCATACCAAGCTCTTGGAGCTTGTTTTAATCCATATAACGCTTTGGTCAATTTATAAACATACTTTGGTTGATTCTTTTCTTCAAAACCAGGGGGTTGTTCAACATATACTTCTTCATTCAAGTAACCATTCAAAAATGCGCTTTTTACATCCATTTGGAACAATTTGAAATTCATATGAGAAGCAAATGCTAGTAAAATACGTATGGCTTCTAATCTCGCCACGGGTGCATATGATTCTTCAAAATCAATTCCTTCTTCTTGGGAATACCCTTTGGCTACTAATCTGGCCTTGTTTCTTATTACAAGACCTCTTTCGTCTAATTTGTTCCTAAATACCCATTTGGTACCAATGATTGTATGATTATTTGGTCTAGGAACTAAATGCCATACGTTGTTCCTTTCAAATTGGTTTAGCTCTTCTTGCATTGCGATGACCCAGTTTTCATCATTGAGAGCTTGTTCAATGGTATTTGGTTCAATTTTTGATACAAAAGCATATTGACCATAAATGTTTTGTTTTGATCTTCTAGTTTTCACTCCTTCATATATATTACCAATAACTTGTTTAATTGGATGGGCATTTTTGAACTTTAAATCAGTTGGAGGTTTGTAAGAATCATTACCTTCACTTACCTCTTCCTCTATGAGATTTTCTGGCTTGAGCTCGAGTTCCTTTGGTTGTTCTTTTCTTTTTGTCTCATCTGCATCACTTAGTTCATCCTCTTTTCTCGGAGCTTGGTTAATTTCATCAAATACAACATGTATGGATTCTTCTACAACTTGGTTTCGTTTATTGAATACTTTATATACTTTGCTATTTGATGAGTAACCAAGGAATATAGCCTTATCACTTTTAGCATCTAGTTTTCCCAAGTTGGTTTTTCCATTGTTCAAAACATAGCATGTGCATCCAAAAGCATGAAAATAAGAAATATTTGGTTTCCTTCCTTTCCATAGTTCATATGGGGTCTTTTTCAAGATTGCTCGAATGGTAACTCGGTTCAAAACATGACAGGCTGTACTTATAGCTTCACCCCAAAATTTCTTGGATAAATTGCTCTCATTTAGCATTGTTCTAGCCATCTCTCGTATAGTTCTATTTTTCCTTTCAACTACTCCATTTTGTTGTGGAGTTCTTGGTGCAGAAAATGGTGGTGAATTCCTTTTTCATTACAATATTATATGAATCGTTTATTTTTGAATTCCCCACCATGATCGCTTCTTATGGTTACAATTGTACTTTGTTTTTCATTTTGCACCAAATTCACAAAAGTTGCAAACATAGAGAAGGCTTCATCTTTGCTAGCTAAGAGAATTATCCATGTAAATCTTGAAAAATCATCAACAATCACAAATACATATTTCTTTCCACCAATGGTTAAAATGTCGGATGGTCCATATAGATCCATGTGTAGCAATTCAAGCGGCCTAGTGGTGAAAATTTCCTTTTTGGTAGAGAAAGGCATCTTGGGTTGTTTTGATAATTGACATGCCTTACAAATCTTGTCCTTGTCATATTTCAATCTTGGCAATCCTTCTACCAAACTCTTTTTCCATAGGGTCTTTATATTTCCCATGTTTATATGTCCAAGCCTTTTATGCCAAACTCATGGATCATTATCAATGGCCATTAGACATTGACCATTTAATTCATCAAGTGAAACTAAATATACATTTCCATGTCTTTTACCACTAAACATGATATGTTCTCCATCAAATACATTACATATAGATGATTCAAACACAACTTTGTATCCTTTATCACGTAATTGGCTAATGCTCATTAAATTGTGTTTGAATCCTTCAACAAACAAAACATCTTCCATGCATGCATTTGAAATACTATGTATATTTCCTTTACCTTTAATTTTACATTTTTCATTATTGCCAAAGGCAACCATTCCATCGTTACAAGGCTTAAGTTTATGAAATAAACTTCTTTGACTGGTCATATGCCTTGAGCAACCGCTATCCATGAACCATTCATTATTTGCCTTAGCCATAAAACATATCTGAAAAATAAGCAAGTAAATCTTATCTCCTTGGTACCCATTTTATGGGTCCATTTGGGTTAGTAATATAAATCAATCTTTGTTGTTATAACTTGGAAAGCCCAAATCTTGTGTTCCTTGGAACCCAAACTAATTTTGCACCATGGTCATATAATTTCTTAAATTACATTTGTAAGTTTTATTACCCATTTTATTGCAGAAATTACAAGTCATAGGTAATCTTGGAGTAGGCCTCCAAGTATGCAATGGTTCAATCGTTGGTCTTCTAGTCCACTTAAAGTTTTTCTTTTGTGGCTTGTATATAGATGCAGTTTTAGTTTGATATTTCTCAAGTATTTGCACATTTGATTTGCTACTTTCTCCTTGCTCAAATGTATGATATCCAAGACCTCTTTTATGTGTTTGGGAGGTCATATTCAGAAACATTTTAACACTTTCTCCTGGATTAGAGAACTTAGCTAATGATTCATTTAATGATTCGTTCTCCTTTTTCAGAAAATTATTTTCTTCTTTCATTTTGTCTAATTTCTCTGCAAGTTTACCATTTACAATTATTACTGCATCACATTGTCTTTTCTTAATTGTAAACTTGCTTCCTAATTTCTTCATTTCTCCATATAATGAATCATATGCAGTTTGTAGTTCTTCTAATTCAGTACATTTGAGGCATTCTTGAAAAGAAGAATAACTTGATTTAGAATGGGAGAGTTTGGAACTTACCTCTTCATTACTTGTGCATTTTATTGAGGTAGTTTGTTCTTCTTGCTCGATTTGTGCCATGCAGCAAATTCTTGCACATTCTTCCGCCTCTATTTTGTCGGTTGAGGAGCTACTCGTTGAAGATTCCTCATCATTCATGTACATGCCTCTTCCTTTGTATCTTTGGAATCTTTTGTTGTCCTCTCGATCTTTTCTTTGTTCTTTTGCCTTGCTTTCTTCGGGAGTTGGACATTGAGCTTGTATATGTCCCGAACCGCCGCATCGGTAGCATTTGGTTGGATCTTTCTTCTTCTCTCTAGAAGTTCTTTCCTTGAAACTTCTGAAATTTTTGCCTGTCCTCACAAATTTTCTGAAACGTTTTGTGAGTAGGGCAATCTCGTCGTCATTTTGAGAAGAAGAGGTGTCGTCCGTGTCTTGTGCGGCTTTCAAGGCAATTGCTCTTTTGCCCCTGTGTTGATCTTCATTTCTTCTCTTGATTAGCTCATGTGACATGAGTGAGCTAATTAAGTCTTCAAGCTTTAGTGTGTTAAGGTCCTTGGCTTCTTCTATCGCAGTGATCTTTGGAGTCCATGATTCGGGGTAGAGCTCTCAAAATCTTCATAACCTGCTCAGATTCAGATATAGCCTTTCCAAGACCTTTTAAAGCATTAGTAATTTTTGAGAATCTAGCAAATATTTCAGAAATATTTTCTGTTTCTAGCATTCTAAAATTTTCTAGTTCTCCAATCAAAATATTTCTTCTCGTCCCTTGGACTTGAGAAGTTCCTTCATAGATAGAGGTTAGCGTATCCCATATCTCTTTGGCGGTCAAGCAAGAGGATACTCTATCATATTTAGAAGCAGTAAGATCACAAAATAGTGAGTTCATAGCTTTAGCATTGCTCTTAACAATTTTTACTTCCTCATCGGTCCATTTGGAAGCTCTTTCATCAGTAGGCAAGGTTACTCCATCTTGGATAGCAATCTAAGAATCCATGTCGGTAGCCATGATGAGTTGCTTCATACGAAGCTTCCAATATCCAAAATTGTTCCCATCAAACAACGGTGGCCTTGTAAAGGATTGGCCTTCAGCAAATGCGGGGAACGGAAATAGATTGGGATGCCATATTAATAAGATCTCTTTGGTAAACTCAAAGACCTGCTCTGATACCACTTGTTGGTCCCCGAGTTGATGGAAAAACCCAAGAGGGGAGGGGTGAATTGGGTTATTTAAAAAATCTTTGGTAAATTAAAAATCTTAACCCCTTGAAAAGATTAATCCCCTTTTGAAAGCAAGTAGAAAGCAATTAAGATAAAATAGTAAAAAGAAATAGAAGACAAGATTTATAGTGGTTCGGGCAATCCTTCCCTACTCCACTCTTCCAAGCTCACACTCCGTTGTGACTTGGATTCCACTATGTATTCCTCAAATACACTTAGAGTCTCCGCTCTCTTCTAGATTCTAGCTCTAGGGGGCATATACTGTTGGAAACAATGTTTAAAAACAATAAAATTGACCCAAATCTTGAGTTTTGATGATTAACAAGAACTAATTTTGAGTATATAAAAGGTACTAATATGTTTGCTAAATGTTTAAGGAAAGCAAAGAGGTCAAGTCGATCTCCAAGTCGACTTGGACTTCGACTTGGGTGAAGTCGATCCCAAAGTCGACTCAAATATCGACTTGTGAATGAATCCCAAAACGCAACAGGTGAAGTCGCAGGTCAAGTCGACTCCACTTGCGACTTGGGAAGTCAAGTCGCAGACGAAGTCGACTCCAGCATCGACTTGGAGTATCCAGAGCTGAAAAGTGGAAACGAACATAACGAAGTCGCAAACGAAGTCGACTCCAGGTGCGACTTGGGTGAAGTCGCAGGCCAGGTCGACTCCATCCACGACTTGAGATGTTCAAACTTTCAAAGATGCAGTTTTCAAGATATTCAAGAGGATTTATCACTCAAGTCCAAGGAATCAAGATGAAAAACAAACGAGTCAATTTCAAAGTCAAGAATCATGTTCTACATTCAAATCAAGTCTATCAAGCTCAAAGCAAATCTTCAAGCTAGCTTCCAAATGGAGTAATACCTAAGTCATAAAGACCAAGTGAGTCCAAAGCAAAGCAAGGAACATACATATATTGTGCAAGGACTCAAAGCTTTCAAATGGTTTGCAAGATTCAAGACACTTCAAGAAGATCAAGCCATTTTTGCAATAGACCAAGCCAAGTCGCAACCCAAGTCGACTTCAGGATCAACTTGAGTTAAAGTCTGAAAGCCAAGTCGACCCAAGTCTCAGACTTGAGTTTCTGAAGAACCCAAGTCGCAGGCCAAGTCGACTCCATGTACGACTTGGAAGCCAAGTCGCAGGCCAAGTCGACTTCATCTTCGACTTGGAGTATAACGGTCAAATTTTCGAACGTTGGAGTTCATTTATTGCACGCCAACCACTTCTACAACGTTCATATTTTCCTCAATCTATAAAAGGACATTCAAATGAACGTGAGAAGAAGCAAGTGACACTACTCTAAGGATCATAGAGAGAAAAGAAGTGCAAGAAAGACTTTCAAATCCCTTTTCTCCATATTTGAGTGTTTCAAAGGAAGAAAGAGTTTCAAACTGCAGGTTGCTTCAACGATCATCATCCCAGCTGTTTTTGATTTCTTCCTCGAGCTCAAAACTGCCTACACAAATCTGTAAAGTGTAGTTTTTATTCATTTCTTTATTTGGTTGTATAAATCTTGATTTAGCTTGGGTAGCTAAGATCAAGTGTATGCAAAGTAGGGTGTGATTGGAGTGAGACTCATCACCTACTTGTGCAAATGATTGTATATGCCCCCTAGAGTTTTGAATCTAGAAGAGAGCAAGTGGCTCTAGTTGTATATGCCCCCTAGAGCTGGAATCTAGAAGAGAGCGGTGACTCTAAGTGTATTCGTAGAATACATAGTGGAACCCAAGTCACAACAGAGTGTGAGCTTGGAAAAGTGGAGTAGGGAAGGTTTGCCCGAACCACTATAAATCTTTTGTCATATTTCTTTTTACTGCTTTATCTTTATTGCTCTCTAGCTCTTTTCAAAAGGGGATTAATTACTCAAGGGGTTAAGACTTTATTTACCAAAGATTTTTTAAAGAACCCAATTCACCCCTCCCCTCTTGGGTTTTTGCCACTAACTCGGGACCAACAAGTGGTATCAGAGCAGGTCTTTGAGTTTACCAAAGAGATCTTATTGAAATGGCATCCCAATCTACTTCCGTTCCCGCATTTGCTGAAGGCCAATCCTTTACAAGGCCACCGTTGTTTGATGGGAACAATTTTGGATATTGGAAGCTTCGTATGAAGCAACTCATCATGGCTACCGACATGGACTCTTGGATTGCTATCCAAGATGGAGTAACCTTGCCTACCGATGAAAGAGCTTCCAAATGGACCGATGAGGAAGTAAAAATTGTTAAGAGCAACGCCAAAGCTATGAACTCTTTATTTTGTGCTCTTAATGCTTCTGAATATGATAGAGTATCCTCTTGCTTGACCGCCAAAGAAATATGGGATACGCTAACCTCTATCTATGAAGGAACTTCTCAAGTCCAAGGGACGAGAAGAAATATTTTGATTGGAGAACTAGAGAATTTTAGAATGCTAGAAACAGAAAATATTTCTGAAATGTTCGCTAGATTCTCAAAAATCACTAATGCTTTAAAAGGTCTTGGAAAGGCTATTTCTGAATCTGAGCAGGTTATGAAGATCTTAAGAGCTCTACCGGAATCATGGACTCCAAAGATCACTGCAATAGAAGAAGCCAAAGACCTAAACACTTTAAAGCTTGAAGACTTAATTAGCTCACTCATGTCACATGAGCTAATTAAGAGAAGAAATGAAGATCAACATAGGGGCAAAAGAGCAATCGCCTTGAAAGCCGCACAAGACACTGACAATACCTCCTCTTCTCAAAATGACGACGAGATTGCCCTACTCACAAAACGTTTCAGAAAATTTGTGAGAAAAGGCAAAAATTTCAGAGGTTTCAAAGAAAGAACTCCCAAAGAGAAGAAGAAAGAATCGACCAAATGTTACCGATGCGCCGGTTCGGGACATATGCAAGCTCAATGTCCAACTCCCGAAGAGAGCAAGGCAAAAGAACAAAGAAAGGATCGAGGGGACAACAAAAGATTCCAAAAATACAAAGGTAGGCATGTACGTAAACGATGAGGAATCTACAACGAGTAACTCCTCAACCGACGAAAACGAGGCAGAAGAATGTGCAAGAATTTGCTGTATGGCACAAATCGAGCAAGGAGAACAAACTACCTCAACAAAATGCACAAGCAATGAAGAGGTAAGTTCCAAACTCTCCCTTTCTAATTCAAGTTATTCTTCCTCTCATGAATGCCTCAAATGTGCTGAATTAGATGAGCTACAAATGGCATATGATTCTTTATATGAAGAAATGAAGAAATTAGGAAGCAAGTTTACAATTAAGAAAAAACAATGTGATGCAGTAATAATTATAAATGGTAAACTTGCAGAAGAAAATGATTTGCTAAAAAAGGAGAACAAATCATTGAATGAATCATTAGCTAAGTTCTCTAATCCAGGAGAAAGTGTCAAAATGTTTCTAAACATGACCTCCCAAACACATAAAAGAGGTCTTGGATACAATACATTTGAGCAAGAAGAAAGTAGCAAATCAAATGTGAAATTACTTGAGAAATATCAAACTAAAACTGCATCTATATACAAGCCACAAAAGAAAAATTTTAAGTGGACTAGAAGACCAATGATTGAACCTTTGCATGCTTGGAGACCTACTCCAAGATTACCTTTGGCTTGTAATTTCTGCAATAAGATGGGTCATAAAACTTACAAATGTAATTTTAAGAAACTATATGACCATGGTGCTAAATTAGTTTGGGTTCCAAGAAACACTAGATTTGGGCTTTCAAAGTTAGAACAACAAAGATTGATCTATATTACTAACCCAAATGGACCCATAAAATGGGCACCAAGAAGATAAGATTTATTTGCTTATTTTTCAGACATGTCTTAAGGCAAAGGCAAACAATGAATGGTTTATGGATAGCGGTTGCTCTAGGCATATGACCGGTGAAAGAAGTTTGTTTCACAAACTTAAGCCTTGTAATGATGGAATGGTTGCCTTTGGCAATAATGAAAAAGGTAAAATTAAAGGTAAAGGAAATATACATAGCATTTCAAATGCATGCATGGAAGATGTAATGTTTGTTGAAGGACTCAAACACAATTTAATGAGCATTAGCCAATTATGTGATAAAGGATACAAAGTTGTGTTTGAATCATCTATATGTAATGTATTTGATGGAGAACATATCATGTTTAGTGGTAAAAGACATGGAAATGTATATTTGGTCTCACTTGATGAATTGAATGGTCAATGTCTAATGGCCATTGATAATGATCCATGGGTTTGGCATAAAAGGCTTGGACATACAAACATGGGAAATATAAAGACCCTATGGAAAAAGAGTTTGGTAGAAGGATTACCAAGATTGAAATATGACAAAGACAAGATTTGCAAGGCATGTCAATTATCAAAACAACCCAAGATGCCTTTCTCTACCAAAAAGGAAATTTCCACCACTAAGCCACTTGAATTGCTACATATGGATCTATACGGGCCATCCGACATTCTAACCGTTGGTGGAAAGAAATATGTATTTGTCATAGAAGAGAGCGGTGACTCTAAGTGTATTCGTAGAATACATAGTGGAACCCAAGTCACAACAGAGTGTGAGCTTGGAAGAGTGGAGTAGGGAAGGTTTGCCCGAACCACTATAAATCTTGTGTCATATTTCTTTTTACTGCTTTATCTTTATTGCTCTCTAGCTCTTTTCAAAAGGGGATTAATTACTCAAGGGGTTAAGACTTTATTTACTAAAGATTTTTTAAAGAACCCAATTCACCCCTCCCCTCTTGGGTTTTTGCCACTAACTCGGGACCAACATATACAACTTAGAGCCTATGCTCTCTTCTAGATTCCAGCTCTAGGGGGCATAACAACACACTGCACAAGTAGGTGATGAGTCCCACTCCAATCACACTACTTTGCATACACTTGATCTTAGCTACCCAAGCTAAATCAAGGTTAATACAACAAGACTTTGAAATAAGAAAAACTACACTTTACAGAGATGTGTAGGCAGGTTTAGCTCGAGGAAGAAGTTGTAGAAGCAGCTTGGATAAGTATCGATGAAGCAGCTTGCACTCTTGAAGCTTTTCTTCCTTTGAAAGTATATGGACCACTCAAAAATGGAGAAAATCAAATGGGAAACCTTTCTTGCACTTATTTTCTCTCTTTGGACTTTGTAGAGTATATGGCAATGTATTGTAGTGTCTTGTGTGTTCTTTCACGTTCATTTGAGTGTCCTTTTATAGAATGAGGAAAATATGGACGTTGTAGAGGTGGTTGGCGCGCAATAAATGAACTCCAACGTTCAAAAATTTGAACGTTATTCTCCAAGTCTAAGATGAAGTCGACTTGGCCTGCGACTTGGCTTCCAAGTCGCACATGAAGTCGACCTGGCCTGCGACTTGGGTTCTTCAAATTTCCAAGTCTGAGACTTGGGTCGACTTGGCCTCAGACTTCAACTCAAGTCGATCTTGGAGTCGACTTGGGTTGCGACTTGACTTGGTCTTCGCCAATAATGCCTTGATCCTCATTTGATTTTGCTTCTAGCTTGCTTGGCTTTCTTCCTTTAGTCCTTTTAATTGTCAAGTGGCTCCTCATACTTGTAGATCTTGTGATTTATGAAGAGCTTGACCTTGATCCATCTTGGATTTGCTTGAACCTTGTAGAACTTAGGAGAGCTTGAGTCCTTGCATGATATATTCATGCACCTTGCTTGCTTTGGAGTCGTTTGATCTTCATATCTTGAATATATCTTCATTTGGAAGCAAGCTTGAAAATTTGCCTTGGACTTGATAGACTTGATTTGAACTTGAACTTGAATCTTTACCTTGAATCTCAAGAATACTCAAGTTAATCTTGAACATGGACTTTGCATATTACTTGGATTTGAGAAAGTCCAAATAGATTCTTGGAATGAGCTTGGGAATGCATCTTTCAAGTCTGAACTTCTCAAGTCGAAGGTGGAGTCGACCTTGTCTGCGACTTTGCCCAAGTCGCACCTGGAGTCGACTTGGCCTGCGACTTGGGCAGCTTTGTGCCCCAAAATCAGGTCCGGACAGTTTTTCTCGACTGAAGTCGATAGTGAGGTCGACTTCGTGTGCGACTTGGCTTCCCAAGTCGCAAGTGGAGTCGACTTAGCCTGCGACTTCGCCTGCGACTCTTCCAGTTTTGATTTTGCCATTGAAGTTCTACTTCAAGTCGATAATGGAGTCGACTTTGGGATCGACTTCACCTTAAGTCGAAGTCCAAGTCGACTTGGGGTTCGACTTGACTATTTCAGTTCCTTAAAACATTTGGCAAACTCATTAGTATACTTGATATACTCAAATTAGTCTTTGTTAATCATCAAAACTAATGCTTTAGTCAATTTTATTTTGTTTTAAACATTGTTTCCAACACATAAGTTCCCATTCATTGTTTACTCATAAATCATAATTTATTTTTTCAACATGATTTTTAGAGAATAAAAATCTGTTTTATTGCTCTTTCAACATCACCTATATCATCAATCATGGTTTATCATGCTTTCAAGGATAATTAAAAATATGTTTAATCATTCATTCATATAATTATCATTTCCTAATCATTTATATCATCCAAATGAACTTCAAAACATCATACATAAGCTGGTTTGGTCTTTCCTACTTATGTACTCAATCCATCATTTCAAATGAGTATATTCATCATCTAAGAATCATCAAATTTTAGCATAACAAATGGAATCATATAATGCCTTTGGACGTCACATAATCATGGCATAAATATGCATTAAAAATACAAAATTTAAGTTGGAACAATTACCTGCATTAGGACGTATACAATTTCCTTTTCTTGCTTCCTTTCTTCTTCCTTCCATACTTATATCTTCAAAAATTCCTTTCTCACAGTCTTTATACCATTTATGTCTATTTTAAGCTGGATATGTATTGCCATACCACTTACACCCCTCATTTTATTATTGTACTTTTAATCGTATCAATAGAAAGGTTAGTAATAATCATTATATAAATATGAACAATTTCATTTCTATAGCAAAGAATACCTTTACCTCAAATATATTTCATACATATCTTTACCAAGAAGAAATTTCTTTAACTTCATCTATTTTATTCTCACTACTTAGGTATTTTCTAGTGAAAATACCAATACTAAGACAATCTATATTATATTATGATAGATAATACATGATATAAATATCATGATTTTAATTTCTTCTTCTCCTTCATTCTTTCTATACTTATCTATGAATCCTTACTATGATATCCCTTCCTGTGGTATTGTATCTTTCTCTAATTTCCTTTATTCAGCTTAACTCTGGCTCTCGTAGTTGGCATATTTGCTTTCTATATGCACAAAACATATGTTAGTATCATAATATATTCATAATATTATTCATATTTAAGCACATATTTATGTATTTCACATACATAGATGTCATAACACATATATATATGTTTCTTTCACATATATACATGTCATCTCATATCAATATCTTAGAAGTATTATAATCTCTTAAACATGTAGATTTATATATTATTTTCTTCTTTTCATGCTTATATACCAATCTATACTTTGATACTACTCTCTGTGGTATTATATCTTTCCTATCATCATTCTTCATTTTCCTCTTTCCACTCCCATTTTTTTATGAGCTTCTCATTATGCATAATTCTTAATATATAATTATCAAATCATCGAGAAAGGATTCTTCGACTACATACTCACCTTGAGTGCGGCTCTTTCTATCACTAATCCTGTCAATCATAAAAGGTGGAGTTAGAACTACATATAACATATATTTCTTAAATATCCACCTTTTATCTATATTTTTCTCAAATCTTACATTTTTTTCCTACTTTCCTTTCCAAAATCACTTTTCATAGTGAAAAATTACTTTTCCTTTATGAATCATATACCTATCAAAATATCATAGCAATTTCCTATATTTACAACATAACTATGACAAATCATCATATGTTCATATAACCGTAAAAATCAACATATCATAGGTATATCTTATAATTTCAATCTATCCCTTCCATCATTCTTCTTATACCTATTCATCAATCATTGCAGGATCGTATTTTTCATTCCATATCTATTTACCATTCTTTGCTCTGATATTACTTCTTGTAATATCAAATCTTTTCTTTTCGTGCCTATTTACCAATCCTTGTTCTGATACCACCCTCTGTGGTATTCTACTTTTCCTATCATCATCCTTAATTTTCCTACCTGTTTACCAAACCTTGCTTTGATATCACCTTCTGTGGCTGGCATTTTCAACTGCTTTAAAACATTTATCAGTATCAATGTCTGTCATATCATAACATACTTAGTAATAAATAAAGTTCAAACATATATTCACATAATTATGTATTTCACATATTTCATTCATAGTTAGCAAAATTTTTATACAAATTGTCACACCTTTGTACATAGGTTACCTAAGCCTTATGTACCTGTTTTAGCAATATTTATATTTACAAAAAGAAAAAGGCATATTGGCGGAAATTTTGTGCCCCCTGGTCCCCTGCTTCCTTTAGTGACCTCTTTTCCTTACCCCTAGGAATCTCCTAAGGCTAAAAGGTACTTGGGTGAAATGTGCCCAGCTTGGTCACAGATGTAGCACTTTACTATCTTTGCTTTACCAGTTCCACAATCCCGAGCTATGTGACCCGTTTAGCCACACTTGTAACATTTTCCCGAACCTTGTAAACATTCGCCAGAGTGGTGCTTGTGGCAGGTCTTGCAAGTGGGGGTACTCCTTGTCCTGTTACCGACCCTATTTTTCCGGGTAGTTGCCCTTCTTTTCTTTCCTTTATTAGCCTTATTTCCCTGAGAGGCTCTAAAGAAAGGTTTCTGAGCTTGCCTAAGCTCTTGAGTCCTCGTTAATTCCATCTCTAATGCCCTAGCCCTCTCGAAGCTAGAGGCATAGTCCTTTTTAGCAATGGGGCCTGCTGGTTCCACAAGTCTCGTAGTATCCCAGTAGCCTGGACTGTCCACTGTTGCATAGCCTTTTCTACGACTATAGCTACCCTTTCTCCTATATTGACCTCTGCTGGAAGTCTAAAACTATCTTCTTGTCTTTGGTGGGTTCTTGAGGATTGTTCCTCTGATTCCGCCCTACTTATTCTCTTACTAGTCTCACCCCTGGTTTGATCGACAATTTCCTCCATCGGGTCCTTTCTTTGTTTGTCATCTACATATAAATCATCAATAATAAATCAATTGATCAAAATCATGAATTCATGTAACTTAGTTTGATCATTTCCTTCCTTTCTTGCCATTTTAACAACCTTTGCTCTGATATCACCCTCTGTGGTGCCCCCGACCCGAGCTCCACATAGTCCTTACTTTGGGGTTGAAAAGGGTTGGTAAACATGACTCAGGATTGTTGCCCTGATCACACGGCAGATTTTTTTTTATATACGTGTATATCATCTATACATATATGTACAACATCAATGCATAAATAAACATTTTTATTCATCCAACTTAGAAAACATTACCCATTTCGTAGTCTTAATTGTTGTCGATACATTATCAGAGTCATAACGATTGTCTTTATAGAAAAATCATCATATACATCATTTACATATAATTCCGCATTTTCTCACATATTCCATACAGGTTGTACTACCTCAACTTAATTGTTTTCATCAACATTCAACATAACATTGATCATACTATAAATTCATCTTCTTCTTTTCACACATGCAAAGGAATGTAAACATCTTGACATTCTTTTTATACATGTCCTTCTCCATGGGTCATCTCCATTTTCCTGACTAAATTTTTGAAAACAACACGTGAGTACTAATACTCAGTAAGCAAGTCATTTCCTTTTGTAAGTAAATATTTTCCATTTCCTTTTTGTGCATAATATGAAAATGCAAATGCATTCAATGCATATATGATATTTTTCCAAATGGATCGCTAGCTAGGTGTCCACTACTTAATCCTGCTCCCATTTCAGGGAGGTCACCGCCGGCCTCAGCCTATATTAGCGACTCGGTCACGCTAGAGGAGGACAACCGGTCCAATTACACCTCTCTCGTAGCCTAATCCTCGTGCACCATGATCATTCACATTCACATGCTGGCATAACATTTATAAATCATAAACTTTTCATAAAAGCAGTTAACAAGTAGTTAGCAATCATTTCATGTAAAGCATTATAGGAATGACCATCCTTAAATATATTTTATAAATCATGTGAGCAAATAATTTGCAAACATTTAGAAATATTTTAGAAAGCATGTAACTTGCTTACCTGCGTAGTCAACTTGTACCTTCCACTTTTTCCTTTTCTTTTCCTAAACAAATGAAAAAGACCATTTTTTCTCATATAAACATAATATCCCATGCTTGCACATTTCTACTATAACTATGAATCTATCTTAGGATTTTCTAACCCATGTCTGTTTCATATCAACTTTGACCCATTTCTACCTTTAGTTCAATAGTGTCATCACCCTGTTTCAATTCACTTATGTTTACCATCTCTCACTTATCAATTCCATCTTTAACACTTGTTTTCTTTCCTTTAGTCAACTTCTCAGGGCAATTGCTTATGAACTTCCTACGTCATTTGATGTCACCAATTCAAATAAGCCGTTTATCTTCCTTTTTCCATAAATTCAATATAATTATCTTCTAACCACATTTACATATTTGGCTAATACCAACCACTCTTATCCTCATTTGGTTGAACTTGTTTCAAGGTCTAACCATTCCATTTATTTTGACATTATTATTTAAGGGTTAATTTTCCAAATCCTACTTAGGATTTGTAACACTTAGCTAAATCCAACATCTTGGATTTTAGCATTTTATATTTAGCATATATTTCCTATAATTGACATATTATTTGAGAAAATCTCTCAAGATATTTGATTAAGGGTAAGGGCTTATAATTTGGGTCTATATTTTTTATGATTTTTGTAATTTTCCTCAAATAGCCCTATATATTACATTTTACCCTCATTTATATTTTCTAAAATCATATCTTAGGTACTTAATCACTTACTTAGTGATCATAAATTTGTACCTTTTTTGTAAACCTTGTTTACACATTATAATGAAAATAAATTCCATTTACAATTTCTGGAACTTATTATTAAATTCCAAAACAGCCCTTCTCTTCTTATTTTCACTATGTTCCATCTTCTTATTTATCCATTATTTCCATATGCATATAATATCATCAATTAATCATCCTTTCTTTCCTTAATCCTTTATTACACTCTTACCTAACATATATATGAATTTAGATCATTTCCACTTAGTTTTAATATTTCGTTTTGATTATTTCTCAAACTGTCCACATTTGCTGAAATCAGACGTACTGATTTATTTTAATATTTATTTATAATCAAATCAGGGTATTTAACTCTGAAATTTCTATCATACATCCATAACTATATTAAGTAACTCTCATAAAAATTTCAGCAAGAAATATTAATCTTATATATTTATTTTGGCATTTTTACTATGCTGGTCAGTGTTGTGCAATCAGGAGCAGCCTTACTCACGTTAATTTTAAACCATACTTATGTCATCCAAAAATCATTTTTGACTTTTGTTGAGTAATAATAATGATATCTTATACATCATGTCAACATTTCAGATCAAAAATATATCTACTAAAATTTTTAAAAATCATTTACTATAGATGACCCTGTCACCCGTTTTACCCTATTTAAGTTAATCTTCTTGTATTTTTAATTTTCAACCTGCTTAATATTTTAATCTGAAAAATTATTATTTCTTTAATAATAATATAATTAGCTTGTACAAAAAGTTTCATGTAAAAAATCTTTCGTTTACTATCTCGTTTATATTTTTGTTTCTAACATCACATAACCTCCAGATTTGAAGCAATAAATCAAGATTAACTTAGATTTATCAAATAAATCATGAAAATATCCCTAAATTAGTTTAACGCTGAATTATTTTAATAACATTAATCCTTACCCATCTTTTCATTATTCATAAATCATATTTTAAACATGATTATAAAGTAGTAAAAATCTGTTTGGAACGGTACATCCATTCCAAAATTAAATATATAATTCAATTAGAAATGCAAGAAAAGGATTAAACAGCACCTGCCCTTGGAGCGTCCTTCTAGCTTTTCCTCAAAAGAAAAATGCTGCTGCCCATCCTTTTATTTTGGATCGTCCACTCTTCTCCTTTGTTAGATTTCAATGAGAAATATGTATATGGCCTGTACTATTTATAGTTTTCTGAAAGCTATACCTATCTGACACTTGTGATGCTGATAAAGCTTAGGATTTTTAATTAGCAAAATGACTGTTAAATCAGAGACCGTTGATCCTGGCCTCACCGCTTCATCTAGATCATCCATTCCGTCCCTGCTTATATATCTTGCCACGTCCATTTATAGCTACTCATATTATCCATCCATTAGACACGTTATGCACCATGTATTAGACTTAGCTGTTACAACCTCATTGCATGTATTCATGCATTGGCTTAGCATCCATGAAATTACCTGCACCGGCTGCAACGTTGTTTACGTTTTTTTTTTAATGGAAAATTCCATTATTAATTAATTAATTCATAACTGCCTATATTCACACTTATATATTATGAAAATTTTTCTTATTAATATATATACAATTTCTCACAAAATGTACCTTTTATAATTTTGAAAAAAAAATCTCTATTTTATTTTAATTAACTAATTCATATTTGGATAAAAATCTCTTTTTTAAAAATTTAGAAATATGTTTTCCAAAATTTAATTCCTTCATTAAATTGGGCATGTTAAAATAGGCCCACCCATAAAATTTCACCTCACTTGGAGCGAAGTACATATTTTAATTTAATTAAAATCGTATTTTGGAATAAAATTTATTTTAAAAACTTATAGACATGTTTTTCAAAATTTAATCCATTCATTATGTAGGGTATATTAAAATAGGCTTGCTCCAAAAGTTTCATCTCAAAAAACCTTATATACATCAAGATATTAATTAACTAATTAATTATGCAAAAATAATAAATATCCACTAGAAGTAAATTATTTTTTATAATCTATTCCGTCTAGATTAAAGAGCACATAATTTAGTATTTTCTATTAAATGTTCTTGTCCATGCGAATTATACATGCTTAGATCTAATGAAAATAGTATGGATGAATATAAGCCCTTAGTTAGGACCCCTAATTGGCCAAAATATTTTCATTTATTTTTATTTTTCCGTAAGGTCCGTAAATTTAAACAATTTCATTTGGTACTATTCGGAATTTTGAAATTCCTTCCCAAAAAATTTATAAAATTTCATTTTCATATCCAATCCTTATGAAATCATAAATTACCCTTCATTTTCTTATAAATTTCAAATATAACCTTTGTAGGCTTCAATTAAGTTTCCTTTTTGTCTCAACTCCTATTTTGTCCTATTGTGAGAAGATTCCTTTTTCATCTTTTGTGATTAAGTTAATCCAAAGTGATTAACTTATCACTTTATCTTAATCACATGATTATTATTTATTAAATTAATTATTTGATCCTTCAACTCCATATATTACAAAATCATATATTTTAAAAAAATCTATACATTACCTAGGGTTCATGACCTTAGGGTTTCATACATGGTCCTAAAATTTGGGATTCCACAATAAATGACTAAGTAGAACCATAATCAAATGACATTACTATCGAATTTTCTTAAAATGTAAATCATACTTGTAACCTTCCTTTCCTCCTATTTTCATGACTCATCATGAGTCAATGCATGCATCTGAACTAAATGTGTAAAGCTTCCCTGTCGATTGGCAGTTGCAATGTTCCTTTCTTGAGCTAATCTCCCTTGTTCTGGTGTTCTCTGTGTCTTGTTCAGACATTTTGAAGCAATATGTCCTACTTGGTCACAATTGAACTTTATCTCCCTTACCTCAGTAACTTGACAATTTCTCGCCACATGGACAATTTGACTACATTTGTAACATCGATTAAACCCCTTAAACATTCTCCTAAGCGACATTTGTGACAATTTTCACAAATTGGGGCACCTATTATGTGAAAACTTGATTTCCTTTCTCTTATGTTACTTCTTCCCTTTCCTGCATCCTGCTCCTTGATGCTAGGATTATATGGTTCTTGCCCTTGTTGTAATTTTTGGGTCCTTAATGTTGGAAACATGTGGAAAATAAACCAAGTTTATGTTTCGATGATTAACAAACCAATTTGAGTAAGTGTTGGTTACTAACATGTTTGTAAAGATGATTGAAGGTTATAAAAATGAAAAATATGAAGCATGGAAAGTCAAGTCGATTTCCAAGTCGACTTAGGCATCGACTTAGGCCAAGTCGATCCCCAAGTCGACTCTAGTAGTGACTTCAGCTCGTCATTTTCGTCCAGAGTTGAAAACGGGGAACCAAGCTACCGAAGTCGCAAATGAAGTCGACTCCGCATGCGACTTGAGTGAAGTCGCAGACCAAGTCGACTGCAGCTTCGACTTCGAGGCCTCATTTTCATCTAGAGTTGAAATCGGGGATGAGAGCTGCCGAAGTCGCATCCCAAGTCGACTCCGCATGCGACTTGGGTGAAGTCGCAGACCAAGTCGACTCCAGCTTCGACTTCAATGCGGAAATTGCTGAACGAGTTAATTCAATGACAGATTTGAGTGGAGATGAAGATCAAGACAACTCAAACACTCAAATGAAGATCAAATGGAGAATCAAAGCAATTAGAGTTGCATGATTCCATCATGTTGGATCATGAACACTTACTCAGACATCTTCCATGCATTCCAAGATTCAAGTACTCAAGAACTCAAGAAAAGGAATCCAAGGTTTTCTATGTAAATAATCATACAGTGTTCCAAAGATATATAAATCAAGGGAGAATAATCAACATGAAGAAAATCAAGTGATCAAAGTCATCTTTGGAGATTTCAAGTTCAACTAGCAAGCTGAAGAAGTGAAGTCGCACCCGAAGTCGGTTTCACCTGCGACTTGGGTCAAGTCGAGGACCAAGTCGACCCATACTGAAACTTGAAGAAGCTACGACCAGGCAAAGTCGCACCCGAAGTCGACTCCACCTACGACTTGGGTCGCAACGGTCGGAAAATTTTCGAATGTTGGCGCATTAAATGCGACCCAACTACCTCCAAACGTTCGGATTCCCTCGCAAATTATATAAGACATTCAATATGAACGAGGAGGGTAGCTGAGAAATTATTGAATGAGCATAACTCCCATCTCTAAGAGCATTAAGTGATCAAGCCATCATATAGAAGAAGAACTCCGCTTTCAAACTGCCAAGAGCTGCCTTGCTGAATCATTAAGCTTATGTTACAAGTTCTTCTCTGCGCCAAATCTGCCTCTACATAACAGTAATGTGTAGAAACTCTCTTTTGTTATTTTTTGTTGTATTGAACTTGATTTAGTTTGGGTAACTAAGATCAAGTGTAAGCAAAGTAGTATGTGATTGGAGTGGAACTCGTCACCTACTTGTGCTGTGAATTGTTGATGCCCCCTAGAACTGGAATCTAGAAGAGAGCAGTGGCTCTAGTTGTATTTGTGAAATACATAATGGAATCCAAGTCACAAGAGGTGTGAGCTTGGAAGAGTGGAGTAGGGAAGGTTGCCCGAACCACTATAAAATCTTGTTTGTTGATATTTATTTCTACTCTCTGCACTATATTGCTTTCCATTTGTTTCTTCATAAAAGGGGACTAGATTAATCCGGGGTAAAGTTTCTGTTTAAGTTGAAAAATTTTAAATACCCAATTCACCCCTCCCCTATTGGGTAATTGTCATTAACTCAGGACCAACACTTAATGTTTCTATCTTATTGTCATCAACTCTTATAGGTTCTAGTATTAGGTTAGAAAGTGCGGCCTGCATCGGCCTGTTTCCTTCCTGTCCTCTTAACTGGTCTTGTTGGGATTTTTCCCAAAAACCTTGAATTATTTCTACCGTTTGGGCTACCCAATCCCAGGTAGCTTACTGCATAGCTTCCTTTACAGCTATAGCTACCTTTTCCGCTATTAATTCTAATTGGGTGGTGTTACCTATAGTGGTTCCACCTTCAACATTCCACTCAAGGTTTACATTTGCTCACTGTTGATAAGTCCTTAGGTTTAGTTGCTCTCCTCGTCTTGGCCACTTAGACTTGCTACTGGTTTCACCTACTTCGTTGAATCACGGGTCTTCATTTGCTACAACTTTTCCTTTTTTTAACCTAGCTCTTGCTCTTGTGATAGGCATAATTCCTTTCTATATATATAAAAAGTATATTAGTATACTTTCTCATTTCATCACAACATATATTATAACATATATAATTAATCACTTTAAGCAGAAGGGTTTATAACAACTATCTCCATTCCACATGCATACTTAGTATAGTTATAAACAGTTTCATATCTTCATTGAGTAACACTTTCCTATCAACATATTATATTCAATCAATCATATTTAGTAGAAAGGATCTATAACAATCCTTTCTTTTCATATACATTTATTATACAAGTGTAACTCAGTTCCATTTGTATGTCACAAGTACCTTTATATCAAAACATAATATATCCATTTATCATTTAAAAGTCGAAAGAGGCTTTTGTTAACTTCATCTATCCTTTTCTTTCTAGATAGTGCCTACTTCTACGCTGTACCAATGTAAACCCCTTAGTGAGTGTACTGGTGCTAAATCAGTCTAGTGCATTTTCATTTTCATCCTCATTTTCATTCTCTATGGCCCCTTCACCGGGGTCTTGTATCATCATTTTTGCTTCCATATTATATATTTCCTATGGGCTCATTGTCATTCATAATTCTTAGTATATGGTCATCTAGTCTTCAAAGAAGAGCTCCTCGACCACATTCTCGCCTTGAGTGCGACTTCCTCTATCACTAATCCTATCAGTCATAAGGGGTGGATTTGAAACTTGTCTTTCTTAAATATCCACCATCTATCTACATTTTCCTTAATTCCTTATCTTTTCTCTACTTTTTATTTCTAGTGTCACCCTTTCATAGTGGAAAATTGTGTTTCCTTTATGAACCATATATCTTTCAAAACATAGCAAACTTGCTATGTCTTACAACATAATCATAACAAGACATTACATGTGTCATACAACCTAAAGTCAATATACATTTTATATATCCTACAATTTCAATCCATCCCTTTCATCAATTTCCATTTTTTTCTCTACGCCTGTCTACCAATCTTTGCTAGGATACCATCTCTGTGGTATCATATCTTTTCTTTCCACACCTATTTGTCAATCCTTACTCTGATATCACTCTCTGTGATATCAAATATTTTCTTTCCACTCCTATTTACCAATTCTTACTTTGATACCAAGCTCGATGGTGCCACCAACCCGAGGCGTCACAACCTAAGCCTTAGTCCGGGATTGTTTTCGATTGGTAAATGTGAAACAGGATTGTTGCCCTGATCACACAGCGAGATTTTTTTTTATCCATTTTGTTTAGCGGAATTTTTTTTTCCTTTTCATTCCATTTCCTTCATCATTTTTCAAGCAATATATACTTGAAATTTACTATACATGTCATTCTTAAATCATCGATTCATTCACTTTACAAGTAACTAGATACTTGTAACATACCAACTTGTTTACATACATCATGAGCATTCATGACCTAATATCTTTATGATTATCACAAGCATTCAATCATTTTCTAAATATATCAATTCTTGCATGATAGCTAACAATTTGGTAACACATTAAAGGATACCAGTTCATACTTTCCTTTAATTTATCAGGTCCTTTTTCCTTTTAAGCCTTCTTGAACCTGTTTGGGGTTGGAAAAACAAAATCTAAGTGATAAACTCAATAAGCAAGCATTTTCTATTTCTATATAAATGCATTTCTTGTCATTCGATGGAAGATACTTATAAAGCGATCAACTACTAATAGGAAGAAACCTTTTATGTAAACCTTTATATAAACCTTCCCTAAAATCTCCTTTATTTTTCATGAGGACAAATGTATGTCCCAAAATATTTTCATATTAACCTTTTTATATCCCAAATTTTGGGCTTTTCAAAAGCAGTACAAATGCATATAAACCTTTTATTTGTGTAGACATTTTTATGCCCTAAAATATTTTCATATAAATATTATTTTCTATGGACATTGTTATATCCTAAAATATTATCATATAAACATTATTTTCTGTGGACATTGTCATGTCATGAAATATCTTTAAGTAAACATTATTTTCTGTGGACATTGTTATGTCCTAAAATATTCTCATGTCCCCATTTTGGAGCTTTTAAAACAAAAAAATTGTACATATGTCTCTAACCCTATAGTAGGTGACACTTACCAAGTAATCATCCTTCCATAGGAAAGAAACCTTTCATGTGATATCGCCGGTAGCTAGGTGGTCGTCCATGATCCTAC
This sequence comes from Annona cherimola, assembly GCA_030490835.1. Classification (NCBI taxonomy): domain Eukaryota; kingdom Viridiplantae; phylum Streptophyta; class Magnoliopsida; order Magnoliales; family Annonaceae; genus Annona; species Annona cherimola. The sequence goes on along the minus strand of CM059971.1, from coordinate 53,019,378 downwards.
TCCCATTTCAGGAACTTAGCGACTCGGCCACATGTAGAGGTGGGCTCTGGTTTGCAACCGCCTCTACCTTGGACCTAGTACACGATCCTCGTGCACATTCGTTTATACTCGCATTATGATGCTAACATGATTTCATAAATTCCACATAGTCCTCAGACCATGCCATTTTTAAATCAAAACTTGATATAAGATAATCCATTGCAGTCCTCAGACTGAGCCCTTCCCAAATTGAAAACTGGGCATAATCATTTTAAAAATAAAATATTTTCATAAACCGTTTTCAAATCATAATGTTAGGATGACCACCCTTAAAGAATTTGGAACCATTTTAGTAAATTAATTTTACAAAACATTTACAGTATTTGAAAAAAATAATATTTTCAAAAAATATTGCTTGTTTGTTGGTAAATAATTTTAGAATTCTCATTATAAAAATTCAAAAACATTTTAGCTTTCGAGAAAACCGGATTTTTCTTACAAATATTTTTATTTCCATTTATGGGCTTTTTATGAACAAAGGATATATGAACACATTCTCATCCATTTATATCGGCATTATATGCCTTGTCCATACAACATCCTTGTCGCTCTTATGTAGGGAAGAGTTTACATAATCTTTTGAATATCATTTAAACAAAACAATCATCAAATCATTTTATATCATCAATTTATTGAGTGAATCATCCTTAAAACCTTTTGAAAACATCAATACAAAATATTTTAAAAGTATTTCAACTTTTAAAGAGACTTACAATATTTCAATAGACCATTTCAAAGCATCTAAACAAACCATTTTAAGCCATTTAAACAAACCATTTCAAAGCCATATTTATTTACAAATACCATTGCCTGTAAAGCTGGAGCACAAAGCATACTGTGCAATCAAATTTTTGAATTTTGATTTGAAATCTGCAGGAGAAAGGCGCCTACTACAGCTTGATGAACTCGAGGAGATTCAACTCGATGCCTATGAAAATTCAAAGATGTACAACGAAAAGAAAAATTTTTGGCATGACAAACACATCCGGCAGAAGGTAATCAAAGCTAATGACCTGGTGTTGCTTTTTAATTCTCATTTTAAATTGCTTCCAGGAAAATTGAAGTCAACGTGGTCGGGACCATTCAAAGTATTACAAGAGTTTCCTCATGGAGCTGTTAAAATCTGGAGTGAAAAGACGGGAGCATTCAAAGTCAATGGGCAACGCCTCAAACCCAACTTCTCAGGGGATAATATTCCAATAGGAGTCATCTATTGGTCCCGAGTTAATGGCAAAACCCAAGAGGGGAGGGGTGAATTGGGTTCTTATAAAATTCTTCGGTAAATTAAAACTTAACCCCTTGAAAGCTTAATCCCCTTGATTAAAACAAATAGAGAGCAATGAAATAGTGAAGGCAATAAGGTAAACAGTAGGCAAGATTTATAGTGGTTCGGGCAACCTCTCCCTACTCCACTCTTCCAAGCTCACACACCGTTGTGACTTGGGTTCCACTATGTATTCCGCGAATACACTTAGAGACTCCGCTCTCTTCTAGATTCCAGCTCTAGGGGGCATACACAAACAGAGCCTATGCTCTCTTCTAGATTCTAGCTCTAGGAGGCTTGTACACTTGATATAAGTAGGTGATGAGTTCAACTCCAATCACAACTCTACTTGCAACGTCTTGGTTTGTTAGAATACACTCAAACCAAGACCAATAACAAAGAGTAATGAAAATAAGGAAGATCTACACTTTACAGAGTTGTGTAGGCAAGATTGAGCTTGAGGAAGAACTTGTAAAAGCAACCGGTTGTATGTCGTTGAAGCTACTTGCAACTTGAAGCTCTTTCTTACTTTGAAAATGTATAGATCACTCAAATTTAGAGAAAAGCAAATGGGAGCTCTTGTTTGCACTTCTTTTCTCTCTTTAGACAATGTAGTGTATATTTTCTCATTTGCTTGAGTGTCTATTTATAGAATGGGGAAGATTTGAACGTTATAGAAGTAGTTGGCGCGCAATAAATGTTCCAACGTTCAAAAATTCGAACGTTGGTTCCCCAAGTCGCAGGCGGAGTCGACTTCGTCTGCGATTTGGCTTCCCAAGTCACAACTGGAGTCGACTTCGTTTGCGACTTCAGTTCCAAGTCTGAGATTGGGTCGACTTGGTTTCAGACTTGACCTCAAGTCGATCTTGGAGTCGACTTGGGTTGCGACTTGACCTGTTCTTGTGTTGAAATTTGTTTGGTCCTTGCTTGATTTCTTCTAGCTTGCTTAGCTTTCCTTCTTGAATCATTTACTTCTGAAATGGCTTCTAATATTTGCAAAACTCCTTGAAGAACTTGATTTAGTTGCTTTTGATAGTAGTCTTCATGACTTGAACTTCTTCATCTTCAACTACGTTCGAAGCTGTGCCTTGGACTTGAGAGACTTGAGTTGATAGTGAGCTTATACCCTTGATTTGGATTTGAAAAATCCCAGGTTGATCTTGAAAATGAGCTTGAGTTTGTATTTTGGACATTGAAGAACTCAAGTCGATCTCGGGGTCGACTTCATCTGCGACTTCACCCAAGTCGCACCTGGAGTCGACTTCGTCTGCGACTTCGGCATTTTTGTGCCCCAAAATCAGCTCTGGAGTGTTTTCCCCGTCTCAAGTCGATGTTGGAGTCGACTTCGTTTGCGACTTGGCTACCCAAGTCGCAAGTGGAGTCGACTTGGCCTGCGACTTCACCTGCTTTTCTTTCCATTTTGAATTTTGCTACGGGTCTGTTTTGGAGTCGAATATGGAGTCGACTTTGGGATTGACTTCACCCTCAGTCGAAGTCCAAGTCGACTTGGATATCGACTTGGCTAATTCATTCCTTAAATCATTAAGCAAAATCATCAGTAATCACCTTATACTCAATTTTAACTTTCTTAATCATCAAAACTCATGCTTTGGTCAATTTTGTTTTGCTTTAAACATTGTTTCCAACAATCTCCCCCTTTTTGATGATTGACAAAACTAAATTGAGCTTGTACCTTTCAAGATAATCATATTCATATAGTTTTCGAAACAGATTATATCTTTCAAACAGAGTATAGTAAATATGAAACATATAGCAAGCATGAAACACATATATGAGCATAAACAATTTCATAAATCAATACAGATTACACTGTAAAGCAAAAATGAAACCTAGATACAAACTACCCGACCCAAAATTCTATAAAAACTCTCAAAAAAAACTCTATTCCTATTTTATCTCCCCCTTTTTGTCAATCTTTCAAAAATGGTTAAATCACCAAGGATTTGGTGAAATGAAATTGGAAAATGGAATATGACGATTGAATGGGTTTGATAGGACGAACATGAGCAGAGGAATAGAAGGAGAAAACTGGAGCGGGAGTCGGATCTCTATGAACTGATCCTGAATCGAATGGATCAAGTTCAGGTATGGGTCGATTTTTGTGACGCCCTGATGCAAGATGGTATCGAATGGTACGCATTTCCCGATCGATTCGATCTTGTCGGGAATGCATATCATTGATAGCAGTGAGAACCTCGGTCACGAGACTGGTCATTCGATCCTCTTGATGACCCATTTCCTCTCGTAGAGCAGATATCTCTTCTTTGATGCTCTGTAATGTGACCTCTTGAGATGACGGTGGAGGCGCCCGATCAGGTGCAGAAGATCCCTGTGGAGAGTAGGATCCGTGCGTCATAGGAGATACTGGCTCCTCGGGAACGTCTCGGGGTGGAGCAGATGGTGCCTCGGGAGGCTGCTCCCCCTCAGTCTGTGCATGGCCTTCTTGCTCACGAGCTGGTTCGCCCAGCTTTTCTCGTATCCTGTCATCCCTAAACTGCTCCAAGTTTATCTTCATTCGTTGGAGCAATGCCTTGTTAATGACATTTGTGGTTTTAGGAACTTCAAATGGTTCCCCTTCAATATCCACTTCGAAGTGTTCTAGGATCCTTGTGATCCAAGTCCCGTAGGGTAGAACACCTCTCGGGTTGTCCTTTCTGCACGCCAAGGCTTCGAGAAATAGTCTTGGGAGACTGATCTTGACCTTGTTGACCAATTTCCAAAGAATCATGGCCTCTTGTGGGTTGAGCTGATTTCTTCCGCCGCCTTTCGGATAGATGCAGTGTGCAATGAGTAGGCGAAGGACTCTCAGCCGTGGAGAAAGATCCATGTAGTGTAGGAATTTGGTCCCTGCATGGTACTTGTTGCTCTTTGTCAGCTCATTGTAGATCTTTTCCATTGTAAGATCTTTGGGTAGTCGTTCTTCTTCAAATGGCACTTCAAGAATTCTTCCTATTCTCTTTATGGCTTCATTCTGATCTGGGTAATTCACAGTCCCAAAATACGTCTCTGTTCCTTTGACATAAGCTGAAAACTTATTGTCATCCCACAGATAATAGAACATCCTTGTCAGATCGGGATATATCCTTTCATCTGTCTTCAGCAACTGTGTCCATCCTTGAAAATCCAATAACTCTTCTATATCGAATTCATAATCGTTTAGAAATTTGAAATCGATAATCTTTGGAATGAATACCCTTCTTTCGTAGAAGTTCTTATAGAAGCGACTGTGTTGAAGCTCTGTACTAAAATATGTTGTGGGCATTTTCAGGACTTGCCCTTTCGTGATCGGGATTCTTGCTGAATTGGAGCTTTGAGGTTGACTTTCCGACCTCGGAGCTCGATCTGAAGATTGGGTAGCGGTTTGAAACTTGACCCTTCTACCCGTAGATGTTGATGGTTCCTCTCTGGCTCGTTTTCCAGAAGTTCTTTGCCTTCTGGGAACTTCTTCCTCTGTAGTTGACCTTGAAGGTCTAGGAATAGGTTTGAGTGAAGGCTTTGAGACTGCTAGCTTTGGGAGTCTAGATTTTGGAGCCATTTTGAATTGGATTCAAGAGAAGGAAGGTGACTGAGTCAAATGGGAGAAAGAGGAAATCTGTGCTGGAGAATAGAAATGAAAAGAGAAAGAGAGAACTTGAAGAGGAGCTGAGTTTTGAGAGAGAAAATGTTGGAAACAGAGGGAGAAAGTGAGAGAGTGAAAGGGAGAAAAGGAGAGAGCTGGGCAGTGTAAGAGAGAGAGAGGCAGGAAGACTTTGAGATTTGAGATTTAAAGAGAGAAAGAGAAATTGGGAGGAAGGGAGAGATTCGCCGGAGAAAGAGAAGAAAAGCAGAGGGTCGGCGAAAAATGAGAAAGAAAGAAGAAAGAAGAAAGAAGAGAAGAAAAAGAAAGAGGGAAAGAGAAGTCGGATGGTCGCGCGCGCGGAGTCGACTTGCCCTAGGCGAAGTCGACTTCGGTCCCTTGGAGTCGACTTCGCCTTAGGGCGGAGTCGACTTCGACCCTGTGGAGTCGACTTCGCTACAGAATCGGAGTCGACTTCATTTTTCCCAAGTCGACTTCACCAAGTCGACTTGGCTCCCATGGAGTCGACTTGATTCACGATTTTTCAACTTTGATTTTTCTGTTTAATTTTTCTTAATTTAATTCTATCATCCCCATATCATTTCTAATTTTATAAAATGATTCCTTAGCTAGAGGTTTGGTAAAGATATCAGCAATTTGGTCTTCAGTTTTCACATATTCTAAGCAAATATCATGATTCTCAACATGTTCTCTTATAAAATGATGTCTTACATCTATATGCTTTGTTCGTGAATGCAGTACAGGATTCTTGGTCAAACATATAGCACTTGTATTATCACATTTAATAGGAATTTGAAATAATCAATGCCATAATCTTTTAATTGTTGTTTCATCGAAAGTAGTTGGGCACAACAGCTTCCGGCGGCTATATATTCGGCTTCCGCAGTAGATAGGGCAACACTGGTTTGTTTCCTTGAGTACCATGAAACCAACATATTTCCAAGAAATTGACAAGTTCCACTGGTACTTTTTCTATCTACTTTGTAACCGGCAAAATCCGCATCTGAATAGCCGATTAAATCAAATGTTGACTCCTTTGGATACCATAGTCCAAGATTGATAGTATTTATCAAATATTTAAAAATTCTTTTTACATCCAATAGATGTGAATCTTTAGGACATGCTTGAAATCGAGAACACATACAAACACTGAATAAAATATCTGGTCTAGAAGCAGTTAAATATAACAATGATCCTATCATGCTTCTATAGAGCTTTTGATCGATACATTTACCGTTTTCGTCTTTGTCGATCTTGATCGTAGAACTCATTGGTGTATTTTCTCCTTTACCATTTTGCATTCCAAATTTCTTGAGCATTTCTTTGACATATTTGGACTGATTTAAGAATATCCTTTCTGTTTGCTGCTTGATTTGTAGTCCAAGAAAGAAATTTAATTCTCCCATCATGCTCATTTCAAATTTGCTCTGCATGATCTTAGAAAATTCTTGGCATAAAGTTTCATCAGTAGCTCCAAATATTATATCATCTACATAAATTTGTACAATTAAAATATTTTTACTTTTATATTTAGTGAACAAAGTAGTATCAACTTTCCCTCTTTGAAACTCATGATCAATCAAAAATTTATTCAACCTTTCATACCAAGCTCTTGGAGCTTGTTTTAATCCATATAACACTTTGGTCAATTTATAAACATATTTCGATTGATCCTTTTCTTCAAATCCTGGGGATTGTTCAACATATACTTCTTCATTCAAATATCCGTTCAGAAATGCACTTTTTACATCCATTTGAAACAATTTGAAATTCATATGAGAAGCAAATGCTAGTAAGATACGTATGACTTCTAATCTAGCCACAGGTGCATATGATTCTTCAAAATCAATTCCTTCTTCCTGGGAATACCCTTTGGCTACTAATCTAGCCTTGTTTCTAATTACAAGTCCGCTTTCGTCCAATTTGTTTCTAAATATCCATTTGGTACCAATAATGGTATGACCATTTGGTCTAGAAACTAAATGTCATACATCATTTCTTTCAAATTGATTTAGCTCTTCTTGCATTGCAATAACCCAACTTTCATCATTAAGAGCTTGTTCAATGGTAGTTGGTTCGATCTTGGACACAAAAGCATATTTTCCACAAATGTTTTGTCTTGATCTTCTAGTTTTTACTCCTTCATACACATTTCCAATGACTTGCTCAATTGGATGGGCATTTTTGAACTTTAAATCAGTTGGAGGTTTGTAAGAGTCATTACCTTCACTTACCTCTTTCTCTATGAGATTTTCTGGCTTGAGCTCGATTTCCTTTGGTTGTTCTTTTCCTTTTGTTTCATCTGTATCACTTAATTCATCCTCCTTTCTAGGAGTTTGGTTAAACTCATCAAAGACAACATGTATCGACTCTTCTACAACTTGGTTTCGTTTATTGAATACTCTATATGCTTTGCTATTTGATGAGTAACCAAGGAATATTGCCTCATCACTTTTAGCATCTAGTTTTCCCAAGTTGGTTTTTCCATTGTTCAAAACATAGCATGTGCATCCAAAAGCATGAAAATAAGAGATATTTGGTTTTCTTCCTTTCCATAGCTCATATGGGGTCTTTTTCAAGATTGCTCTAATGGTAACTCGATTCAAAACATGACAAGCTGTATTTACAGCTTCACCCCAAAATTTCTTGGATAATTTGCTCTCATTTAGCATTGTTCTAGCCATCTCTTGTATAGTTCTATTTTTCTTTTCAACTACTCCATTTTGTTGTGGAGTTCTTGGTGCAGAAAATGTGTGATGAATTCATTTTTCATTACATAGTTCTATAAATCGTTTGTTTTCAAATTCACCACCATGATCACTTCTTATAGTTATAATAGTACTTTATTTTTCATTTTGCACCAAATTTACAAAAGTTGCAAACATAGAGAAGGCTTCATTTTTGCTAGCTAAGAGAATTATCCATGTGAATCTTGAAAAATCATCAACAATTACAAACACATATTTCTTTCCACCAATGGTTAAAATATCGGATGGCCCATATAGATCCATGTGTAGCAATTCAAGTGGCCTAGTGGTGGAAATTTCCTTTTTGGTAGAGAAAGGCATTTTAGGTTGTTTTGATAATTGATATGCCTTGCAAATTTTATCCTTGTCATATTTCAACTTCGGTAATCCTTCTACCAAACTCTTTTTCCATAGGGTCTTTATATTTCCCATGTTTATATGTTCAAGCCTTTTATGCCAAACCCATGGATCATTATCAATGGCCATTAGACATTGACCATCTAATTCATTAAGTGAAACCAAATATACATTTCCATGTCTTTTTCCATTAAACATGATATGTTCTCCATCAAATACATTGCATATGGATGATTCAAACACAACCTTGTATCCTTTGTCACATAATTGACTAATGCTCATTAGATTGTGCTTGAGTCCTTCAACAAACAAAACATCTTCCATGCATGCATTAGAAATACTATAGATGTTTCCTTTACCTTTAATTTTACCTTTCTCATTATTACCAAAGGCAACTGTTCCTTCATTACATGGGTTGATCTTATGAAATAGTTCTTTTTTTCTTGTCATGTGTCTTGAGCAACCGCTATCCATAAACCATACATTATTGGCTTTAGCTTTAAGGCAAACCTGCAAAAATTGAGTTGAGTAGGGCTCATCCTTTTGGTACCCATTTTATGGGTCCGTTTGGGTTAGTTAACCTTTGAAGTTTGAGTTGATCCATCTTTGATCCCATAAAACCAATGCATTTTGGCATCCAAACCAATTTAGCACCTCGGTTTTGCAGTTTTCTTAGTTTACATTGATATATCTTGTGTCCAAACTTGTTGCAGAAATTACAAGCTCCCGGAAGTCTAGAAATAGGGAGCCATTTGGTAATTTGTTCATTAGTTGGTCTTTTTGTCCAAACTGTTTGATTTATTTTAGTAGAATTGGTTTTGATATTATTTCTTGGAGCGTTAGTTTCAGTTTGTTCAAGTGCATTGTACCCAAGTCCTTTCTTACAAGTTTGAGTTGTCATTTTCAAGAACATTTTTACATTTTCTCCTGGATTAGAGAACTTGGCAAGAGATTCATTTAATGATTTACTCTCGTTTTTAAGTTTTTCTAATTCATTTTCTAAGGTATTCTTTTCATCTTTTAACTTGTCTAATTTTTCAACAAGTTTACCATTTACAATTATTATTGCATCACATTGTCTTTTCTTAATTGTAAACTTGTTTCCTAATTTCTTTATTTTTTCATATAGTGAATCATAAGCTTGTTGAAGTTCCTCTAATTCAGCACATTTAAGACATTCATTTGTAGAGAAATTTGAAAAGGATTTCTGTTTGGAGGTTACCTCTTGATTACTCGTGCAGTCCGTTGAAGTGGCTTGATCCTCCAAGGTTTCCATTGCAGCAAACATATGTCGGTGTTTGCTATGCAACAGATTCTTGCACAATCTACTTCGCATTCTTCACTCGAGGAGCTATTCGTTGTAGATTCTTCTTCATTCACGTACATGCCTCTTCCTTTGTTTCTTTGAAATCTTTTGTTGTCGCATCGATCTTTTCTTTGTTCTTTTGCCTTGTTTTCTTCGGGCATTGGACATTGGGCTTGCATGTGTCCCGAACCGCCGCATCGGTAACATTTTATTGTTTCTTTCTTTTTCTCTTTGGAACTTCTTTCTTTAAAATTTCTAAAATTTCTGCCTTTCCTCACAAATTTTCTGAATCTTTTTGTGAGTAGGGCAATCTCATCGTCATTTTGTGAAGATGAAGTGTCGTCTGAATCTTGTGCGGCTTTTAAGGCAATTGCTCTTTTGCCTTTGTGATGATCTTCATTTCTTTTCTTAATTAGCTCATGTGACATTAATGAGCTAATTAGGTTTTCTAGCTTCAATGTGTTGAGATCCTTAGCTTCTTCTATCGCAGTAATCTTTGGAGTCCAAGATTTCGGTAGAGCCCTTAAAATCTTCATAACCTGTTCAGATTCAGATATAGCCTTTCCAAGACCTTTCAATGCATTAGTAATTTTAGAAAATCTAGCAATCATCTCAGAAATATTTTCTGTTTCTAGCATTCTAAAATTTTCTAATTCTCCAATCAAAATGTTTCTTCTCGTCCCTTGGACTTGAGAAGTTCCTTCATAGATGGAGGTTAATGTATCCCATATCTCTTTGGCGGTTAAACAAGAGGATACTCTATCATACTCAGAAGCCGTAAGAGCACAAAATAGAGAATTCATGGCCTTAGCATTGCTCTTGACGGTTCTTACTTCCTCTTCGGTCCACTTGGAAGCTCTTTCATCGGTAGGCAAAGTTACACCATCTTGGATTGCAATATAAGAATCCATGTCGGTAGCCATAATGAGTTGCTTCATACGAAGCTTCTAATAGCCGAAATTGTTCCCATCAAACAATGGTGGCCTAGTAAATGATTGGCCTTCGGCAAACGCGGGAACGGAAGTAGATTGGGATGCCATGTCAATAAGATCTCTTTGGTAAACTCAAAGACCTGTTCTGATACAACTTGTTAGTCCCGAGTTAATGGCAAAACCCAAGAGGGGAGGGGTGAATTTGGTTCTTATAAAATTCTTCGGTAAATTAAAACTTAACCCCTTGAAAGCTTAATCCCCTTGATTAAAACAAATAGAGAGCAATGAAATAGTGAAGGCAATAAGGTAAACAGTAGGCAAGATTTATAGTGGTTCGGGCAACCTCTCCCTACTCCACTCTTCCAAGCTCACACACCGTTGTGACTTGGGTTCCACTATGTATTCCGCGAATACACTTAGAGACTCCGCTCTCTTCTAGATTCCAGCTCTAGGGGGCATACACAAACAGAGCCTATGCTCTCTTCTAGATTCTAGCTCTAGGCGGCTTGTACACTTGATATAAGTAGGTGATGAGTTCAACTCCAATCACAACTCTACTTGCAACGTCTTGGTTTGTTAGAATACACTCAAACCAAGACCAATAACAAAGAGTAATGAAAATAAGGAAGATCTACACTTTACAGAGTTGTGTAGGCAAGATTGAGCTTGAGGAAGAACTTGTAAAAGCAACCGGTTGTATGTCGTTGAAGCTACTTGCAACTTGAAGCTCTTTCTTCCTTTGAAAATGTATAGATCACTCAAATTTAGAGAAAAGCAAATGGGAACACTTGTTTGCACTTCTTTTCTCTCTTGAGACAATATAGTGTATATTTTCTCGTTTGCTTGAGTGTCTATTTATAGAATGGGGAAGATTTGAACGTTATAGAAGTAGTTGGCGCCCAATAAATGTTCCAACGTTCAAAAATTCGAACGTTGGTTCCCCAAGTCGCAGGCGGAGTCGACTTCGTCTGCGATTTGGCTTCCCAAGTCGCAACTGGAGTCGACTTCGTTTGTGACTTCAGTTCCAAGTTTGAGATTGGGTCGACTTGGTTTCAGACTTGACCTCAAGTCCATCTTGGAGTCGACTTGGGTTGCGACTTGACCTGTTCTTGTGCTGAAATTTGTTTGGTCCTTGCTTGATTTCTTCTAGCTTGCTTAGCTTTCCTTCTTGAATCATTTACTTCTGAAATGGCTTCTAATATTTGCAAAACTCCTTGAAGAACTTGATTTAGTTGCTTTTGATAGTAGTCTTCATGACTTGAACTTCTTCATCTTCAACTACGTTCGAAGCTGTGCCTTGGACTTGAGAGACTTGAGTTGATAGTGAGCTTATACCCTTGATTTGGATTTGAAAAATCCCAGGTTGATCTTGAAAATGAGCTTGAGTTTGTATTTTGGACATTGAAGAACTCAAGTTGATCTCGGGGTCGACTTCATCTGCGACTTCACCCAAGTCGCACCTGGAGTCGACTTCGTCTGCGACTTCGGCATTTTTGCGCCCCAAAATCAGCTCTGGAGTGTTTTCCCCATCTCAAGTCGATGTTGGAGTCGACTTCGTTTGCGACTTGGGTAAGTCACAAGTGGAGTCGACTTGGCCTGCGACTTCACCTGCTTTTCTTTCCATTTTGAATTTTGCTGTGTGGTCTGTTTTGGAGTCGAATATGGAGTCGAATTTGGGATCGACTTCACCCTAAGTCAAATTCCAAGTCGACTTGGATATCGACTTGGCTAATTCATTCCTTAAATCATTAGCAAAATCATCAGTAATCACCTTATACTCAATTTTAACTTTGTTAATCATCAAAACTCATGCTTTGGTCAATTTTGTTTTGCTTTAAACATTGTTTCCAACATCATCTACTCCTTCTGTGAAACCACGCCACCCAACTGAAAATCTGTAGTCGGGCTGACGACTTTAAACCAAGCACTTCTCGGGAGGCAACCCGAAATTTTTTTTCTCTTTCAGAGCCTACTTGGAACGAAGCACCATGGGACGAAAATTCGGTTCAACTCGCCAAAACAGGGAAGTTAACATCTCAAATCTTTTACAATCTCTCTTTATTTTGATGGCATGACTTACATTGAGGACAATGTCAATTTCGAGTGTGGGGGTGAATGCATTGCATTAATTTTCTTTGAATTCTTTCACTACCCTAAATCTTTCCATTGGACTGATTGAGACCCCACTTTTAACTCTTGTAAGTCTTACAAGCAAACCATATTTGGAATTTCAAAATCTTCAAGTGAAAAAAAAGAGAGCTGAACCATAGTGAAAGGTTAAATTTGTTTTGAACATGTACATTTTGAAAATACTTGGATTTTTATCCTGAATCACTTGATGAAACTTATATACCTAGGAACCAATTCTGTTTTCTTTCAAAATCGGAGTAATCCTCTCTAATTTATCAAAGGTTGTTTGTAATACACACGATTGTCATCCAAAAAGGTAGTTTTTCCCATATACATAAAAAAATTTCAAAAACAAAACTCAATCTAACCAATTCATGGTGGACGTGATTAAGGCATTTTCTTCATGATGAGCCTATCTTTGAAAGTATAATAGTTGTTTACCCCCATTAAACTTGGACTTCAATTTTTTCTAAACCTCAATTCCCACCTAGTTGAACCAACTTTGACATTGAATTTTGATCTAAAAATTAAATTGGGAATAAGGTTTGACCTCACGGCTTGTGCAATTAATGAAAATAATTTCCTAGATACCTTGAAATATGGTGAAGGAAGTTATTTGTAAAAAAAAATTTCCTAGATACCCTAAAATATGTGAGGGGAGTTATTGCCAGACTTGGTTTTAAAAAAAAGAGGTTAAACCATGGGTAAAACAAGCCTGGAAAAAAATAAAAGCACTAAGTGTGGGGGGTAACATTATTTCCTATTGTAAAATGAGGCTCAAGCCATGTAGAGATGGTTTAAATTCTAAAAATATTCCAAATTTTATCTCTTCTGCCAAACTTGACCATTGTCCTATTAAGTCTTTATGATCCTATGAATTGGCTAATTGAGTTGGCAGAAAAGATTTAAAATTTTGATGAGATTTATATGAGGTAATTTGAGTGATATTTTCTGCATTACTACCATTACTTGAATTATTGATTGTGTGCATTGAATAACAAGATAATAGGGGAAGATGCCTGATAGTTAGGAGTTTATTGTGGGAGTTTTTGAACTCTTAATGATTGAAAGCAAAATGGGCAAAAGGGTATGCAGTATTAGCCATGTGAGAAGGGACTGTTGACTGAGATTTTCAAAGAGTATCATGTTTCAAAATTTTTAGTTTAATATTTTCACTAAATGGGTGGCTAAACATTTATTTTAGCATTTTGCTCAAAGTTTTGAAATTTTACAGTGTGATCTTGAATTCCTTTGTATTTGCTTGAGGACAAGCAAAAGTTTAAGTGTGGGGGTATTTGATAATTGGAAATTAACAGTATATTATGTGGGCATTTTATACCAATTTTATGGGGAATTATTTGAGTTCAATATGAAATTTGGTTTAAAATGTGATTTTTGCATCAATTGGGTGTTGAACATGAATTTTAAGATATTTAATAACTTTTATAATCTTTTGGCTTGAAATTTCATTCCATTCTTTTGTCTAAGGGAATTCGGACAAGAAGAAACAGGGAACACTTAAGAGCTCATTGGATGGTACGCCTTGTAGGTTTCAAGAGAAGGTGTAAGGATAAATTAGGGATTGTTCTTCTTTAACAAACAATATTCGAATTAAATAATTATACCACTACCTATTACAAAAGACGTATGTGAAATTCTAGACCCTAGATACTCACACTCTCGTTTTCTCCACTCATTTTAATTTCTATTTTATTTTCTCTTTCCAAATTTCTATTTCTTTTCCATTTAATTTACTGCATCCTCTTTCAACTTTTCTAATCCATTTAATCCGACGAGAAAGTGTTTAAAAGCAAAATTTTTAGTCCCGAATTCCCTGTGGATCGATATTTTATATACTACAATCTACGACCCGTGCACTTGTGGTGAGATTGTGAACAGATGCAAGGACATGCAAGTTAAGGGATTAAGATTATGAAACATCAAATTCAAATAAGCTGAGTGGAGAGTAAAGTCGCAACCCAAGTAGACTTCACTTGCGACTTGGGTCAAGTCTGAGACCAACTTGACCCTAAGTGGAACTTAAAGTTGAAGAGTGAAATATGTACAAGGAAAAGACAAAATTTTGGCATGACAAACACATCCGGCAGAAGGTAATCAAAGCTAATGACCTAGTGTTGCTTTTTAATTCTCATTTTAAATTGTTTCCAGGAAAATTGAAGTCGAGGTGGTCGGGACCATTCAAAGTATTACAAGTGTTTCCTCATAGATCTGTTGAAATCTGGAGTGAAAAGACGGGAGCATTTAAAGTCAATGGGCAACGCTTCAAACCCTACTTCTCACGGGATCACATTCCAATAGGAGTCATCTACTCCTTCTGTGAAACCACGCCACCCAACTGAAAATCTGTAGTTGGGCTAACGACTTTAAACCAAGCGCTTCTCGGGAGGCAACCCGAATTTTTTTTTCTTTCAGAGCCTGCTTGGAAGGAAGCACCATGAGACGAAAATTCGGTTCAACTCGCTAAAACAGGGAAGCTAGCATCTCAACTCTTTTACAATCTCTCTTTATTTTGATGGCATGATTTACATTGAGGACAATGTCAATTTCAAGTGTAGGGGTGAATGCATTGCATTAATTTTCTTTGAATTCTTTCACTACCCTAAATCTTGCCATTGGACTGATCGAGACCCCACTTTCAACTCTTGTAAGTCTTACAAGCAAACCATATTTGGAATTTCAAAATATTTGAGTGAAAAAAAAGTGAGATGAACCATAGTGAAAGGTTAAATTTGTTTTGAACATGTACTTTTTGAAAATACTTGGATTTTTATCCTGAATCACTTGATGAAACTGATATACCTAGGAACCAATTCTGTTTTCTTTCAAAATCAGAGTAATCCTCTCTAATTTATCAAAGGTTGTTTGTAATACACACAATTGTCATCCAAAAAGGTAGTTTTTCACATATAAATAAAAAATTTTCAAGGACAAAACTCAATCTAACCATTTCATGGTGGACGTGATTAAGGCATTTTCTTCATGATGAGCCTATCTTTGAAAGTATAATAGTTGTTTACTCCCATTAAACTTGGACTTCAATTTTTTCTCAACCTCAATTCCCACCTAGTTGAACCAACTTTGACATTGAATTTTGATCTAAAAATTAAAATGGGAACAAGGTTTGACCTCACGGCTTGTGCAATTAATGAAAATAACTTCTTAGATACCCTGAAATATAGTGAGAGAAGTTATTTGTAAAAAAAATAATAATTTCCTAGATACCCAGAAATATGGTGAGGGGAGTTATTGCCAGACTTGGTTTAAAAAAAAAGAGGTTAAACCATGGGTAAAAACAGGCTTGGAAAAAAAATAAAAGCACTAAGTATGGGGGTAACATTATTTCCTGTTGTAAAATGAGGCTCAAGCCATGGGAGATGGTTTAAATTCTGAAAATATTCCAAATTTTATCTCTTCTGCCAAACTTGACCATTGTCCTATTAAGTCCTTATGATCCTATGAATTGGCTAATTGAGTTGGCAGAGAAGATTTAAAATTTTGATGAGATGTATATGAGGTAATTTGAGTGATATTTTCTGCATTACTACCATTACTTGAATTATTGAATGTGTGCATTGAATAACAAGATAATAGGGGAAGATGCCTGGTAGTTAGGAGTTTATTGCGGGAGTTTTTGAACTCTTAATGATTGAAAGCAAAATGGGCGAAAGGGTATGCAGTATTAGCCATGTGAGAAGGGACTGTTGACTGAGATTTTCAAAGAGTATCATGTTTCAAAATTTTTAGTTTAATATTTTCACTAAATGGGTGGCTAAACATTTATTTTAGCATTTTGCTCAAATTTTTGAAATTTTACAGTGTGATCTTGAATTCCTTTGTATTTGCTTGAGGACAAGAAAAAGTTTAAGTGTGGGGATATTTGATAATTGAAAATTAATAGTATATTATGTGGGCATTTTATACCAATTTTATGGGGAATTATTTGAGTTCAATATGAAATTTGGTTTAAAACGTGATTTTTGCATCAATTGGGTGTTGAACA
Organism: Annona cherimola; assembly: GCA_030490835.1. Lineage (NCBI taxonomy): Eukaryota > Viridiplantae > Streptophyta > Magnoliopsida > Magnoliales > Annonaceae > Annona > Annona cherimola. The sequence continues at coordinate 53,002,984 of CM059971.1, read as the reverse complement.
TAAATTTTAAGATATTTAATAACTTTTATAATCTTTTGGCTTGAAATTTCATTCCATTCTTTTGTCTAAGGGAATTCGGACAAGAAGAAACAGGGAACACTTAAGAGCTCAATGGATGGTAGAAAAGAGAAACCAAAGTAAGCCGCCACCCTACAAGCCCATGTCAGAATCTCTAACACCATATTTTAGTCTGCTTCCAGAGAGTTGGGGCCTAGGCGCCACTTCACCAACGTGCTGAAAAGTCCAAATGGATTTTGGGGATCACAAGGTAGAATTGCTTCCAAGGAGTTGGCGCCTAGGCGCCATGGCATGCTTATACAGGACTTCCAAGAGGATTTTCAAGCCGCAAATCATCCAGAGAGTTGGCGCCTAGGCGCCAGACAAGGGTGCCCCAGCGACACTTTACCAACTTCAAGCAAGTTACGAACACTCTCAATCAGCAACGTCCAGCAAGTTGGCGCCTAGGCGCCAATACGTAGACCTGCGTACTGTTGGAAACAATGTTTAAAATAATAAAATTGACCAAATCTTGAGTTTTGATGATTGACAAGAACTAATTTTGAGTATATAAAAGGTACTAATATGTTTGCTAAATGTTTAAGGAAAGCAAAGAGGTCAAGTCGATCTCCAAGTCGACTTGGACTTCGACTTGGGTGAAGTCGATCCCAAAGTCGACTCAAATATCGACTTGAGAATGAATCCCAAAAGGCAACAGGTGAAGTCTCAGGTCAAGTCGACTCCACTTGCGACTTGGGAAGTCAAGTCGCAGACGAAGTCGACTCCAGCATCGACTTGGAGTATCCAGAGCTGAAAAGTGGAAACGAACATAACGAAGTCGCAAACGAAGTCGACTCCAGGTGCGACTTGGGTGAAGTCGCAGACCAGGTCGACTCCATCCACGACTTGAGAAGTTCAAACTTCAAAAGATGCAGTTTTCAAGATATTCAAGAAGATTTATCACTCAAGTCCAAGGAATCAAGATGACAAACAAATGAGTCAAATTCAAAGTCAAAAATCATGTTCTACATCAAATCAAGTCTATCAAGCTCAAAGACAAAGATACAAGAATGATTCAAACAATGTCTATCAAGACTACATAAGTCAAATATGCATGAATCATCTAAGTAAGAATCAAGCCAATCCAAGATAGAAGAACACAACTTGAAGATCAAAGCAGGTTCAGCAAAACCCGAGCCAAGTCGCAGGCCAAGTCGACTTCAGGATGGACTTGGGTCGAAGTCTGAAGTCAAGTCGACCAAGCCTAAGACTTGGGAATCCGAAGAACTGGAGTCGCAGACGAAGTCGACTCCAGATGCGACTTGGGTAGCCAAGTCGCATCCCAAGTCGACTCCACCTTCGACTTGGGTATAACGGTCAAATTTTGGAACGTTGGAGTTCATTTATTGCGCACCAACCACCTCCATAGCGTTCATATTTTCTTCCCTCTATAAAAGGACCCTCAAATGAACGTGAAAAAACAACAAGAGAACACAAGACACTACGTTAAAGTTCAAAGAGAGAAAAGAAGTGCAAGAAAGGTTTCCTATTTGCTTTTCTCCATTGTTGAGTGGTCCGTATAAATTCTAAGGAAGAAGAAATCTTCAAGTTGCTAGCGCCTTCAACAATATTCATCCACAGATGCTTCTACAACTTCTTCCTCGAGCTAAATCTGCCTACACAAATTTGTAAAGTGTAGTTTCATTTATTTCATTGTCTTGTTGTATAAATCTTGATTTAGCTTGGGTAGCTAAGATCAAGTATATGCAAAGTAGGGTGTGATTGGAGTGAGACTCATCACCTACTTTTGCCTGTGAGTTGTTTATGCCCCCTAGAGCTAGAATCTAGAAGAGAGCAAGTGGCTCTAGTTGTATATGCCCCTTAGAGCTGGAATCTAGAAGAGAGCGGTGACTCTAAGTGTATTCGTGGAATACATAGTGGAACCCAAGTCACAACAGAGTGTGAGCTTGGAAGAGTGGAGTAGGGAAGGTTTGCCCGAACCACTATAAATCTTGTGTTATATTTCTTTTTACTGCTTTATCTTTATTGCTCTCTAGCTCTTTTCAAAAGGGGATTAATTACTCAAGGGGTTAAGACTTTATTTATCAAAGATTTTTTTTAAAGAACCCAATTCACCCCTCCCCTCTTGGGTTTTGCCACTAACTCGGGACCAACAAGTGGTATCAGAGCAGGTCTTTGAGTTTACCAAAGAGATCTTATCAAAATGGCATCCCAATCTACTTCCGTTCCCGCTTTTGCTGAAGGCCAATCCTTTACAAGGCCACCGTTGTTTGACGGGAAAAATTTTGGATATTGGAAGCTTCGTATGAAGCAACTCATCATGGCTACCGACATGGACTCTTGGATTGCTATCCAAGATGGAGTAACCTTGCCTACCGATGAAAGAGCTTCCAAATGGACCGATGAGGAAGTAAGAATTGTTAAGAGCAACGCCAAAGCTATGAACTCTTTATTTTGTGCTCTTAATGCTTCTGAATATGATAGAGTATCCTCTTGCTTGACCGCCAAAGAAATATGGGATACGCTAACCTCTATCTATGAAGGAACTTCTCAAGTCCAAGGGACGAGAAGAAATATTTTGATTGGAGAACTAGAGAATTTTAGAATGCTAGAAACAGAAAATATTTCTGAAATGTTCGCTAGATTCTCAAAAATCACTAATGCTTTAAAAGGTCTCGGAAAGGCTATTTCTGAATCTGAGCAGGTTATGAAGATCTTAAGAGCTCTACCGGAATCATGGACTCCAAAGATCACTGCAATAGAAGAAGCCAAAGACCTAAACACTTTAAAGCTTGAAGACTTAATTAGCTCACTCATGTCACATGAGCTCATTAAGAGAAGAAATGAAGATCAACATAGGGGCAAAAGAGCAATCGCCTTGAAAGCCGCACAAGACACTGACGATACCTCCTCTTCTCAAAACGACGACGAGATTGCCCTTCTCACAAAACGCTTCAGAAAATTTGTGAGGAAAGGGAAAAATTTCAGAAGCTTCAAGGAAAGAACTCCTAAAGAGAAGAAGAAAGAACCAACCAAATGCTACCGATGCGGCGGTTCGGGACATATGCAAGCTCAATGTCCAACTCCCAAAGAAAGCAAGGCAAACGAACAAAGAAAGGATAGAAGGAACAACAAAAGATTCCAAAAGTACAAAGGTAGAGGCATGTATGTAAACGATGAGGAATCTACAACGAGTAATTCCTCAACCGACGAAAACGAGGCGGAAGAATGTGCAAGAATTTGCTGCATGACACAAATCGAACAAGAAGAACGAATTACCTCAACAAAATGCACAAGCGATGAAGAGGTAAGTTCCAAACTCTCCCATTCTAAATCAAGTTTTTCTTCCTTTCAAGAATGCCTCAAATGTACTGAATTAGATGAGCTACAAACTGCATATGATTCATTATATGAAGAAATAAAGAAATTAGGAAGCAAGTTTACAATTAAGAAAAGGCAATGTGATGCAACAATAATTGTAAATGGTAAACTTGCAGAAAGATTAGACAAATTGAAAGATGAAAATGATCTGCTAAAAAAGGAGAACAAATCATTAAATGAATCATTAGCTAAGTTCTCTAATCCAGGAGAAAGCGTCAAAATTTTTTTGAATATGACCTCCCAAACACATAAAAGAGGTCTTGGGTATCATACATTTGAGCAAGGAGAAAGAAGCAAATCAAATGTACAAATATTTGAGAAACATCAAACTAAAAATGCATCTATATACAAGCCACAAAAGAAAAATTTTAAGTGGACTAGAAGACCAATAATGGAACCATTGCATACTTGGAGGCCTACTCCAAGATTACCTATGGCTTGTAATTTCTGCAATAAAATGGGTCACAAAACTTACAAATGTAATTTTAAGAAATTATATGACCATGGTGCAAAATTATTTTGGGTTCCAAGAAACACAAGATTTGGGCTTTCAAAGTTAGAACAACAAAGATTGATCTATATTACTAACCCAAATGGACCCATAAAATGGGTACCAAGAAGATAAGATTTATTTGCTTATTTTTCAGACATGTCTTAAGGCAAAGGCAAACAATGAATGGTTTATGGATAGCGGTTGCTCAAGGCATATGACCGGTGAAAGAAGTTTGTTTCACAAACTTAAGCCTTGTAATGATGGAATGGTTGCCTTTGGCAATAATGAAAAAGGTAAAATTAAAGGTAAAGGAAATATACATAGCCTTTGGCAATAATGAAAAAGGTAAAAATAAAGGTAAAGGAAATATACATAGTATTTCAAATGCATGCATGGAAGATGTTTTGTTTGTTGAAGGACTCAAAAACAATTTAATGAGCATTAGCCAATTATGTGATAAAGGATACAAAGTTGTGTTTGAATCATCTATATGTAATGTATTTGATGGAGAGCATATCATGTTTAGTGGTAAAAGACATGGAAATGTATATTTGGTTTCACTTGATGAATTGAATGGTCAATGTCTAATGGCCATTGATAATGATCCATGGGTTTGGCATAAAAGGCTTGGACATATAAACATGGGAAACATAAAAACCCTATGGAAAAAGAGTTTGGTAGAAGGATTACCAAGATTAAAATATGACAAAGACAAGATTTGCAAGGCATGTCAATTATCAAAACAACCCAAGATGTCTTTCTCTACCAAAAAGGAAATTTCCACCACTAAGCCACTTGAATTGCTACATATGGATCTATACGGGCCATCCGACATTCTAACCATTGGTGGAAAGAAATATGTATTTGTCATAGTTGATGATTTTTCAAGATTCACATGGATAATTCTCTTAGCTAGTAAAGATGAAGCCTTCTCTATGTTTGCAACTTTTGTAAATTTGGTGCAAAATGAAAAATAAAGTACTATTGTGACCATAAGAAGCGATCATGGTGGCGAATTCGAAAACAAAAGATTCATGGAATTTTGCAATGAAAAAGGAATTCACCACACATTTTCTGCACCAAGAACTCCACAACAAAATGGAGTAGTAGAAAGGAAAAATAGAACTATACAAGAGATGGCTAGAACTATGCTAAATGAGAGCAATCTATCCAAGAAATTTTGGGGTGAAGCTGTAAGTACAGCTTGTCATGTATTGAACCGTGTTACCATTCGAGCAATCTTGAAAAAGACCCCATATGAACTATGGAAAGGAAGGAAACCAAATATTTCTTATTTTCATGCTTTTGGATATACATGTTATGTTTTGAACAATGGAAAAACTAACTTGGGAAAGTTAGATGCTAAAAGCGATGATGCTATATTCCTTGGTTATTCATCAAATAGCAAAGCATATAGAGTTTTCAATAAACAAAACCAAGTTGTTGAAGAATCCATACACGTTGTATTTGATGAAATTAACCAAACTCCGAGAAAGGAGGATGAACTAAGTGATACAGATGAGACAAAAGGCAAAGAACAACCAAAGGAACTCGAGCTCAAGCCAGAAGATCTAGTGGAGAAAGAGGTAAGTGAAGGTAATGTTTCTTACAAACCTCCAACTGATTTAAAATTCAAAAATGTCCATCCAATTGAACAAGTTATTGGAAATATATATGAAGGAGTGAAAACTAGAAGATCAAAACAAAACGTATATGGTCAATATGTCTTTGTATCTAAAATTGAACCAAATACCATTAAACAAGCTCTCAATGATGAAAATTGGGTGATTGCAATGCAAGAAGAGCTAAACCAATTCGAAAGGAACAATGTATGGCATTTAGTTCCTAGACCAAATAATCACACTATCATAGGTACTAAATGGATATTTAGGAACAAATTAGATGAAAGCGGACTCGTAATTAGAAACAAGGCAAGATTAGTAGCCAAAGGGTATTCCCAAGAAGAAGGAATTGATTTTGAAGAATCATATGCACCCGTGGCTAGATTAGAAGCCATACGTATTTTACTAGCATTTGCTTCTCATATGAATTTCAAATTGTTTCAAATGGATGTAAAAAGTGCATTTTTGAATGGCTATCTGAATGAAGAAGTATATGTTGAACAACCCCCTGGCTTTGGAGAAAAGAATCAATCAAAGTATGTCTATAAATTGACCAAAGCATTATATGGACTAAAACAAGCTCCAAGAGCTTGGTATGAAAGATTGAATAAATTTTTGATTGACCATGAGTTTCAAAAAGGGAAAGTAGACACTACTCTGTTCATTAAATATAAAAATAAAAATATTTTAATTGTGCAGATTTATGTTGATGACATAATATTTGGTGCTACTGACGAAAAACTTTGTCAAGAGTTTTCTAAGATAATGCAGAGCGAATTCGAAATGAGTATGATGGGAGAATTAAATTTCTTCCTTGGACTGCAAATCAAGCAACAAAGTTTGGAATGCAAAATAGCAAAGGAGCAAACACTCCAATGAGCTCTACAATCAAGATCGATGCGGACGAAAATGGTAAAAGTATCGATCAAACACTTTATAGAAGCATGATAGGATCCTTGCTATACTTAACTGCTTCTAGACCCGATATCCTATTTAGTGTTTGTATGTGCTCTAGATTCCAAGCATGTCCAAAAGAATCACATCTACTTGCTGTAAAAAGAATTTTTAAATATTTGTTAGAAACTACAAATTTTGGACTATGGTATCCAAAGGGGTCAACCTTTGATCTAATCGGCTATACGGATGCAGACTTTGCCGGATATAAAGTAGATAGAAAAAGTACCAGTGGAACTTGTCAATTTCTTGGACATATGCTAGTTTCATGGCATTCAAGAAAATAAACAAGTGTTGCACTATCTACTGCGGAAGCCGAATACATAGCCGCCGGTAGTTGTTGTGCCCAATTACTTTGGATGAAACAACAATTGAAAGATTATGGTATTGATTATGTTGATATTCCTATTAGATGTGATAATACAAGTGCAATTTGTTTGACTAAAAATCCTATACTGCATTCAAGAACCAAGCATATTGATGTGAGACATCATTTTATTCGTGAACATGTTGAAAATCATTATGTGTGCTTAGAATATGTGAAAACAGAGGATCAAATTGCTGATATCTTTACCAAACCTCTAGCTAAAGAATCATTCTATAAGATTAGGAATGATATGGGTATGATAGAGCTAAATTAGGAAAAATTATATAAGAAAATTACAATTGAAAAATGTCAAGTCGATGAGTCAAGTCGACTCCAAAGGCGTCAAGTCGACTCCACTTTATAAGCGAAGTCGACTCCGCCAGAGTCGAAGTCGACTCCGCCCCCAGGCGAAGTCGACTCCAAGGGACCGAAGTCGACTTCGCCTAGGGCAAAGTCGACTCCGCGCGCGACGTTTCGCATTCGGCCGACTCTCCTCTCTATTTCTTCTCTTCTCTTTCTTTTCTTCCTCATTTCCCTCCAACCTCTCTATTTCCTTTCTTTTTCCCTTTCTCCCTCTCCGGCGACGGCCTTTTCTCCGGCGATTTCTCCCTTGTCTCCGGCAAATCGTCACACACTCTCTCTCTTTCACTCCCTTACATTCTCTTTATCTCTCACTCCCTCAGTTTCCTTTTCTTTCTCTTTCTCTTCCACACTATCTCTCAAACTCTCTCTCTCTCACTCGCATTCTCTCTCAGATCCATAAAGTCCAAACTCCAAATGGCACCAAAGAAAGTCGTATCAAAACCATACCCCAAACGGGTTCCCACACAACCACAACCTTCATCTCAACCAAAAGAAGTTCCTAGAAGAACTAGGACTCCATCAAAAAGAGCCAGAGAGGAACCATCAACTTCGACGGATAAACGGGTTCGATTCCAAACCTCCACTCAATCAACTGATCAAGCACCCAGGTCGAAAAATCAACAACAAACCTCACAGAGCACACAATCCGGGACAAGCAGAAGGGGCACTGCAGCTGGGAAAGCCCAAGTATTGAAGATGCCCACTACCTACTTCAAAACCGAGCTCCAACATAGCCGTTTCTACAAAAAGTTCTACGAACGGAAGGTATTCATACCCAAGATTATAGATTTTAATTTCCTGAAAGAATATGGATCCGACATAGAAGATCTATTGGATTTTCAAGGATGGACCAATTTGCTAAAGGAAGACGAAAGGGTCTATCCAGATCTTACTCGAATGTTTTATTATCTTTGGGATGAAGAATACTTTGGAACCTTCGTCAAAGGAGTCGAAATGGATCTTGGAATCGGGATAGTTGCAGGACCGACTGAAGTTATGAGTCATTTAGGACACATACTTGGAGTCCCGTATGAGGATGAGCCTATTCCAGAAGACCTCACTATGGATCAAATGTATAATCAGCTCACCCGGAGCAACAAGTACCATCCGGGAATCAAATTCCTTCGGTACATGGATCTTTCACCAAGGCTACGAGTACTCCGACTTCTCATTGCCCGCTGCATCTACCCAAAGGGCGGTGGAAGAAACCAATTAAATCCACAAGAAGCAGGGATACTATGGAAAGTGGCCAACAGGGTCAAAGTGAGCATACCCAAATTATTTCTTGAAGCCTTGGCTTCTAGAAAGGATAACCCACGAGGAGTCCTTCCCTATGGCACATGGATCACAAAGATCCTTGAATTCTTCAAAGTGGATATTGAAGGCGAGCCTTTCGAAGTGCTCAAATCCACAAATGCCATAAATAAAGCTCTCATACAAAGAATGAAGATCAATCTGCTTGAACTAAGGCATGAAGCTTCAGAAGAAGAGCAAGAAGACAATGCACAGACTGAGGGGGAGCAACCTCCCGCGGCACCACTTGCTCAAGAGGAGCCAGCATCTCCCATATCGCACGGATCCTATTCTCCACAAGGGTCCGCTGCAAGAGAACGGGTGCCTCCAACCTCTTCTGAGGAGGTCACCCTAAAGGATTTAAAAGATGAAATTATTGCTATGAGGGCAGAAATGGGTCATCAAGAAGACCGGATGACAAGTCTTATCACCGGCGTTCACAACGCCCTCGAGGATATGCACTCCCGGCAAGACAGAATTGAGCGGGAAATGCGGACTATCCGCTATCATCTTGCCTCAGGCCGACGTAAGAAGAAACCCATGCCTGAACTCGATCCTTACGAATCAGGATCAGTTCATAAAGAAGCGACTCCAGATCACGCTTCTCTTGTTTACTCATCGGCCCATCATTGTCCTATCGAACCAATCTTATATTCGATCTCTCAATTTCAATTCACAAAATCATTAAGAGTTGATCGATTTTTGATAAATTTTTGATAGTTTGACAAAAAGGGGGAGATAGAATAGGTGAGTTGAGTAAAATTTAAAAATTTTTCTTTTGGGTTGGGTAGTTCTGTATCTAGGTTTCATTTTTGTTTTGTATTGCATTTTGTAAAAATGAAACTTGATATATATATATGCTTTTGATGAATGTTATGATTGCTTAATATGTTATGCTTGATTAATAAAGTATTCAACATGATTTGCTTGAAAGGTATCCAATATGGCAAAATGATATAATGGTTGGAATTTCAAAAAGCTCTTACCTATAAGACAAATGCTCTGTTTTTCAAAAGACATATGAACATGATTAATGCTTGAAAGGTATCAACTCAAATGAAGTTTTGTCAATCATCAAAAAGGGGGAGATTGTTGGAAACAATGTTTAAAACAATAAAATTGACCAAATCTTGAGTTTTGATGATTAACAAGAACTAATTTTGAGTATATAAAAGGTACTAATATGTTTGCTAAATGTTTAAGGAAAGCAAAGAGGTCAAGTCGATCTCCAAGTCGATTTGGACTTCGACTTGGGTGAAGTCGATCCCAAAGTCGACTCAAATATCGACTTGAGAATGAATCCCAAAAGGCAACAGGTGAAGTCGCAGGTCAAGTCGACTCCACTTGCGACTTGGGAAGTCAAGTCGCAGACGAAGTCGACTCCAGCATCGACTTGGAGTATCCAGAGCTGAAAAGTGGAAACGAACATAACGAAGTCGCAAACGAAGTCGACTCCAGGTGCGACTTGGGTGAAGTCGCAGGCCAGGTCGACTCCATCCACGACTTGAGAAGTTCAAACTTCAAAAGATGAAGTTTTCAAGATATTCAAGAAGATTTATCACTCAAGTCCAAGGAATCAAGATGACAAACAAATGAGTCAAATTCAAAGTCAAAAATCATGTTCTACATCAAATCAAGTCTATCAAGCTCAAAGACAAAGATACAAGAATGATTCAAACAATGTCTATCAAGACTACATAAGTCAAATATGCATGAATCATCTAAGTAAGAATCAAGCCAATCCAAGATAGAAGAACACAACTTGAAGATCAAAGCAGGTTCAGCAAAACCCGAGCCAAGTCGCAGGCCAAGTCGACTTCAGGATCGACTTGGGTCGAAGTCTGAAGTCAAGTCGACCAAGCCTAAGACTTGGGAATCCGAAGAACTGGAGTCACAGACGAAGTCGACTCCAGATGCGACTTGGGTAGCCAAGTCGCATCCCAAGTCGACTCCACCTTCGACTTGGGTATAACGGTCAAATTTTCGAACGTTGGAGTTCATTTATTGCGCACCAACCACCTCCATAACGTTCATATTTTCTTCCCTCTATAAAAGGACCCTCAAATGAATGTGAAAAAACAACAAGAGAACACAAGACACTACGTTAAAGTTCAAAGAGAGAAAAGAAGTGCAAGAAAGGTTTCCTATTTGCTTTTCTCCATTGTTGAGTGGTCCGTATAAATTCTAAGGAAGAAGAAAGCTTCAAGTTGCTACCGCCTTCAACAATATTCATCCACAGATGCTTCTACAACTTCTTCCTCGAGCTAAATCTGCCTACACAAATTTGTAAAGTGTAGTTTCATTTATTTCATTGTCTTGTTGTATAAATCTTGATTTAGCTTGGGTAGCTAAGATCAAGTATATGCAAAGTAGGGTGTGATTGGAGTGAGACTCATCACCTACTTTTGCCTGTGAGTTGTTTATGCCCCCTAGAGCTAGAATCTAGAAGAGAGCAAGTGGCTCTAGTTGTATATGCCCCCTAGAGCTGGAATCTAGAAGAGAGCGGTGACTCTAAGTGTATTCGTGGAATACATAGTGGAACCCAAGTCACAACAGAGTGTGAGCTTGGAAGAGTGGAGTAGGGAAGGTTTGCCCGAACCACTATAAATCTTGTGTTATATTTCTTTTTACTGCTTTATCTTTATTGCTCTCTAGCTCTTTTCAAAAGGGGATTAATTACTCAAGGGGTTAAGACTTTATTTACCAAAGATTTTTTTTAAAGAACCCAATTCACCCCTCCCCTCTTGGGTTTTGCCACTAACTCGGGACCAACACGTATGATTGCGAGTGGCTGGCTCGTTTTGAGGGATGTATAAAAACCCTTTGAGGGTTCGGGACCGAATGGAGATATTTTTTCTGATTTAGAAGCGGATTAGAAACCATTTTTTAGAAAGAGAAAGAGAGATAGAGAGAGGTGGAGAGCATAAGCTAGAGGAGAACCGGCAAGTTGCGTGGGGCCTCCGGCACATCATTAGGGCTCCAAATCAATAAGCTTTTCTTTTCTTTGTTTTTTATTGTCTTGTTTAAGATGGGATATTATATTAATTCTCTTTTGGACTTGAACATGCTAGGCTAAACCCTTAATCTAGGGTTTAGGATGTAGCATGCGTACAATATAGCGTGGTGTGGATGTTAATTTATTTATGATGGATATTGTTGTTAATTTAATACTCGCTTGGTGTGAAGGCCTGCACTTTGGCAATGATTCCCATATATTAGATGATGGAACGGAGAGGTGGAAATCTAATATACGATAATCAAGATATTAAACCTGAAAATCTAAGACCATGAGAATATGCATGATGACCTTGAGGAATTCCATGAACAAACCACAGAACTTAATGGATTCTAATTAACTTAATCCCATGAGAATAGGTGGTTAAGAAGATTAGAGTACGCCTTGTAAGTTTCAAGAGAAGGTGCAAGGATAAATTAGGGATTGTTCTCCTTTAACAAACTGTATCTGAATTAAATAATTATACCACTACCTGTTACAAAAGACGCATGTGAAATTCTAGACCCTAGATACTCACACTCTCGTTTTCTCCACTCATTTTAATTTCTATTTTAATTTCTCTTTCCAAATTTCTATTTCTTTTCCATTTAATTTACTACATCCTCTTTCAACTTTTCTAATCCATTTAATCCGACGAGAAAGTGTTTAAAAGAAAATTTTTTAGTCCCAAATTCCCTGTGGATCGATATTTTATATACTACAATCTACGACCCGTGCACTTGCGGTGAGATTGTGAACAGATGCAAGGACATGCAAGTTAAGGGATTAAGATTATGAAACATCAAATTCAAATAAGCTGAGTGGACAGTAAAGTCGCAACCCAAGTAGACTTCACTTGCGACTTGGGTCAAGTCTGAGACCAACTTGACCCTAAGTGGAACTTAAAGTTGAAGAGTGAAGACCGAATTAACAACCCAAGTTAACTCCAGTCTGCGACTTAGGAGAAGGCGACTCCGAGTGTGACTTTAGTCGTAATGGTTGGAAAAATTCAAACATTAGTGCATTGAATGCGCGCCACCTACTACCAAACATTCGAATTTACTCCTCTCCTATTTAATACACATCAAATGGAAGGGAGAGAGTTAGTTAGTGCATTGATTAAGCTTTTATCTTCCAACTCTCAAGCATTTAAGTGCTCATTAAGGAGATCTACAAGAAGAACTATGCTTTTTGATTGCAAGTGCTAAAATGTTCATTCATCCACTCATTTTATAGGTTCTTCTATGAGTTGAAAATCTGCCTACACATCCATGAACTGTAGATTCTTGTTTTCATTCTTCGTGTTTGTGCTTTTACTTAGTTTGGTGTTAGAAATCAAGACCAAGTGAAGGCAAAGTAGTGTGTGGTTGGAGTATGACTCACCACTCACTTGTGCAAAATTTGTAAAAGTTCTTTAGAGTTAAAATCTAGAGGAAAGCAAAGTTTCTAGCTGTATTTTCATTGATATAGTGGAACTCAAGGCATAAGGGTGTGTTCTTAGAGGAGTGGAGTAGGAAAAGTTGTCTCGAACCACTATAATCTCTTGTGTTTAGTTTCTTTGCTCTACTTGCTATTTCTTCTCCACGTTTTTCATTCAATAGGACTTAGTTTGCCATTTTTTAAGAACCCAATCCACCCCTCCCCTTTTGGGTTTTGCCATAAACTTGGGACCAACAAGTGGTATCAGAGCAGGCCTTTGAGTTTATACTAAAGAGATATTAGTTAATGACATCCCAATCAACTTCCACACCCACCTTTGTTGAGGGTCAATCATTCATTAGGCCACCTTTATTTGATGGTAGTAACTTTGGTTACTTGAAGTTGAGAATGAAACAACTTATCATAGCTACAAATATGGGCTCTTAGATTGTTATCCAAGATGATGTTATGTTACCTATGTTGGTCCCGAGTTAATGGCAAAACCCAAGAGGGGAGAGGTGAATTGGGTTCTTAAAAATTCTTTGGTAAATTAAAACTTAACCCCCTTTAAAGTTTAATCCCCTTGAGTGTAACAAATAGAAAGCAATAAGATGATGAAAGCGAAAATGAAAAACAGTAGACAAGATTTATAGTGGTTCGGGCAACCTTTCCCTACTCCACTCTTCCAAGCTCACACACCCTTGTGACTTTGGTTCCACTATGTATTCCGCGAATACAACTAGAGTCTCTGCTCTCTTCTAGATTCTAGCTCTAGGGGGCATATACAATCAACACAAGTAGGTGATGAGTTACACTCCAATCACAACTCTACTTATTATGTCTTGGTTTGAACCACCAAACTCAAACCAAGCACAAAAAACAAACAACAATATGAAAATAGAAGAAATCTACACTTTACTGATTTGTGTAGCAAGTTTCAGCTCGAGAAAGAATCTGTAGAAGCAACCAATCGTATTACGTTGAAGCAAACAGCAACTTTGAAGCTTATTCTTCTTTTGAAAATGAATAGATCACTCAATTGTAGAGAAAAGTAGATAAAAGCTCTTAGTAGCACTTCTTTCCTCTTTTTCAACTCTTTCTTGTGTGTATCCACGTTTGCTTGAGTGTCTTTATATAGAGGAGGGAGAATTTTGAACATTATAGAGTTGGTTGGCGTGTAATAAATGTTCCAACATTCAAAAATTCGAACGTTACGTCTCCAAGTCGCAGGTCGAGTCGACTTCGTGTGCGACTTCGCCCAAGTCACATGCTGGAGTCGACTTCGTGTGCGACTTCGGCTGTTCTTCAGCTTCCAAGTCTATCTTCTGGATCGACTTGGCTTGAGACTTGGCCTCAAGTCGATCTTGGAGTCGACTTGGGGTGCGACTTGACCTCAAGTCGATCTTGGCGTCGACTTGGTGTGCGACTTGGCTATTTCCTTGTGCCAAGTCAGTTTGATCTTTGTTGATATATCTCTTATTTGCTTAACTTCTTCTTCTTCTTATGTCTTTCAATACTTAGAAGCTTATTTGTACAGACTTAGCTTTAAGTCCCATGAACTTGAGGAACTTGAATCTTGTATGAACTATTCCAACTTTGATTTGGAATGAATCCATGTTTCTTCCTTGCTTTAAACTTGAATTAGTCTTCATACATTCAAGTTTGAGAAACTTGAGTTGTCTTTATCTTGAAGTGTACTTGTGCTTAGATTTGTTCTTGAAAATCTGTCTTATCATGTTGAAGTTGATGCTAGAGTCGACTTTGCCTGCGACTTCACCCAAGTCGCATGTGGAGTCGACTTAGGTTGCGACTTCTAAAAGTTTTGCTACTTGATTCAACGCTAGAGGAAAGCTGCTCTTGAAGTCGATACTGGAGTCGACTTCATCTGAGACTTTACCCAAGTCGCAAGTGGAGTCGACTTCGTCTGCGACTTTACCCAAGTCGCAAGTGGAGTCGACTTCGTCTGCGACTTCAATTGTTCTGTCTTCCAAAATCAACGCTGGAAGGGAAATGCTACTCCAAGTCGATTCTGGGGTTGACTTCGTCTGCGACTTGGCCTCAAGTCGCAAGTGGAGTCGACTTCATCTGCGACTTTGGATGTTCAAATCCCCAATTTTAACGCTGTCAAAAAAACGCTTGTTGAAGTCGCTTGTGGAGTCGACTTCGGGATCGACTTCGCCTAAGTCGAAGTCGGAGTCGACTTGATGACCGACTTGGTTTGATTTTTCATTCCTTAAAGATATTCACAAAACTCATTAATAATCATAACGTACTCAAATTTGTTTTTGTTAATCATCGAAACTTGTGCTTTGGTCAATTTATTTTTCGATTCAACTATTGTTTCCAACAACCTAAAGGTGAGAAAGCTTCCAAATGGACTGAGGAAGAAGTCAAAATAATAAACAGTAATGTCAAGGCAATGAACTCCCTTTTTTGTTCGTTAACTGCAGTCAAATATGACCGAGTATCCTCTTGCTTAACTTTCAAAAAGATATGGGATACTCTAACCTCAATATATCATGACAATTCTCAAGTCCAAGGGATGAGGAAGAATATCTTGATTGGAAATTGGATCATTTTAAAATGCTAGATACAGAAAATATTTATGAAATATTTGCTAGATTTTCAAAATTTACTAATACATTGAAAGGTCTTATAAAAGCTATTTTAGAATTTGAACAGGTTATGAAGATTATAAGAGCTCTACTCAAATCTTGGACCCCCAAGATTACGGCTATTGAAGAGGTGAAGGATTTAAACACATTGAAACTAGAAGATTTTATTAGCTCACTCATGTCGCATGAGGTGATAAGAAAAAAGGAATGAGGAATACCGCAAAGGGAAGAGATCTATCGTGTTTAAAGCAACACAAAGCTCGGACAAGTCTATTTCCTCTTCTCAAAATGAAGATGAGTAAATTGCACTCCTCACACGGAAATTCAGAAAATTTGTGAGGAAAGAAAAGAACTTCAGTTCTAAAGGATTTAAGGAAAGAAACAGAAGAGTAAATAAGAAAGAAATGACAAAGTGCTTTACATGTGGAGGTGCGGGATATATGCAAGCTCAACGTCCGACACATGATAAAAACAAGTCAAAAGAAAGGTAAGAGAAGAAATATAGAAGCAATCCTAGAAATTTCCAAAGCCCAAGGGCAGAGAAATGTATGTAAATGAGAACACTTTTATAACAAGCAGATCATCAAATCAGGATCATGAAGCTACAAACTATGCAAGGTATGTTATGTGGCAAGAATAGATGAAGAAAACATCTTAAACTACCTCACAACAACTGAATTGATAGAAAGACTAACTGCTTCAACTGATTGCACAAGTAATGAAGAGATAACTTGTTTGCAATCTCACCGCAAGTGCACGGGTTGTAGATTGTAGTATATAAAATATCAATCCACAGGGAATTTGGGACTAAAAATTCTGCTTTTAAAAATTTTCTCGTTGGTTTAAATGGATTAGAAAAGTTGAAAGAGGATGTAGTAAATTAAATAGAAAAGACATAGGAAATTGGAAAGAGAAAATAAAATAGAAATTAGAATGATTTGAGAAAACGAGAGTGTGAATATCTAGGGTCTAGAATTTCACATGCGTCTTTTGTAACGGGTAGTGGTATAATTATTTAATCTAGATATTGTTTGTTAAAGGAGAACAATCCCTAATTTATCCTTGCACCTTCTCTCGAAACCTACAAGGCGTACTCTAATCTTCTTAACCACCTATTCTCATGGGGTTAAGTTAATTAGAATCCATTAAGTTCTATGGTTTGTTCGTGGAATTCCTCAGGGTCATCATGCCTATTCTCATGGTCTTAGATTTCCAGGTTTAATATCTTGATTATCGTATATTAGGTTTTCACCTCTCGGTTCCATCACCTAATATATCAAATTATGCTAAAGTACGGGCCAATGTACAAAGCAAGCATTAATATCACAAGATATTAAATTAACAACAATAGCCATCATAAATAAATTAACATCCACACCACGCTACATTATACGAATGCTACATCCTAAACCCTAGATTAAGGGTTTAGCCCAGCATGTTGAAGTCCAACAGAGAATTAACATAACATCCCATCTTAAATAAGACAATAAAAGCAAAGAAAAGAAAAGCTTATTGGTTTGGAGATCCGATGATGTGCCGGTCGCCCCACGCAACTCGCCGGTTCTCCTCTCGCCTGTGCTCTCCACCTCTCTCTATCTCTCTTTCTTTCTCTGAAAAATGGCCCCCTTTCTCTCCTCGTAGGTTTCTATTTAAAGACTGTGGTTTGCGCAGCACATGTACAAAAACCTGCGCGTACGGATGCGTATTGGCGCCTCACTGGATGATTTGCGACTTGAAAACTCTCCTGAAACACCTGTATGACCATGCCATGGCGCCTAGGCGCCAACTCCCTAGAAGCAATTCTACCTTATGATCCCCAAAACCCTTTCGAACTTTTAGCACATTGGTGAAGTGGCGCCTAGGCGCCAACTCTCTGGAAGTAGACTGAAGTTTGGTGTTGGAGATTCTAGCACGAGCCTGTAGGGTGGCACTTGGGTGCCATTGGTCGGCGCCTAGGCGCCGACACCCTTGCTTGCTTTGGTTTCTTTTCTCTTCCATCCATCGAGCTCTTAAGTATTCCCTATTTCTTCTTGTCTGAATTCCCTTAGACAAAAGAATAGAATAGGATGAACGAAATTTCAAGCTAAAAGATTATGAAAGTTATTAAATATTTTGAAATTCATGTTCAACATCCAATTGATGCAAAAATCACATTTTAAACCAAATTTCATATTGAACTCAAATAATTCCCCATAAAATTGGTATAAAATGCCTACATAATATACTATTAATTTCCAATTATCATAACTTCTAAGCTTGATCATTCTAATTCCAAATCTATTTATTCTTCTACTCATGATTGTCTCAAATGTGTTGAGTTAAATGAATTATAACAAGCTTATGATTCATTGTATGATGAAACTAAGAACTTAGGCAACAAATATACACTAAAAGAGAGAATGTGACTCTACCATTGCAGTAAATGAAAAATTAGTTGAAAGAGTCAAATGCTTAGTAGATGAGACCGAAGCCTTGAAAACTAAAATAGAATGGCTAAAGAAATAAAGTGAATCATTAGGAAAATTCTCTAACCTAGGAGAAAGTGTCAAAATATTCTTGAACATGAACACCCAAACTACTAAAAGAGGACTTGGGTATTCCACATTTGAGCAAGGTGAATGGAGCAAATCAAATGCTCCAAAATGAGTGAAACTCCAAACTATGAGAGCTCTATCTCAGCACAAAACAAGAAAAACTAGAGTGGCATAGGTTAGAAGACCAACTTAGGAACCAAAATGTGCATGGAGTCCACCTTAAAGAATTCATGGGGCATGAAATTTCTGTAACAAGTTTGGTCATAAAATATATTAATATAAAATCAGAAAATTATACAATCGAGGGGAAAACTTGGTTTGGGTACCAAAGAGCATTAGATTTGTGTCATCCAAACTAGAACAACATAGACTCCAATTGCTTACTAACCCAAATGGACTCATAAAATAGGTACCAAAGAGATTAACTTTATTTGATTATCTTTGCAGGTTTGTCTTAGAGCAAAAGCAAACAACACTTGGTTTATGGATAGCACACTTGACAGGGGATAAAGCTTTGTTTCATGAGATCAAACCCTACAATGGTGGAACTGCTACCTTTGGCAACAATGAAAAAGGTAAAATAAGTGTTAAATGAACCGTTTATAGTATTTCAAATGCATGCATAGAAGAAGTATTATTTGTTAAAGGACTCAAGCACAACTTAATGAGTATTAGCCAATTATGTGACAAAGCTATAAAGTCGTGTTTGAATCATTTATATGTAATGTCTTTGATGGAGATCACATAATGTTAGTGGCAAAAGATATGGAAATATATCTTTGGTTTCCCATCATGAATTGAATGGAAAATGTCTTGTGGCTATTGATAATGATCCATGAGTATGATATAAAAGACTTAGACATATAAATATATCAAACATTAAGACCTTCTAAGTCCAACACCCAGGAAGACATGCCTAGGCATCAATGAACTCCGTCCAAGAGACCTCGGGATGATGCTACCACATCTATGGGTTGCCAGGTTAGATACTAGGAAGGTAATCCCTCCACAACCCTACCTAGAGAAGAGATAAATCCAGAGAATAGTGAAAGCGTAGAGATTATAGGATGGAGAAAAGGTACCCCAGCTCTAAGGGGCGAAGTTCTTAAGATGTCAGTGGAATATTTTAGGAATGAGCGGCAATATAGCCAATTTTATATATATTTTTATGAAAGGAAGACATTTCCACCTAAGATGATAGATTTCAAGTTTTTGCATGAGTTTGAGTTTGGCATTGAAGAGCTGCTAAATTTTCAGGGTTAGACTACTCTGTTAAAGGAAGATGGTAAGATCTATACTGATCCCACTAGGCTGTTCTACTATCTATGAGATCAAGAAAATTTGAATACATATGTTGAAGGGGTATACATTTGCCTTGGTCAGGGCATTGAGTTAGCAAGTCCAATGCATTTCACCAATTGGCAAACATCATAGGAGCTCCATTTCATGATGACCCACTACTAAACAATGTTAAACTCACTAGGATGTATAACCAATTGACAGATAGCAACAAACATCACTCGAGGATTAAATTTCTACATTATATGGACCTACCAACATAGTTGAGAATCCTACGCCTCCTTATCACTCACTGCATCTACCTTAAGAGTGAAGGCTGCAATCAGGTGAACTCGCACGAGGCAGAAATCTTGTGGAATATTGCAAATAGGAAGCAGGTCAGTTTGCCTCGCTTGTCTTTGGAGGCCCTTGAGCTCAAGAAGGAAAACCCATGTGGAGTGTTGCCATATGCCACTTGGATCACTAAGGTTCTGGAACACTATCATGTGGATCTTGATGGAGAACCTTATAAAGTCTTGAAACCCACAAACACCATTAATCGAGCCTTACTAACCCATATGAAAATCAATGTTGAGACATTCCGAGCAGCTCAACTACAGGTCAGAATGGGAGGAGAACCTCCACAAGCGCAAGATAGGCAAGAACTTCAAGCAGAGGAAACTCCAGTTGAGGGGGAGGCTTAACATTCTTGAATCTCCACCTGTGCTCCATGCATGGTTCTCCCATCACCTGTCTTTAGGATTTGAAAAACAAAACTATGAGTTGAAACTCAATAAGCAAGCTATAAGATTTTCAAGCAATTCATTTTTATTCAAAATAACTTGGAAAGCTACATTATACCCACTCGAGGGTATATCCTAAATATGCTTCTTATACCCGTCTAGAGTATGTCATAAACAATGTGATGCATTATTTAAAATCATGACATTCTTTTGGATTGAAGCTAGCTAGGCAACCATCCACTTTCATCCTCTCTCCCATTCCAGGGTGGCGCCGCCGGCCCTCAACCTCTCTTAGCGACTTTGTCGCACCAAAGAGGGACATTCGGTCCACTTCCACCTTTGAGGTGGACCTCGTACTTTTGCGCACATGCTTTCTTTTCATAAACATGAACTTGACATGCTAGCGTGATTTTTTTTTAATCATAAACTCATGATTCATCAATTGACATAAGTTCTTAGAAAGCAGTAAACAATTCATTTATTTCATTGGAAATAACATTTCAATACACATTTTGATAAGGAATGGTCATCCTTAAAAAACTTAAAAAGAATTGAAATCATTCATTTGCTAACTCATTTAAACAGTTAAATATCATTGATAATCATTTTATCACATTTGATAAAACAAAAGCATTTAGAAAAATGCTTGCTTACCTTACTTGCTTAACCTTCGGTCTCGCTTATCTTTTTTCCTTTGCCTATACATAAATATAGTATTGCATTCATAACAAGTCATTTTCTTGCATTCATTTAGTTTTCCAATCCCATAATCCATATCATACACAATCAACTTGGATTTTCAAGTCGATCATACATACACAACATGCACTTGTGCATCATAACATTCATTTCATATTGTGTTTTAATTTCATATTTAGGGTAAACACATAGAATTCATTTATAATTCATCATTCGGGAATTTATATCTCCCATTACACATTTTTCATGAATTTTTCATTTTTTCTACGTCAATGCTTATTCTAAGCATATAGTGACGTTTTAAACTTCACAAATAAATCTCAAAAATTAAGATAATTAATCCTCATTCATACAACAATATCCTCATGTATGTTTTCATATATTCATACATATTTTGCATTGAAGCAAGTTCACATAAGTCACATATCATCTATTCATAATATGCTCTACATACGTTCAACATGCAACACATATATTATGTGTTTCTTAAAATTTCTTAGAAAAAAAACTTATACCCATTTTCATCATCATTAAATCCTTTAATTAACATATAATTTAGGGTTTATTTTCATATTTTTAACCATTTTTCATTGATTTCTAAAACAGCCATGTTAAGACCTGTTTTTCACCATTTCAACACCTCTTTTAAGACTTAAATCATAAAAGATTTTTAAGTCACAATTTTTAGCAATTAAATATGATTTTCTTAACCCAAATTTAGGATATTATCACATATTTAAAATTCGTAATTCATTTGCTTCAGTAACAGCAACATTTTCATACAAATAGGGCATTCATTTGACCCGTTTTGACAAGTCCATACATATATCCATAAAATCAGATTTAGGAAAAATATTTCCAAACCATTTTGGAAACTCAAAGTAACTTAAACCTAGGGTATTTTACCTTCTATAAAATTCATAAATCATTTCATTACTAACGGCAACAAAAATCATATGGAAAGCACCTGTTTTAGCCCCATTTAGACGTCCCATATACATACCCTAAAAAATTAGATTTAGGAAAAACTCATCCGGTCCACTTAGGCCATCAAAAGAGTCCTCAATTTAGGGTAATTTACCCTATAATTCATCCATAAACAATTTAAGCACTTCCTTATATCATTTTTAACTCAAAAATAGAAATATCGGGCATTTCTTGAAACCCTAAGTTCCATATTTGTTAAAATCATTAAAAATGCTTAAATAAACATATGTGATCCAAAAGAACATTAATTACATCCAAATCATCATGATTAAATCATACAGAAACTTGGTTTAGAGTTTTGAGAGTTTCCAAGTTAGCTTTCATCTCAAAATCCAACTTAAACTTCCCTTTTCACTCTCTTGAACTCTTGATCTCATTTAAATCTTTCAAAAATCATTCAAAACTCATATTAAGGCATTATAACTCAGCATTAAAGAGTTCTTTATGAAGCATATTCATGGCTCATGAATTGAGAGAGAAAACTTGATTCAAATGCTTCAAAACTTAAGTTTTTACTTACTTGAATCAACCCTAACTTGAATCCAACTTGTGTAGCTTGGTTCTTCTTCTTTTTCTTCTCCTTTTTCTTCCACTTTTTCTTCTCCTTTTCTCCTTTCCCTTGCTGGTTTTGGACGTGCCCTTAGTTTGCTCAAGACTTAGCAATTTTTGAGATTTGTCTCCCCCTTTTCTTCATGTGCATGTTACCAAGCTCAAGCTCCCATTTTATATTTTTTAACCAGCTTATGGGACCCACTTGACACATGTCATAAGAGTAATTTATTTCTACCTTATCCCTTGATGACATGGAATTTTTATAACCAAGTAAAATTTTCATTTACTAAATAACAAAAATCCACAAAATCCATGCATTGATGGACCATGTTGCTGTCCACCCATTAATGCCCCCTCTTAGCTTAGGTTTTGACATTTTTTGCCACTTTTTCCACATATTTATGTGCCCATTTACTTCACCTAGGTATTAGGAAACTTAGACATAATTTTTAGCATTTTAAAAAATCACATTTCATGCCCTAAATGCCCTTGGATGTCCACTTGTATTGCCACATAATCTATGCTCCATTTGAGCTAGATATTAGGCATTAATCCGTGGCATTTAAACCTGAAATTTTCCATGGATTTGACCATTAAAAAAAGAAATAAAATCCAGCTCAATCCACCCAAAATTTGACACCTTGCATAGCATTAGAATATGTCATTTTCTCAAATGCTTTTTATTTAATGCTATGGTAGTCTAGGGTATACAAAGTCAATGCTAGGTACCTTTTTCTAATTAAATAATTTTACATGGTAATTAGCTTAATCCAATCCACTCATACCATATATTTCATAATTTTATTCAATCATTTCAAATTTCATCTTAAACCGATGTTTCTACGTCAAGTTATGAACTTTTAAAAATAACCTTAGAGTGTGAGATTAAAAATAAATAATTATCATCTTAATCTCATCACTTGTACCTTAATCCAATCCTTACATAAGGTTGAGCCCAAAATCATGAGCTTGTCTTTAAATTTTCATCTCATTTCGCCTTATAGGTGTCAAGTTATGAATTTTCTATGATTTTCAATATAACTCCATAATTTATATTTTAATCTCTATTAATTAAATCATGAAAATTAAAATAAATATTCATGCAAAATTAGCATATACTAATCCTCATTAAGCCTCTTTAGTCATCTTGACTCACATTGGGCTTTGGCGATTAATCTTAATCACCTTTCTTAAATTCAAACCCTAATTGCAAAATTCATAAATTCATGAAAATCATCCAAAAATAAATCAATTCACACATAAATCATTCATTGCACCTTAAATGCAATTATATGAGTTCTACTTGGGTCCGGGTATTACAATCCTCCCCCCCTTATAATATGTTTCGTCCCGAAACCTTCTACTTTTGGAATCCCCAACTGGGGATACTTCCTTTCTATTTCTTCCTTCAGTTCCCAAGTAGCCTCGCTTTCGGAATATCTATTCCATTGCACTTTGACATACCCAATTTCTCTATTCCAAAGCTTTTGCACCTTTTGATCTAGAATCCTAACAGGTCTTTCCTCATAATTCAAATGATCTTGAATTGGTAGGTTCTCTGCTACTTACACATGTGTTGGATCTGAAACATACTTTCTTAACATAGAAATATGAAAAATATTATGGATTAAAGCTAAAAGCTGGAGGTTATGCTATTCTATAAGCTAACGTTTCAATTTTCTCCAATACTTCAAATGACCCAATAAACTTGGGATTTAACTTGCCTCTTTTCCCAAACCTTATGACTCCTTTGAATGACGTGACCTTTATAAAAACATGTTCACCGACTTGGATATTCAAATCCCTTCTTTTGTAGTCTGTGTAACTCTTTTGCTAACTCTGGGCTGTTACTATACACTGGCAAATAACCTGCACTTTGTCTGTCATTTGCTGAGACAAGTCTGGGGCTATCTTTTTCTCTCAAACTTCATCCCAATTTAGTGGTGTTCGACACCATCATCCATATAATGCTTCAAATGGTGTCATTTGAATACTAGCTTGGTAACTGTTATTGTATGCGAACTCCGCTATTGATACATATTCATCCCATGATCCTTCGAATTCCAATGTACACATACGAAGCATATCCTCGATAATCTGATTTACCCGCTCCATTTGTTCATCGGTCTGGGGATGAAATGTCGTGCTAAACTTTAGCTGGGTGCCTAGGGTTTCATGTAAACTCTTCAAAAATGAGATGTGAACATCGTATCTCGATCGGATACTATGGATTTAGGCACTCCGTGGAGTCGTACAATATCCTTGTAGTATATCTTAGCCAATCTTTCAGTTGTATATGTTCTCTTTATGGGTATAAAATGTGCAACCTTGGATAATCGATCCACTATTACCCATATAGAGTCATTTCCTGCCTGTGTCCTGGGTAATCCTTCAATAAAATCCATTATTATATCATCCCATTTCCATTTGAGAATTTCTAAAGATTGTAGTTTTCCTAGCATCTGTTGGTGATCTGCCTTCACCCTTTGACAAGTTAAGCACTTTGATACGTATTCAGCGATCTCTCTTTTCATGTTATTCCACCAATATGCTTTCATGAGATCCTGATACATCTTCATGCTTCCCGAATGCATAGAAAATGATGAGAAATGAGCTTCTTTGAGAATCTGTTCCTTCAATTCTCTTGAATTAGGTATGCATAAGCGACCTTTGTATTGATACATATCTTGCTCATCCACAACGAATTCATTCAACCCCTGTTTCTTCATCTTTTCCACATGTGTATGTAGTTCTGTGTTCTCTTGTTGCGCAATCTTAATCTGTTCAAATAAGGACCATTGTATGTTCATTTGTGATAATCTTGCTTGAATTCTAGGGGGACATACAATCAGTTTCAATTGCCTTATCTCTCGACGGAATCCTTCCTCCTTAATGATAAGGTGTGTTATGCTGGCGTTTCTGCTCAATGCATCAGCTACCACATTTGCCTTACCTAGATGGTATAGAATTTCTAAATTGTAGTCCTTAAGTAACTCAAGCCATCTCCGTTGTTGCATGTTCAACTCCTTCTGAGTAAAAATGTACTTAAGGCTCTTGTGATTCGTATATATCTCGCATTTAGAACCATACAGGTAGTGTGAAACCCCAACCTAAGGAGGATTTAATGTGTGCATTGAATATGTACAAGTGATTTATATGTGAATTAAATAGAATTTTTGGATGATTTTAGAATTTAATGATATTTTGAATTAGGGTTTCTATTGGAAACGGTGATTAAAAATTTAATCACCAGAGCCCAAAGTGAGTTGGTATGACTCGAGGGGCTTAATGAGGATTTAACGGTGACAAGGTGTCATGAATAATAATTTTAATTACCATGATTTAATTTATGGAGATTAAAGTGTAATTATGAAATTAAGGTGAAAAATAATGAAAAATTCATAACTTGACGCCCACAAGGCGGATTTCGATGAAATTTGAAAGGTAAGCTCACGAAGGTGGGCCCAATCTTATGAATGGATTGGATTAAGGGAATCATGATGGGATTAGGGTAATAATTAATTATTTTTATTCCCAAATCCAAAAGATAAATTCAAGTGGTCATAACTTGACGTAGAAACGTCGGATTGAGATGAAATTTCAAACGATGGAATAAAATTATGAAATATATGAGATGAATGGAATGGATTAAGTTAATTATGATGGGAAGTTGGTTTCTTGGAGAGCAAGTAACAAGTTGCTTAAGGGCTAAGTAAAGAAGGGCAATTGTAGACAAGTAGACGGTCAAGATGTGAGCTGATTTTTTTATTTTCAAAAATGGTGAAAAAGTATTTTACTTGGCTGTAAATGTGCCACCGCATATGGTAGATAAGGGAGCATTTAAGGAGTGTGGAATTGCAGCTCCAAGTGGGGCCCATAGCTGGAAAATCCAGCTCTATAAGAGGGACAATCGGTCATGTGGAAATGAGATGTTGGAAATTTTCCAAGTGCTGAAACTTGCACCCCAAGGCAGAAGCTCACGTCACAGCTCTAGGCCACCAAGGAGGAAGAAAATAAGAGAAAAAAAGAAGGGGAAAAGGAGGGATTATCATTTAATCAAGTAAGTATATGATTATCTTGATTTTATGCCTCAAATCTGGAAGTTATTTGATGTTGTAAACTAAAATATGGACGGAATAGTAAATGGATGAATTTTAGAATGAAATTTTTTTGGAAGACTTCTTATGAGTTTATTAAGGACATATCCAATTTTCAGCTTAAAATAATAAGTAATTCGAAAATTAAAATCGGAGAATATTGAAACAAACAGGGTAAAACGGGTGACCGGATCAGCTGTAGAAAATTATTTTTAATAATTTTTATACAAGGAATTTTTGGCTGAAAATTTTACATAATACATAATAAATAATTAGTATCATAATAAAAAATTAAAAACTAGGTTTTTATGGGTATAAATATACCCCATAATTAACGTCATTCAGGCTGTCTGGAAATGGATTCTGCTGTCCAGCAAGGTAAAAATACCAAAATAAATAGAAATATTAAATATTTCGTGCTGGAAATATTTATTTTGGTTAATTAATATATTTATTAAGGTATGATATAAATTTCAGATCAAAATTACTTGATTTGATATTAATTCAAGATTTTGAGATTTCAGTACGTCTTATTTCAGCATATGTGGATAGTTTGAGAAAAAAATCAAAAAGAAATATGAAACCTATGTAGAAATTATCCAAATCGATATATGTGTTAAATCCTTAAATTTTTATTAATAAAAGTTAGATTAATTGCTGAAAATTTCGGATTTATATAATTTCTTAGGGTTATGTGTTAAGAGACATGTTAAATGAGTGAAAAATGGGTTCCAAAGTTGCTGTTTCGGAAAACCTATGATTAGTGGATTTAAATTCCATAAAAATAACCTAAGTACAGTGGTAATTAAGGATAATTATCATGCTGAAATGTGGATTAAATTTATGACTTGAAAAATTTTATGAAATGCCTCATATATGTGTTGTTAAATGGCTATATGTGAAAGGATAGACATGTTTGAGTGGTAAATGACCTAAGTAAATTGATTTTGTGCAAAAATGCATGAAAATATAATAAATTTTGTGAATATAGTGCTGTTTATAATTTTCATGATGTTAATATCAAACTTTGAGATTAATTAATGGGGCTTAAGGCGACAACAGGTGCTTAAAATGAGCACCGATGTGTGAATTTTGGAAAAGGAGTGAAAATGGCTTAAGGAAGGTAATGAGCCATTAACTAATGATTATTGAATAATTATTATGTGATTGAATGATTGCCCTACTTATGGGACTAAATGTGATGCGTAGTAGCCCATGTAATGCACAAGCATGTGCTATACGGGCATAACGACTTGAGAAGTCGAAGGAATTATGTATGTTAATGCAAATGGGTTGGAAAACTGAATTGAATGCAAGCAAATAAAATATATGAATGTTATATCATTCTTATATGTATATGCAAAGGCAAAGGGATAAGCGAAACGGAAAGCTAAGTAAGCAAGGTAAGCAAGCAGCTTTCTAAATGATTTTGGTTTTCATTACAAGGTATTTAAGGATGGTCATTCCTTGTTTATATGTGTATTGAAATATTTATTTCTGTTGAAATAAATGATTGCTTATGGATTCGCAATTATGCATGAAATGTGTTGAAACATGAGTTTATACGATGTTTCATTGAAATAGTGTTTAAAGAGGGATAGTGCAAAGAATTCTCTACATGAGAATGAAAAGTTCCATGTGTAAGGGGGTATATAATGCCGGGGTGATTAAAAGTCATGCATGAAATGGAAATCAAGTAGGCTAGTCGAGGTAGTAAGTGGACAAGGAGTCCCCCTTGACATTGCCAAGTCGGTAGGTCCAGCGCCAAGGATGGAAAGGATCATGTTATGAAAGAGTGTTCCCCGTGCTAGCGTACCATCAAATAAAGGATAACGTCATCAATGGAAATGATGAATTTGCACATCCAATGTTTATGAAATGTTTACGTGAATGGTTTTTCATGAATGGTTTTCATGAAATGTTTATGCAAGTTTTATGAAAAAGTTTCTGCTCCGCAGGTAGTTGATCACTTGCTAAGTGTCTCTACTGAATGGAGGGAAATGTTTTTAAAGAATGTTTCTTTCAAAATGAATTGCATGAAAACCCTAAGCTTGCTTTTTTTTATGAAATTAAGCTTGCTTATTAAGTTGAATTTCAACTCACATTTTGTTTTCCAAACCCATAGATAGGTGGAAGGAAGGAGGCAAGGAGCACAGGTGGAGATTCAAAGATGAATGAATTTCCATGAGTACCTGTATATGAATCTAAGGGTTGAATGATTATATGAATGTTAACAATTAAATTGTTTTTCGATGTCGTAAAAGGATTATGTTATGTTTTATGCCTATGGCTTGGCAAAAAATTTTTATGGGTAAATGCTAAGGCATGAAATATCATGATATGGTTAAGTATGAAGATTATGAGATTACATGTATGTGGAACCCCGATCTTTGAGACATGTACAAAACCCTAGGGTTGTAAACCCTAGGTAATATATTTGAGAAATATATATTGATGGATATGAAATATATGGAAATGAAGGTTAAAATAATTATGCAGGAAATTCGGATGAATAGTGCACGTGAATAGTGAAATGTGAATAGTAAACGTGGGATTAAGGAAATATGTTAAGTTAATCACTTTGGATTAACTTAATCATAAAAGACGAAAAAGGAAGCTTCCCACAAAAGGACAAAATAGCCACTTTTTGATTTATTTAGTATTTTCGGATTTTAGTGGATTTTTGAGAAAAAATAAAGAAAAATTCATATCTTGCAATCCGGACATCGGATTGAGATGAAATTTTTTATGGGTGGCCAAGATATGATGATGGATATGATGAATGGTCCAAGATTAATCAAGGATCATGAATTAAGGGTCAAGATTAAATGTCATTTGAAAAGGGAAAAAGTAACTTTACTTTTTCATTAATGGCATTTGACTTTGATTTATTTTAATTAAATTAAAATTAATGCAAAGCCTGCAATTGCTGCTGGAGCATGGACTTTTGGGGCATGATCCAATGGCCCATGATCATCCTTATCAAAGATCAATGGCTAGAATTAATTTAGCCTAAATTAATTAATTTTAAAAAATAAAAAAATAGGAAAAAATAGGGCTGCCATAGGGGGGCTGGAGCAGGCCTAGGGTGGGCTACACAAGGCTCCATGCACCTTTTGGAAATTAGAAAAAAATACATTTATAATTTAATACCTTGAGCAAGAGGGGGTAAATTCCAAATTCATGAAAAATCAAGCCCTATAAATAGGGGCCAAGGGGTGAACGTCCAAGGCACTCTCAAGCTTGAGCAAGAGCTCATTTTCCACCCCCAAATTCGTTTTAAGAGAGAAAGAGGAGGTTAGAGAGAGAAAGGGCAAGTTGGAGGAGAGATTTTCTACTTCAGGTAAGGGGATTCTTCCCAAATTTTTTTTGGATGTTACGTAGGGTAAAACCATACTTAGATAATGCCTAAGCATGAGAAAATAAGTAAAGTTATAATGCTTAATTGGAATCATACCGAAACATCGAAAATTTGGAGCAAAGATAGAGTATTCGGGGAAATCATGTATGATATGTGTAAATAATGCTCCAAAATTGATAAATGATGATTTGGAATGTATGATTATGATAAATATGATGTTGGAATAATGATATATTAATTTCATGATTTTTGGAATTAAGGATTATGCTTAAGTGAATTTATGTTGATTTTTAGTATATGGAGAAAATGATTTATTTAGCCAAGTTAATGATGATAAATTCATAATTCATGAATTTCCCATGATATACTAAGCATAAGCTATGTCATGGTATTTTTTATTTTTGGGAAAAATGTCAATTTTTGGAACCCATGAACAGTAACCACGTCGCTGTGAACAGTAACCTCGGGTGAACAGTGATGATGAACAGTAATATGCTACAGTGACATGAACAGTAATTATGAACAGTGAACAGCGTATTTTGGGAAAAAATTGAGATTTATTTTTGTATATTTATGAGGATATATGGATGGAATTTTTAAAGGATTTATGGATAAAAATTCATATAAATGAGTAATGATCAAGTATTTATAAAAGGAAAACCTCTATAAAAATGAGGTAATATGTGATCGTAAAGCATGCATGGGAAGCAAGCTAAGACATGGAATAGATGGATAAAATATCCAATTTCCTTATATAGGAAAATGAAAGAAAAGGATAAAGGAGTCAGGTTGAAGCAAAGCAAAGGTAAGCAAGCAAACCCTTTTGTAAATGTGATTTTATTCCCAAGTATTTATGAAATGTGTTTAAGGATGGCCATTCCTATAATGTTTTGAAATGATGAATGTTTATGAATTTTTATGAAAAGTCATGCCGGCATATTGATATTATGTGATGTTCATGGACATGTGCACATGTACGATGTATAAGGAAGAGGCTTTGGTGGAGGTAGAAAGCGGATCAGAGGGTCCCCCTTCACTATTGCCGAGTCGTATGGGCTGTGTGCCGACGGCGTCCTCCCCAGAGGTGGAGGCAAAGGAATGTTATGTGTAAATGAATGCATTGAATTTTCATACATTGATTGAAAAGAAAAGCATGAATTTGAAATGATGTTTTTAAATGAATTGTGCAAATAATTCTCTACATGAGAATGACAAGCCACCTGGTGTAAGAGGTATATAATGCCGGGATAATCAAAAGTCATACATGTAGGAACCATGTAGGCGTCAAGAGGAAGAGAGGTTCCCCTTGATAAGGCCAAGTCGGAGACAGCCGACGTATTGGACCATGTTATGTGAGATGTTCCCTGAGCTAGCGTACCCACACATGAAGGTTTATGTCAGGAGTGGAAAGGAAGCATTTGCACATCCAATGTTTATGAAAAGGTTTCTATTCCATTGATAGTTGATCACTTGCTAAGTGTCTCCTATCGAATGGAGAGAAATGCATTTACGAATGATTTACATGAATGGTTTATGAAAGGTTTTGAAATATGGTTTACGAAAAGGTTTCTATTCCGTTGGTAGTTGATCACTTGGTAAGTGTCTTCTATCGAATGGAGAGGAATGCATTTAAAATGAAAAATGCTTGCTTATTGAGTTTCGACTCATGTTTTGTTTTCCCAACCTCAGACAGGTGTAGGGAAAGACAAGAAATGAAGGGCACGAGTTGCTAAAGGAAAAGAAGAATCTACAAAGGTTAGTAAATTTTTGTATGAACAGATCCCCTAATGGGATATGATGAAAAATACATAGGTTGTATGAAATTATAAAGTGATGACTAATATGAGAAGTTGATGATTTATGATGTTATGGATAAGTCCATTATGAATGATGATGAGTATATGTTTATATGATGAAAGAAAAAGAAATGAAAAAAAATTGGACGAGATCCAATTAAGTACCCGCCGCGTGATCAGGGCAACAATCCTGATTCACACTTACCAATCGACAAGATCCCGGAGTAAGGACAAATGTGACGCCTCGGTTCGGGGCGCCACAATGTATAACTCTCAAATGATATAATGGCCTAAAATGGCATTTGATGGAAATAGAATGTATAAATGATATAAAATCCTAAGGAGTTAGCATTAAGTGGATAAATATCCAATAAGAACCCGCCGCGTGATCAGGGCAACAATCCTGATTCACATTTACCAATCGATAGATCCTGAGGTAAGGATGTGATGCTCGGGCTGGGGCGCCACAGGTAGTGTCTCCAAATTTTCAAGACAAATACCGCTGTAAGTGGGGTAGCTTACTTCATTGGGCTTCAACTGTCTTGATACATAAGCTATCACATTCCTTTCTGCATTAGCACGCATCCTAGTCCTTTCTTTGAAGCATCATTGTACATTACAAATTCTTCATTACCTTCAGGTAGGGTTAAGATGGGCGCTTTTACCAAATGTTGCTTCAACTCTTGAAAACTATGTTCACATTCTTCAGACCATACATACTTGACTCCTTTACGAGTCAACCTCGTTAGTGGGGCTGATAATTATGAAAAACCTTCCACAAATCTTCTGTAGTAGCCTGCCAAACCCAGAAAACTTTGGATTTCTGTAATAGTCGTTGGTCTCAGCCACTCCAATACTGCCTCAATCTTCTGAAGGTCAACTTGCACTCCTTTTTCTGAAATTATATGCCCAAGAAATGCTACTTGCTTTAACCAGAACTCACATTTCTTCAGCTTGGCATATAGTTTCCCCTTTCTTAGTCTTTCCAGTACTTTTCTCAAGTGAATCTCATGCTCTTCTTCCGACTTGGAATAAATCAGGATATCATCGATAAAAATGACCACAAATTGGTCCAAGTAATCTCGAAATACCCTGTTCATCATATCCATAAATACAGCAGGGGCATTAGTGAGTCTGAAAGGCATCACTAAAAACTCAGTGTCCATACCTTGTTTAAAATGTTGTTTTATGAACATCGGCAGGACTTATCCTTAACTAATGGTACCCCGACTGCAAATCTATCTTGGAAAATGTTGTAGCTCCATTCAACTCCCTATAGTCAATGCACAATCTAAGAGTCCCATCCTTCTTTCTCCTAAATAGCACTGGAGCTCCCTAAGGTGATACGCTAGGTCTGATAAATTCTTTATCCAATAGCTCCTGTATTTGAGTTCTCAACTTATTCATTTCCACTGGTGCCATTTGATACGGGGCCTTAGAAATTGGAGTTGTGTCTGGTATGATGTCAATCATCATATCCATTTCCATTTCCGTAGGTGATATAGTCAATTCCTTCAGAAAAACATCCGAAAATTCCTTAACCACTAGAATTTGATTAATTCCCACCTCCTTTTCTTTCTTCACATGTACTGATACCAAATATACTTGACAAGTTTGGCGGATCATTTTACCCGCATTCATAGAAGATATCAGTATTATTGAATCCTCAGGCTGCCTTAGCCTTCCAATAGCTACATTCTTTTCTGGGGCTGCTTCAAATTGTACTTTCTGATTTTTACAGTCAATCATCGCTCCCTATTGGCTTAACCAATCCATGCCTAGTATCACATCAAACTCGGTCATGGGTAATAGGATCAGGTCGGCTTCTAAAATTATTGAACCTATCCTGATTGGATAAGCCTTACATACTTGGCTAGAGCTGGCTAATCTATAGACAGGGGATTCTACATGAATTACT
Source organism: Annona cherimola (assembly GCA_030490835.1). Lineage (NCBI taxonomy): Eukaryota > Viridiplantae > Streptophyta > Magnoliopsida > Magnoliales > Annonaceae > Annona > Annona cherimola. The sequence continues at coordinate 52,969,499 of CM059971.1, read as the reverse complement.
TTATTGGTTTCCTCTACTGGTAGTGCATGCGTGGTTACATATCGGCAAGCAATGAATGAATGGCTAGCACCTGAATCAAACAAAGCTATAGCTGAATTTTCTAAAATATAAACCATACCTATAACCACTTTCTCCTCTTACTCTTGCCACTCAGTCCGGGTCAGAGCATGCACTTGCACAGGATTCATAGAGGTTTTGTGCCTGTTAGCTACTCCTACTAGCCTTGGTTGTGCGGCCTTTCCACGTCCTTGCGATGTTTGTACTTTGTTTGGATAATTTGGAGCTATATGTCCAACCTGGTCACAAACATAGCATTTTACCATCTTTGCCTCTCCCTTGCCACATTCCTTGGCTATGTGACCCATTTGTTTGACCCCTTCAAACATTGCCTACATGGCGCCTTCGGCATACCTTGCAAACAGGTGGCATTTTCTTCCTTAGAGCTCCTTTTCCTTTCCTTACAACTCCTTTCCTAGCCTTTTTTTCCCCATTTCAACTTCTTTCGTTCCCGAGATGAACATCTTGGATCCCAGCCTTAGGTCTTGAGTTCTCATTGAGGAAAGAGTAGCTTCAGCGGTAAAAGAAGCTATGCAACAAGCTACGCGCGATTGGGTAACCCAAGCCGTAGACTTAATACAAGGCTTGTGGGAGAGGACCCAACATGCTCAGCTAGGAAGTGTTGAAAGAGAAGGACCCATTCCTATGACTAACCCAGTTCCCCCTACAGCGCCTACAATAGATGAAAATCTATTAATGGAAGCAAATAAGAGGGCAATAAATGCATTCCTTTCACAACGGCCTTCTAAATTCTCAGGTGAACCCGACCCCTTCCAAGCTGAACAGTGGATGACAGAGATTAGAAAATTGTTCAGAATATCTCCGTGCAATGACAAGCAAAAAGTGCTATGTGCCACTCATCTGTTGGTAAAAGATGCACGTGAGTAGTGGGAGACGATGCTGATCACTATGCCACACCCGGAGGAGGTGACATGGCAGACGTTTGTAGAGGAATTTAACAAAGAATATCTTCCAGTGGGATTACAGAGCCAGAAAGTCATTGAGTTTGAGAGGCTCTATCAAGGGAGAATGACTATGACAGAGTATGCCACCAAGTTCAACGCTTTGGTGAGGTACGTACCATAGATTGCCAATGTGCCAGAGAATAAGGCACAGAGATTCCAATAGGGACTGAGGCCCTACCTCAGAGAAAGTTTAGCCCCTCTATTGATTAAAGATTATGCATCAAGTGTAAAAAGAGCTAGTGCCTTGGAAATTGAGGCAATCATTTGAGCTTGACTTTGCTCTTGTTCTCTAATTGGTTGTGGGCTTTCATCTACCCTTCTTTGTTAATTTCTTTGGTTTTGCCCTTGTAATCCAAGCCTACCTCTTTTTGGCCTACTGGATTCACCAACTTCATATTGGCTAGGAAATTCGGTAGCCACTTCTTTTCCCTTGTTCTTTCTAACCCTTGACCTTGTATCAACCATGGTGTTCTTTCTGAATATTCAAAAGCACATAACTTTTATTCATGGTTAGGGTTAGGTCATCATAAAACACATTTCATCATCATATGGTTAATTAACCAAATCATTTAATCATAATCACGTCATTTTTCATCATTCATCAATCATACACATTCATATTCACATGCATTCAAAATCCTTAGATATAGTTATATCATCATAACTAATTATATCATTCACATTATTAAAGCATCCCATTCATGAAACATAGTCTTAGCATTTAAACATGTCGTCACACACATATATGTACATACCATAAACCACACCATAATTATACAAACGTGTGTGTCACACATAAAACCATTATCAAAGTGTCATCAAACCATAATTATACAAACTTTTCATAAAAGTTTATAAAATCCAAATCATCTTCTACCGGGACCCCTCCTTATGTAACGCCTACGACTAGGCGGAACCTGAGTGGGTTCATTGGTAATGGTGCTCGTATCGGACCATGCGGGGACATCTTCCTCCCCTCCGTCACTGCTATCACTATTATCATCATCCTCTTCATTATTTTTTTCCTCCTATATCTCAGGAGCCAGGTACTCCATTGGGTCCTCGTCATCATTATCACTAACATTATTATTTTCATTTCCTGTGTTAAGTCGGATAGGTTGCCCATCCTATCTGGCTATATGGATAATAACCTCATTAAGGCCTGAAGCGACGGGTGTTTCTAAAATTCCCTGGGCCCGGCGTTCCTTTATCTCAATAGCTACCTCATTCTCCTTCTGATGGATCCTTTCCCAACTCACCCCATGCTTAAATTGCACCAGTCGCCCTCAAATCTATACCACGGACCATCATCAGGGGGTATGGGTGCTAGAATCTGATCCCAAAATTTTTGGAGATATTGAGGGTACATTAAGTCAGATGGAATGAGTAGATCTATTTGGTAAGATGTTGCAGTATTCTCCACCTTAGGAACATGGCTTGTAGACTCATCTGCATTAGGCCTTTAAGGGTATGGGTTGACAAAATAATCTCCCTGTGGTTGAGTCTGAGGTTGCTTAGGAGGGAAACCAGGAGGAACTGATGGGAAATGTGTGGAATTCCACCATCTATTTATGTTTTCCGCTACTCTTCTTTTTCGCTCCTCCTCCTCCTTTCTAATTTCTTCCTCACTCATTGCCCTCTTTCCTCTATGGGCCATCTACAATTCAAACATAGCAAGTCAGCTATATTCAAACATCGTAAATAAATCATCATAGATAATTCATCATAGATAAATCATCTTAGAATAAATTTCTAATCACATAATTATCATCTAATCACATAGCTTATGATCTAATCTCATCTCCTAGCTATCATCTCATCACATAGATATCATCATATCACATAGATATAACTTATGATCTAATATTATCATTTAATCACATGGCTATAGCTTATGATGATAGCTATAAATTTTCGTACTTAAAAATTTTTCTCGCCTATTTACCAATCCATGCTCTGATACCAACCTTTGTAGTGCCCCAGCTCGAGCATCACAACCTTACTCCAAGATCTATTGATTGGTAAACGTGATCAGGATTGTTGCCTTGTCACACTGCAAGCTATTTGGATATTTATCCACTTTATCTTAACTCCTTAGGAGTTTATGTCTTTTTAAATATTTCATTTGAAATATACACATGTGATCTCATAATTTTCCATACTTAACCATTTCATGATAAATCATTCTTAACAATTGAGCATAAAAATTTTTTGCTATTTATAGTCACAATCACCACATAGTTATAAACATAATATAACTCGTATACAACATGCAATCACCAATAATGTCATCAACATACAACCATACAATTCATAGAGTTCAATCATAGGAACTTGTAGAAATTCATTTTTCTTCTTGAATCTCTACCTGTGCTCCATGCATGGTTCTCCCTTCACCTGTCTTTAGGATTTGGAAAACAAAACTATGAGTCGAAACTCAATAAGCAAGTTATAAGGTTTTCAGGCAATTCATTTTCATTTAAAACAACTTGGAAAGCTACATTATACCCACTCGAGGGTATATCTTAAAACATGATTTTTATACCGGTTTAGGGTATGTCATAAACAATGTGATGCATTATTTAAAATCATGACATTCTTTTGGATAGAAGCTAGCTAGGCAACCATCCACTTTCATCCTCTCTTCCATTCCAGGGAGGCGCCGCCGGCCCTCGGCCTCTCTTAGCGACTTGGCCGCACCAAAGGAGGACATTCGGTCCGCTTACACCTTTGAGGTGGACCTCGTGCTTTCGTGCATGTGCTTTCTTTTCATAAACATGAACTTGACATGTTAGCATAAATTTTTTTAATCATAAACTCATGATTCATCAATTGACATAAGTTCTTGGAAAGTAGTAAACAATTCATTTATTTCATTAGAAATAACATTTCAATACACATTTAGATAAGGAATGATCATTCTTAAAAAACTTTGAAAGAATTGAAATCATTCATTTGCTAACTCATTTAAAACAAAAGCATTTAGAAAACTGCTTACTTACTTTGCTTGCTTAGCCTTCGGTCTCGCTTATCTCTTTGCCTTTGCCTATACATAAACATAGCATTGCATTCATAACAAGTCAATTGCTTGCATTCATTTAGTTTTCCAATCCCATACACAATCAGCTTGGATTTTCAAGTCGATCATACATACACATCATGCACTTGTGCATCATAACATTCATTCCATATTGTGTTCTAATCCTATATTTAGGGTAAATATATAACATTCATTTATAATTCATCATTTGGGAATTTTTATCTCTCATTAATCATTTTTTCATGCATTTTCCATTTTTTCTACGTCAATGCTTATTTGAAGCATATAAGTGATGTTTTAAGCTTTATAAATAAATCCTAAAAATTGAGATAATTAATCCTCATTCAAACAGAAATATCCTCATGCATTTTATCCATATTCATGCATATTTTGCGTTTTAGCAAGTTCACATAAGTCACATATCATCCATTCATACATATGCTCTACATACGTTCAACATACAACACATATATTATGTGTTTCTTAAAATTTCTTAACACAGAAACTTACACCCATTTTCATCATCATTAAACCCCTTAATTAAATTACACTTTAGGGTTTAATTTCGTATTTTTAACCATTTTTCATTGATTTCCAAAATAGTCATGTTAAGACCCGTTTTTCACCCTTTCAACGCCTCTTTTAAGACTTAAATCATAACAGATTTTTAAGTCATAATTTCTAGAAACTAAATATGCTTTTCTTAACCCAAATTTAAGTTATTATCCCATATTTAAAATGCATAATTCATTTTCTTCCATAACAGCAACATTTTCATAAATATAGGGCATTCATTTGACCCGTTTTGACGCGTCCATACATATATTCAAAAAACCAGATTTAGGGCAAATATTTCCAAAACCTTTTGGGCACTCAAAGTAACTTAAACCTAGGGTATGTTACCCTCCAAAAAATTCATAAATCATTTCATTACAAATAGCAACAAAAATCATATGGAAAGCACCTGTTTTGGCCCCCATTTGGACGTCCCATATACATACCCTAAAAAATCAGATTTAGGGAAAAATCATCCAGACCACTTAGGCCATCCAAAGTGTCCTTAATTTGATGTACTTTACCCTACAATTCATCCATAAAAAATTTAATCACTTCCTTATATCATTTTTAACTCAAAAATGGAAAAATCGGGCATTTCTTGAAACCCTAAGTTCCATATTTGTTAAAATCATTAACAAGTGCTTAAATAAACATATGTGATCCAAAATAATATTAATTACATCCAAATCATCATGCTTAAATCATAAATAAACTTGGTTTAGAGTTTCGAGAATTTCCAAGTTAGCTTTCATCTCAAAATCCAACTTAAACTTCCCTTTTCACTCTCTTGAACTCTTGATCTCATTTAAATCTTTCAAAAATCATTCAACACTCATATTAAGGCATTATAACTCATCATTAAAGATTTCTTTATGAACCATATTCATGACTCATGAATTGAGAGAGAAAACTTGATTCAAATGCTTCAAAACTTAAGTTTTTACTTACTTGGATCAACCCTAACTTGAATTCAACTTATGTAGCTTGGTTCTTCTTCTTTTTCTTCTTCTTTTTCTTCTCCTTTTTCTTTCTCTTTTTCTTCTCCTTTTCTCCTTCCCCTTGCTGGTTTTGGACGTGCCCTTGGTTTGCTCAAGACTTAGCAATGTTGGAGATTTTTCTTCCCCCTTTCTTCTTGTGCATGTTTCCAAGCTCAAGCTCCCATTTTATATTTTTTTAACCAGATTATGGGACCCACTTGCCGCATGTCATGAGGGTAATTTATTTCTACCTTATCCCTTGATGACATGGCATTTTTATAACCAAGTAAAATTTGCATTTACTAATTAACAAAAATCCATGCATTGATGGACTATGTTGCTGCCCACCCATTGACGCCCCCTCTTAGCTTAGGTTTTGACATTGTTTTGCCACTTTTTCCAATATTTATGTGCCCATTTACTTCACCTAGGTATTAGGCAACTTAGACACAATTTTTAGCATTTTAAAAAATCACATTTCATGGCCTGAATGCCCTTGGACGTCCCCTTGTATTGCCACATAATTTATGCTCCATTTGAGTTAGATATTAGGCATTAATCCATAGCATTTAATCCTTGAATTTTTCATGGATTTTACTATTAAAAAAATCAATAAAATCCAGCTCAATCCACCCAAAATTTGACACCTTGCATAGCATTAAAATATGTCATTTTCTCAAATGCTTTTTATTTAATGCTATGGTAGTCTATGGTACACAAAGTCAATGCTAGGTACATTATTCTAATTAACCACTTTCCCATGATAATTAGATTAATCTATTCCACTCATATCATATATTTTATAATTTTATTCAATCATTTCAAATTTCATCTTAAACCGACGTTTCTATGTCAAGTTATGAACCTTTAAAAATAACCTTAGAGTGTGAGATTAAAAATAAATAATTATCACCTTAATCTCATCACTTGTACCTTAATCCAATCCTTACATAAGGTTGAGCCCAAAATCATGAGCTTGCCTTTAAAATTTTATCTCATTTCGCCTTATAGGAGTCAAGTTATGAATTTTCTATGATTTTCAACATAACTCCATAATTTTCATTTTAATCTCTATTAATTAAATCATGAAAATTAAAATAAATATTCATGCCAAATTAGAATATACTAATCCTCATTAAGCCTCTTTAGTCATCTTGACTCACATTGGGCTTTGGCGATTAATCTTAATCCCCTTTCTTAATTGCAAACCCTAATTGTGAAATTCAAAATTCATGAAAATCATCCAAAAATAAATCAATTCACACATAAATCATTCATTACACCTTAAATGCAATTATATAAGTTCTACTTGGGTCTGGGTATTACTCATCTACCTCTAATGCGATTCTAGCACACCTTCAGGCCATGGAGAGTAGAATTTCTCAAGAGCTTAGGTCTATCAACATCTCTCATGAAAATGAATGAGAGGCAAGAAAAAATCAAGGAAGAACTCAAAAATGTCAAATATCACCTTTCATCTGGTAGTAGCAGAGACCCACCTATCCTAAGTCTGCCCGGTTTTGATAGGTGTTGAGGCGAATTAGTCTGAACCGAACCCACAATCCAAGACCGGTCATCACCTTCTACTTCACTCGACAATACCTCTGGCCCCCAATCTCTCTATGATCTCCTACTTAGCCAAATGCTTCCTACTAAGCCACTAACATATCCCATTACATCATTTACCTTTCACAAATTCCAATTCCTCCTGCCGCCCTCTTTTAGTGATTGACAAAAAGGGGAGAGTAATTTTGGAAATTAGGATACTTTTTGGTTTTTTGGATTTAGGATAGCATTTTTTTGTGATTAGCTAGGCTATATTTCGGGACAATATATGTGATTTGAATGGTTTAATAGTGTGAATGAAATGACCCTTAATTTGAATGTATGAATGCTTTTGAATGATATGACATCCTTTTGGCAAATTGAAGATCTTATTTGATTGACTTGTGACATGAATTGCTTTGAGTTTTTTGATATTGGATAACTGTATACAATACCATGGTGATTTGATACAATGAAAATGCATTATTAACTTGGGTAAATTGCACAGAATGACTTTGGTTTCACAAACTATAGAAAATCATTTGTTTAATGAAAGTACATTTCAAATTGATTTTGTCAATCATCAAAAAGAGGAAGATTATTGTAAATGAATGGCAAATCAAGCACAATCCATATTTTGATGATTAATAATTCAATTTGAGAGGTTTTAAGGCACTAACATCTGTGTTGAGATGATTTAAGGCTTAGAGATTTCAAGAATCAAAGCATGATAGGTCAAGTCACAGACTAAGTCGACTCAAACATAGACTTAGGTCAAGTCGATACCGAAGTCAACTCCAGTATCAACTTCAAAGGTCGATTTTTGGATGAAGATGACAATGTGGATGCGTGAGTAGGTGAAGTCACGCCCAAAGTCAACTTCGCATGCGACTTGGGTGAAGTCGCAACCTAAGTCGACTCCGTCAGTGACTTGGGCAATCTTTAAGGATCCCAAATTGAATTTAATGGAGTGAAGTCGTAACCCAAGTCGACTTCAACATACGACTTGGGTAAAGTCACATATGAAGTCGACTCAGATACGCGACTTGAGTGAAGTTGTAAACCAAGTCGTCCCAGCTTTCAACTTGAGTACAAGAAGGCTAAAACTAAGACGTTTTGAGTTAAAAGGTAATAAGATTGGCTCAAGAAACATCATTCCAACAAGATTCAAGGTCCAAGACACAAGCTCATTTAAGAACTTTCAAATGGATATGACCAAGCTCTATATATAAGAATGTTGGTCCCGAGTTTATGGCAAAACCCAAGAGGGGAGGGGTGAATTGGGTTCTTGAAAATTCTTTTCGTAATTAGAAGCTTAGCCCTTTGTAAGTTTAATTCTCTTGATAAAACGTGCAATGAGATAGAATGAGAGGGTGCAATTGAAATATAAAATGCAAGCAATCAAACCACGCAAGAGACAATAATATATAGTGGTTCGAGCAACCTTTCCTACTCCACTCTTCCAAGCACTCACCTGTTATGTATTGGGTTCCACTAGTATATATTCAATACAATCTAGCACACCCACTCTCTTCTAAATTCTAGCTCTATGGGGCCTTATATAATCTCAGCACAAGTAGGTGATGAGTTCCACTCCAATCACATGCTACTTTTCCTTCACTTGGTCTTAGTATCCAATACTAAACCAAGTGGAAAATAAATGATCAAATAATAAACAAGAATTCTACACTTTATAGATGTATAAGCAGATTCAAGTGCAGAGAAGAACTTGTAGAAGCAGTTGAAGATGAGACAGTTCAGCTTTCAGCAATTGTATGCAGTGTTCTTCTTGAAAAGCTTCTTGTAGATCACTTAAATGCTAGAGGAAGTGGAAGGTGAGCTCAATTAATGTTCATTTAACTCTTTTTCTCGTTCACTTGAAGTCTCTTAAATGGAGGGAAGTAAATTTGAACATTTGGTGGTAGGTGGCACGCATTTAATGCGCTAATGTTTGAATTTTTCCTACCATTGTGAGCCAAGTCACACTTGGAGTTGACATCGGATGAGACTTCGTCCAAGTCGCAGAATGGAGTCGACTTCGGGTGCGACTTCACCGAAGTCGCAGGCTAGATTTGACTTCGGATGCGACTTCGGCCTTCAGCCTTCAACTAAAGTTCCATATTCAGGTCGACCTAGTCTGAGTTTGACCCAAGTCGTAGGTGGAGTCGACTTCGGATGCGACTTCACCGGCCATATATCTTCTTGGAACTTTAAACGTTGTTTGTGATCTACTTGTGTGTTTGGCCTTTCTTTCTTCTCTTTTTTTAAATGCTTGGATCTTCATTTTGAGATTTTAATCCTTGAAATTTATCACGATACTTGGGTTTGTGTAGTATTCCTTGGTTCTTTGACAAAATCCCTTTTCATTTGCTTTGACTCAAAAATATCATTGCCTCTTGAATCTTAGTTTCCCCATCCTAATAATAGGTTTTGAAAATATCTAAATGATGATCTTCACTTAAGTTGCAGGCTTGAGTTGACTTGAGGTGCAACTTCACCCAAGTCGCATGTTGGGGTCGACTTGATTTTCGACTTTACCCAAGTCGCAAAAATGGAGCCGACTTGTTATGCGACTTAACTCTGTCATTCTCAAACCCCATGACTGAGGTTTACCCAAGTCACAGTTGGAGTCGACTTGGGGTTGCGACTTCACCTAAGTCGCAAGCGGAGTCTACTTCAGTTGCGACTTCATCTGTCTTGGAGTCCCAATTTCAGTGTTGTTGATTTTTAGGCCTTTAAAGTCAATACTGGTATCGACTTGACCAAAATCGATGCCTAAGTCGACTTGGCCTGTGACTTGGCCTAATATCCTTTTGACCTTTGATTATTTGAACCTTAGCATGGCTTCGCAACCATATTAATACTTAAATGATTCTCAAATTGAGTTGTTAATCATCAAAATATGAATTGTGCTTAATTTGTCTCAAGTTTCAACAAAGAAGTCCAAAGGCTCACATGCAAAAAAAAAATCTATTAAAGTTAAATTATCAAGATACAAGGACATACAAGCTAAGAGATTAAGATTATGAAACACCAAGTTCAAATGAGCTGAGTAGAGAGTGAAGTCGCAACCCAAGTCAACTTCACATACAACTTGGGTCAAATTTGAGACCAAGTCAACCCCAAGTGGAACCTGAAGCCGAAGAGTGAGGACCGAAGTTGCAACAAAGTCAACTCTAGTCTACGACTTGGGTGAAGTAACATCTGAAGTCGACTCCGAGTGGGACTTGAGTCGTAACGGTCAAAAAATTTTGAATATTGGCACATTGAATGTGTGCCACCTACCACCAAAAGTTCAAATTTACTCCTTTCTTATTTAATACATGTCAAATGGAAGGGAGAGAGTTAACTAGTGCATTAATTAAACTTTCACCTTCCAAGATTTTGAAAATGACATAGAACATAATGGTTTGTAGGATAGATAAGATTGTAGATGTATTTTTGATGTGTGAAAAGTAATTTTGGAGGCGTGAAAGATAATATATGTGATTTGGACAAACAAGACCCGTTGTAGAGGCAAAACAGCTAAAGAGTTGAGTTGATGGATCAAACTTTGAATAAGACATGTTTTGAGCAAAGAGAAGATATAAATATGATATTATAATGATAAGAAATGTATATGAATAATTGAGTTGGTGCTGAAAATGTTTTAACATGTTTTGACCACTTATTTTGTGGACGGTCAAAAGTTGTCAATAAAGTTGTATAGTAAAATGCATGCCAAATTTTGTGATAATGGAATTTTGAGCTAAAATTTTGTGGAGAGATATTATCGGAAGTTAGAAATTTAATGCAAAAATAATCATCTCAATCAGAGTTGTCAATAAAAAGTCATGGATAAAATGGTGTAACATAACTGAAAATGGGCCATTTATGGGCCCACACAGCCCAAACAGCAACAACACAGCCCAGGTCGTGTTGCTTGCTGTTTTAAATGTGGGAGGGGGTTTAAACCCTCCTAATTTCATATTATTTCTTTCCCTTCTTCCTACCAATGACCCTAGCTCTCTAAACGCATGAACAACCACTCAAAGGTGCTTGGATTCATGATGTTTTTACATCATGGAAGCTTCTTAGATCAAGAAGAGAGCTTAGAGCTCAAAAGAACTTGAAGCTTTTTGGGTGAAATTGAATTTGAGGTAAGTAGGTTATTTTCATTTAAATCAAAAGCATAGATTTAGGCTAAAATCATGTTGTTTTTATGATTGTTTGTGGATACCATGTTTCTTTTGTGATTTGGATGAATTGTTGAGAGATGGGGCTTGTGTAGAGATTGTAGGGAGGTTGAACAATGGGAGTTTTGATGGAAATACATGTAACGAATGAAATGGAAGTGTTTAGAAATGGTTTTGTATGATATTATTATGTGCTAGATGGAATCCCATGAACTTTGAGTGAATTTGGTTTGATTTTCATATATCGCCTATAAAGTGTTTGTTGAAATGCCCAAGTGAAGCTTAATGCTTAAAACCCATGCATAAATGAATGTACAAAATCTTAATAATGTAAATAATGTGTTTCAAATGCTTGGGGGCATATGTGATGTTGAATTATTTGAATTAAAATTTGTGATGGGTTTGATAAATATAGATTGTATGAATTGAGATGGGACTTGAACTTTATGTATGAGGATATTATTGGATGTTTGTTAGAATTTAATGGAGATACATGTAAGAGATGAAATGAAAGTACTTAGAAGCGGTTTTGTATGATATTATTATGTGTCAGGTTGAATCCCATGAATTTTGAGTGAATTTAGTTTGATTGTCATATGTTGCCTATAAAGTGTTTGTTGAAATGCCTTAGTGAGGCTTAAGGCCTAGAAACTGTGTATAAATGAATTGTAGAACCTTTGTGATGTGAATAGTATGTTGCAAATGCTTAGGGTATATGTGATGTTGAATTATTTGGATTGGAACTTTTGATGGGTTGATGAATATGGGTTGTATGAATGAAATGTGACTTGAACTTTGTGCTTGAGGATATCGTTGGATGTTTATTAGAATTTGATGGAAATATATATAAGGGATAAAATGAAAGTGTTTAGAAGTGGTTTTGTATGATATTAATATGTGTTGGGTGGAATCCCACGAATGTTGAGTGAGTTTAGTTTGATATTCATATCTTGCCTATAAGGTATTTGTTGAAATGGCCAAGTGAGGCTTAATGCCTAGAAACATGTATAAATGAATGTGTAGAACTTTATTAATGTGAATAATGTGTTGCAAATGATTGGAGGCATATGGGATGTTGAATTATTTGGAATGGAACTTGTGATGGACATGGTGAATATGGGTTGTATGAATTGAAATGGGGTTTGAACCTGTTCTTGAGGATAGTTTGATGAATGATAAAATTGGGTAATTCTTATTTGAAATAAGAATAGAGGCTTGGCTTGAATGACAAATGAGAAGCTAATGGATGGGTGATCCATTAGCTAGGTTCCTTTGTATGGACGGGTCTAAGTTGACTTGAATTTTAAATTGCGTGCCAATTGCTGATTTAGGGCTAGGTTCTTTGAAAATGGGTTGGTATTGTTGATTATGTGTTTTTGTATGGTTTTAATAAACTGATGGTGCATGGATTGAAAGGAGCATGAAGTACGGTTTTAGCATAAGCAAGATGCATATTGCATTAGTGGTGCATATGCATGATTCGCATAGGATTGTTCATGGGCCTTTATTGACATGAGGATAGGGTTGTCCATTGCCCTTGATGGACATGAGGTTAGTTTGTTTCATATGTGTGTTTGTGGCTTGACATGATTGTGTGGGGTTAGTGAGGGTTTGATGTTTGCATTACATGTGATAATATGGCATATGATGAATTTAGCATAGATTTGTCATTGTTTTTACGGAACGCACCTACTTACTAAGTTCGCCCAACTCGTGTATTTATTTTAAACATTTTTAGCAAAACTAATACTGCAGGCACTTAGCTATAAGCTATGTTGTCAAGCTGATGTGGAATATTCTAAGTATAAATCATGTTAGCTTTAGGTTATAATTATTTGAGGCTCATGTATCTGTGAGATATGACATATACTATATGATTAGTTGTCAGAGGTATTTGTATATTAGAAATGAGTTACAAATGTAGGGCCTATTGAGGTCTTATTAATGTATTTGGAAATTATGAGTGTGAGTGATGAAAATAATTATAATTCAATCGGTTTTTATTGTTATATGCAAAATTGATGAATTAGTTCTAGATATTTAAGGTTGCCACAGATGGATTTTTATACAAATGTGGTCCTTTCTTTTTGAAATTATGGGAGATTTTGGGAAGATGCTGCCAAATATCTACCATAGCGACTATTAGTCCGGGGCAACAGCCGCCGGGGTACTACAATAAAAAAAGCAAAAGAAAATTTACACTTTATGATATGTCATCAATCTGGTTAGGAAGTTCTTTGTTATTGGAAGAAGATGATCTTGTAAGCTCACTTAAATTAATAACACTTGAAGCTTCAATACTTGTTCAAATCATTTCAACACTTGAATATTAGAAGGTGTAAGCTCATTTTGTATTTTCAACAACTCTTCACGTTCATATTTCAATGATATTTATAAAGAAGAGAAAGATTGAGCCGTTGGAGTGGTGGTTGGCATGCACTTAATGCTTCAACGTTCGAATTTTCGACCGTTATAACTTAAAGTCATAAGTGGAGTCGACTTTCAAATCTATTAAGAAAATCATGGATGATGTTGGCCATTAGATATTGGGACCGATTACGAATAAAGGACCTTGGTGGCTGCTTTCGAATCTTAAGGTGACTAGATCAAGAAGATGGCCCACCTACCTTATTGTTGATGGTGCTAGGAAAAATAGGAGTGGTGCTTTGGTTTGTGGTCACTGACCCATGGCTTGAATTTGCAAAGATATTGTTGAAGTGGCCAAAATCTTAGGGCATGTTTGTCATTGAACAAGTGTGGGGTGAGATTGTATGCTATGTCAAACACGTTTTCGATTTTACAATTAAACTACACTATTTTTTCCAACCTTACCCCTTACTCTAATATTTTCTTCTAACTACCCTGTTTATTCCAACTTTATCCCATTATTTCATATTCATCACACAATTTTTAATATATTTTCTTTCCTAGTCTCATCTGATCCCACATTCCCAAATGTGCCCTTAGGTTGGAAATCTAGTAGCAGTCACTTTTAAATTCTTAGAGGATGAGATCTACTTCTATTAATTTTTTTCTTTTCATGATAGTCATTCATTGTTGTTGTCGGTATCCATTTTGCTAGTTGATTCTTTATCATCGGGAATGGTGATGATTGTTGGTGTTAGGGGTTTTCACTACCTTCTTATCCAATGGTTCTTATCAATAGATCAACGACTCAAATTGCCAAATCTTAAAATGTGAGCTACGAAAAGATGAGTATTTTCATGACAGTTGTTGCTTGATCGTGAAGAAGATTCACCATGGAAATTATTTTTTGCTAAGTGTTGCTTTCCACTTGATTAGATGCTCATTAATAGAGAAAAAGAGCAATGGATTTTCCCCTTTGTATAAGCAACCATAGCTGACTTCTTCAATGAGGGAGATGATAAAAATTCCTGATAGTCCAGTGCAATTTGTGCACATGTTGGTCGATTTTTGCAATATGAACTTCCACTTTGTTCTCACAACTCAACCCTAATTAGCCAGTAAAAGTCCACTAAAACATATAAATAAAGGGTCTTAGTAAAAATATATAATTATTAATGATTTGCATCTAAAGCCCCTTGTTAAATGCAATTTTTCATAATTATAAAGGTAAAAATAATGAAAAATGTATGTAAGAATATGCAACTATCATTGACTCTGCTCACTTGGGATGATGACTAGTTCTTTGGAAACCATAAATCACTAGTGATAAGGAAGCTTCCAATGAAATGATATGAAAAAGTGTTTCTTGCACAATTATAGGCATCCAATTTAGTGGTGATGAAATCCAAGAAATGAATAGCCAACAATAATGTAAACAATAGATTGAGACCTATAATTAGATATCTTCTCATTCCATTCCTCAATTATTTAGGCATCGTTTGGCCAAGCTTTTAATTATGAGCTTTTCTAAAAATTCCGATTGTAAATGGAACTTTTATAAAAAAGTATTATTGCAAAAAATCCAGAAGTCTTTGACTTTATAATTTGAAAAGCAATTTTAGCAATATTTTAGTATTTGGTCTAGAAAACAAAAGTGCTTTTAGACATGCAAAATTACTAAAAAGCACAAAAAAATCTATATTTGCTTATTTAGTAATAAAAGGTATTTATATAAGTATGTAAATATTTTATAAAAATGAAAAAAAGAACTATTTCTAAATCTTATAAAATTTTATTTCTCTAATGGATAATTGGATTGCATTCTATTTTAGAATTTAAGCTTTTTTTGGCCTAGCGATTACATTCAAGCTTTTTTCAAAAATCCGATCATACATACAGCTTTTATAAAAAGTGTGATACTAACTAGTTGTGAAATATCTAGTTTTACAATTTAAAAAGCACTTCTAATAATATTTTTTGTTTGGCTTGAAAAATCAAGTGTTGTTATATGTGTAAATTACCAAAAAGAACATTAAAATATTTCCAAAATTGATTTTTTTATTAATAGAAGATACTTTTTTATGCTAATATAGTAAATATTTTTATTAAAACAAATTATTGATTTCATCAGGGTATATTTATTTTAAAAATTTTAAAATGTGGCATCAAATATAATATTTATTATTTAGGAGAATTTATTTTACGTTATTTTATTGTTTGGTAAGAATTATAATAATTACAAATGCCAATTTTTACCTATGGGTATAAATTATAAATATTATTATATGTTTTCTATCTAGATACATCATTTGACTATGTTAAAAGAATTTAATAAATATTTAAAGTTGCATTTTAAAAGTATCTAATAAATTTATATAAAAAATTTAAAAATTTTAATCAAGATACCTTAAAAGATTATCGCTATTTTGAAAATTTCAAATCAACATGTAGTATAAAATCTTACTTTACAATTATGTCTAAAATGTCTCTTATCTAGTTTATAGTATTCAAGTTTGTTAGGAAAATTATGTCTTTTCCCAAATACCCAATAGCAATTGGCTTTTACGATCCACAAAAGCATCAGATTGGCGCTTAAGTGGAATCATGATTTTCTTACTATTGCAGTTGCTTATCATGATTTTAAGTTTTATCCAAACACGAATAGAACCACATTTTGTAGAAAAAAGCACGACCAAGGATAAAATAATCGGGCCAAACGAAGCATTATACAAGTGATATGTCGAATTATCCTCAAAAGGTTCATAGTCGTTTTTGCCTCTACGTATTTCATTGAAATTCTTGCCATCATTTTATTTACTAAGTTCAATCACAATCGCATGAGTTGTGGGTGATGCAAGTGGTGTTGGAATTTTGGACACACATATATATTAATTATATATATACGCTATATGTATGCTATTATAAACGGCGGTCCAATTTTTAAAGTGATCCTAAAGGTTTTATGGGTCTAAATCATCTAATAAAATATGGATCTCTTATGCGTAGAAACCCTGCAACCTAATTTCTAATTTTTATTTTTATGATGGGCTAAATTAGAAATACGAAAGATAGTAGTCCTATATAAACAGTCGTGGTCCCCAGGTTATGCACCAGTTAGGGTTTCTTTTCTAACATTCCATCATTGGAAATGAAGAGTCATCTTCTCCAGAAAACCCTAGGGCATTAACTTGGAAGACCTAGAAACTACAAGATTCAAGAACAACTGCTCTTATGGTTTCAGATACGCTTCCGCTTATGGTTTTATTTTTCTTAGTGATTTAGCATGGAGGATCCTAACGTGATTAATGATTTTAATCAATAAGGTTTTCCCAATAAGTAGTATCAGAGAAATCTTCATGTTGAATCATTGAAAAATTTTCTCAATTTAATTTAATTGGATCTTAGGGTTATGTCGTTAATTCAATTCTAGGTCATATGATATTATTTGGTTTAATATTCATTTGGCATACAATTATAAGGATGGTTTGTCATATGGTTAGGCATCATGCTTTAGTTCTAAATGTATACATTTTAATATCTGATCGTGCATTCAGCAATATATTTTTATGTCATGATACTTGCGATTTTGTATTTCTAGATAAATCAAAGTAGCATATTCAATAGCATGTTTCGGTCCTATGGCTACTTGCGATTTTGTAAAGCCCCATCTATTTATGCCATCATCTTGTTGATGAGGATTCAACTCCCATTTCATATGAAAATCCTGTTTTTCAATCAATGGTAACAGACCAAATGGCAACCAAATCTCCATAGAAAAAACCAAAACCAATCATGGATTTTGGAACTCAAGCTTCCGTCAGTGCCATGTGATTCCTGTTTCTCCTTTCTGTTGCCTGCAACACCGATTTTGGGTGGGTGCAATGGGCAGCAATGGGGCACCCGGCAGTGGCAGCATTTATGGGTCTCGGCGGGAGAAGACGCTACTTTAGGGAAGGGGATCATGCTACTAGCAATAGTTGGATGCCGGACGGAGTCATGCTATTACCGGCAGCAGCGGAAGGTGCTAGGGCTTCGAGCTTGCCAAAAACCGCTGCCGGAGAAGCATCATCCCAAAATTGCATCGTCGCTGTCCGCCCAAAATATCATCACTACCCGTCGACAATGGCCATTGTTTACCGGAGAAGATCCCTTATGCTTGCCATTGTTCAGGCTGCTAACGGCGGCGCTGTGGTTCCAACGGCAACTGAGGAGCAACGACGGTGGCGGCATTGCGGCCGCGGTGGCTAATAAGCTAGGGTTAGGTTTTGGGTGTTTCCGTTTTTGGGATGGAAGATGGAAATTTTGCTTAAAAACCCCTGGACCAGAAGAATTCACAAATGCCCCACAACCAGAGAATTTGCAAAATAAAACAAAAAGTTATTTGCGAATTTGATCATCCAATTATAATTGCAAAACAATCCAAAACCTCTCCTTTGCACCTGTGGGCCCGGGCTTGCTCAGTGGGCTATCTTTTCTAAATGGCCCATGCAGATTATGGGCTTAGACTCTAAATGGCCTTTTGGGCCTGGGCTTACTCCAAGCCTTACCACCCCATTTTTGTATAGGCTTGGGCTGGGCTTGCCTAAGCCACCCTCTGCCGCCCAAAACCATCATGCCCAATTGACTGCTCACTTTGCTACTAGGCTAAGGCCTGCTTCAAGCCTGTAAGTGACCCGACAGTTAAGCCCATGGACACATGACGCCCTAATAGCCATCCAAATTGAATTTGTCATATTTTATGATCTCATTATCCAATTTGGATGACCCAATAGTGGTTTTGTATATTTTTTGGATATTCTGAATCAAATGGAAGGGTCTGATTAAGCCAAATAGGTCCAGAAATATTAATTTTTTTGAATTTATGTAAATTCATGTAATTTATTGAATTAGATGTGCAATTAATTCATATGGTTAGTTTATGAAAATTTAGAAAGCAATTTGTGACTAATTTTCATGTATTTATGATTTTTTTCTTTTATTAAATTTTAAATTAACCTATTGTCATGCAAAATTAAATTTTGGATCTTTGAATGTTTAAATTCAAATTGATCCATTATCATGCAAAAGTTTTATGTTTGGAATTTAGAAATAAGTTCAATATTTTGGACTTTTTATTAAATTTGAATAATGCTACAAGTTTTTTTATGGATGTCTAATATTTTAAAATAAATTAATTGAAACAACGTGCTACCAAAGTAGCCTCTCTTGTGTAGGTTAATTTACTTTTAAGACATTAAGATAATTATATGTATGTAATTCATGCGAATATTCATCGGCCCAAAGGAAGATTAATATTTGGCTGAATTGTGTACACATTTGTGGTAATAAATATGTGTCAATTATTTAGTACTTCATGTGAATAACAAGTCGGTCCAAAGAAAGGCTTGTTGTTTGATAGAATTTTATTGTTAATATTTGATTACTACACCAAAATATTGTGGATATGTAATTAATATGGATATTAATCGGCCCAAATGAAGGTTAATATTTGGTCAGATTACTTAGACACCTGCAGTGATAAATATGTATTAATTATTAGGTATTCCATATAAACAATAGTCAATCCAAAGAAAGGCTTATTGTTTGACATGACTTTATTATCAATATCTGATTACTGTACCAAGAGTACCACTTACAAGTTAATATTTTTGTCCAAAAACTAAGTATTAATGTTGTTCTAGGTATCTTGTGATGGGCCCTACCATTATTTGAATTGCTAAAGTTCTATATAAAACTTATGTGAACATATTGTTTTGTTCAATTTTTGGTTAATTTATCTGCTTGTGTTATATCTACCAACATTTATTCTATTTTCATGTTAAAGTAATGAAAATAAAATATTATGATCATTCTTGACTTTATGAATCTGAACATTGCACTAAGGATTAAACAACACACTACTCTTGCGGCCAAAAGTTCCAATGAGAAAAAATAGGAATTTTGAGAAGCGAAATTGTTCAAATCGCATGAGTTTCATAATTATAAAGCGTAAATTTTTGAAAATTTTCAGGGGGGCATCATGTCTAAAAAGGTAACTAATGCTAAAAATTTCTATTAAAATTTGAAAAACACCTTGCTAAAAGTAATAAAGCTAAAATGAGTGCGATTCGGTCGAACTCGATTTCAATAAAGTATAAGGTTAAAGGAAATATAAGGAAGTACCTGTCTCATCTTACTTTAAAATTAAAGGCACTAAGGTTAAAGCAGCCAGCCAAGGATTTGCTTATGCATTTAGTTTTGATTCTTCTGACACAATTTGGTCAGTTTAAAGTTAATTATGACTGACAAAAGGATAAATGATCTCTCAATGAACTCATTTTTATTATGTGCAAAGGAGAATAGGTTGAAGTAAGAAAAGACTAAAAGTACTCACTTGGCGATTACCTATAAGAACATGAAAAATGATAAGGAAAGTACGGGTGGTCCAACATAAAAGAAACCAAATAAAAAATTTGGCTATTATTTTTTACAGGCTCTTAGACACATAGAGGAGAATTGTACCAATAAGGGTACATTTTTCACTTTGGTTTGTTTAGTAATTAATTTAGTCTTAGCCTCAAGACACATTTTTATGAATAGATTTGGTATTGCTATCCATTTAAGGGTGTCCATGCAGGGTTGCTTCAGTTGCCAAAAGGTCAAACAATGATGAAAGATTCATCGATGGAAGCAATAGCAAATCAGATACTATTAAGGCTATATGGATACTTAAGCTATAAGGATTGTCTTGTCGCAATGAACTTTACTCAAAAGGAAGGCATAGATTACCAAAAAAATTTCTCTCCCATTTTATTGAAAGTTTCTTTCAAGATAAATGGCTTTAGTAATGGGTTTTAACCTTGAGCTATAGTAAATGGATTAAGAATAACATTCATTATAGACTTTCAGTTTTTAAAATAGAAATTCATCTACGAGCTCAAGCAAGTTTTTTATTAATGATATTGCAAATTTCATCAAATTGTCATCTCATTCGGTTTTAAAAAGAATTCGGTTGATAATTGCATACTATAAATTCAGTGGGAGTAATCATGGGTTCAATGGGAGTAACACACAAACATACTATTTTTCAACATTAATATAAGTTTATTGCATAAAATTAAGATATTTCTATCAAAGAAATTTGAAATGAAAAATCTTAAAAATACATCTTTTGTATTAGGAATTCAGATATATCAGGATTCTCTTGACGTATTCTTGTATTATCACAAAAGACATATATTAAGAAAGTACTTAAGATAATTGGTGTGCAGGATTACAAATTAGAAAATACCTCCTTACTAAGGGAGACAAGATTAATTTTGACTAAATCAGTGCCCCAAGAATGATTTTAAATCTAAAGAAAAGCAAAAGACTCTCTATGCTTTAGCAGTATGAAGTTTGATTTATGTTTACGTTTGAATCTCAAGCTTGTATGCATTTGAATATTGCGTACATTGTTGGGATGTTTGGCAAATATTTAAGTAATTCAGGAATGGATCTTTAAGAAACAGCCAAACAGTTTTAAAAGCATTTTTAGAGAACAAAATATTACATATTCACATACAGAAAGTCAGGTAAGTTAGAAATCATTTGGTATTCAGATTTCGACTTTGTTCGATGCAAATACAGTTTCAGATCCACTTCAGGCTATATCTATCTGCTTGTTGAAAAAGCTATATCTGGAAAAAGTACTAAACAGACACTCATAGCTTTTCAACCATGAGAACAGAGTTTATAGCATATTATGAGGCATCCATTTATGGAATATGATTATAGAGTTTTGTCATAAGGCTGTAAAATATAGATATCATGAAAGACCACTTAAGTTATTTTGTGACAATAAATTAGTGGTCTAATATTCTAACAACAACAGGAGTTCAACGATGTTCCTGGTTGTTAAGGGAAGGATTCAGGAAAATAAAGTGTCTATCAAGCATATTGTGACAAACTCCAGCTTACTAAGGGTAATACCTCAAGGTCTTTTATGAGCGTACTGCTCATATGGGTGTTGTATCATTTAATAATATGCTAGTTAAGTGAGAGTTTGTATTTATTTACTTTTCTGGTTTAGACACTTTACTATGGTTATGGATATTTTCTGCAGAAATAAAGTATTCAGTATTTTAGTTATTCAGTATTTTGGTTTTGGTTTGATCTCACCAAATAAGTCGGACCAGTTGGAAATAGGCATGTTAGATCACATTACATGTAACTTCCATATCACGCATCCATACTTGATTTATGTCATTTGGTTATGTTTGATATATGTGATATGGATGGGTTTAATTATGATAAATGTGACAAAGGCCGCATTAATCCTATGTTGGCATAACTAATGGACGAGATTGTTCAGAGATGATTTTGGTATGATAGCAAAAGATTTTGAGCTTATAAGGTTATATATATAATTATAAAATATATGTAGTCTAAGTGGGAGATTGTTGGAATTTTAGACACATATATATATTAATTATATATATACGCTATCATAAATAGTGACCTAATTTTTAAAGTGATTCTATAAGGTTTTATGGGCCTAAATCATCTAATAAAGTATAGGTCTCCTATGCGTAGAAACCCTACAGCTTAATTTCTAATTTCTATTTTTATGATTGGTTAAATTAGAAATACGAAAGATAGGTTTTCTATATAAACGGTTGTGGTCGGGTAATACGCCGATTAAGATTTCTTTTCTAACATCCCATCATTAGAAAAGAGGAGTCACCTTCTCCGGAAAACCCTAGGGCATTAACTTGGAAGACCCAGAAATCACAAGATTCAAGAACAACTGCTCCAATGGATTCAGGTACACTTCCGCATATGGTTTTATTTTTCTTAGTGATTTAGCATGGAGGTTCCTGGCGTGATTAATGATTTTAATCAATAAGGTTTTTTCAACAGATGACTCTTCTCAAATATTTGTCATCGTCTAACTCATCCACACGTGTAGCTTAGCAAGTCTGTCCATTACGGTGTCCTTTTCCTTTTCAACTACTCTTCAAAGTATGTATGTTCGGATTAATGAAAGAAGCCACCCTTCTCTGTGTCACGTCCGACAATGATCCTGTGGCATGTTACGATCCTTATGGGTGACCTGCAGACATGATCCTCTTGGAGTACGCGAGTTTAATGGGCATGGTTTTACTCTTGTTTAACTGCGGGGGATTTGGGCTCCTTCTGGCTAAGCTATCTGAAAGCCCTTATGCATTTTATTTTATTTTACTTTTTTCTTTTTCGACAGACTGAAAAACTCGTCGCTAGAAATTGAAATGCGTTGTGGATGTGCAGTGGAGACTTCTATGATTTCAATATTTTTACCAGCTGGTTTTTGCTGTAAAACCGCTGAATAATGAATCCATGACATGATACAACAGGCTGAAGGAGAGAGACATGAGCCAACGTGAGGCAGCTGCGGCCCAGGGACAAAATCAAGCCGAGAGAAAGGTTGGACCTCTGATCAAGTGCACGTTGCAAGCAAGCAGCCATGCGTGAGTAATAACACAAACAGAACGCTGCAAGATGGTTACAAGGACAACATGGGTATAGCGGTACACGAGTGTTCACCATTAACCTCGCATTCTGTTTGTTAGGATCTTTGTAGCACGTGGAAAGGGATAGTTGGGACAGGGTATAAAACAGATCTGGTAACTCCAAGGAGTTGTTGAGCATTGTAATACGATTTGCTATTGGATTAATACGATAGTGGGATTCGATTCTCCCTTTCGAAGTTATGGTGCAAGGTTCTTAGCATCCTTGAGGACAGAACCAGATACCGGTGTTCGAGCACAACCCACGCTCACACGATAATATCTTGCTTTCTAAATTAGCTCTGGCATATTTCATCGGGAATAGAAACAGAATTTGGTGGCGCCCAATCAGTTCCTCATCCAGGCCGAATGATCTTTTACGACCGGTCGGAAATTCAGTGATTTCCGACCGGTCAAAAAATATTTTTTTTTTTGTTTTTTTTTTAAAAAATATTTTTATAAACATGTTAATCTAGTTATATTTAATCTATAAACCAAGTTTTACCATTTTTGAATATTTATATATATTTATTTTGAATTTTTAAAAATAGGGGTATTTAAGTAATTTTAAAATATTTAAAATGACTTAAATACCCCTGTATTTAAAAATCCAAAATAAATATATATACATATTCAAAAATGGTAAAAATTGGTTTATAGATTAAATATAACTAGATTAACATGTTTATAAAAATATTTTTCAAAAAAAACAAAAAAATATATATTTTTTGACCGGTCGGAAATAACCGGATTTCCGACCGATCGTAAAAGATCGGTCCTCCTCATCCAGGGTCTTTAAAGTGCTTTTTTTATAAAAAAAAAAAATCATAAATTACAAAACTTGATAGACTTGATTAAAGGGTCTTACTTCTTCATTAGTATGGTACTTTTGTGTCGTTAGTGGAGTAGCAGATCGCGCGGCGATCACCTGAAAATTTCTGTCTTTTAACAAGTTAATTAAAAGATAACTAGAAATACAAACATGCTACGATTTTGCATACCGTATATTACGAACCGAACTGTGATTTCCTAGCATATACGATGAAGATTTTGATCATTTTTTGTTTAATTCATTGCCCCAGATATAATCATTCATTTTGTTCTCTATTGAGCAACTGATTAATATATATATATAGGGATTTATTCAGGTGCATTCAGACTGCTCGCGAATTACCCTGTAGACGCCCCATCCGCCTGTTCATTTCAGCGTGCGTGTAGAGAGAGACGACGAGCCAAACGAAGACGCACGTACCGCGCGCAAAATTCAAAGGATGCATTTTCCCACTCGGTGGACTGAAAATCTACAAAAACCCACCCGAATATTCCCTCTTTCATCTTGCCGAAAGCAGCACAGCGTTCGGGAGCCCGCTCATCCCTCCCATTTCGAAAACGGAGACGCCACTGCTGCTACTGCTGCCGCTGCTGCTCCCAAATTTCCTTCTCCGTCGATTTCTCCTTCTCTGTCGAGATTTTGAAGATCTCCGTCGAGATTGAAGTTCTCCGTCGATTTCGAAGTTCTGTGATCGATTCCGAAGTTTTGCATCGACGGAAGATACGGATTATAACTGTGCAACAAACGTACATCCCATCCGCATCTCTCTGACACGAAAATCCGCATGCGGATTATAACTGCGCAGCAAACGTACCTCCCAATGGGATTTAGAATCCACATGCGGATTTTCTCGTCAGAGAGATGCGAATGGGAGGTACGTTTGCTGCGCAGTTATAATTCGCATGTGGATTCAGAATCCGCATGCGAATTTTCGCGTTAGAGAGATGCGGATGGGAGGTACGTTTTGCTGCGCAGTTATAATCCGCATGCGGATTTTCGGAGAAGACGACGATAACGAAAATAAACACCGTACCTTCCGTCGACGCAGAACTTCGAAATCGATCATAGAACTTCGAAATTAACGGAGAACTTTGAAATCAACGGAGAACTTCAATCTCGACGGAGA
Organism: Annona cherimola; assembly: GCA_030490835.1. Taxonomy (NCBI): domain Eukaryota; kingdom Viridiplantae; phylum Streptophyta; class Magnoliopsida; order Magnoliales; family Annonaceae; genus Annona; species Annona cherimola. Next base: position 52,944,351 of record CM059971.1, on the reverse strand, counting down.
TCTTCAAAATCTCGATGGAGAAGGAGATTTGGGAGCAGCAGCAGCAGCAGTGACGTCTCTGTTTTCGAAATGGGAGGGATGAGCTGGCTCCCAAACGCTATGCTGCTTTCGGCAAGATGAAAGAGGGAATATTTCGCATGGGTTTTTGTGGATTTTCAGTCCATCAAGCGGGAAAATGCATCCTCCGAATTTTTCCGCGCGTGTACGTGCGTCTCCGTTCGGCTCGCTGTCTCTCTCTACACGCACAATCGAACAAGCGGCGTGGATTTCGCCCGCTGAAATGAACGGGCAGATGGGGCGTCTGCAGGGTAATTCGCTTGTAGTCTGAATGCACGTGAATAAATCACATATATATATACCAGCGAAGCTTAATCATATGCACTTCTTGTACAATAATTGCATTGTTTTGAAAGAGAAGTTGGGTAAGAATTGAAAAGACCACTATTTTTTTGTCAAATACACCTGGATTTGATTGAGATTGTAGAAATGGACCACTTGTGAGTGACCCAAATGTTCTAAGAAGGTCAACGAAAGGCAGGCACAAAAATTATAGTGCATATATCCGACGTTCTGATTTTTTACCCACCAAATGATAATTATTGTTGTTATAATTACTAATGATATCATTTGTGTTTGTGCATCGATTTCACATTATCACTTCTAATTATTTCCTTAAATTTCTCTTGACAGCTAACAACATAATGCCCATCACATGCATGAAGTTATCCGAAATAACAAACCACCAGAAAGAGAAGGGCGTCACTAGTGATGGGTAGGCCCAACCTCACAAATTTTCAGAATGAAGCTTCTGGGAACTGAAATTATATAAATTTAAATAATTAATGATTTATTGGGGTCCTGTAAATGAAATTAATTCTTTCTGATCAATTTCGAAAGCATAAATTCTGTACAAAATTCGAGAATCATTTCTCATGAATTCAACTGAAATGGCAGACAAAATCGAGCAGTGTGAATAGATGGAATAATGCACGAATGCATGCCGGCGTTTGCGCGTGGGACATCTCACGTAAGAATAAAGGGACTTGCCATGTATGTTGGGGCATGCAGCAAGCTATGATTCATGCAAGAAGTCTGAGGCAGAGCCTCCTAAGTAGTCCTGATGTTGTGGTGCCCAGTTTCCATCTGCCATGGCCCAAAAAATATATATTAGATTGATTGGAGGTCCCCTTCTTTTCTCATTGATTATGAGTCCCCATCTCGTCCGGAAATTTGAAATTCTTGTCATGATTCCATGTCACCGTACATGGGCTACAAAGCAGCAACCATGCCTCTGCTTTAGACAGAGCAGAGCTTCATGAATTTCCGTTTGTTGCTGCGAGTAAAGTGGATTGCTTGATTTGGACTTCACAAATTTAGTTGCATGCGTAAGACCGGACCTCGCCCTGCTAAGGCAACAACGACGTCACATGAGGGTGGTGGACAGCTGATATTTGCTTGTAAACATCTAAAGCCATGACCATTTATTTAATTATTCAACAAATCATCAACTGGATTGATGGGCGTTCATGGGCTATAAACATCTAAAGCCATGACCATTTATTTAATTAAAGGAGAATACAAGTTGACACTATAACCATTTATTCAAAAAACCCAACCTAACTTATTTATAAATATATTAAATGGTTGGATTTACGGAATGACCCTATCTATTAACACACTTACATAGAATACATTATTACACAAATTCTTAGGATTTTGATCCATTATGAGTTAAGATGGATTTATGGATTTATGAACCATGACACCTAAGTACATGTAGATGAGCCCAACTTCAAGGTGAGGCACAAATGATCATTTATGACCGGTCATAGATGGTGTTTAGTCATAGAACCTTTTTCTAAAAAAAATTTAATAAAATAGTTAATACCTCCATATTTAAAAATACAAAATAAATAAATATATACATATTTAAAAGTGATAAAACTTAATTTATAAATAAGATGCATGTAGATTAACCGTTTTCTTTTAAAAATTTTCAAAAAAATTTAAAAATGGTATTTCAAACTGGTCTAAGGCGGGATCATTTCAAACCTGTCTTGAGAAGATCATGCCCCCTGTTTATGTTCAGTTTTGTTTGTTGATTTGCATTAATCATATCTTTACCTTGTCAAGGTAGTAGACCCAAGCCAAAACCAGATCTAATAACTAATGATAGTCTATCAAGGCCCAGAAAAGAAATTGAGAAATATCTTAAATTTTCAACAAAAATAATGGCCTGCATGTATTAGCTAGCTAGTGTGACTATGCTCATAATGCATATGTATGTCTAAATGTTCATAGCTTTTTTAGTGCTATAATTGGAACACTGTGGTTGAAAATATAATTTCATTCTAGTATTGATTACTGAGTTCTACTCATTGCTTTATAAATGGATGGATCATGACAGCAATTTTTGATCGGCCATCACACCCATTTTTCATTTTTTGGGTGTGTTTGTTTGGGGCCAAAACTTTTCAATACAAAACTTTTCACTCTTTATAACTACTCTATTTTTTAATTATTTTTTCACATTTTTCTATACAAACTACCCTACTTTTCAATCATTTCTACACAACTACCCATACAACTAACCTATCTATTTTAACTTTATTCTTTTTACTCCTCATCATTACCCCTATTATATCACATCATTTTCTATCAATTTGACAACTTCTACCTCTAAAACTTTTCATCAAAAGTTTTACCTCCAACCAAACACACCCTTTATAAAATCACAAATCAAACATTCTGCAATGCGCTTCAAAGACGATTTCACCAATGACAATTGAATTTTGATGAAATTATGAAAATTGTCCCTTTTAATATATACTACAAGAAAATTTATTATTTTTAACTATTATTTTCCTCCCAATTTTTGAAAAACCATTTATATTATAAACATATTATAGAACTATTTTTTTGACTACATGACATCCGTTTGGCTATATACCTAGAGGACTGATTACATGCTATTGGTCATGTAGATGTCCAATCCTATGCTCCCAGGTGCATATATTCATTTTTTAAACATTTTTGCTAAAATTTTTCATGAAACTATTAATATAAATGTATTTAACTAAAAATTGATAGCTTGTTAAATACACTTATAGCCCTTTATATTATAGCATATGCAACCAGGAGCATTAAGGCTCAATACTCCTAGATCGGATCTAAGTCATATAGCCCTCTATACAATATTTATTTCCTGTTTGATTATTTTTTCTTCATAAACATATTTTCCTTAGTACCTTTAATCAAGATATTAAGTTTTACTATTTTATAATATTTTTATAAATTTTATAATATAATATTTTTGACCAAAATAACCTTAAAATTGATGATTTTAAAATAAAAATAAATATACAAAAAATATTATAAATTGGTAAAACGTAGTATATGGGTTAACTACACTTAAGAAAACATATTATGAAGAAAAATTTTAAAATTTTGAAAATAAAAATAAATATTGTATAGAGGACCGCATGCGATTAATTATATATAATCAATCCTTATATATGTATCCATTTAGTTGTATGTATAATTATTTGGTTGCTTCAAAGTGACGCCATTTAGTCAAATGCATTGATTTATTTTATTATTGTATATATAACTCATCAAAAAGTTCATTTTTCTATTTTGCTCAATAGATGTTTTACCCACAACAGTAGGAGATCAGGCTCCTAATACAAATAAACCCCTTCCAATAAAATGGAAGGCAAACCCTCAACAGGAATTTTTCTTGATTTTTTACGTCATATATAGGCAGCAAAAACAATGTTTAAAATCTGACTACCAAAGCTTTAAACAGATTATCCTATCCAAAACTTGCCTGGCAACGAAAAATGACAAACTCTATCTCCTCCTTGGTGCCCTAGTGAGGCGAATCTACAGGCTGGGGGAGGATTGGGAGAGGATGAGTTTTCTCTCGGGAAGGTGGAAGGGCAAAGAAAATGAAGTGAGGGCAAGGATTACTTATTCATAGGAGAAAGAAATGGCGAGAGCGGATGCAGACCGTCTGGAAGAGGAACTTCGGACTCTTGAATTGGGAAATATTTTGTGCCGACGGATTGACCCCAAAGGTAAGCCCACATTTCTTATGACAATATGGTCCACAAAGAGTTAAAACAAGGAACTCTTCAAGTCTACGATGAGGAAGCTTTGGAAAGTCAGGGGTAATAATATGATTGATATGGAACAAAACCTGTATATTGCATCTTTTGATAAGGAAGAAGACAAAAATGCAGTGTTAGAGGGAGGCCGTGGTTATATGACCAGAATGTAGTCCTCTTAAAGGACCTGTCTGCCCCAATCATGACGTTAGAAGTGAAAATCTTCCAAACTCCTATCTAGGCACAAATAAGTGAGATTCCTTATCTGTAGATAGAACGACACTAGGCAAGATTATTGGGGAGTCCTTTGAAGCCTACGATAACTTAGTGGTTACTAAACAATGTGTACGAGTTAGAGTGTTGGTTGATGTCAGGAAACCTCTCCGCAGAGGCATTTTCATCAAATATGCGGGACTGGACAAAAATGGATAAGCTTTTAGTATGATAAATTACCCACATATTGTTATGCATGTGGTAAAATGGGGCATGCTTTCAGAAACTGCCAACATATGAATCAGGAGGGGACTGTAAACGAAGATGAACTACCTTTTGGAAAATTCTTGAGGGTAGGCTACAAGGAAGGGGGAATGAGTAGAAGCAAAGCAATGAAGAATAGGGTGGAGTCTACTACATACCTTGCTGGGATTGGAACAAGGGGAGAGGGGCAGGAGAATCAGGAAGTGCAAATGACAAGTGTGGAGACACGGTAGACAGAAGAAAGGGAGAGGAGGTTAAAAGAAACAGAGGTAGAGACAAGTGCAGTCAGGTTGGTGCTAGGGGATAGGACAATCCCTTAAGAACTATGGAGCCAGGGGAAAGGGAGAAGAGTTGGATGCAGAAAGGATGGAATGCGAAGGAGAATCAAGGGCTTAAGAGCAATATCGCTAATGATAGGGGAAAAAATGCTCAAAGAGAGTTAAAACAATAAAGTTACAAGCAGCTATCAAGGCACACAGGTAAGTGGAGGGCTCTTGTTAGGAAAGGAAGATTTCGAAACTATTAGTTGTGGGCAGAAGTAGAAAATAGATATGCAACAGCAAATGGAGAGGGATACAGGAGATAAACTAGGGGCAAAGATTGATGAGCATATAGTTGGAAAGAACGAAATGGAGTAGAATGAAATTAGCAACCTCTATACAAGGGAAAGGGGTGAGGGGAGGGATGGCTTTACTGAAATAGTTTCAACTATAGACCAACGAGTGGGAGGAAGCAAGTGGAAGAGAAGGGCTAGATTCCAAGGGGAGGTGGAGAAAAGCGAGGGGTTGGGCACAATGGGAAAAGGAAGGGTAACGAGAGAGAACCAGAGAAGTATATAGAATGCATAGAAAAAGTGAAAGAAAGGGAGCCTAAAAGAAGGAAGGAGGACCCATGGAAGAAAGGGACAATGGGAGGGGATCCGGAGGCTGGGGTAACCTCCCAGCCCCGCAAGGAATAAATGGCTCTAATGACTTGGAATTATCGTGGGCTTGGAAACCCATGAACAATTCGAAACCTCTATGACTTCATTAGAAGGAAAGATCCCATGGTTGTGTTCCTATTTGAAACAAAGAGGAAATAAAATGAGATGGAACGCATTAAAGTGAAAATGAATTTTGATTACTACATAGCAGTCGACTATGAGGGAAGAAGTAGTGGATTGGCAATGATGTGGATCAAGGATGTGGACCTCTAGATCATTTCATACCTAAAACACCGCATTGATGCAATTAAAAGTGAGATGATGACAAGGAATGAGGATAATTGTATTCTATGGCTACCCAGAAACCCAAAGAAGAAATGAATCATGGAACCTACTAAGGTAGCTTCAGAATCTATTTGATTTACCATGGCTGATTTTTAAGAATTTTAATGAGGTTATTGGTGAGTTTGAATATAGCAACAGATGTAATAGACCTGAAATCCAAATGAATGCTTTCAGAGAAATTATTGATGAGTGTTAGTTACTGGATTTGGGTTTTATTGGGCCAAACATGACATGGCGAAATAACAGAATAGGCAGAGAAAGAGTTGAGGCAAAGCTAGATCGGGGGCTGACAAACTCAGGGTGGCTGGACCTCTTCGCACTAGCACAACTTCATAATATGCAGATTGTTGCGTCTGATCATAGTATACTTGTGGTCTTTCTTAACTGGAAAGACAAGAGGAGAAGGACAATGAGACAATTCAAATATGAGGTGTATTAGTCCAAATACAGGGAAGTGAATGGCATCATAGAGAGTACTTGGATGGACAATGGTATTGGTTAGACCTTATTCATGGCGATATCTGCCAAAAACTCCAACAGTGTGGTAAAAAGCTGGCTAAGTGGCACTCAAAGATGAGAGGAACCATAAATCACAAAATTCAGATGCACTAAACTGAGGTTCAACAGCTTAGATCTCAAATAGTTTCTGATAAGAGGGATAGACTCATTAGAGAAAAGGAGGTAGTAATTAACTCATTACTTGCTAATGAGGAAGTTGTATGGAAGCAAAGAGCAAAGATTAGATGACTGAAATGTGGGGATTGCAACACGTCCTTTGTAATACTCAGACCCAAGTAGGGCTCATATAAGTGCATTTAAATTGTAATTATGATTTATGTATGAATTGGTTGATTTATGGATGATTTTCATAAATTGGTGAATTTTGCAATTAGGGTTGTGATTAAGAATGGTGATTAAGATTAATCGTCATAGCCCAATGTGAGTCAATATGACTAAAGAGGCTTAATGAGGATTGAAAAATGCTAATGTTTTATGAATAATTATTTATCATGATTTGATTAATGGGAATTAGAATGACAATTATGGAATTAGGTTAAAAAATGCTAGAAAATTCATAACTTGACGCTTATGAGGCGGATTGAGATGAAATTTGACAAATAAGCACATGACTTTGGGCCCAATCTTATGGATGGATTAGATTAAAGAAAATATTATGGGATTAATATGATAATTATTTATTTTCATCTCAAACTCAAAAGTTAATTTTAAATGATCATAACTTGAGATAGAAAAGTCGGATTGCGACGAAATTTGAAACGGGTGGATAAAATTATATGATTAACATATGGAAGGGTTGGATTAAGTTAATTATCATAAGAATATGCTTAATCAGAAAAAGGCGCATAGCTTTGACTTTGTGCACCATAAAGTACCTTAATAACACAAATGAGGTGTCACACAAGGGTAATTTTTGTTGGAAACAATGTTTAAAACAATAAAAATTGACCAAATCTTGAGTTTCGATGATTAACAAGAACTAATTTGAGTATATAAAAGGTACTAATGTGTTTGATAAATGTTTAAGGAAAGCAAAGAGGTCAAGTCGATCTTCAAGTCGACTTGGACTTCGACTTGGGTGAAGTCGATCCCAAAGTCGACTCAAATATCGACTTGAGAATGAATCCCAAAAGCGCAACAGGTGAAGTCGCAGGTCAAGTCGACTCCACTTGCGACTTGGGAAGTCAAGTCGCAGACGAAGTCGACTCCAGCATCGACTTCAAACAAAAGAAAATGTCCAGCGTTGATTTTGGGGGCACGAAGCTGCCCAAGTCGCAAACGAAGTCGACTCCAGGTGCGACTTGGGTCAAGTCGCAGACAAGGTCGACTCCAACTTCGACTTGAGGATTTTAGACTTGAAGATTGAAGTTTCAAGTTTATTCCAAGGATCATATTGAACTTGTTCAAACCCAAATGAGATGAAAAGTTCATTCACAAGGAAACAAATTAAGATTCTTGAAGATCAAAGCTAAGATTCATATTCAATGTTCAAATCAAGTCTATCAAGCCAAGGCAAATGTTCAAGCTTATTCAAATAAGGCAACACCCAAGTTATGGAGACCAAGTGAGTCCAAGACTAAGCGAGGAACAAGCATATATCATGCAAGGACTCTAACAGCTCAAAAGCTTTGCAAGGATCAAGCCGAATCTTGAAGAACAAAGCAGCTTCAGCAAAACCCGAGCCAAGTCGCAGGCTAAGTCGACTTCAGATTCGACTTGAGTCGAAGTCTGAAACCAAGTCGACTAAAACTCAGACTTGGGAAATTGGAGGAACTGGAGTCGCAGACGAAGTCGACTCCATATGCGACTTGGGTTGCCAAGTCGCAAGCCAAGTCGACTCCATCTTCGACTTGGGTATAACGTTCAAATTTTCAAACGTTGGAGTTCATTTATTGTGCGCCAACAACTTCCACAACGTTCCAATCCTTCTTACTCTATAAAAGGACAATCAAATGAACATGAGAGTAAGCAATACACATTACTCTAAGGATCATAGAGAGAAAAGAAGTTCAAGAAAGATTTTCAAATCCTTTTCTCCATATTTGAGATTTTTCAAAAGGAAGAAAGAGCTTCAAACTGCAAGTTGCCTCAACAATCATCATCCAAGCTGCCTTTGATTTCTTCCTCGAGTTCAAACTGCCTACACAAATCTGTAAAGTGTAGTTTTTACTTATTTTCATCATCTTGTTGTATTGAACTTGATTTAGCTTGGGTAGCTAAGATCAAGTATATGCAAAGTAGGGTGTGATTGGAGTGAGACTCATCACCTACTTTTGCATGTGAGTTGCTTATGCCCCCTAGAGCTAGAATCTAGAAGAGAGCAAGTGGCTCTAGTTGTATATGCCCCCTAGAGCTGAAATCTAGAAGAGAGCGGTGACTCTAAGTGTATTCGTGGAATACATAGTGAAACTCAAGTCACAACAGAGTGTGAGCTTGGAAGAGTGGAGTAGGGAAGGTTTGCCCGAACCACTATAAATCTTGTGTTATATCTCTTTTTACTGCTTTATCTTTATTGCTCTCTAGCTCTTTTCAAAAGGGGATTAATTACTCAAAGGGTTAAGTCTTTATTTACAAAAGATTTTTTAAAGAACCCAATTCACCCCTCCCCTCTTGGGTTTTGCCACTAACTCGGGACCAACAATTTTGAGTGGATTTTATGAATTATCTAAAATGCTAAAATCCATGAAAAATCAAAAGAATAAATGCTTGGTTTAAATGGCTAAGGTATAGCCTCAAGGAGGCATGGAAATGTGGCAAAGCATGGTGACGCCCAAGGGGAGTAAACATGCAATTTCTGATTTTTAAAAATTGCCAAATATGCATCTAATTACCTAAGCACCTAGGGTAAGTAATGGGCCATTAAACCAAGTGAAATTTTGAGGCACAAAATGCCAAAAATGGCTGTTGCATGGGACGTTCCCAAAGTGGACAGCAACATGGTCCATTTATGAGCTGATTTTGATGATTTTTGATATATGATAATTACCTAATTTACTTGGGTAAGATTTAGCCATGTCAACAAGGGATAAGAAGGAAATAAATTACCCTCAAGAGATGTGGCAAAGTGGGTCCCACAAGATGGTAAAAAAAATATAAAACATGGAGCTCATACCAAGGGATGTCCATATACTAAGTTGGAGAGAGAAATTCTCAAAAAAAAATCCCAAGCAAGGCAGCGTTGGATGTGTCCAAATCCAGCAAGGAAAGAAGAGGAAAAGAGGATAAAAAGAGAAGGAAAAGGAGGAAGAAAGAGAAGGGGATTCAAGCAAAGAAAGTTGGATTCAAAGTTGATTCAATTCAAGTGAATCTTGAGTTTTGAATCATCTAAACTAAGTTTTCTTACCTCTATTTATGAGTCATGAATATGATTCATAAAGAATCCTCGAAGAATGATTTATGATGCCTTGATGAGGGTATTGAATGAAGATGGAATGATATATATGAAATCAAGGATTCAAGAGGGAGAGAATGGAAACTATGGTTGATTTTTGAGATGAAACTTATCTTGAATTTTCGTGGAACCCTAAGCTAAGTTGTTGTTTGGTTTAAGCATGATAATTAGGACATGATTCATGTTCTTATGGGTTACAAATGTTGATTTAGTTATATGTTAAAGATTTTAGCAAAAATAGAACTTAGGGTTTCATGTATTACCCGATTTTTCAATTTTTATGTTAAATAAGATGCAAGGAGTAGCTTAAATGATTTATAGGTGAATTTTAGGGTAAAGTACCCTAAATTAAGGACCTTTTGGACGTCCTACATGGGCTGAAAGAGATAGCCCTAAATCTGATTTTGGGGCATATGCATGGGAACGTCCAAATGGGGCTAAAATGAGTACCCTATATGTATGTTGTATTGATTTTTTGTAAATAATTAAATTATGGATGATTTAGAGGGTAAAATATGCTAGGATTAGGGTACTTTGGATGGCCACAATATATTGGAAAGGTATGCCCTAAATCAGATTTTTAAGGATATATAAAAGGGTGTCCAAAGAAGGGTGCAAAAAGTATCCAAAACATGTGTAGAAGTTGCTGTTTTGGAAGCAACCAATATATGGATTTTAAACATGTGATATTAACCTAAATTTGAGTTAAGAAAAGCATGATTAGTTTCTGGAATTTATGGATTAAAAATCTGTTTTGATTTAAGTATCAAAAGAGGCGTTGAAAGGATGAAAAACGGGTCTTAACGTTGCTGTTTTGGAACCCAATGATAAATGGATTAAAATTTTGTAATTAAACCCTAAATTATATGTTAATCAAGAAGTTTAATCATACTGAAATAGGATATAAATTGTTGTGTTGAAAAATTTTAGGAAACACATAATTTATGTGTTGTAAGTTGAATGTATGTGAAAGGATATATATGAACGAATGATAAATGACTTATATGAATTGTTAAAATATGAAAATGCATGAAATAATGATAAAATGC